>OY755038.1:71032981-71770481 GCA_963576565.1 Aspidapion aeneum | reverse complement strand
TATAGATATAGATATAGATATAGATATAGATATAGATATAGATATAGATATAGATATAGATATAGATATAGATATAGATATAGATATAGATATAGATATAGATATAGATATAGATATAGATATAGATATAGATATAGATATAGATATAGATATAGATATAGATATAGATATAGATATAGATATAGATATAGATATAGATATAGATATAGATATAGATATAGATATAGATATAGATATAGATATAGATATAGATATAGATATAGATATAGATATAGATATAGATATAGATATAGATATAGATATAGATATAGATATAGATATAGATATAGATATAGATATAGATATAGATATAGATATAGATATAGATATAGATATAGATATAGATATAGATATAGATATAGATATAGATATAGATATAGATATAGATATAGATATAGATATAGATATAGATATAGATATAGATATAGATATAGATATAGATATAGATATAGATATAGATATAGATATAGATATAGATATAGATATAGATATAGATATAGATATAGATATAGATATAGATATAGATATAGATATATAGATATAGATATAGATATAGATATAGATATAGATATAGATATACATATAGATATACATATAGATATAGATATAGATATAGATATAGATATAGATATACATATAGATATACATATAGATATAGATATAGATATAGATATAGATATAGATATAGATATAGATATAGATATAGATATAGATATAGATATAGATATAGATATAGATATAGATATAGATACAGATACAGATACAGATATAGATATAGATATAGATATAGATATAGATATAGATATAGATATAGATATAGATATAGATATAGATATAGATATAGATATAGATATAGATATAGATATAGATATAGATATAGATATAGATATAGATATAGATATAGATATAGATATAGATATAGATATAGATATAGATATAGATATAGATATAGATATAGATATAGATATAGATATAGATATAGATATAGATATAGATATAGATATAGATATAGATATAGATATAGATATAGATATAGATATAGATATAGATATAGATATAGATATAGATATAGATATAGATATAGATATAGATATAGATATAGATAACACTAAACCGCTGAACCGATTTTCATAAAATTTTCAGGTAAAATAGTGTTCGATTTTGGTCAAAATTTATTAATGCGAATGACAGTTTTTTGACAATTAAAAACTATATATATATTTTGCTCAATAACTCGTATCATAACCAAACACTCCTTAGGAGCTTTATTTTTTGATATATTTACAAAAAACTGTTTTCAAGGCTAATATTTTATCATGGCTTCACTTGAAGTGTGATAATAGGCTAGCTAGGAAGGTGTCAGATCCGTCATGGATCCATTTATATATGAATTATTCCAAGATTTTAATAGACGCTAGTGCATTTGCATGTTGGTTTTATCTTTTCTAGATACAATCTCTCTGAGGGGTAAAAGTTACCCCCAGAATTTAAATAGGGAAAGTGTGTCAAGTAATACCCCTTTTCGACGGTCTTTGATTTAACTTTATAGTGGTGTTAAAATTTATTCACAATCTAATCACCCTGATTGTCATATTGACATGTTAAGTATCACAAAAACTAATTATTAGATTAAAAACATTTTGACATGACTGTAAAGGAGTTTTAAATACCTTCAAAAAAGGTATCACTTGACCCAGTTCCCTTATTCAAAATCTGGGGTAACTTTTACCGTTCAAAGGGGTTGTATCTAGAAAACATAAATGGTTGATTCTCCCGAAAACGGGAAATTTGATGTTACGGGGGCCTATCACCCTGAAACTGCTCATTACTTGTTGGCTTTTTTATTGTGGTAGGTACGGTAGGGTGGGGCCTACCGAGCAATATTAACAAAACATGTGGAAACAAGTTTAAGGTGATTTAAAGAAATACGAATGTGGTCAAATTTACCACTGCATGGTCTGTTACCACCCCATGTTTAGAGAACAAACGTGAAGAAAAAACTACCTCAAACTTATTGCAAAACTGTAGTTTGTACTTTTTTAAAGTCTAGGAATATTGAGTAAATACACATATGGGAATCAACAATTTAGTTAATCTCTATGATCTAAAAAAATATTAACATCTGTGTTATCATATGTTAGTTCCCCTCCATGGCCACCGTTTGTTTCTAAGAAATTCCGAAAGGAGGTGCTACTATTGTAAGGTGCACATGTCAGGATTAAAGAACACAAGCAGTCCGATCGGCGGGTGTGTTTGAAGATGAAAGAAGTTTTTCCCTTAGTTTTCAGAAATTTAGTGACAGTGTAAAAACAGGTGTGTATTTTTATTAACTTGCTTTCCCGTGTCTCGCATATTTAAAAAACAAATAAGGTAACACACAATATTGTATATTTACCTTAATAGCTGCTCATAAGAGCCAACATATTTGGTAAAAAAATTAGGTTAGGTTTTTCTGTCTCGCATATTTAAAAAATAATTAAGGCAACACACTATATTGTATATTTACCGTAATAGCTGCTCATAAGAGCCAACCTATTTGGTAAACAAATGAGGTTAGGTTTTTTACTTCGTGAAATAATCGCATGATTGTTGAAAATTTACTACTCCATGGTCCTCCACTCCATCTCCTGATATGTCCATGGAGTAGAAATTTGGACCATGGAGTAGTCACTTCAAAATTTCATGTTTAATTAGTTGTGGAGTAGAGTCACTTTACAATTTCATGTTTAATTAGTTGTCTTTGTTGTTGCAGTTGCTCACATACTATGGCAAAAATAAAAAGGCATCGGAAATTAGTAAGATGATCAGAGCTACAAAAACAATTAGCTCAGCGAAACGCCGCAAGCAGAACAAAGAAGGAGATACATAATCAAGCAAAATATAGATTTATATGAAGCAGCTAAGCGAAAAGAACGTGAAAGGTACCACAGAAGAAGGGCTAGAGGCCAGATCAAAAATATAAGTAATATGGATGAAAGAGAACAATATCAGAAAAAGAAACAGAAGAATGGGGCTGCACAAGGACTTGCTGAACGTCGGCAGAAAAATACACCGCCATCAACTCCAACGAATACACCACGTACATCTAGGCAAAGCACAGAGGCAAGAAAAAGGATACATCGAAGGCGATCAGAGACAGTCCGAAAATTACATCGTGCAGAAAGTCACCAGGCTAAAGAAAAAAGTTGCTGCCTACAAAATGAGATGGTGGAGAGAGCAGAAAGTAAAACCCAAAAATAATTCGCCAAAGGCGGTCGTGGAGGTGCTAGTAAAAAGCCAACATGTTAGCAAGGAAATAAAAAATAAATTGATTGAATGCGAAGTTTTGAAACAACAATTAGCAGAGAACTTTGAAGAATGCAAGACTCAATTGTCTTCTCAAACTTTTGTACAAAATGTATCTGGAAAAATTTTGAAGAGATGCCGCCTACGAACTATGACTAAAAGATGGTTAAGAACAATATTATCAGGTGACTTACCGAATCGAAAAAGCAAAAGTACGACTATCTCTACTATTGCACAAGCAATAAAAACTTTTTATGAAAGAGACCACAATAGCAGGATGTGCTCCGGCAAACGAGATACGGTCACGAGAAAAATGTTAAAAAAACAGAAAAGGTACACCACTAGCTCTCTGAAATCTTTGCACATCAAATTTCTGTCTGAGAATTCAAGCTACAAAATTAGCTATGCAGCTTTTTGTAAGCTACAACCTTTCTGGGTTGTTATCCCGACAGTGGACAAAAGAGAAAGATGCCTTTGAGTAACTCATGAAAATATGACTTTGTTAGTGAGTAAAACTACTCCAAATTATCGATGAAGTCACCTCAGATGATATCTGTAAATCGATCTGTTGTGACCCACAAGACATAGCATGTTTTGAAGCAACCTGTGAATTGTGCAAAGATAAGACGCTACATTTTAATGAGTTCATAGAAAATGAGCCGTCGTCATTCAAGAAATGGGAAAACAACACTGTCAATATATACGTAAAAGGTGAAGAAAAAAAATGCAAAAAGATGGTGAAAGATGACATTAAGTATACGAAAGGTGAAATGGTCACTTGTCTACTGCAGTATTTGCCTAAATACATGAGGCACGTCTGTAATATGAAACAGCAGTTTTCTAGCATCCAGTTTTTTAAAACCAACCTATCAGAAAATAAAGATGTCCTTATCCATGTAGACTTCTCGGAGAACTATACATGTAAGTACTTCAGTGAAGTCCAAAGCGCGCACTTTGGTGTGCCTTAACCTCAAATATCAATAATGCACACAGTTGTGTGGTATAACGTGACACATGGAGTTTTGAAAGCTCATTGCTTCTGCAGTATATACGAAAATTTGCGACATGACCCAGCTACGATTCTGGCCCAAAAAAGTACACTTTTGCAGTGACGATCCTAGCACGTAGTATAAAAATAAAAAGTTATTTTACTTCCTGGGTACTTGCTTAGCTGAAATGCTCGACGAGAAATTTTTTGGATTTATTTCGAAAGCGGTCATGGGAAGGGTGCTGTGCTTATGGTTCAGATATTTTTAATTTTCACACACTCCTGAATTCCTTAAAGAACTCAGCCCAAAAGTACAGATATAACCAGTTTTCGAAATATACGATCGAGCACTGACTTTTGATTTAAAACCATTTAAAGGGACCATGGCAGTACACCAGTTATGCTGGAATATCAATACACACGAACATGTTACTGTTCGGCGTTTAAGCTGCATATAGTGTCCAGCTGAAGAATTTTGTTCTCATTATGGCATGGAAGATTTTCATATCAGAAATCAAACAGCATTTGAAGAAAAATTTTCTCAGGATGCTTCCAATTCTGACGACGACCTTCCGTTATTATCGTTTGTGCCAAAAACACAAGATCGTTTATGAAAGAGGACTTTGTGTTAATTGAGTGGACAGAATCTTCACACATTCATTATATTGCCCAAATATGCGAATCTATTGAATACGATTATCAGCTTCAATTTATGAGGCGCATAAGCTCCAAGAAGTTTGATTTAGTCTTTATTTGGCCAGCGGAAAAAGATAATATTTTAACAGTAAGCAAGAAACCGGTACTCAAAACCCTTCAAAAGCCTGGTTCTCTACGCAGGGATAAGTTTCTGTTTAAGAAAGACGATTTTTTGCTACGTATCACACTTAAATAAGCAAACAAAAAGTTGCATTTTTGTGTTTGATTTGAACATACTGGATAACAATATGTTATGTTCATTTGTTTAATTTTGGCTTAGATCTTATTTTAGTTTTTGCTACGAGAACGTACAAATAATTCGTTTTACTATGAATATTACATGCGTTTTTTGTTTATGATGCTAGAGTCTCTCCTTTTTCGACAAGAGTTTTATAAAATGTTATGTTCATTATTTTTGATTTTAGCTATATTATGATCTTGTTCTAGTGTTTGTTACAAGCACTTCCAAATAATTAGTTTTATTACAAGATGTTATGTGGTTACATTAGACTTCAGATGGAATTATTTTGATTTAGTTTTTTTGTCAAGAAAACTTGAAAATAAAGTTCAAATTTCAATTTAACATGTGGTATTTTAATATAATTATGACAAATTTGCCACTCCGTGGACGCAGGTATTCAGGACAGATGATGTATTGTTTGTATTGTATAGGCTTACCAATCTAAAAATATATATTTTTTTCCTAAAGACATATAAAAATAAAGAGATTTTGAAAAAAAAATAGTTTCAAGTAGGTAATAAAAACAGAAAACGCAAATTATTACCACTCCATGGACACAAGACTCTTCTCCGTATACTCAATATCTTTATTTTTTGAAAAAAAAATTAAAAATATTGATTTTTAGCTCGGCTCGTTATAACCCGAGTTTTCCTTTCAAATAAAGAGTCTATTAACGCAACTCAAAAAATTTTAGTCTCAATTTTATTTTTTTGAATTTTCGCTAGTAAAAAATCTCAATTTCAAAAGAATCAACCAAATCCAACATGCAAATGCACTAGTTTCTTTTAAAATGTTAAAATACTTCATAAAAAATTAAAATTCAAATATCTCACAAACTAATCAAGATTTTAAAAATTTTAACACATCTGTAAAGGCAATTCGGAGACTTTAAAATGAGGTATAATTTCTTTTATATTTTTGGAATAACTCATATAAAAACGGTTGGAAGTTGGTTCTATTTAAAATTAAAGTTCAAATATCTCAAAAACAAATCGATAGATTTTAGAACTATATTCAAAACTTCTTCAGAAAATGGTGCCACTTGATGCACTTTCCCTATTTAAATTCAAGTTGTTATCTTTACCCTGCTTAGGAGGCGAGTGCTTCCAAAACGTCAAGAGTGTCCCCATACAAAATCGACGTGAAGTTTTTCTAGAAATCGCACTCTAAATACCCAAAAAAGGCCTTTGTTTCGATGTTCGTAAAACACGTACAGCTACCCAAAGAAAAAGAGACTTTGCACTTAGACTGCAAAATAAACGTTAGCTAATTGTTTAAAAAACTTGTTGAGTTCACCCCAAGCTTTGTGGAGACAGCTTGTCCTCGAGGCTGCAGAATTGCTATTTTTAGGTCATAAATATTGTTCTTTGCTCTGTGTATGATGAACTATTGGTGGACAATTTTAGCCAAAATGCAGTTGACAATATTATTCCACAAAAGGCGAGGCCTTGTCCAGGTTGTCGTGGTTAAGAGAACGAGATGTTGAAAATTGAGCAGAGTATGTATTGTTAGCTCCCGCTAAATTTCGCGGTTGTTTATATATATTTTTAAAAACACACAACTGTATGAAGGACAAAGCGCATTCCGCGTATTGGGACATGCGCACCAACAACCAGGGAGATCCTTGTCAATCGCCTAGAGAAAATGGCGTGTTAATTTCGTTCTCCAACCATTTCAAATATCTACACCTGAAAGTGCTCGATTTTTGTGTACTGAATCATAGAACTAGAAACTTCAGCCCTTCAGCTACGTGGTGACATCATTAGATCCATTCAGGGGCCCCTTGGAACGAGGAGAAAGTGGCTGCAAAACTGGTGAGTGCATTTGTTCTGATTACCGTTGTGTGACACCAATATTTTACCTATGGACGTTTGATTATTTCGTAATTCACATCAATATATTTATGTTGGTTCGCGCTTTCATTAATTAAAATATTTACAGTCCATTGCATTTAACGTTTTTCTAACCGTGGACTAACATAAAGTGGTCCTTTTCGAGCCGAATTATTTTTAAATAATAAATCCATACGACGGTATTAATAATTATTTGCAAGCCGAGGCGGCCTTGAATTTTTCGCATCGTATTTGAAACGTCGAGAGAGAAAGTCGGCGCAGTACCTGGTTTTGGTCCGCTGCTATGGTAACGGGTCTACTCCGCGTGGTATAAACAAAAGCGAGTAGGAATCAAAACAAACAAAACAAACGTTCAGTGTGATAGGTGTGTACCATATCATTTCGATATTTAAAACAATTTTCATCAATTGCGATAAATTAGTGCATATTTTCGACAATTCGTCATTTTTCTATTTCAGAAGCATTAATTTAGCGTTAATTGTATATTTACCGACAATTTCGTCATTTCAAAGGTAAAATCTGTCAGTCAAAAAAGCCGCGCAAAAACGCAAGGGTTTTTTATCTGCGATCACCGAGTGTTATGTGTTGTCACAGACCGCGGAAAAGGATGAAAGAGCGAGAAACGAGTTTCAAGTGAGGTATGCCGATTTGGATGAAACCTTCGATAAATGCATGCTGGCACATAATGACGTCATTATGTTGATAGACGACTCGGACGATGAGGAGTTTAAAACACAAGATGCGATCCTTTCAGAAGCTCATAAATATTTTTATGCGTGTAAGGGGGTTTACGCTAAAATATTTCCGGTTGAGGCCCCATCCTTTTCGGGATCATATGTTCGACAAAACGAATCTGAAACTCCAAAACTTAAAGAGTTAGGTATTCCCATATTCCGAGGTGATAAAAAATTATGGCCAAGCTTTTTCGATCTTTTTAATAACATTATAGATCAAAATCAAAGTCTAAGTAACGTTCGAAAACTTCAATATTTATTTTCATATCTCGAGGATGAGCCTTTAAAATTGATATCAGGGATTAGCTTATCTGATCAAAATTATAAAATTGCTTACGACAAATTAGTCAATAGATATCAAAACAAGCGAGACCTCGCAAATGATGCTTTAAGCTCAATTATGAACTCCACCTTAAAAAACGAGTCAGCTAAAGAATTACGTAATTTAATTGACACCTTTTCTGAATCCCTAGAAATTTTAAAATCACTTAGCTTTGACGTTGACAGTTGGGACTTTATTATTTTTTTCATTTTATTAGAAAAATTGGATATTCCAACGCGTTCAAATTTCGAAATGAGTCACGCCAATACTAATACCGAAAGTCCCACTTTTCAGTCACTTTTTCAATTTCTAGAAAAAAGATGTAAAGTTTTGGAATCACTTCCTTAATCAACAGCACCCAAAAAGGTGCCTATCTATCAAAAATCAAATTCTATGCAAAATCAGTCTGGGCAAAAGCCTACCTATCAAAATTCAAATTCTATGCGAAATCAGTTTGGGCAAAAGCCTACCTATAAATCATCCAATTCGCCTTTTATAGGACTGGCTGGCACCTCAACTAATTCAAGTACGGGAATAAAATGTTTCCGGTGTAATCAAGGTCACGTGCTTTCGAAATGTCAAACATTTCTTGATCTCTCACCTATCGATCGCCTATCTTTCGTCAAGCAGAAAAAATTATGTCTAGCGTGTTTTCATCCCTTGCACGGGGTAGATACGTGCAAATCAAAATATTCATGCAGGACTTGCAATAGTAAATGGCACCACACTTTAACTCATATCTTAGAAACTAATCAAGAGTCTGGAAGCCAAGATACTTGTCCTGTCATTCACACACCCCCTGTCAATAATCTTCATGTGTCATTAAATACCTCAGGACCTTCAGGTACCTTTCTTTTATGCACCGCCATAATAGATGTTATGGACGGTTGCGGAAATTTTCAACCTGTAAGGGCATTGCTTGATTCCGGATCACAGACAGGATTCATCAGTGAAAAGTGTATTCAGCGTCTTAATCTTCCTAGGCGAAGTTACACCACTGAAATATTCGGATTAAATCAGATGTCTTCTTTCACTTCCAAAGGGCTCGTTCAATGTCACATTAAGCCACAAGGACAAGTCACTCCTTTACTTAATTTCGAAGCAATTGTTGTTCCACAACTATGTTCCAATATGCCTACATTCTCTTTGAACGATAATCAGTGGAAACACTTGCAAAACCTTAAACTTGCCGACCCATCTTATTTAAAATCTAGACCTGTGGACCTGATTATTGGTTGCGAGCTATTCGCACAGATATTCAAGGAGGGCAGGGTTCTTGGACAGGTAGGGCAGCCTTCAGCCCTTGAAACTATCTTTGGCTGGGTCGTCATGGGAAAGGTTGACGAAGTAGGTAGTCTTACGGAACGAACCAGTTGTTTTTTAACGAGTCATTCACCTCCTTTAGAGGTCATTCTCCCTAGGTTTTGGGAAATCGAACATTTGCCTAAAAAACAAATCTTATCAAAGGAAGAAAAACAAGCAGAATCAATTTTTACTGCTAGTGTATTACGGCAATCGAGCGGTATATTCATGGTAGATCTTCCGTTTAAAGACAAAATAAACCCTGACCTAGGAAATACTTATCCGCAAGCTTATCGTAGATTTTTACTTCTAGAAAATAGATTAATCAAAAATCCTGATCTGTACACTGCCTATTCAAGTTTCATGCAAGACTATATCGATTCTAATCATATGAGTTTAGTTTTATCTAGTCAACCAAAGGTCGACGTGTCGTGTTTTTTAGCACATTATTGCGTACTAAAGCCGGAAAGCTTAAGTACAAAATTAAGGGTAGTCTGGGATTGTTCGGCAGTCACCCCAAAAAATATTAGTCTCAATGACACATTGTTATCTGGACCGAAACTTCAAAAGGATATTGCTTCTTTACTCCTTACGTTTCGTCTTAATCCTATTGCCTACATTGCTGACATCAAACAGATGTTCCGTCAAGTCCTTATCAATCCTTATCACCGTCCTTATCAAAGGATATTGTGGAGGTTTTCTCCACAGGACCCACTTTTAGTGTGGGAACTTTCTACTGTCACTGTTGGCATGACATGCTCACCTTTTCTAGCCATGCGTACCTTAAATGAGCTGGCAGAGAGAGAAAAGGAACGTTTTCCTATGGCTAGTACTGTTCTAAAAACGTCAATCTATATCGACGATATCTTGGGAACTAGCCCTTCGCTTTCTGAAGCTCTCTCCCTTCAAACAGAACTCAATGATTTGTTGAAGTCGGGAGGATTTGAACTTAAAAAATGGGCAAGCAATTGTCCTGAGTTATTGGCAACATTGCCAGAGTCCGATCGTCAAATGCCTCTCTCTTTCGACAAGGAGGAACCCCACTTTATCAAAGTTTTAGGACTTCAATGGCATCCAAAAAACGAAATTTTTTCTTATCAATGCCGAATGAAGGACAAACCCCCAACCACACGTTCTATTTTATCTATCATAGGGACAATCTTCGATCCCTTAGGTTTTCTTTGTCCCTTGTTGCTACAAGCAAAATTTATTTTGCAACAGTTGTGGATATCGAAAATAGGCTGGGACGAAGAACCAGATTCTTCTATCATCGACTCTTGGAACAAACTTCGTTCTGAATTCCCGCTTCTTTCCAATTTTCAATTACCCCGACAAATCAAACTGTCAAAAACCAATACCTGTCAAATCATCGGCTTCTGTGACGCTTCAATTCGAGGCTACGCAGGCGTCGTATATTTTCGTGTAGAGGAGGAAAATAATATATCTGTTTCTCTCATATCTGCAAAATCTAGGGTCGCGCCTATAAAGTCACAAACTTTGGCTAGGCTGGAACTCCTAGGCGCATTTCATTTAAGCGAATTAATTGACTTCGTTTTATCTAGCTATGAAGGAAAAATAACTTTTAAAAATATCGTTACTTTCTGCGATTCGCAAGTCGTATTGCACTGGCTTTCATCCCCTCCTAATCGCTGGCAAACCTTTGTTGGAAATCGAGTCAGTAGAATCCAAGAAATCATTCCCTCAAACTCGTGGCGCTACATTCCTTCTGCTTTGAATGCAGCCGATATTGCGTCACGAGGGGCCACCCCTTCACAGCTCATGTCACATGACATGTGGTGGAACGAACCGTCGTTTTTGTGGTCTCCCGAAAACGAATGGCCCGATTTTCATAAATCAAAAATGCCGATTGATTTCGGAGATATTAATCTGGAGGAAAAGCCAAAAGTCTGTTGCAATGCGATAATTGATGTCAACTTCTTAGATCAGCTTCTTATCAAATATTCATCTATATCCAAAATTCAACGTATCATTTGTTATATCCTTCGAATAGTTAACCTTTTTCAAAACCATTCCTATCAAAAACCCACTAAGCCGCCGGACCAAAAAGTTATTTTTGAGAATATTGTTTTTCCTACCACCGGTGAGATGCAAAGTGCGTTACACCTTCTTATCAAACGCGTTCAAGGTTCTTGTTTTTCTGAGCTTTTTTCCGCGTTATCTAAGGATAAACCAATACCGAAACCTTTGCGAAAACTTTCACCTTTTCTTGATGAGAATAATATCATTAGAGTCGGTGGCAGATTACAAAAATCTGACCTTTTGTCTTATTCTGCAAAACACCCCGTCTTACTTTCGAGTGACCATCGTTTAACTACTCTTCTTATCGAGTCCGCTCATCGACAATATCTTCATCCTGGGTTTAAAACATTACATAATCTGCTTTTACAGCAATTTTGGATATTATCTGCCAGACGGGCAATTCAAAGAACCATATCCAAGTGCTTGCAATGTTTTAGAATCAACCCTAAACCCTATAGACCGCCCATAATGAGTTCACTTCCCGCTCATCGAATCAATCAACTTAAACCTTTTTCGAGTGTAGCTATCGACTTTTGTGGACCTTTCTTTGTGATTCCTCATCGTTACCGTGGTTGTAAAGCTTTCAAATCGTATGTCTGTGTGTTTGTCTGTACGGCCACACATTGCGTGCATTTGGAATTAACCATGGAACTGTCAACCGAAGGGTTCGTATGTGCATTCCATCGATTCATTTCCAGACGCGGAAGCGTGACGCAATGCTGGTCAGATCAAGGCAGTAATTTTATAGGGTTTCGTAACCAATTACTGGATTACGCAAGAAGTGCTGCCACCAGACTTTCTATTCGTTGGCATCTGGGACCTCCTCTCAGTCCACATTTCAATGGCCTGGCAGAAGCTGGCGTCAAAAGTTTTAAAACTCACTTTGTACGAGTTGTCGGCGACCAGAAGTTGTCTATCATGGAGATGTCCACCCTTACCTGTCGCATAGAAGCCGTACTTAATAGTCGCCCTTTATCTCCTGCCTCTTCAGACCCACACGATCTTCAACCTCTTACCCCTGGGCATTTTTTGACACTTGAACCCCTTAATTCGGAAATTCCGGAGTCAGATTTGTCCGAGGTTCCCCTAAATCGGCTCTCGAGATGGCAACTAATCCAAAAACTACATAATGATTTTTGGAAACGGTATTCTATAGAGTATTTGCATACGCTACAACAGCGACACAAGTGGGCTGATTCGTCCCCAAATATCAAATTAAATGATTTGGTTATCATAACAAGTGATCACATTCAATCGCCTTTGAAATGGCCGGTCGGTCGGGTCATCGAACTGCATCCCGGCGGGGACGGTCAGGTGCGTGTTGCGACGGTACAAACGGTTACCAGTGTTTATAAGCGGCCAGTTGTAAAACTGTGCCTCTTGCCAAATTAAAAGTAATTTTAATTTTCTACCTTTTACCGGGTATTACAATAGGTTTTAATTTTTAATTTTTTTGGAATTTTTTGTTTGTTTGTTTTGCCTTTTTTCGGGATTTTCGTTATATCTAAATAACTTATCGGTCGATTCTTTTTCTTATATCTATATCTGTCCGGTTGAGATTCTAAAATTGTGTGTTTTGGAGGGCAGTTATGTTAGCTCCCGCTAAATTTCGCGGTTGTTTATATATATTTTTAAAAACACACAACTGTATGAAGGACAAAGCGCATTCCGCGTATGGGGACATGCGCACCAACAACCAGGGAGATCCTTGTCAATCGCCTAGAGAAAATGGCGTGTTAATTTCGTTCTCCAACCATTTCAAATATCTACACCTGAAAGTGCTCGATTTTTGTGTACTGAATCATAGAACTAGAAACTTCAGCCCTTCAGCTACGTGGTGACATCATTAGATCCATTCAGGGGCCCCTTGGGACGAGGAGAAAGTGGCTGCAAAACTGGTGAGTGCATTTGTTCTGATTACCGTTGTGCGACACCAATATTTTACCTATGGACGTTTGATTATTTCGTAATTCACATCAATATATTTATGTTGGTTCGCGCTTTCATTAATTAAAAAATTTACAGTCCATTGCATTTAACGTTTTTCTAACCGTGGACTAACATGTATTATTATTAAATAAGTACTAATATTTTAAAAACGTTTTTTACACAGTTAACTTTTTTGCGTAGTTTTGACTCTGCTAAGGTATTAAATTCGATATCATTCAGACCTTTTTCTATGGTAACATATTGTGAGCATTTACATCAATTAAAAAAATGGAGTGGACTTGAAATGAATCGTTTGGGTAGAGTAAATTTGTAAAATAAAGCTGCAAAAAGGGTTTATTTTTTAATATTTGGCATAGTAGTACCTAACACAAAAAGTTAACTTTTTATTCGAGGACCCCCGACTTTCTTCATCAGAATCCAAGACAAGATGGCCGCTATCAAAGTTAAGAAAAAAAAGAAATTCCCTATTTTAAGAGAAATTACATTTATTTTGGTAGATTTACTTTAAATGGGACCTACTTAATTTAAAAATGTAAAAAAATGACACCTGTCACTGCAAAACAAAATGCAAAAACCTTTCTAACCTGTAAACCAAATTAGATTTTTTTTTTATTTTAATAATAGAAAGCCAAATTTTGAAAAAAAAAATATAAAAAATTTGACATAGTACTAGTTCCCACATGGCCCTCTTCGCCAGTTTGTGAAAAATTACTTAAAATCCAAAAACGGCATTACTCTCCGTTGATTTATGGTACGAAACTGTTCGCTCGTCTCAGGTACTACATTCACCTATCATTCCCGCGACCTTGTGACAAATTATGGGGAAAATACATGCGGCCTTGCTCGCCGTTCCTATAAATATCATACTGTATAATTTTTACCTAACCTTACTAGTCAAGTAGCAAATTTTCATGTGACTTTTCTGGTCAGTGGTGGATCCTAGGGGCTTTATCGCTATTCACTAATTAAGTGTTACAGACTAAAATAAGACGTACATCACATAAAAATGATCTATAAATAAATAGTAATTTACTTTTCAAGATCGGTCCTATTGACTTTCAATTTTCATTTTCCATCGTTATAGAGTGTTTATAAATATAACTTGATACCCTCTGGAGTCGTCCTTTATACAAAGGCAAAATTTTTGGAAGCAAGCGCATTGTTTTTTGTTGGGCTATAAATTAAGCATTTATAAAACTTTAACATAGATTGCTACATTATAGGAAATGTGCAATAATAGTTTTAATTCATAGTGTCATGCTGTTATTCAGATGCCCTGTATATACTGCAACAGTATGGGTTGTTCGTATCACCTTCAGATAAACCACAAACTAGATAAACAGGCTTTTTAAATAAACTAGTTAATCTCATAGTTTAAGATAGAATAATCATGTGAAAAGCAAACATAAAAACTCTTCTTTAGATAAAGGTTGGACAAACAACCCTAGAAAAGATATAGATAGGTTTTTGGAAAAGCTTGCCTGCAGAGTGGCAGTCAGGTCTGAGCGTTTATTTCGAGAGAACAGAAGAAAGTCACGTAATAACTTTCAAACAAATAAAGAAAGATTTTAAGTTTGCTCTCTATATTTCAAAAACATTATATAAACATATATTAATAAATAAAATCCAATAAGTTGTGTTAATTTGATATATTACAAAAATAAATGAATATATCGAAATATTAAACAAATTGTTTTCAAATAAAACCTCTAATCTAAATACAATAGTTACTAACGTCCAAATACGTTACAACAAGTAAAGAGGATGATTCTCTACCCCAAGTAAAACTATGTGACTGCGCCTTAGAGACATCCGGTTTCTCCAGTTCTGAGGACGAGGCAAATCATGTCATAGCTGAGACTTATAATAACTTTGGTACAGAACACTCCGTACGTCAACCTTTTGAGTTAGAGGAACTGTTTGGAAACAACCCCATAACCCAAACTAACAATGGCCCAGCAATACATTCTGAATTGGCAGCAAGAATGTGTTATTATGCTCAACACGGCATTCCAAGCGATAAGCAAGAAAAATTAAAGGAAGAGTGCTCCATTCCGGAAAACTGCCTCCTGTTTAAGCCACCAAAATTGAATCCGGAAATCGAAAGTTTCATGGCTAAAATAGGAGAAACCAAGGATTCGTTCAGAGTTTATATACAAGCAGACCTAGGGACAATCATTTTACGTTAAAAGATCACAGAACGGTAAAAAATATGATTATCAAATATTGCAAATATGACAACTTTGGACCTTAAAGACATCTATTTTTGTTTACCTATTTATAAAAAACACCGAAAATATTTAAGATTTATTTTTCGATAATGAAATCTTTGAATTTTCCTGCTAACCTTTTGGCCTTTCCATAGCCCCATATATACAGGGTGGGGAAAAAAGACCGGAACCCCTAAATATCTCAAAAACTAAGACATATATCAAAAAATGTTTCAAATATAAGTTGTAAGGCTTAATTTAATCTATTTAGCTGTCACATTGACTTCTACTGTGCAATGGACTGTTCAAAGATTTACCGAAACCGGAAAACATCGACCATATGAACCGATTCTGGGTAGACCAGCAACAGCAACAAATCCGGAAAGATCTTTGGAGGTAATATTGCAGTTTGTGGAAGATCATCAAACTTCCAGTCTGAGAGTGGCCCAGAAACAAGAAATGGACCACAAATAAGTACTTAAGATTTTAAAAAAAGCTAAATTCCATCCCTATAAAGTTCACCTAGTCCAAGAGCTAAATGAAGATGACTTCGATAGACATTTGGAGTTTCGCGAACATATGATGGAAAGAATAGTTGAGAGGAATCAAAACTCTCTCTTAAGAATAGTTTTTTCGGATGAGGCTAGGTTTCATTTAAACGGACAGGTGAATCAACATAATTGCCGCTACTGGAACGACTCCAATCCCCACTGGATTGAAGAGGCTCACACTCAATATCCTGAAAAACTTAATGTTTGGGCTGGAATTCTTAATAACCGAATAATTGGCCCCTTTTTCATAGAAGGCAATTCAAATGCAGAGAAATACCAAAATCTTCTACGTGACCAAATAATTCCAGCGATACGCGAAATTGCGGGAGAAGATTTTGACAACACATGGTTTCAACAAGATGGGGCTCCGCCCCATTATGCCAGAGGTTCGTGAATACCTGAATATTATGTTTCCTCATCGCTGGATAGGAAGAAGAGGCTTTTTGGAATAGCCACTGAGATCAGCGGACCTTACGCCCTTGCATTTTTTTTATGGGGGTACCTTAAGGAAAGGGCGTACAAAACAAAACCAGGAAATTTAAATGAATTGAGAAACCGAATTATTCATGAAGCCTCGCTTATTCCTCTAGAATTCATTAGATCAGCTGTTCAATCTTTTTAGCACAGAATGGGCATGTGAACAAACTTGCTTATGAGAAAATTTTGTATAGAGAAGATAGAGAGTACTTTATTTACATGTTTATATTAACAACATACGATTTGCTACCACCCTCAAGAGTGTCTTTGAATCATTCGTTAACAATATTAGGCAAAACGGCTATGGGTTAAACAAGGAGATTCTAACAAGCCTTACTCCTGATTTATAAGTTGCCGTTCATTAAAGTTGGGCAAAGTTCGACCTTACCGTTCGCAAAAGTTGGAGATAATTCATCTTTATATTTCACCGTTCGAGATTCGCAGTCGGCCACGTACGTCATCCTAGACGGCAAACGAAAAAAAATGTCTACGACTTTTTGACCAATGAGCGGCATCGACATCACGATATCTGTCAAAAGTGTTTAAGGTGTTGGCTTGGCTTAGTGTTTTGTTTTGACAGTTTTAAAGAATAATTGATCTAGAAGAGATGCAAGATGGTAAGTATTTTTAAAATTGGGCAAATCACTAATCAACTCTTAACACAAATTTTTGCATCTTATTATACAGAGATTCTCCATTTAGACTGTTCCTATTTATCCCATTTTCCCTATCCGTGATAAGCAAGCTGATAAGCTGTGATATAATTTCTGGTTCTTGTCAACCTGGACTTGAAAAGAAAACATTTTTGTATCAAGATTTCACTTGCAAATACCAATTAAAACAATTTTAAGCCTTTTTAGGTGCAGATAATACAAAATGTTAATAATTTAGTAAAAAACAAAACTTTATGTAGAATCTTGTACAGATTTACGCTTGCCTAAGTTACAAAGTTGTAAGTGACACTTTTTTGAAAAATGAGATTGTAGGATTACAAAGTAGTATGTGTATGGGTTGCAGCGGTTCACTTTTAAATGAACCTTTGTTTTAAGACATGTTCTAGAAAGCTCTGCTAAATCAGTAATATTTTCCTCGTACACAACCTGCTATTTAAACTACAGGAGAGAACATTTAAATTCTTAATGGTTTAAGATGGGTTTATAGCCTATGTTTATTTTCCTAAGTTTACCTTTCAAGTAGGTCTATTGTTGAGACGACCAGAATAACCATTCCGTAGTGTTGGCGATCTCAAAATATCAGTTGCTAGATGTTTCAACCCCTTTGGTAACACTAGTACACCAGTCGTATTTTTCGAAGAGAATTTGTGAAAAATTAAATTTGTTTTGTTTGCCTATTTTGACATATGTAATCCAAGGTATTTGGAATTTTCGTGCCGAAACGGTGTATTCTTTTTGGGGTACGTAAAACCGAGTTCCAATCGGCCAGTGTGCATACGGTAGTTTGCACCGACTCGTATTTAAGGTGCGAACGCGAGGAGAAAATTCATGTTGAAAAGGGTCGTTTTCGTGTCCGATATATTTTATGGCGCAGTAAATGTTGACTAGGAATAAAGGAACACATTTAAGTGTATTTCATAGTGGTAATTGTAAGTTTTCATTTGGGTCCAAACAAAACCATTGGTCACCTGAGTTTTATGGAAATTCTGAAATGTACACACGGGTAGAAAGTGCCTAACTTCGTGATTGATGAAAGGTCGAATGACAGAAGCTTGACAAGCGTCCCTTTTTTGACTTTTGGTGTGAAAAGCGCGCAAGAAAATTTTGGAAATTTAATTTTTCGAAATCGTGATGGCCAAATACGATCTAGGTATGTTTATTTGATTTCTTTTAATATAGTCCACCAGGGGAAATATGGTTTTTATCGTACCTTTTGTAATTCCCAAGTTAGGAAAATTTTCCTAATTCGACCATGTATTCTTGTAGACCTATTTGGGGTACCCGGCACTTTCCGTTTTATTTGAGATTCCATGCAAGCCAGAAAGTAAATCCTCCACCTTCTTCTGTGAAAACCATCTAACTAAGTGATTGTGATGTCTCTTCTTGTTGAGCCTATCTGCTGGTGCCTGTCTGCTGCCGCATGTTTGCTATTGCCTAACCTCTACTGCCTTCTTGCTGCTAGTTCCTTTAGAGTAAGGAAATGATGGTAACATTGTATTTATTACCCATGTAAGTTTTTGCGCCTTAGATTCTCCTATATTTTCTGATAGAAAATACGTTTGCCAGGTAATATTAAATAAAAAGCATTTTGTGATATCTTTACAAATAGGTTTTTAGAGTTTCTCTAGGTACTGGCCAGTGATAGGTAGGTAGACTAGGTACCTGTATACTATTGTATTTCCCCATTTTTTACATTACAATTTGTAGTTTTCACTTACACCGAAGTTTACTTTTTTGCATTCCCCCTCCTTTGCCAAGAGCAATACTTGGCTCGCGTCCTTAGTCTTGCCAAAAATAACATCCACTAAAAAATAAAAACATCTCATAAAAGAGGAAAAAAGAATCATAGGAACTCTAACTATTGTTGAACCTACTCGACTCGCTTCCGACAAATGAGCTGCCATGCCAGATGCTATAAAATTTAGATCTGTATGTTATATAAGTTTGGCTTAGTCCTTTAAGTGAAGGTAAGCATGTGATAGGGTCTATCTAACCCTGGTATAACAAAATCGTATGTTCACATTTTCAGGGTAAGGCAACCAGCAATACACAGATGTATGATTTTAAACTTATAAAATAATAGCACAAAGTTGTATGTGTCATATACAGTTTTGTTACACTGATTTTAGAATTTGTGTGTGTGTTCAACTTGCTCAAAAATTAGGTTATAATTTTGTTTGCCAAAGAATAAGTGATTGATAGTGAGTTAGAGGTGATTTAGGTGAATTAATAGTAGTTTTAAGATGGATAGTGCTTCAGATAGTGAGGATGATCTTAAAACAATTCGGGAACGACTAAAATGTCGTCAACCTCAACAAGAAACGTAGTAATTTTTTCAAATCAAAGAAAAATCAGGGTAATGTAAAAAAATATCATTTTAGGATGGGAGAGAGCGCACAAACAACATCATTCGACTATGATAGTGATGATTCTGTTTTGGACAAGGAATATCTTCCAGATTCATCGCCAGACACTAACGGGTTTGTTATTTTGAATATTATAAAAGTATCTATTTTTTTTATCGCATTTATCTATTTTCAGCCCAGACCAAGAAATTCTGGAGGGAAGGGGTCATGTCACAGCTGAAACTGGTGAAGGTGAAACCGAGACAAAGAAAAGGGTCCGAAAAAGGTCAAGGAATCCAAATTCTTGGTCGAACAATGTGAGGATAAAAGCTCGTGAGACTGAAAAAGAGTACATATCTGTCCGAAAAAAGTTAGTTCCTGCAAAAAGTGTGGTAACGCGTTTTTGCTAAGTGAATTAATATTTGCTTTAAAAAAATAACCTCTAGCGACATCTTACGTGAGAGAGTTTAATTAGAACATTTTGAAAATTTATCCGGTGACTTGCACACTACCTATTCGTGGTCTGGTTAAGCTCGAGATTATTGATTTTATGCAGGGAACTACTGCTGGGAGAGGTTAATTTTGAATTCGTTTCAGTTTTGGAATAAGATCGAGTGAGTTGTCTGTCCCTTTTTTGTCATTGGGGTGAAACAGGGATAGAAAGAATTTTCTGGTTGGTTAACCTGTACGACAGAAGTTGCGTAATTGGCCGTGTTGTATTTTAACCTAAAAAGCTCTGTTTTGCAAAGATTCTGAGATTGAAGACAAATTTATTTACCTATAAAACAATAAACATAAGTTTTTTGTAATTTAAATAAAGTGACTCAAAATTATTCAGTCAGTTTTAGTCTTATTAACGAATACGGATTTGTGTTATTGAATTTCTGGAGAATAAAGATTTTGGAGTTTTGGGGAATCTGATTGGTCTATGCAGTTTGGGGAATTGAGAGGAATTGGACAAAATTGTCCCTTTTTGTTCGAGATTTTGTCGAGAAACAAGGTATTTTAATTATGTTATAACATAACCTTAAAAAAAATTTTTTGTTCATCAAGCATGGCTTGAAATTTTTTTTATAGGATAAATTAGAACTTTGCTCTAATTTTAATTAATAATAATATGAAATTCAATTGCATATACCAGATTTTTATATATATATATATATATATATATATATATATATATGTATGTATTTTTATAAAAATTTGTCTTTGCCGACGAAATGTTACAATTTTTCTTTATGCCTTTAACAGACAATTATCTCTCTATTTAGACTACTTAATTTTTTTAATAAAAATTTTGATTAGTTTTTTTTATCAAAATGTGGTATTGATTTTGTTTTATGTTTCGAACTATGTTCGACAAAATATTTATATATTGGCTATATGTTATTTTGGTTATAGTTTATTTATAATGGGTTCACAATGTTGTGCCTACGTGGGATTTCCAGATTCCAGATTATGATTTTAAGCTAGTAATTAATCCTGGATCTCGCTCATTTCTTTTTTTTTGAGAGCTTGGTACCAATTAACAATAGTCACTACGACATGACCATATGGTTAAATTTGAGGTTATAGGTATCATAAGCATCTTTGGTTGAAATAGAGTTAGACAGGTTAATACAGATAAAATTTTATATAGCTATGCCGATAGCTGTTTTTTTTACATATAGTTTTTTTTTATAACCAAAATACACATTTTTGTTTTTTTATATACTTAGGTGATGATTTGTGTCCCGAAAAGATAAATAATTTGGTGTGAATAGACTAAAGTTTTATTTGGTAATTCTACAGAATTACTGCACAGTACAAATTTTGATGAAACTTTGGAATATTTATATAGGGTGTTTTGATGGACCTGATCAGAAAATAAAGTTTTTTTTTTGTTTTTATCTATGGAAAATGATTGAAACCATAGTTGTATTTTAAAGATTACTTCAAGTATACTGAATCTTACATTTCCTGGGTTAAGATTGTTTTGTTTTTATGTTATTTTTTTTCTAACCTCAATTCTCCACAAAACTATTACAACATATGTAAATATTTTTTTTTCACTATTGTACATCAAAAGAAACAAGGTTCTAAAAAGGTTCTCTTTTAAGTTATATTTGAACAGTAAAATCTATAATTTTATTAATATCATTTTTTTTACTACCTTTTTAAGAAACTGAGTTCATCAAAAAATTAATATTTTTTTTTCTTGTTTATATTTGATCATTTGTTTTTATTTGTTTTTTTTTCTTTCTGAAACAAAATAAATGTTGAGGGTTGTAAACAAAAAGTAATCCTGATCTTTTATTTCGTTCCTGCATTGATACATTGGTAACATGGTGATAGTAAGAAAAATCTGTCACCATTGTTGTTAATTGTCTCAAAGTAAATAGAGGTCTATTATCATTTCAAAAATAGAAAATTGACAATATTTTTCTTAAAGGAACCTCACGACCCTAAATAGCTCTTCCTAGCCGAGGTAAATTTGAGGTATATTAAAACAACATCAATAATATACAAAAAGTTATATTATATAAAAAAAATAATATACAGAATATCGTGTCGAGCACACCTAAAGAAAGGAGGCAAGGAAGACATGTTAAACACTGTATGAATGATGATGATAAAAAATTTCTCAAAATGCACATTGAAAGTTTCCCCAAAGTGGAATCTCACTACTGTCGGGCAAATACAACTAGAGAGTACCTAGAATCAAACCTTAGCATTGCAAAAATGTATTCACTCTATAAGGATCTCTTTCAGTCAGAAAATAAGCAACCTGTTAAGGAGTCATTTTATAGGCATGTTTTTGCAATGGATATAACCTTTTTTTCACAAACCAAAGAAAGACAGATGTAGATGTGACTTATGTGAGGAAGTAAAGTTACAAAGAAAAGAGAACATACTAACTAATGAAAAAAACTAAGAGTATTCAAGACATTGTATAGAAAAAAAAGCATGCAGAAATGAAAAAAATACTGACAAGGAAAACAAAAACACTGTTATTTTATGTTTTGATCTACAAAATGATCTGTCTTGTCCTCGAGCAGAAATCAGTAGATTTTACTACAGGAGTAAGCTTAATGTATATAATCTGACAGCTATCCTGTGAAGTACAAAGTAAGTATACTGTGCTGTTTGGCACGAAATGTTTATGAGACGTAATGGCAATGACATTGCAAGTGCTGTGGTAGCAATCTTGGAAAGGGTATTTGATGACAATCCAGATCTCACCAGGCTAGTATTGTGGAGCGATAGTTGTGTTCCACAAAACAGAAACTCTTTTATGTCCTATTTTTTATACAAGCACCCTAACGTAGGCACCATCTCTATGAAGTTTTCAACACCTGGGCATTTCTGTGTCCAGGAAATAGATAGTGTCCACAGTGCTATCGAACGAGTCCTCAAAAAAACCGAGTATTTTTCACCACTGTCATTGATACGAATTCTTTTAAAAGTCAACCTTAGAAAACCTTACTGTATAATTCATATGAAGGCTATACATTTTAAAAATTTCAAAGTGAAATACTTAAAATTTACTCAATTTGAATTGGAATACAAAACATCCTACACAGAAAACTGGACAAAAATCAATCTAAAGTCTTCTAGTCGCAGAAGGACAGCTAGTGTATCACTTGTGCCAACTCCAAAACTTGCAAATCTCTTTATCTGCAGAGAAAATATCTGCAATTAAAGCAATGATGAACCATATGCCCGAGATTGATAGGCAATATTACACTGCCAGTTTGAAGCTGTGAATTTAGGTATTAGTCACGCTCACTGAAGTGATTTTTTTTAAGTTCTATTAGTTAAATGATATTTTGTTTCCTGAGTTATTTTTGTTTAAGACGAATTTGTTGAATTTCTTTTACGTGTTTCTTAGAAATTCAAAATTTTAGTTTGTTTACCTTAGTTGTATGTATAAAGATACATTTTCAAATGATATCTAGAGTAACAAAATTGTATGTTTTTTCAATATACGATATTTGCATTAAAAACAGCTTTTCTTAGTTTCTTCTGCTAAAAACGCATATTGGTGGTCAGACTAAAAAAGGAATTTTATAACATGATTATTTTGAAATCATATGTGCTTAGTCTAGACACCTCAAATTTCAAATCGTCCTCCTGAACAATTTACCTTAGTGTACATACACAATTTACCTTAGTTTACATACAACTGTGTAACTCCAGGCAAGCGTAATGTCTTTGTGTGTCTGTAAAGTCAATGGCCCTCCAATCCCCTTTTATCTTACTGACATAGGTACCAATATATTTTATACATTTCTTTTAGAAAATGTGGAAATTGCAGTAGTACCCTTTGAGTTTGGATTATTGATAGAACTGGTACAAAAGCATGAGTTCCTATATAATTTGTCACATAAATACTACAAAAATGTGAAGCTAAAAGAGCAAGCATGGGAAGACATTGCTGCAATTATGAATTCCAGTGGTAAGTTGTGTGTCAAAATTGTCAAAAACTAAGTATACATGTAATATAACCCTATTATATTGAAAATTTATTTTAACTATTCTTTAAGATTGTAATTTCCAATATTTCATTCTTTTAGCGGAGACCTATAAAAAAACCTGGCGCAACCTAAGACGTCAAAGAAAAAAACAAGTATAAATCTGGATCTGAGGCTCCAGATCCTGACCTGGTATGGGTCTATTTTAAAGATATGCTGTTTTACAGCAAATAAGGCCTGTTGGGTATTAAGGCCTAAAACCCATAACTTCGATTTAAATTACGCGCGCACCAAACATATGTCTCCCACCCGTTCACGGAATACCATCAAATTGATTCACAACGGCACAGGCAATTCTCCGGCTGTCTGCCAACAGTATCGATTAAGCAACCGTGGAGTGAAGAAGTGACGCTCGAATTACAAAAAACCGTTAAAAAAATCGTAAGTATTTTACCATTTTCTTGAACATTTTAATAAATTTAGGCTTTGTTTGTCTTTTATTTTACACTCCTTTTAATAATGACTGCTTAGTTTGGTTGAAGTTCGTGAAATTATTTTTTTAATTTTTTTTTATATTTGGGTGACCGGCAAGTATTAAGGCCTATCAAACTATGTCATAGGCCTTATTACCCACAATTTTTTTTTATTCTAGTGTCAAGTTTTTATGTTCCTGTGTACTTATGAGTCAATAATTTAATAATTTCCTTATCAATATTATTGTTTTTGTAGATAATAACCAAATAACTATGACTTAGGCCTTATTACCATGGTCAGGCTTTATTATCCATCTCATAGGGTAAAATTTTTTTTAGCGACTTCAAATCGTTAATCGATGCCTCCCAAAAGGGCATTGTGGGCAGAAGAAGACCTGGTAGCAGCAGTTCGTGCCGTAGAAAGGGGAACCTTGCGTACGCGGCTGCGACAGAAGAACGATTAGAAATCATGTCGCCAGTGGTAGTTTAAAGAAATCGCTTGGTCGAAAGTCCAACATTAATAAAGAACAAGAGGCGAGTTTGGTAGATCGAATAATACGATATGCTGAAATTGGATTGCCCACAACAGCTAAAATTCTTCGCCGTTTGGTCTACACTTATTGCGAAATGAATAATATTAAGAACAATTTCAACCAAAATTCCAAACTGGCTGGTAAAGACTGGCTAAAGGCTTTTCTAAAAAAGAAACTCCATGATTTCAAAAAGGAAATCCCAGTTTATGAATCCTGCAAGAGCTCAAAAATTAAACAAATTTATAGTTGATATTTTTCCCGTGATCAAAAGAATTTATGATAAACTGAGCGAATTTATAACATGGACGAAAAAGGCTGCCGTTTAACAGTTCATCATCAACCAATTGTACGAAAAGGGGCTAAACGAGTTTATTTACAGGCATGCAGAAAGTGTCACTATTGCGGGATGTGTAAATGCACTCGGTGCTGTAATACCACCCATGATAATCTTTAAAGGAAAAAGGATAAAGCCCGAGTTGTACTTACTTAACCACCGGGATCATTGGTAGAAAATTAGTCAAAGGTTATACAGGGTGACCGACGGGAACCTGACATTTTTGGGATGGCTAGTATTCTGTCGGTAAGAGGAGTAGGGAGCGGAATTACAAGCCATTAATCTCGCCATTCGATGCCGTTTCAGTAGCTATGGAGCCGTGGACGGTTGAGCACCGCATGTTTGCGTATGACGCATTTGTGCAGAATGGCGAGTCTGTTATTACCGTGCAGCGACTTTTTCGTGTGCGTTTCAATCGTGGGCGTCATGGAACCGTTCCAAACCGCAACACGATTCTCAGTTGGATTCATAATCTACGGACAACAGGATCTATTGTGAAAAAGGAGCCACCAGGTCCGACTAAGACAGCAAGAACACCAGACAACATCGAGCGTGTGAGAGCCGCGCTGACTCGTAGCCCTGGGCGCTCTGCGCGTAAACACTCGCGCGAACTAAGGATGAGCCGTGAATCTGTGCGAACAATTTTACAGAAAGACTTAAAATTTCACCCTTACAAGATGTGTGTTGCTCAGAAGCTTGAGGAAAGAGATTATGCGCAGCGGCAGGAGTTTGCTTTTCGAATGCAAGTGCTTTTGGAAGACAATGAGAATGCAGTCATTATCATGAGTGACGAGGCGCATTTTCATTTGGATGGGGATGTTAATAGACAGAATTTACGGTACTGGTCCTCTGAGAATCCCCGTGTCGTACACGAAAAGCCTCTAAATTCAGAGCGTGTAACGGTTTGGTGCGCAACTACTCCATTCGGCATCATTGGTCCATATTTTTTCGAGGACGAGAATGGTTCAACTGTTACAGTGAATGCCGAACGTTACTGCCAGATGCTGAACACTTCCTTGCGTCCCGAACTGCGCAGACTGCAACTGAACTTGAGAAATATTTTTTTCCAACAGGATGGTGCCACCGCACACACTGCTCGTGTGTCCATGCAAGTGATTCGAGGCATGTTCCCCCCAGGAAGTATAATTTCACATTTTGGCGACATCCCGTGGCCCCCGAGATCACCTGACTTGAGCACTTGTGACTTTTTTCTGTGGGGGTATCTGAAAGCGCGTGTATACTCTCACAGACCCCGTACATTGGCAGACCTGAAGGAGGCAATCAGGGAAGAAGTGGCTACAATTGATGGTGAACTGATGACTCGTGTGATGGCCGATTTTTTGCGAAGGTTGGAAAACTGCATTCAGGAGGATGGACACCACTTACTCGATGTAATTTTTCACAAGTGATATTCATCTTTAAATGGCAATTCATGACAAACAATTTTGTGTATTAAAATAAAATGTTCCGAGAAAAATAACTGTGTACTGTTTATTTCAAAAACTTCAGGTTCCCGTCGGTCACCCTGTATGACCAATGAACTATTTAAGGCGTTCCTAAAGCATCTTGCCAAATATCAGACTACTGGCCAGTGTCTTTTGATATTTGATGGAGCAGCTTGCCACTTGGATTTATCAATTGTTGATGTCGCTGATTCTCTTCATCAAATACGACACACGAGCTACAACGACGCGACAAGGGATGTTGAAGTCTTATCATTTGTTGGCCAGAATCCAGATAGAAGATTAACTAAGCCTCGGTTCAATATAATTTTTTCCAATGTCTGGTCTAAATGCATGACACACAATAATATTACGAGTGGATTCAGAGCAGCTGGTCTGTTTCCTTTTAATCCGGAAGCAGTTCCGGAAACTGCTTTCACTCCATCTCTTTTCACAAAGGTTCCAAGTCCTGTGCGCTGGTCGATAACAACACTGGCAACGAAAATGAGGAACCGCTTTCTACCTCGCAGATTCAGCTTCCAACAGCAATTAGAAGAACTACACAGGTGGTTTACCTTTCAGAGCCCTCAGACAACGACGATAACATAAGCCTAGCTAAACTGAAAGAAAAATTGCTAACGTCTAACTCTGTCAAACCAGGAACTGCTAAGATCGTGTATCCTGTAAAAGGAACAACTAACAATGCAAAAAAGCCATTCTCCAAAATAAAAAAAAACTATTTTTTTTCATGAACCCTTGCCGACGCCCATAAAGACACCGGAAACAGAGAAACCACCAGTAATAAGAAGAAAAGCCATTAATTATCGAGGGACGCCAGTGATGAAAGGCCTTTTCAAAGAGCACGATAAAAAATCCAAATCTAACGTTAAAAAACAGATAAAAGCAAAACTTTAAAATCCAAACCCCAAAACAATGATAAACCCATCCAAACAGAAGCGGGCTGGTATTGTCACGGTTATGAGGAAAATAGAGTGGCCGCAATGAGACAGTGTAACAAGTACAATAAATGGTTTCATGAGGAGTGCGTAGGTTTATCAGAGAATGATCTTGATGCCTTTGCATGTCCTGATGGATGTTAAACATTTTACTTGAATGTTTACATGATTATTTTTTTTTATACGTTATCGAATATTTTTTACCTATCCTATCAGAAAATAACGTTGTGTTATTGTTTTATGTGTAAGTTTGTTCTGGCACGAATATGTTATTTTTAACTTATATAGGCTTTTTCGCCTAATAGGCCTTCTTCCCCTACCATTGTATAATAAGGCCTTATTTGAATTAGAAAATAATGTTTTGTGTTTGTTTTAGGTTTAAGTTTGTTCTTCTATAAATAAAAGGTTGATTCTTAATAAAATTTCCTTTAGCTAGGCCTTATTACCCTCAAGTACCTTATATAAAACCGAGGGGGTAAGTAAAAAGAGTTTTAAGTGCAAGGAGACTCCAAAAGGGCAAAGAGGTAATTTTTAATATTTAAAATTTGTTATACTTGTTTATAATTTTCAATATTTGGTTAAATGATGTTAGAAATAAATTAAAAACATGGATAAATCAAATAATTATGTTTTTTTAGCAGCCAAAAGGAAAAATGAAGAAGATAAGGTGGGAGATATACTAAAAGTTGCTCGTGAAATTGCAAGCAACCAAAGCACTTTCACAGTGATAAAAAAAATCTTTGGATGTGGGGGCCGCCCTCGATGAGCTGCCTTCAGATGAAGCAAAAAAAAAATTTTAGAAAATTCAATTTAGTTTATATTTTATGAGTTTTTTAAATAAAATATATTACTACCTTAAAAAACCTAAAACATGTCATTTTTGATAGTCATCCTTTAAGAACTATTTAAAACTAAAGAAAAATTCTAATAAAAGTTTGTGTAGGATGGTGACTTTAAGTGCTTTCTCTGGTGGGTCAATATTTGGTTTTTTGAAGAAAAAAAAAGCAAAAATACCAATAGTTTTTAAACAGGTTTCCTGCCTGTTGATGATGATAGTCCCACTTGTGTTACCTCCTTCAAAATGTTATGAAAAAATAATAATTTACATGCATAAAAATATAATGTTTGCTTTTTCCAAAATTTCAAAAAACTTGACATTTTAATTGACATATATCAATTTTTTATATATATATATATACAGTGTGTCCCCGGATGGAGTTTACAAGAGGAAAAAATCCTTTATTTTTCATTTTACGAAAAATATTCACTGTTTTTATTTCTGCTTGTTGAAAAATTAAGATTACCATAATAAAATCTTTAATTAGATGTACAGGGTGTTATTAAATTAAGAAACATGTAATTAATAAGAGGAGAAAAATCTTTATTTTTAAATTCACAAAAATAAAAAATTCTGCTTTTCAAAAAACTGTGATAACGATATTAATATATTTGATTAGAAGTACAGGGTGTTATCGAATTAAGAAATAAAAATAATCCAAGAGTAACAGGACCGTATTTCTTCAGTAAAGCAAAATTTTATGTAAACAAAATTGTTTCACAACATAAAATGAAAGTACGAAATCTAGAGTTTAAACGTTAAACATTTAATGAAAAATCAAGATAACATAATATGGAACAAAATGTAAAACAGCTATTCTTAATTTGAGAACACCCTATACATCTAATTAAAAATTTCATTATCGGGATCCCAATTTTTTATAAAGAGTGAGTTTTTTTGGTAAAATCAAAAATAAAGGATGTTATTTTCTTGCCAACTCCATCCGGGGGCACACTGTACATATTTTTTTTTCCTTTTTTTAAAAGCTTTCGAATAAAGTACTATAAGTAAAAATATTAAAAATATATTTTTTGATATTTTAATTGACATGTAAAATAATTATTCCATTTTTTGAAACCAACAGAAACAACTACTCCGAGGGAAAATACCCCTACCGGCATTGAATTATACTGATGGCTTGATGCTTTCGTTGGGAACTTGTTAAAACTGTTTGGTTTTCACTACGGGAATCGAGGGATCCCCGTCTGGAACACGTCCTGATAGTCAGGAACAAGTGATCCATGCCAATCCAGTGTTCCAGACGGGGATCCCTCGTATCCCTGTGATCGACGTTGGAGATAGTGAAAACCAAACAGTTTTAATTATTCCATTGTTTTTCTTTTAGCTCACTCATATACTATACTATAGTAGTGTAAGCTATGGTGATCCTAATTTTTTCGAGAAAAAAAAAGTTGCTCCGATTTCAAAAATTTTATATATCTTTGCGTTTCAGATGATTTTAAAACTTTTTTGTTGCGCCGTCTGTCTGTCTGTCTGTCTGTCTGTAACGACCAACGCGCATAACTCAAAAACCGCTGAGCCGATTTTAATGAAATTTGGTACCTAGGCTGGGCCTTGGGTCCAGATGGTCCCATTTAAAAATGAACAAAATCCACCGAACACAAGCCAACTAAAAGGATGGGGGTAGATTTCAAAAATTAGAGTTTATGTGAAAATATGGCGTGTAGGATATCAAACGAAAGGTAATTGAGTCTGGAGTTAAACAAAATACATTCTAATTTATTTTTAAAAAAGGGTGAGGGTATATTTCAAAAATTAGAGTTTAAGTGAATATATGGAGTGTGTGATATCAAACGAAAGGTAATTGAGTCCGAAGTTAAACAAAATACATTTTAGTTTTTGTTTTTTTTAAGGGTAGGGGTAGATTTAAAAAATTTGAGTTTAAGTCAATTGGCTTGTGTGGTATCAAACAAAAGGTAATTTAGTCTGGAGTTGAATAAAATATATTTCAGTTTTTACTTATATTAGCTCACGCGTACACTATAACTATAGTACCTAGTGTGAGCTTAGGGGTCCATATATTGGCAGAGTATTTTTATAAGCATTCGTATGAGGTACTGCAGACTGGTCAGACCAAAATTTTTTGCATTGACAAAAAGCAGTAAATAACTTCAGTTAACAGGTTTTGGTTTTTTTTTCCAAAAAAACAAATTTTACCTGCTGAAGGCAGTGTTCCATTTAAAGTTGCTACCCTTTATATAAGACCGACTTAATTAAATACTACCATAAAAAAAACAAGTCATTTTTTGGCTGCTTAGTCTTAAAAAGTATTTAAAACTAAAAAAGTTGAAACCTAACTTAGTCATCTATCAGTCTTCCTCTATTAATAATATTTTTTTCCATCGAGCTTGACCACTGTCTGAGGTAAAGTATTCAGCTAATTTTTCTCGGATCCTGTAAACCTTTTGCTTTGCAACATTCGCTGAGAGTCTGGCCCACTGATTCCAATGGTATTGCCTCATTTCTCCAATCCCCATCTTCTTTATCATCAGAATCTACATACCCTGCTGGGCAATACATATTTTGGTGTAGTTCTGTTTGGCAATAGTTATGCAAAACAGTTATTGCTTTGACAATTGTATCAACATTTTCTACTGTAGCATTAATTGTTGTCCTTAGTATCCTCCATCTGGCTACCATTATCCCAAATGTATTTTCTATGAACTGCTTTGCTCGAGAGCGATAATTAAAAATTATCTGGGTAAAAGATAAGTTTCTTCCAGGGAAAGGCCTCATGATATTTTCCTTGAGGGAAAATCCTCGTCAACAACAAAAGTATGGCATAGTTATATTGGTACCATTCCATCAAGTGGCCTTTCTTACGGGATTTGTAATTCCTGATTTTCCAGGAGTTGTCCAAAGACACTATTCTTAAAAATTCCACCATCATTCTGGGATTCATAGGCCGTATATCAACATGAGTAAATCTGTATTTGCTGTCACAAGCTGCTAATAAAACAATATTGAAAGCTTTCTTATAGTTAAAGAATAAGGAACCACTGTGTGCTGGTGCTTGCATATTGATATGTTTCCCATCCCCAGGCAATGTGGAAAATTCCACCTTGTTAAGAAACCAATTGCTATTTCTAACCAGCTTAGTTTGGTTGATGGTGGTTTTAAATAATCTTGTGGACATGAAATTAAAAAAAAAATAATGACTAAATAAGTAAAGTATTACAAAATGCAACAGAAGTTAAAACAACATGAAAACATATATCTACTAACATTAGCCAGGGCAGTAGAACACCGAGGAATATGTCGAGGGAGGGGGCAGACCTCTAATGCTCTATTTTATTAATGAAATATTTAAAAAAATCTTATGATTGACAAAGGGGTGTTTCCCAAAGACTTTTTCTTGGAGGCTTAGTAGCGATTGAAACTGGTTTTATGTAAACTAATAAATTTGCAAAAACTATACCTATTATAAAAATGTATTAACAAAATACCTACTGTATTGTAACAACCAATCTTTGCTCTGCAGTTATTCCATCACTACACCTATTCTTTTGGATCTGAAGTTCAGCTATTTTTAAAAGTTTTTTAAATACTGATAAAGTCATTCGAGCATATTTGAAAAACTGAGCTTGATCCACAGCTTTAATTTTTTTGTAATATGCAAAACCACCACCTCTCCTATCTCTATTTAATTCCCTCACTTTATAAGATCTTTTTTTCTTTTATTTTCACTGTTATTTTTTTTCTTTATAAAAGCTAAGAGCAAAAGAACTGCAGAAAAAGTTTAAGGCCCCATTGGAAACAAAAAAATGTGAAGAACCAATTTTTGAGGTTATTTTAAAACTGCTGATCACTATCAGCTGGCTTATAATCAAATAATGATCAAGGATCAGTCTGAATTAAACACTATCCAGAGGGGGTGTGAGAAGGACCCATTTAAAAGAAAAATCGGCCAAAAATGTAGTAATTGTATTCTGATTAAAGTATTAAAGACGACGTAGGAGTTTACCACAGTTATAAGTTTCAAAGAATTTTTTCAATTATTTTTTTAAAATATATACAAAGTGAACATTTAGCAAAAAAAACAAAAACAATCAACTATAAAATACTCTGCCAATATATGGGCCCCTAAGCTCACACTAGGTACTATAGTTATAATGTACGTGCGACCTAATAAAACTAAAACCTGAAATATATCTTATTCAACTTCAGACTAAATTACCTTTTGTTTGATACCACACAAGCCATGTTTTGACCTAAACTAAAATTTTTGAAATCTACCCCTACCCTTAAGAAAACAAAAACTAAAATGTATTTTGTTTAACTCCGGACTCAATTACCTTTCGTTTGATATCACACACGCCATAAGCTCACATGACACGTAAACTCTAATTTTTGAAATCTACCCCCACCCTTTTTGAAGAAAAAAAAACTAAAATGAATTTTGTTTAACTCCATACTCAATTACCTTTCGTTTGATATCACACACGCCATATTTTCACATAAACTCTCATTTTTGAAATCTTCCCCCACCCTTTTATTTGGCTTGTGTTCGGTGGATTTTGTTTATTTTTAAATGGGACCATCTCGACCCAAGACCCAGCCTAGGTACCAAATTCCATTAAAATCGGCCAAGCGGTTTTTGAGTTATGCGCGTTGGTCCTTACAGACATACAGACAGACAGACAGAGAGACGGCGCGACAAAAAAGTTTCAAAAATCATCTGAAACGCAAAGATATATAAAATTTTTTGAAATCGGAGCAACTTTTTTTTTCTCGAAAAAATTAGGATCACCATAGCTCACACTACTATAGTATAGTATGTGTGAGCTAAAATTAAACATAGTCAAAGGGAAAAATAAAAACACTAAACTAAAAGTAATCGCATTTAAATAAACTAAAAAGTGAACAAAATGAATTGGGTGATAACCTTTTTGTTTTACGTATCTACATGTACAGATGTTGGGATCAGAGAACTACTGTACAAAATAGCCTCTATCACGTATTGGAGCAAAAGCTTCCACGAGCGGCATGGCATCAATCATTCATTATAAATATAAAATGTCGCATAGCCAACCCGCAAGGATTGTCAGGACCGTGCACTTGTGCATTATGCAATCCGCCAATATCCAATTTGTTCACTTCCGCCCAGTATTGGAGTGTGTGGCACCAAATTTCAAACATAAATTGCCATTGTCAGGTTTGTTTCTATCACATGCTCTGCCTCAATACCATACCATTTTGGATGGCCCCAATAAACCAGCCAGCATCCGCCGATCCAAATGCGGAGCCCAGTGGAGCGGCTCCTGAATTAGCCCGCCTAGAAAATAGAGAGGACGGGCAAGAAGTACCAAGAGCCGAAAATGTAGAACCTGTAAACTTGGCAATACCACAAGAAAATAATCACGTTGCTCCGGCTCAACCAGCGCCAGTTCCGATGGTGCCATCCAGGAGTCCGTCTCCACCTTACGTAGTTCCACAAATCCCACAGGTTAGGCCTTCACCACCATCTTATGCTGGTGTGGCGATGAATAAGTTTGGAGTCAGAATCCAACCCTAGAATGACGGGTCAAGCCAGTTCCGAAGAATTGCGCCACGGCATCTACCGGCACCGGTCCCACAGCGCTACGTCATCCAACTTCCTGAGATAAATAACCCGCTACTGATGAGATTGCAAAGAACCGCAGCCAACGATAAAGACCGGCCATGGCGCGTTATAAGCAAGTCGGCGGTCACGTGATCTTAGGAGTCCCAGGATTCTTATTGTATTGCTTAATATATTATATGTTTTTACACAATTTAAATAAATTTAAAAAAATATTTTTGTTCATTTATAGGCAAAAATTGAAAAAAAATATTCTGCTGATATATGTGTTTATTATGGATAAAAGAACTGAATCTATAAAATAAAAAATTATACAAAATTTGCACTCTTATATCTTCAGGAAAATTAGGTACATAATATCGTTAGTTACTTCAAATCTATACAAGTCTTTTAAAATTGGACATAACAAACCTAAGCTTTAAGTTTTTTAATTTTTCTTTGAGTGTCATCATCTTTGTCTGTGTTCTTATTCAAAGATTTATTAGCAGACACTAAATCATTATGCTTTTTAATAAAATTCTTTTAAAAAACTTTGTGGCCAATTAAAATGCGTTGGGTGACATTTGTGGCAACCTAAAAGACGTTGCCGCCATTTTGTGACACTGCAAATAGAACAATAACGCTGTGCCAATTTGTGACACTAAAATCAAATTACTGAGTAACTAAACAAATATCTGGAAGCAGAACTGTATTTTCCAGCTAGGTAAAACATTCATATGCCCGGTAACTTTTATACAGTGGAGAAGGGGGGGTTCAGAAATAAGGAAATTTTAAGTGCGCCACAGTGTTTTAATACCAATGTTTTACAAAGAAGATCTTAAATAAAATACAGTTCAACTCAAACGTTGTAGCCAAACAATGAAACTCTACCTACTTCCGAGGCTTCCAGAGTATTTGTGTAATTAAAAAAACCAAAAAAAATTGACTAATAAACAAAATAAAATTCTGAAAGATTCCTAAATGAATCAAAATGACACAACTAGAAAGTTCCTTATAGGTAGATGCACATTTCCAACAGGTCACAGTGTACCTACATTTGAGTCAGTAGTGTGAGACTCCATTATATAAATGATTGTAAAAAAAAATATACACTTACAAAATCATTCCGTCATAGGGGAGATCTGGACCAAATATCTGCTGTCATCATTCTACGTTGGGTAGAATAAGACAGACAGCAACCCAGTCCGAGATCTACCCCATGAGGTAAAACAGTGTAAGGAAACCGCTAAAAAAATATAATCTCATCTCTCTTTTGTCTCTGCAAAGTTGGTCATTGGGTTGTACAAAGAACACAAAAATTAGTTCATCTTGTATAATTCAATGGAAAATGAAATTGACCACAAAAAAAAAATAAAAATGAAATCTGAGAATAATACTTGAAAACATGAAATATAAATCAATGAAATTGGTGGGAACAAGTCAGCGCCAAAATAACCGCAATAGCAATTTCACAATAAAATTTAGCTTAATAACACCGCAAAATTAGGGTTATGACGTCATACCTTTACCTTGCGTTTACAAGAAATTATATATAGACTAGAAGAATTATATTGAAATATTTTAATGGAAAGATTATATTTAAATACGACTTGATCCTACCTTGGTCCTTTGGTTAAGTAAAATGTGTTTTATTGTGTAAAGCTGGAAGTGGTGTACTCCGACATTCCTCACTGCTAGTCTGGTCCTGGTTTGCCCGCGCCTCCCCTAATGCCCGCTTAGCACATCACGCTAGGGCAGCACATGGTCTCAAGTGTTGGATACTTGCCCGAGCCTAAAACCCTGTGTAAAATGAAATGGTTCAGTTTCCTGGAATTCGTCTATTTTGCACGAAGTTCCCCTACACCGAGTAACTTAAATCAAGAGCCCCATGTCGACGCAATAAAATAAAGTGGATTTAAACAGATGAACTAAAATAATCCTAACGTACCTTTCCCAGAGTTACAGTGCTACACCCGGCTTCACACCAGCGTCCAGCACAACTGCCCCGTCGATGGACTGGACAGGGCTGTAGACAAAGGAGAAAAACAATATGGTCCGTTTTCGCCCTTTTGTATATAATTAATAATACTTTGGGAATATTTTAGAACTAACATTTTTTCTTTTTTTTGTTGTATTATTTTCATTACGTCGCTATGCAAGTAGAAAATACGCGATTTTATTTTAATAATGATTAAAAATTATTTACTTCATATATTACTAATTTAATTCAAATTAAGTAGAATTAATAACTACTTTGCTACTTTAGTTTTTATACAAGCTCGATGCTGCTCTCCTTTTCATCCATTACATGAACCCCCCATTTAACTCCTTTCCTACGCTTTTCCTGATTTCCTCACGCAGGAACACACGCCACCACTGGAGACGCGAGCGAGATGCGCGGCGGTTCTGCTGAGAAAGAGAGCACGAAGCAAAGAAGAAGATACTAATTCGCTGCTGCGAAAAGGCGACAATTTGTGTGCCGTGCGGTACAACCTAATCAATTATAATAATTAATTTACATTTTTGCGTTATAAAACACATGCGTGTTTGGACATTGAAGTGTTTTTCATGGAACAAGCGTGACTCTCCTACCATTGGATCTCCAAATACATTTGGTAAGTCGAGCTTGTTTTCTTTGCTTTTCTAATATTTAAATATTTTACGATTAATTATCATCCCCTCTCTGAGTGTTAAAACTCAAAACATAGGATTTGTCAGATGAATAAAACCCGCGCTCCCTACCCTTACAATTCATAGATAGAAATTATTTATTGGCCCTTCGAACCTGATTTAGTTTCATTTGGCTTCAAAAAAATCCTGTTTTTGAGACGTTGAAACTCATTGGGGTGGTTTTCTACTTGCAAAGTGTACTAGTATTAATGGGGAGTTAATAATTAAAAATAATATTTGCAATAAAATTATTTTATTCTCTACTTCGAGAATTTTTAATGCGTGCATAAAAAAAAAACGTTCCATTAACGGTGTCTGTGAACGAACTTTTTTTGTTTACTTTTTTGCGGCTATACGGTCGACGTTTTTTGCTATTTATTTTTGTATATTTTCCTTCTTGTTGCTGACCTACTTGTCCAATTTTTATTTGCGACTTTTTTAAATTTAAATTAATTTTCATTAATAATAATTAATAATTATTAAAAATGCCTACTCTTGAAGAAAAGATTACACGGTCTACTGTGTTGCGTAATACTGCAATAGAGCAAATGAAGTATCTTTTTAATACTGCCACAGGAGCTAGAAATAATCGTGCTTTACATAATAAATTAAAAATCGGATTGAGGTCTTTAAAAAAGATTGAAAAAGACTTCGAAAAACACCACAATGCTATTTTAACTTTGATTGCCTCGGACTCAGCAAAGGTCACCGAGCAAAATACATTTTTCGAAGACTTTTTTCAAAAATCGCAAGACATTCAAACCATTCATTATGAAATATTTGAGAAACCCATGGAAGAACTCTCCATGGCGTCTCCCGATCATAATAGTACTTTCATGTGCCACTCGGAAAATCATATAATTCCAAAAATGAAGTTAGTGGTTTTTAAAGGTGATATGCAGCAATTTGCTACCTTTCAGCAAACTTTTAATACCATGGTGCATACTTCCAGAGCTACCAACCTTGAAAAATTTAATATTTTGGTATCATATTTGGAGGGACCACCCCTTGATTTAATCTCAGATATTCCTATCACCAATGAAAACTATCATCTTGCATACACTACCCTTTTTGAGCGTTACAATAATATACGATTAAGGGCAGCTACTCACTGGAAAAAAATAGAAAATGTGACCCCCCTTAAATCGGAGAACGCTACTGCTTTACGTAATCTTATCGATACTTTTACGAAAAATTTATCTGCTTTAAAAAATCTAAAATTGGATAATAATATCCTAGCTGATTTTATTTTGACTATGATGTTCTTAGACAAACTAGACCCCTCGACGAGAAAAGCTTTTGAGCGGGAGCATGCGTCCACTGAAATCCCTAAATACGAAATTGTCAAAGATTTTGTCATGAAACAATGCACCGCTCTAGAGGCCCTTCCTCAGAAGGAGCCCTTCATTTCTCAACCTAGTGGAAATCAATCTAAAGCCCCCCGTGGGCCCCTTAATCATAATCAATCTAACTCTCAAGGTCACAAATACAGCCGTGCGGCTTCAGTATTTGCTGTAAATTCCGAAGACAAGGTTAAAAGTGGCAACAGCGCTTCTATTTCGTGCTTTTTTTGCAAAAACAATAAGCATCTTATTTATCAATGTCCTTTGTTTTTACAAAAAAATCCAAGTGAAAGATTTGACATAGTTAAAAATAAAAGAGCTTGCATCAACTGTTTGGCAACACTGCACACTCAAACACGCTGTACTAGCGAAAAACGGTGTCGTTATTGTTCTCAACCCCACCACTCATTATTATGCTTTGCTAATAACCCTCAGGGACCCAAATGCCCTTCTGCTTTTCAAGGTCAAATGTCACCTTCTCAAATGCCACCGGCACAACTGATGCCACAAATTAATTATGGCCAAATGTCGCCTGCTCAAATGTTACCTTCTACTAATATTAATAATAACCCCTTTTCGCCGTCTATGGCGGGTCCCAGCAATGCTTTTATGCAAAATCAAAATTTAATGTCCCAGTCACATTCTCAAAATTCTAACATGTCGGGGCCACCCTCCCGCTCAGATCAGCAGCACTCAAACGGCGCCAAAACCTCAACGGTAGCCATGTTGTTGAATGATCATGACGTCATGTTGTCCACTGTCCTGGTAAAAGTTAAAGATGCCTTTAATAGTTGGCACACTGGGCGGGGAATTTTGGATTCTGGGGCTGAAAGTAGCTTTATTACAAAGGGGTTTGCAAATAAATTAGGTTTACCTAGATTCAAAGTCGAATTGACTTTACAAGGACTCGAACATATGAGTTCTAACGTCAATACTGGCGTAAACTGTACAATTGGTTCTTTAGTTGATCCTAAGTTTTGCCTTAATTCTAAATTTTACTTGGTTAATCAAATTTGCAAAGATAAACCCACCAGTGCTTATAATTTGAATGATTTGCCTTGCTTAGATAATCTTACTTTGGCCGATCCTGGTTTTAATAGTTGCTCCAAAATTGATATGTTGCTTGGAAGTGACATTTACCCCTATGTTTTGCAAGAAGGTATAATAAATAGCGGTCTTGATATGCCCGTATGCATTAATACGTCATTTGGTTGGACTTTGTTAGGCAAGGTCAGGGAAACCCCTTCTTACACCTCCGTAATCAGGAATTTTTTTACTTTATCGGAAAGCGAATCTTTAGATGCCACTTTGCAAAGATTTTGGCAGGTCGAAGAAGTGCCCGATAAAAAACATATTTCACCTGATGACGAATTTTGCGAAAACTACTTTCTAAAAACCACTAAACGGGAAGAGTCGGGTCGCTACATCGTATCGATGCCATTTAAAATAAATTCTCTTGATTTTGGGGATACTAGGACCTTAGCTTTAAGAAGGTTTTTCTCGCTGGAAAAACGTTTAATAAACAATAATTCCTATTATGCAACATATTCGGAAGTCATGCAAGACTATTTAGATCAAGGGCATATGACCAAAGTCGAAAAGCCCTTAGATTCCGATTTACATAATTTTTTCTATATTAGTCATCATGCTGTCTTTAAAAAAGAGTCAACGACCACGCCCTTAAGGGTAGTTTTTGACGCAACAAGTTTTGTAAATGACAAAATTTCTTTAAATTCCGCGGTCTATACGGGCCCAAAACTACAGCAAGACTTAGTTGGTATAATTTTAAAATTTAGAATGCATAAAATTTGCTTTACATGCGATTTAAGGCAAATGTATCGCAGAATCGGAATAGATAGTAGCCAACATAAATTCCAGAGAATTTTATGGCGGTTTTCACCCCAAGAACCACTTTCTGATTATGAAATAAATGTTATTCTCTTCGGTGTATCATGTTCGCCGTATCTTGCAATACGAACCTTGTTACAGCTTGCTAATGATTATTCTGATTTACCACTGGCTTCTAAAGCCTTACGAGAGTCTTGCTATATAGATGATGTGACATGCGGGAGCTTTGATCTGCCAAATGCGATTTTGTTAAAAAATCAGTTAATAGAGCTTTTAGGGCGGGGCAACTTTGAAGCGCGTAAATGGACAAGTAATGATCCCAGATTATTAGAGGGTTTACCCGAATCGCACATTCAAAATAATGCGTTATCTTTTGACCAAGATTCTGAAAATGTTCAAAAAATTTTAGGTTTAAAATGGAGCCCGGTCAAGGATAATTTTTTCTACTCCTTTGAACCTACGAAACACAATACTTGCACGAAAAGGACTATTTTGAGTGATCTAGCTAGAATGTACGATCCCTGCGGATTTTTGACCCCCGTCACTTTTTTAGGGAAAGCCCTAGTACAATACTGCTGGTCTATAGGCCTTAACTGGGACATTCCTGTACCTAACGAAATATTTTTAAAGTGGGAAAAGTTTAAACTTGAACTTTCAAATTTGCAAGATTTTTTCATACCGCGAGAAATTAATATTTCAAACTATAAAAATGCACAACTTGTTGGATTCAGTGACTCCAGTGAAATCGGATATTGTTGTGTTGTTTATATCCGCGTAGTTTATTCAGATAATTCCATAAACAACTTTTTTGTCGCAGGGAAATCCAAACTAGCGCCTTTACAGCGGCAGAGTATACCTCGATTAGAATTATGTGGCTGCGTTTTACTTTGCAAACTAATAAAATTTGTTTACGATACTTTGCACTCTGCAATTAATTTTGAAAATATTTACGCATTTTCGGACAGTCAATGTGCGTTAGACTGGATCAGAGGTTCTGCGCATACGTGGAAAACTTATGTTGCTAACCGGGTAGCCTACATTCAGGAAAAAATCAATCCAGAATGTTGGTTTTATGTACCCTCTGGAATCAACCCTGCCGACTGTGGGTCCAGGGGTATGTACCCTGGAGAGTTTTTAAATTTTACCCTTTGGAAACAGGGACCCGAGTTTTTGTATCAATCGCGAGATACTTGGTCATTCACTAAATACGATTTACCCGTTTGCGAGGAATCCCAAACGGAAAAAAGAAACTTGCTTAATAGTTTAAATCTTAATACAGCTTTAGTAGAAAAGAATTTTATAGAAATTCTTTTTGAACGCCATAGTTCTTTAATTAAAATTAGAAGAATCGTTGGCTATTTTTTGCGTGCTATTGATATTTTTAAAAATAAAAATAAAAATTATTTCTCGTACTTAACTAATGTTGAGCTACACCGTGCATTGCTTTTTATCATAAAACACATGCAATCGATTTATTTTAAACAAGAAATTAATTTATTGCAAAAAAATAGACCAATGACCAATAAGGCCTTAATAAAATTGAATCCTTTCTTGGAAGCAAGCACAGGTCTTTTACGCGTCGGTGGACGGCTTACTTACTCAGATTTATCTTTTGATAAAAAATTTCCCTTGCTTTTACCAAACAATTGCTTGCTTACAACTTTGCTTATTAAAGAAATACATATTATTCACCTCCACTGTGGTATACAAACCACTATGTTCTTATTTTTCCAAAACTTTTGGATTGTTTCTGCCAAACGTACTATACGAAAAATATTGCATCATTGCTTAGATTGTTGGAAAACTAAGCCAGTTTCTTTTCAACCCCCCATGGGTAATCTACCCAAATTTCGATTGCTACAAGCCAAGCCCTTTTTGCATGTCGGAATGGACTTCTGTGGTCCATTTGAAATTAAAACGAGTAAATTGCGCAAGGCAAAAACTACTAAATCTTATGTTTGCTTATTTATTTGTTGCGTGGTGAAATGCGTCTATCTTGATTTAGTTTCCGAGATGTCTACAGACGCTTTTTTAGCCGCCCTTCGGCGCTTTATGGCCCGAAGAGGCCGGGTCCAACATTTTTATACTGACTGCGGCAGTAACTTTGTAGGCTCGAATAGGTACTTACGGAACATTTTAGAAGACTGTGCTAAGCAAGAGTCAATTATGTGGCATTTTAATCCCCCGGGAGCGCCTCATATGGGTGGCCTGTGGGAATCTAATATAAAATCCACTAAAACTCATTTAACAAGGGTTATTGGCAAGCAAGTACTTACTTATGAAGAGTTGGCGACCGTGTTGACTCAGGTAGAGGCGGTACTGAATTCACGTCCTTTGTGTGAAATTTCAAATGACCCTAATGACCTCGCTGTCTTAACGCCAGGGCATTTTTTATGTTTGGAGCCCCTGACGGCTCTGCCTGACCCTGACTTTACGGAAATCCAGTTAAATAAATTGGACAGGTGGCAACTTTTAGTGCGTTTGCAACAAGATTTCTGGAAGCGTTGGAAAGCTGAATACTTGCATACCTTGAGGCAAAGAGCCAAATGGCATACGGAAATGGGGTCTGTGACTGAAGGTACTCTAGTATTATTAAAACATGAAAATTCACCTCCCTTAGAGTGGCCCCTTGGCCGTATAACTCAAGTAATTTACGGTGCCGACAAGGTGCCTCGGGTTGCGGTAGTAAAGACTACCAAGGGTAGTTATAAAAGGCCCTTGGTAAAGCTCTGCCCTTTGCCACCCCCAATTTCTAATGAATGAAATGCTTGGGCATTTCATGGGGGCGGGAATGGTCCGTTTTCGCCCTTTTGTATATAATTAATAATACTTTGGGAATATTTTAGAACTAACATTTTTTCTTTTTTTTGTTGTATTATTTTCATTACGTCGCTATGCAAGTAGAAAATACGCGATTTTATTTTAATAATGATTAAAAATTATTTACTTCATATATTACTAATTTAATTCAAATTAAGTAGAATTAATAACTACTTTGCTACTTTAGTTTTTATACAAGCTCGATGCTGCTCTCCTTTTCATCCATTACATGAACCCCCCATTTAACTCCTTTCCTACGCTTTTCCTGATTTCCTCACGCAGGAACACACGCCACCATTGGAGACGCGAGCGAGATGCGCGGCGGTTCTGCTGAGAAAGAGAGCACGAAGCAAAGAAGAAGATACTAATTCGCTGCTGCGAAAAGGCGACAATTTGTGTGCCGTGCGGTACAACCTAATCAATTATAATAATTAATTTACATTTTTGCGTTATAAAACACATGCGTGTTTGGACATTGAAGTGCTTTTCATGGAACAAGCGTGACTCTCCTACCATTGGATCTCCAAATACATTTGGTAAGTCGAGCTTGTTTTCTTTGCTTTTCTAATATTTAAATATTTTACGATTAATTATCATCCCCTCTCTGAGTGTTAAAACTCAAAACATAGGATTTGTCAGATGAATAAAACCCGCGCTCCCTACCCTTACAATTCATAGATAGAAATTATTTACAATATATAGTTTTTATTCAAAACGTGGTTTTTAAAAAAATATAAAAAAATTCCTAAAATTCCCCACGTCTTAATTACAATTTGGGAGGCAAATATTGTCTTGAAGAATTCAAAAAAAATAATAAAAAAAATCGAATTTCCCGTAGAAATGGCGTAGGCCGCCTTAAATCCCTCTCAGAGGGTGTGAGCGTCACTTAGATTCGCCTAAACAACGACGGCTCACAGTAAACCGTCTCTCACCGAAAAATCACTAACTCCGGTTTGCGAGACTGGAGGAAAAAACCGGCGGTTTTCAAACTAACCAATGAGGAAATACATTAATACTTCCGTACCGGTCTACAGGGGGCAGCACCGACCGATATCGAAAATACGTAAAACGCACATTGAGGTGTTGTCGGATCTATTTCCACGGTTGAAATTTTTATAACAAGGACATCGAGACACCCTCCATACATAGACCGAACATTTGCCGACCGGACCCCTGCCGACATAGCAAGTAGGAGGAAAATAACCAGCAGGACTGTAAGAAACTCAGCATTGAAACCATCAACTGTAAAATCAATTACTGGAGGAATATTCGAACACTCAACCAATTCCCATATGAGTAAAGCTATACTGAGTGTAGAATTTAGTTGTATTTTAGTTCAGTTTTAGTCAAAAGTTTCCTTTGCTCTTTATATATGTTTTCTCTAAGATTTATATCGTTTGACGCCATTTTTGTAAAACATTTCTACATTAATAAAGTTGTTTCTGAACTTGAACCCAAAATACACATTGAACTACTGCTCAAACCCGGCCTAAGAGTGTTCAGATGTTAAGTTTGCTCACCACTAGCTAGCCCTACACAACCCTTCAATCCGACTGAGTTAGTTATTAACTTTATTTAACTATGATTATATATAAATTTATATAATATAAAAATACGATTTTGTTTATTCTTTTAGTCCTGGTTTTTATTCCTCGCTTATCTCCCATTTACAAAAGTGCATAACTAGTATTTATTTTATCTTCGCCTTATCAAATTAATAAAGATATCAAAGTGGGCCAATATCCTCGAAAATAAATATAAGCGAATGAAATGTTCATCTAAATGTTTTCTTCCTGTTACTGAAACCATTTGTGATGCGGCAACGCCGCCATTCCCCAGCAGAACAGCTGTTTAGTTTCATGAACGTCAAAGAAAATTACGAAGTTTTACAGATAAACAAAACAATCGAAAGTTTTTATGTGATTTTTCCCGAAACCTGTGATCTCAAATTCCGATTAGAATGCCCAAATAATACGATGTGCAGTGTCCACAGTAATTCGATGGAATGCCTCCTTTAACTTTCAGGTAACTTTCTGGACACTATATAACCTCCAAACCTAGCTCTATAAAATAGCCTTAATTTGTGTACAGAAAGACGAGTCGAAGAGCCTTGATTATTTACCTAAATAAGCAAATTTGTAGCGTTGCCTTAAACGTAAAAATGACACGTTACATAATCCCCCCCCAACTTCAAGACGATTAACCTAAAAAGGTTAATCGGAGAGATCCGCTGCCGACTTAAGGTCTTTGGCATGCCAACTCCCTGGCAGTACTTTACCCGATGGTTCCTGAAGCTCAAATACCCATGGAGAAATTTTATTCCTAATCACATAAGGACCAGCGAATTTCGGTGCTAACTTCTTCGAGAAAAACTTCGCAGCATCTGACAACACATAATTCTTCTTCCAAACACGCTGACCCACAACAAAGTTGGGTACCCTTGTACGCAAATTATACTGAACTACGTTTTTCTCTCCCGCCACCTCTAACCTTCTCTTAACATCCGCATAGAGGTTCCGGAAACCTTCGTTCTTACTTTCAGCTGCAGTTTGTACACCATTCTCTTCAGATAACAAAACTGGGTTGGAGTAATCTTTTCCTCACATATTCCTACCAAAATTAACAAAGAAAGGAGACATCCTGGTTGTCTCATGGGTTGCAGTACGAATCGCGCAGGCAAGTTTATGTATTTGTTCGTCCCACTTCCTGTGGTTGTCTTTCACATAACAACATAACATGGTTTTTAACGTACGATTCGTCCTTTCTCTTGGATTTGCTCTGGGGTGATAATACGGATTATACTGAATTTTAACCTGATAACTCTCAGCAAAACGCTTAAACTCGTTACTTTTGTACTGAGGGCCATTATCACAAAGTATCAAACGGGGTACTCCGAAGACCATAAATACTTGCTCCTCAAGATGCTTGACAACAGCTTGAGTAGGGGCTGTTCGCATTGGAAAAACTAAGGAAAACTTACTCAAATAGTCCGTAACGACGAGAATCCAGCAATTACCCTTTGTCGAACGAGGTAAAGGTCCACATAAATCTGTTGAGATAATTTCCCAAGGACGAGTTGGTTTTGGGTGAGATATCATCTGATCAGATACACCTTGTTGTCAGTCCTGGTGCATTTTTGGCCAATAATATTTTTCTGCCAGTCTGTGGAAGGTTTTATATACACCCATATGTCCTGCGGTAGGAGGATCGTGAGCTTCTCCAATAATTCTACGCCTATGATCTTTGGGGACTACCTCTTTCCAATACTCGTTAGATGGTGAAAGTTGAGGGTATTCTTGTTGGACATATTTATACAACTTATTATCAGTGTATCTCCAATTCATAAATTTTAACGGTGATTCTACGACCCTCTTTACCATCTTTTGGTACCATCGATCTTTAATTGCTGTTGAAACGTCTCTGGGCTGCGAAATTGTATCAATCATGGGTACTGCACGAGACAACATGTCCGGGACAACTAAATCTTTCCCTTTCCGATGGATTACTTCAAAGTCATATTGCTGCAGTTTTACAGACCAACGAGCAAGTCTTCCACTGGGCTCTTTCAAGCTATGAAGCCATTTTAAACTAAAATGATCTGTTATGACATTAAATGAGATCCCCTCAATATATGGCCGGAGCTTCTCTATCGCCCAAACCAATACCAAACATTCTCGCTCGGTGGTCGTGTAAACACGTTCTTGCTTAGTCAAGGATCGACTCAAATAGCAAATGACTTTGTCTCCTTCAGGATAAGGTTGCGTTAAACATGCTCCTATTCCATATCCTGATGCGTCTGTTTGAATGACAAATTCGCGTCTGTTTGAATGACAAATTCTTTGGTATAATCTGGACATGTAAGAATCGATGCAGTCACTAAAAGTTCCTTAATCTTAATAAATGCCTTTTCGCAGTCTGGAGTCCAATCGAACTTTTGATTTTTCTTAGTTAGAGCTGTAATTGGAGCTATTATCGCTGAAAAATTCTCTATGAAACGTCTATACCAGGAAATTGTACCTACAACTCTACGAACTTCTCTGACAGTTCTTGGCCTCTGGAGCTCTAACATGGCTCTAATTTTATTAGGGTCAACTCGGATGCCTCGACGGTCCACTACGAATCCTAAATAAGTCATTTCTGGCCTACACAGTTGGCATTTCTCCCAACTTACCGTTATATTTGCATTCTGCAATCTTCGTAGTACTTCCTCAAGAATTCTAAGATGTTCAGAAAAGCTCTGTGTGACAATTACGAGGTCATCGAGATATACGTACACGTAGGGGTCTAAATCGTTTCCTATGATGCTATCTATGAGTCTCTGCCAAGTTGCAGGTGCATTATGAAGACCAAACGGTAAACGCTTAAATTGGAAGAGACCTCGTCGACAGATGAATGCTGTTAATGGCTTTGATGATTCTTCCATTGGTACTTGCCAGTAAGCATTCTTAATATCTAAAGTTGACAAGTACTTAGCATCTTTCAATTTGTCAAGAGTCTCGGATACGAGTGGTAAAGGATAACTATCACGCGCCGTCACTGAGTTCAATTTGCGGTAGTCTACGCAGAACCGATATTTCTTTGTGTTTTTCTTTTGTACCATTACCACTGGTGAAGCCCATGAACTACTACTACGTTCTATTACATCCATTTTCAGTATTTCGTCGATCTCGTCATCAATAAGTTTTTGAATGACCGGTGAGACCTTATAAGAACGTTGTCTTATCGGTGCTGCATCTGTTGTAATCTTATGCTCTACTCTGTCTGTACATCCCAGTGAGTCACCCATAATAGTCTTATATTTAACGACCAATTCCTCTAGTCGTTCTGATTCATAAGGCGTAAGAGTAGTTTGTTGGTCTGATGTTTCTAAAGAACAAATCACGTCGGTACTATCCCCATCGAAATCCAAAAATCTAATCTCAAAATCAAAGTGTGCGGCAACTCAGGAACGACGACGACCTCTATTAACCTAAATTTATCTTGAACTCGCATAGGAAGCTGCACTGTCCCAATACTACTCGTGCTTTGACCATTTGCCACAATACAACTCGTCTTCTTTGTCGTATCAAGTGAAAAACCAAACCTCTCGATGATTGACCAACCATGATTCCCTAAAAAGGTACGTGAAGCCCCGGAATCGAACAAACCTAATAACTTATTTCCGAGCACATCCACTTCTAAATAAGGCCTCTCATCTTTACGAGCATGACTTATCACATAATCTAAAACGTACGTTAGCCTATCGGTCTGTTTGGTTGCATCTATAACATACCACGTCCCTATTCGCCCTACCAGACCTAGCACCTTGTGGTGGTTGTACATCCCTGTCACTTACGCTAGACTGACCACTAGGTGGTTGTTGTCTCTCTCTATCAGCTCTAGCAGCGAAATTGCTTGCTGGCTGTTGCCTATCTCTGTCAATTCTATCAGCATGATGATTTGAATTCCGTTGGTTAGATGTCGCGGTACTTGATATTTGAATTGCACTGACTTCTGTTGGAAAATCGTCAATATCGCTCTCTACGTCAACGTAGGCCAAGTCAGGTTCAATAGATTGGTTTCTTCTAGGAGTAAAATTCTCCTCCTCTAACCCATATCTCTGGTCTATTCTACGACACAAATCTTTTAAATGTGATAGGCTATTGACCTCAGTAGCAATCAACCCTTTCTTATAAATGTCCGCGATATTTCTGAAGACGATAGCTAATTTTGCCTCTTCAGAAACAGGACAGCCAAGTCTTTGGAAATATGTGTTCATGACAGCAATATAGGTCCCTATAGACTCTCCAGGACCTTGTTTACGTTTTTGGATTTCCTTCAACAGCTTCTCGCCATATGAAGAAGGAAGATATTCTGCCATGAACCTCTGTTCCAGCTGTTCCCATGTATGGACTTCTCTTCGAACATCTTTATAAAAAGTATAGGCTGACTTTTCAAAAAGATCGATGCCTGAGTTCAGTAACACCTTTTTGCTAACTCCTCTAGCCTGAGTCAACTCGTCCACTCTCTCAAAAAATGCGGTGATGGAGATTGTACCCCTCTCGCCTGTAAACTTAAGTTCCATTTATGCGGAGGTACAGGTGCAACGTGATATGAGATACCAGGATCACTTGACATTGGTACTGGCGACGAACATGAAAATAGTCGTGACTGAGCAATCGGTGCAATGCTACTTTGGAGGGCAGCTAAACTCAAAGGAACGGTAGACGGTTGTTGATACTGAAAAGCTGTTGTACCGTAATTCTCAATCGACATAGGGAGTGGTGCTTGTACTGGTGTTTGAGTCGGGTTTGTAAGCACTTGCATTTGCAATGGAGCAATGACCGACGGTTGGTTCGTAGGCTGTTGAGCTGTTTGTGTGCTCGAGTGCTGTGGTTGTGGGAGTTGAGACTGGCTGGGAATGTTGCCAACATTTGTCGAGTGATCTGAGCTTCGACTCGTTGATTGGGTTTCAGATGCTTCATCATCATCTGAAGTAACGCCAACTCTTAGTAAATCTGTTGCTTGGCTTTGCAACCTCCCAATCAAACTCAAGGTTTCCGCAACCAGTATGCCTTTCGTTTGGCTTTCTTCAAAGTTAGACGGATTCATGTTATTTATCCTGGCTAACACGTGTTCCAACCTTACAGCGATTTTCCTAAACTCTCCCCCTTTGCTCGTACCAGAGAACTTCTCTACCAGCGATACCAGACTATCTAGCTTCTTCATGCAGCTAAAAGCATCCTGGCCAAATTTAAAGGGATACGGAGGGTATCTCATACTTCCATCAATCCTTTCTCTCTGTCTAATCAGTATGAGCTGTTGCTTCATCTCTTCCACCGATCCAATGGCTATGCCTCTCCATGTTAATTCGTAGAGTAACTCGTCCTTGACTAAGTACCTTATGTCCGACAACCGACTCAAAGAAATAGCCATGGTGCCTTTTATATTAAAACTTTAAACTTTAAAACTCATAATTATACCTCCCAATTATAAAACTAAACCACGCAATAACAAACACAAAGTTCACTTTAAACTCACTAGTGAAAATCACTATAAATTTTCTCACAAATGTAGAAAATATAAAACTTAAATACGGGCAGACGCGAACAAAACCGAAAAACAGTAGCAGTAAGAAAATAAAATTGATTTGTATTTAAAAATGTAATCATAGTTTATATTAATTATTTGTACAACCAACTATGACGTCCAATCTTGCAGAGAAACATAACTACTTAAATCCTAAATTAGAATTAACAAGTAGCCATAACAAAAGTTAAAAAAAAATAAAAGAGAGACAAGAGCTTTGGCAGGTATTCAGGTCTTATGTTCCACTCCTGCGTGAGTAAAACCAAAAAAAAATATTGCGCTTATCCTAGCTGAACTGGATCAAAATTAAAGTTAAGTGATGTTTGTTTACCTCAGCAACCGAATAGGTAAATTTATCCCTAAATGGAACGTACAAGAAACTACCTATAACAAAAATCCTAAAGCTGTTGTACACAGTTAACGCTAGGGTATACTCCTGCTATTGCAGAACGGCTCCACAAATAAACTCCTCAAAAAAAAAACCCAAATCGCCGTATACAATGATTTTTCTCAAAAGAATAAATCAAAACCCACTTTAACCTGCTTACCTATCCTGAGGTTACACGAACCATGCATTGCTTAAGGCAACATCATCCCTTAATATATAAGTGAACGCAAAAACATCGGAACATATGTTCATGTTACAGAAATCGTAAAATATGCTCAATTAAAAAAAAATCCGCTCGCTGAAATTGCGTTGAATTAGACTAGTAAGGATGTTGTGTGTAATTAAAAAATTAAAAGAAAATTTAAAAAAATTAACGATGGTACTAAAAAATTTTTTACCGAAATAACGTCTTGGTAAAACTTCAACTCTCTAATAATCGTTTTATATTATATATCGTCGAAATTTACAAAAATTTTTGGTGTCGAGAACAGTAGCCCAATAATCAAAAAAAAATAATTAGTGGCTCACTAAAATTTTCAAAATATTACTCTACCCTGGTTTGGAGTAGGGAGAAAAAAAATTAAAACAAATGATGATAGGTTGTTAAAACGCGAGGGTTCGAAATAAAATTATATTTTAATTCAGAAAAAAAATATTTAAATAAACTGGTAAAACCATTGTAGGGCAAGGTACTACTATGCAACAAAAAGAAAATTTTCCAACAAGAAAATCAAGTTTCCTTCCTTAAAAAAATATTTTAAAAAAATATTTAAAAAATATTTTCAAAAAAATTTTTTAAATGTTTAAGTGGGGTTGCAGCTCCTATTAACGATTTTAAAAGAATTAAAATAAAATTAGCACTAGAAAAATCTTAATAGAGTTATGTCATGCAACAGTTTTGTTCTTTTCCTTTAAAAAAACAGTTGTAGATTCCCTTTTCTCTCCCAAAACTGTGTGAATGTGAAAAGTGAATGAGCTAGAAAAATTAATTTATTATCCGAAAGAAAAAATTGTTGGAAATTAAATTTACTTAAAAACCATAAGGTATAAAAAATCGTAATTGCAAAAAAAACAATCAGTTTAGGAAAAGAAAAAAAAATATTTATGTTCCAAAAAACAAACGATGTTAGTATATTTGTTTAAAATTATTACTTAAGGAAATAAGCAACGTTAGTACTTATTTACTGTACTACTATAATAATGTGAACCTAAGTTTTAAACTTTGCACTCAACCCCGTAAATAATTATCTTGTGTGCACTTTCAGAAAAACAACTATGAAAACAATTCCAAGGTTCACCTATAAGAACGTTGTAAAACTAAATCTGCCTACTTAAGTGTCTTTACACACAACATCTAATCAAAAAAAAATTTACTGCTTAATGCATTCTCAGATCCTTATTCCTGGTGTTCACGAGATATAAAATTAAGTTGGGCCCTTCCCACAACTATCAGTCAAAGCAAAAATTACCAAATGTCCAAGGGCTAATGAGACCCTATCACCTACAAATGATATTTTGAAATGAAACAGAATAATCCTGCGTAAAAACCAGACAACAAAAATCAAGAAGCCAAAACTATTACATTAATTTAAAAAAAGCATAATAACCTCCCGGCCCCAAATAAACTTTTGTTATATCAACAAAACTCGGCCTAAAACCAAAAAACTTTTTATTAGACATTTCCCCTATTCCCTAAGTATAATGTCAATAAAACCCAAAACCTTGTGATTTCCATTCCAATCCCGTCTGGACCCTATATATTTTTCAAACGGTTAAACGCCCACAGGCGAAACAATATCTTATTTCAAAGAAAGGTGAAGATATTTTGAAGTACCCTGTGAAGATAGGACACTATTATGGAAAATTGTTCAGATCAGTGTTAACTTACTAATTTCCAACCTAGATATATCTAGTTCCTTCATGTGCATGTTACTATTTTAATTCCTATCATAACTAAACAGATCACAAAATTTGTCTTTCTCCGCGAATCTGCAAGGTCCTGGAAAATGCGACATTCAGCCTGTAGGCCAAATTTGGATGTATTTTAATTTAACGAAAACCGAAGTTGCGAAATCCTAAAAAGATTAGCAGGAAGTCCTCGTTCCTCGCTTTCTACACTCCGAACCAAACATTTCTTCCATTTCCACCCAGCTCGCGGGAGGAAAACCCCTAATTATTGCAAAACAAAAGGTACTACTATCATATTATGCATAACAAAAAAAAATATATGCCCTCATCATTGTTTAGTCGCATCAAAGAAAACCTATTGTTTTTAAATTTATTCTTAGGTTGAAATCTTTTTTAAAAATCAATGATCTTAAACTTATTGTTTAACCTGAACACTTTCCCATTTATTCCACAACAGTGTATTGTCACGAGGGGGTTGTCGTGACTATTTGTGTACGTGTTGCGCACAAATAAAGAGGATCGTGAGATAGTTTAAGGGTTTATTTAATACTAGTACAAAGATACTTACACACTAATCGCTACTGTCTGGCCCAGTCTTCTGATACAAATATTATTTACGTGTAGGTCGGGTTCAGCTCTCGATCAGAATCTCTTTACTGTTTCTATACTTGACTATTAAGAACTTAGGTACTTAGCGTACTCACTGAACTGAACCCCGACTATCCGTTCTTGATTGGTTTTATAGAAGCATGTGATTACAAACGTGTTTCAATCTTAAACATAAATCGTTTGCACCACATACTTCCTAGGTTGACGTCCTAATACTTTTACATCAGGTCAACCAACCAAGTTCCGGATAGCATGCCCAAATTACATACATGACATATGCCCCTCTTCGAAGAAAACTGGACCCACAGTTTTAAACAAAATAATTTAAAATCTGATTTAAGCAAAAAGAAAAGAATAAAAAATTAACAATTTAACAATCCAATCGACAAATTAATAAATTAACCAAATAATATTCTCATTCGCGCAGCTTTACTTGCTCTTGGATCTTCTTTCTTCTTCATGACTAGTTACTGGTTAATGTTACCGCAGTCTTGCTATGTCAACGGAAATTGCGGGTTGCATGCTGCCTTATTCTTCCTCGACGTTTGCAGATCGCTCTGTAGCCATTGCCCATTTGGTTATCGCCATAAATACTCTTCATCTCAAATTAGTTTCATGGGAAGATTTTGCTTCGGATTGCTAGGTTGTCGTATTGATTAGCTACACGACAAATTGGAGGGTTGACGTTGACTCCCCCCGCTAGATACGTTGCTGGTCTGGTGTATATGGTTTGTTATGAGCTTGCGATAGGTTGACGATTGACTATCTGTGGTTGAGCATGATGCTATCCGGTCAGCTTTGCTCACCCGCTTATCCGTCGATTGCATAACTTTGGTTAAACATAGGACCTTTAGAGATATTGCTTAGACATCATACACATACAGTCTTCATTAGATTCCTCTCTTCTGGATTCAGAGCAAGTTAGGCTGGCGAATCTAAAACATACATTACGAGAGCTCATTAGACAAAAATTATTAATTTAAATACACATTTAATTTCATTTAAAAATATTAAAAAAATCTGGGCTTTTTGCCACAATAATTAAAAAATGGTATACCTAAGTAAATTATATAAGGGTCAACAAAAGTAACAAAAAAATATATGGGTATAAAAAAATAACATAAATAATATAAATTTTAATTATCATAAGTACAATACGTATATAGGACGATTTTCATTTAAACAGTTAGATGTTCACAAATCATTTTTTTTTTATGTGAATATAATAAATTAAAAATATTAATTACAATTGAGTCCAGTTTAATAAAAGTTATGAAAATATATTCAAAGTTCAATCTATTTAAACTTATTCAAAAAAGTACTAGTTTAGATTTAGATATTTATTTCTTACATAAATTGTATAAATATCAAGTGTAATTTAGAGTAAAACAAACATTTTTAGCAAAATGATAAAGAAAAGCTAAAACAACAAAAAAGTTAACAAAAATGCATTAAACATCTTTACCATTTACTGCTTTAACGTTTGATTGTTTTATTTTTTTATTTATGGATTGACCTATTTAATAATGAAATTACAGTTTTTTTTTTATTACAAGTTTCTATTATCAAGCAGAATTTTGGAATTTTAGTATGTATAATGTATATCCTAAATGTAATAGATATAAATATATATATATAACTAAAAAAAATACATATTTTTCAAAATATCATATGGTACAAAAATAACCTTATCGGATTACAAAAGAATAAATCCTATGGTATAATATAATTAAAATGCGCATACTTAAAATATCTTATTTAGCACCTTTACATTTTTTAACAAATATTTCTAACTCATTCACATAAACTTCAAATTAAAGCCATAATTCTTACCAACATACGACATCTTATAACTTCATCTTATATCTACTTCTATTTACCTTTATTCATACATCTAAAAAATTACTGTATTAAACACTACTTTTGAATCCATGCTTTAATAATTATAGGTACCTTTGTACATTTTAAGTCGACTTAATTTTTTACCTTATTATTTATCCAATGCCTTTGTTGGGCCCTGACATTGGCGTAAACAAAAAGATAAATTAAAGTTTTGTGATCACTCTTAAAAAAATCAACTAAAACTCCTTGCTAAAACACTAAGTATAACTATATCCGTTAAATAAAATTATATTTGCTGTATCTTGTAATATACATGTCTTACACCAACTATCATTCTTATCCATATATGCATTCTTACTACATGGCTAGCCAATTTAAAACAGTATTTTACTCATTTAATCTCTTTTATCTTTAAATGGAGTAATAACGGAGAAGAACGAACACGGTAATTCTATTGGGATCCCTGAAAAGTAATGACGTCATTGGGTAATACCGTCAAAATTCACAAAATATGTCTATTCTAAAATCAACTTTTTCTAACTTATTTCTTTTAAAGACGGAGCTCCGATGTGGTTTTTTTTTTTTTAAACAAGAGGCTTCTGAAAACCCATATAAACTGAGTTTTTACTATCGTAAAACTAAATGACCTGTTTAGGCGTTAAGCTTTTTGCTAAGACCAGTTTGCATACTTACGGATAATACATACGACTTTTGTTACCTCATTGGCAAATTATTTTACCATAAATCCATCATGATAATTATTATTGACAAAGTTCTTTTTGTTTAGGCCTTGAACTTCACTTTCAATAGGGAACATTTTCCCATGCTATTTTTCAAAAGAGGACCATTTTGTATTTCTCTGCCTCACTTACTATGTTTGCTAAAAATTACCTAAAACTCAGAAACTTTGTTATTATTCAGGTATTTAACACGACATGGATGTGTGGATTCACAAACCACAGTACTACAAATTAAAATGCGTACCTAATAATGTTGTAAAAAAGAAAGACTGATAGTATGTGTGCCCTATGTTATGTGTATTCTATCCTGGCATCTGAATACCGATATTACTATTAGAAAGTCGCGTTCTGGTGCATTTTTAGGTTAAAATGTTCTTCAAATTTTGAAGACATTAATCATTGAAGTAAAAAAAATACAAGGAAGTCTCAATTAGTCAAACTTATAAAAAAAAAATATTCAAAAGTACGTCTTTAGAGTTTAGTTTAAAGGCCCTGGAACCTCACACCTAAATTAAATTTTAGTCTGAATTGACATATATACACTTACTTCGATAGGCAAATTAGTTTTATTTAATTTTGCATAGGTGACCATAACATAGCCAAATTATTAGAGTTACTGTTTTCCTAAAAAGTTTATTCGAGAAGAGTAGAAATATTTATCCAGATAATTCGACAATATAATTTGGGGCAAATGAAAAAAAAATAAAAATGTAGATTCGGCAAATAAGTAGCAAAAAGTAGTGAGTGTATGTATACCAGATATTGCCAATCATATTTATAAGTTTAAAAGATAGAAATGTTATTTAATGTACTCGAAAATTGGGTACTTATGGTAGAAAAATAAAATACATAGAATGCTTCAGTACAGAGCTAAGGTATTTCTTTAAAAATTAAAAAAAAAATATATATATATATATATATTTATATATAAGCAGAGCAAAGAAAAAGTACTAATTTTTATTTCTAACTTTAGTAATAAAACATTTCTGCCATACAGTGGTCCACAATAGATCCAATTGTGACTGCATTAAAACAATGCATCCTTAAAATTCTTTAAAAAAATTAGATAAAAGCGAAGGCTAAAGTAATAGGAATAAAATACAATTGCCTAATTCTTATCTCATTGATTTGGTTTTCTAGGAAAATATGTTGCCATATGGAAATCCATCTTGTATAATTTTCAGAAGGTGGCGGCCTAAAAAGGGCATTCCTTCATAATGTAAAAATATACATAATTAATTATTTCAATGAATCGGTAGAAGAAAACTAATTAAGCCTAATAAAAACTACAAGAAAAGAAGAAAGACACTTTCTCACTTAAAAAAAAATTATGTATGGAGGGTTAAACTAAGAGTTAATTTAGCTTTGGTTGTTAAGAAAAAAATGTGATAGGTACTTCCAGATGCCAGATTTAATATTATTTAATGAGATTTCTTTAGAGAAGCAGAAAAAAACAATTAGTTAAGACGCACTGAATATTGGCCGTCATCAATATTGCTATCGTTATCATTATTATTATAAATATAGCCATCTTGAGTAATCATGTTACATAAGTTTTCTGAGGAACTATTCTGAAAAGCCGAGAACAACCTTTGAACTGAAAATTCCAAATTATTTAAACTATTTTGAGACAGGTAATGGTCATTTTGCTTGTTTATATTAAACATCGGATTTTGACTGCATTTTTGTTTACAATGTGAAATTTCATACTTGTTATTGCGATAAAAATTTCGTAAATGTTTTGTTTTTCTTTCGAGGCCAATGTCACTGGCTGATGTTTTACCTATTTGAAAATTATGATTGTTGATATAAACATTTCTATTAATTTTAGACTTTGATTTTTCATTTTTAAAATACAAATTTTGATTATTACTTTTGGTAAAAAAGCCTAAATTTGCACCCCTATAAATTTTTACTAATTTATGGTGCCTGGATAAAATTTGAAAATGGACAAAATCTTTTAAAATTGTTGGTTGTGAGACTAACTCCAGATGCTTAGCTTTAAGGCCTTTAGTAAGCTGAAAGTTCGGAAAATTATTTAAAATCTGACTTGTAACTTTACATGGAATTTTTATATTTAGTGTTTCATTTGGATCTAAATAAAATATTTTTGGCGATTTCAAAAAAATCTGGTCATATTTGCGTTTAGTAAATTTATCTGTGACGGAGAGGCAAGAGTCTAAAGGACCAGAATACGAATTATAAAAATTAACTGAAAAGTCCTCCCCTATTGTCACCTTACTATTGCAATAGTCAATAACGACTTTACTTTGTTTAAGAAAAGAAGTACCCAAAATTAGAGGTACTGGTAGTTCTTCCACCACAAGGGCAGAAACCCTGTGTTTGAAATGGCCAAATTGGATTTCTATGTTTGTTTTCCCTAATGGGTTAACAAAATGACCACCTGCTGTGGATAATCTACTATTCCCTTGAATTTCCAAAATTTTTCCAGCTAAACTTTTATGTATTATGTTTTGTGAAGATCCGCTATCTAATAAAATATTTAAATTTTTTCGGTGATTTATGGAACCTTTGATTTGCAAGATATTTGAATTTGAACTAAAACACGACAAGTTTATATCCTCCTCAAAATTTTGATCCGATACGTATGAATTTTGCACTTTTGTTTCTGCGATTCGCTGTAACAAAAGTACAATGTCTTTAAGTTTGTCTTGTGTCATGTTATTTGTACATAAAATTTTAAAAATTTCATAAAATTCCCTCAATATTCCATCTTCAAATGTCTCTAAGAAATCGAGAAATTGTATTTTAGGACTAATTGAATTTGACAAAGATAATAGTGAAAAATAATAGCTTTTAATGCTTTCATTGGATAACTGTTTTCTTTGCCTAAACTGTTCTCTGAATTTTTTATATGCAAATTTGCCACCAAAATAGTTTATAAAATCTGTTTTGACGTCATCCCATGTCTTATTTTTGTTTGAGTTTGTCTGTGTGTAGATTGTGTACCAAAAATTTGCGGGCTTTTCCAAATAGGACTTTAAACATCTCATTTTAAATGTGTTCGGCCAAAAATTTTTGTCACAAATTCTGTCGTATTCATTTATAAAATTAACGGGGCAACTGCAAATCGGATCAAACGTAGGTGGTTCTGTAAATTGAGGCACGATTGGAGTCATATTAAGTGTGTTGCAAAGTGGTTCCATATTTAAAACAACAATAAAAACAAAAATTATCTGAAGAGAAAAAATAAAATAAGATAAACTTGTTTGTCTTAGAGGCCTACAAAATGTACTGCCCAGCAAAATTAACGACCTACCAATATTCAAAAACCCTTAAGAAATGCTAAAATCTCTACAAAAATAACTTTTAAAAAAAATGACAAAAAGAGATAAAAATCTTTCGAAAAAGATAACGGCGCCTCCACCATATGTCACGAGGGGGTTGTCATGACTATTTGTGTACGTGTTGCGCACAAATAAAGAGGATCGTGAGATAGTTTAAGGGTTTATTTAATACTAGTACAAAGATACTTACACACTAATCACTACTGTCTGGCCCAGTCTTCTGATACAAATATTATTTACGTGTAGGTCGGGTTCAGCTCTCGATCAGAATCTCTTTACTGTTTCTATACTTGACTATTAAGAACTTAGGTACTTAGCGTACTCACTGAACTGAACCCCGACTATCCGTTCTTGATTGGTTTTATAGAAGCATGTGATTACAAACGTGTTTCAATCTTAAACATAAATCGTTTGCACCACATACTTCCTAGGTTGACGTCCTAATACTTTTACATCAGGTCAACCAACCAAGTTCCGGATAGCATGCCCAAATTACATACATGACAGTATTGTAATTTAGAAATTTGCTTTATTATTTGAGGTCATCAGTATGAAATTATTTTAAAATTAAAAAAAAATTAAATAAAAAAAAATATTTCCCAATTGTCCACAACTTCCAAATCTTCATCCCTAAATAGGTACTTTCTTAGTCTAACACCATCCATCTTTATCCAACATAACGCTTTAATTTCAGAAGCAACAAAACGAAGATGAAGTGAAAAAGCTAAGCAAGTAAGTTGGAAGTTGCTTTACAATGGGCGCAGATGACAGGCCCCCTTAAGTACACGCCACTGTCCTGAAATGTAGACTATCAAAAAAAAATCTGAAGACTAGTCTAGCTGCCGTCAAACAAATTTTAGCATGTAATAAAATAATTCATATTACACCAGTATCCTCAAAAACAAAACGTTTTTCATTATAAGACCCAAACACCTAACCAATAAATCTTGTTATTTAAAATTATGATTTGGAAGTAAAAGATTTATTTATTCCTGCCTGATCAACTAAGACAAAAAAAAGTTCCCCTGTTGTAACTCAAGAAGTTCCCGTTTGGTCCCCTAAAAAAATATTACCTTACCTTACCTGTCTGGTCACCCTTTAAAACTACGACCACTAAACAAAACTAAACTGGCAACCAAAGACCTAAAAAAAAATTGCCCCAACAAAAATACCCAAAAAAAATGTTAACTGGACTTTTGGCATTGATCTTCAGCCAATGTGTTGCTCTAGGGATTTTAGCCTTGTGTTTCCTAACGTCCCGAGCTGACACTAAATAGTAGTAGTAGTACCCTCCTCTGACCCGATGTAACTGAGTGACGTAAGATCTTAATTGTCATCAACAGTTAACACCAAAAAACAAGAAAAGAAAATGACAAAGCAAAATAAACTCATTTTCTTTTCTTTCATTACTAATTAATACTTTCAACTAAACAGAGCTACCAGCTGTTAAGCTATATTCACTTTAAAACAACCTAGCCAAGAAAAATTTGTGTGAAACCCTGTAAAAATATTCCAATTTCCAAGTGGTGATATCCCACAAAAAATTAAAATCACCAAAAAAAAATAACTTGTTGACCTAAATAAATTGACTGCACTAAAAAATAATAGGTGAAACAATCTTATCACAAGCAGGAAATAATAACATATAAATAAATGAACCTGCAAAAAAAAATTGTTAGAAACACACACTACCTATGTCATATATTTAAAACATAAACAGACCATGTCTGGAAGTCCATCCACCTATAAATCAACAAAAAAAATTGAAGTAAATTTACATTGCTGTATTTATTTTTCTTAAAAAAAAATTAAAAAAAATTAAAACATGTTTTTCCTACAAAAAACTTTAAAGAATTAAGAACTTGATTTGGACGCTGTTAAATAAAAACTCCCATGCCCTTTATCCACTTATTCTTCCTTAACAAATAAAAATGAATCTTTTATTTTTCAAGAAAAAACTTAAAGATAAGTTAATAAAAACCATGAGAACTACTAAAATAACAAAACGAATTCCAAATCAACGCTCAAATATTTAAAAAGTGTTATTTCCAAAAACCAATGATCTTGTTTTTTATTTAAAAAATGATTGGGTGTCAAAAAAACACCGACAGCCACTGAAAGACTTTAACCTGGCTATAGCTGTAACACAAAAAAAAAATTCCTTAAAAAAATTCAAAAAAAATTCAGAAAAAAGGTTTTTCTTTTTTTTTCAAATTAAAAAAAAACAAAAAAAAAATACATCAGATGTTAAAAAAACTAGCTAAAAACTCACGTAGGGCGCCAATTGTGACCAATTAAAATGCGTTGGGTGACATTTGTGGCAACCTAAAAGACGTTGCCGCCATTTTGTGACACTGTAAATAGAACAATAACGCTGTGCCAATTTGTGACACTAAAATCAAATTACTGAGTAACTAAACAAATATCTGGAAGCAGAACTGTATTTTCCAGCTAGGTAAAACATTGATATGCCCGGTAACTTTTATACAGTGGAGAAGGGGGGAAATAAGGAAAATTTTAAGTGCGCCACAGTGTTTTAATACCAATATTTTACAAAGAAGATCTTAAATAAAATACAGTTCAACTCAAACGTTGTAGCCAAACAATGAAACTCTACCTACTTCCGAGGCTTCCAGAGTATTTGTGTAATTAAAAAAACCAAAAAAAATTAACTAATAAACAAAATAAAATTCTGAAAGATTCCTAAATGAATCAAAATGACACAAATAGAAAGTTCCTTATAGGTAGATGCACATTTCCAACAGGTCACAGTGTACCTACATTTGAGTCAGTAGTGTGAGACTCCATTATATAAATGATTGTAAAAAAAAAATATACACTTACAAAATCATTCCGTCATAGGGGAGATCTGGACCAAATATCTGCTGTCATCATTCTACGTTGGGTAGAATGAGACAGACAGCAACCCAGTCCGAGATCTACCCCATGAGGTAAAACAGTGTAAGGAAACCGCTAAAAAAATACTCTGCCAATATATGGGCCCCTAAGCTCACACTAGGTCCTGTAGTTATAGTGTACGTGCGACCTAATAAAACTAAAAACTGAAATATATCTTATTCAACTCCAGACTAAATTACCTTTTGTTTGATACCACACAAGCCATGTTTTGACTTAAACACAAATTTTTGAAATCTACCCCCACCTTTAAAAAAACAAAAACTAAAATGTATTTTGTTTAACTCCGGACTCAATTACCTTTCGTTTGATATCACACACGCCATATTTTTACGTTAACTCTAATTTTTGAAATCTACCCCCACCCTTTTTAAAGAAAAAAAAACTAAAATGTATTTTGTTTAACTCCATACTCAATTACCTTTCGTTTGATATCAAACACGCCATATTTTCATATAAACTCTAATTTTTGAAATCTTCCCCCACCATTTTATTTGGCTTGTGTTTGGTGGATTTTGTTCATTTTTAAATGGGACCATCTCGACCCAAGACCCAGCCTAAGTACCAAATTTCATTAAAATCGGCCAAGCGGTTTTTGAGTTATGCGCGTTGGTCGTTACAGACAGACATACAGACAGACGGCGCGACAAAAAAGTTTTAAAATCATCTGAAACGCAAAGATATATAAAAAATTTTGAGATCGGAGCAACTTTTTTTTTCTCGAAAAAATTAGGATCACCATAGCTCACACTACTATAGTATAGTATATGTGTGAGCTAATATAATCTCATCTCTCTTTTGTCTTTGCAAAGTTGGTCATTGGGTTGTACAAAGAACACAAAAATTAGTTCATCTTGTATAATTCAATGGAAAATGAAATTGACCACAAAAAAAAAATAAAAATGAAATCTGAGAATAATACTTGAAAACATGAAATATAAATCAATGAAATTGGTGGGAACTAGTCAGCGCCAAAATAACCGCAATAGCAATTTCACAATAAAATTTAGCTTAATAACACCGCAAAATTGAGGTTATGACGTCATACCTTTACCTTGCGTTTACAAGAAATTAGATATAGACTATAAGAATTATATTGAAATATTTTAATGGAAAGATTATATTTAAATACGACTTGATCCTACTTTGGTCCTTTGGTTAAGTAAAATGTGTTTTATTGTGTAAACCTGGAAGTGGTGTACTCCGACATTCCTCACTGCTACTCTGGTCCTGGTTTGCCCGCGCCTCCCCTAATGCCGGCTTAGCACATCACGCTAGGGCAGCACATGGTCTCAAGTGTTGATGGATACTTGCCCGAGCCTAAAACCCTGTGGAAAATGAAATGTTTCAGTTTCCTGGAATTCGTCTATTTTGCACGAAGTTCCCCTACACCGAGTAACTTAAATCAAGAGCCCCATGTCGACGCAATAAAATAAAGTGGATTTAAACAGATGAACTAAAATAATCCTAACGTACCTTTCCCAGGGTTACAGTGCTACACCCGGCTTCACACCAGCGTCCAGCACAACTGTCCCGTCGATGGAATGGACAGGGCTGTAGACAAAGGAGAAAAACAATATATAGTTTTTATCCAAAACGTGGTTTTTAAAAAAATTCCTAAAATTCCCCACGTCTTTTGTCGAAAAAGTACATTTCACACGAAAAATAATTACAATTTGGGAGGCAAATATTGTCTTGAAGAATTCAAAAAAAATAATAAAAAAAATTGAACTTACCGCTCTTATTTCCCGTAGAAATGGCGTAGGCCGCCTTAAATCCCTCTCAGAGGGTGTGAGCGTCACTTAGATTCGCCTAAACAACGACGGCTCACAGTTAACCGTCTTTGGTATAATCCGCAACTACTGCAGTGCCAATAACCACAAAAACAATGGCGACACCAATAGACGGCCACCAGCCCTGCCAAAATTCGTTAGGAAAGAGACAAGGCACTTTGTCGAGAACACAAAAAAATGAAGTTGCCGGAAATCGTCTCGTAAATCTGGTGGGGACAGTACCACCCTAATTTTCCCGGTTAAAATCAAATAAGGATGCAAACCTATTTATAAAAAAAACGCTCTCACCGAAAAATCACTAACTCCGGTTTGCGAGACTGGAGGAAAAAAACCCGCGGTTTTCAAACTAACCAATGAGGAAATACATTAATACCTTCGTACCGGTCTACAGGGGGCAGCACCGACCAAGGGGATATCGAAAATACGTAAAACGCACATTAAGGTGTTGTCGGATCTATTTCCACGGTTGAAATTTTTATAACAAGGACATCGAGACACCCTCCATACATAGACCGAACATTTGCCTACCGGACGCCTGCCGACATAGCAAGTAGGAGGAAAATAACCAGCAGGACTGTAAGAAACTCAGCATTGAAACCATCAACTGTAAAATCAATTACTGGAGATATTCGAACACTCAACCAATTCCCATATGAGTAAAGCTATACTGGGTGTAGAATTTAGTTGTATTTTAGTTACAGTTTTAGTCAAAAGTTTCCTTTGCTCTTTATATATGTTTTCTCTAAGATTTATATCGTTTGCTGCCATTTTTGTAAAACATTTCTACATTAATAAAGTTGTTTCTGAACTTGAACCCAAAATACACATTGAACTACTGCTCAAACCCGGCCTAAGAGTGTTCAGATGTTAAGTTTGCTCACCACTAGCTAGCCCTACACAACCCTTCAATCCGACTGAGTTAGTTATTAACTTTATTTAACTATGATTATATATAAATTTATATAATATAAAAATACGATTTTGTTTATTCTTTTAGTCCTGGTTTTTATTCCTCGTTTATCTCCCATTTACAAAAGTGCATAACTCGTATTTATTTTATCTTCTCCTTATCAAATTAATAAAAATATCAAAGTGGGCCAATATCCTCGAAAATAAACATAAGCGAATGAAATGTTCATCTAAATGTTTTCTTCCTGTTACTGAAACCATTTGTGATGCGGCAACGCCGCCATTCCCCAGCAGAACAGCTGTTTATTTTCATGAACGTCAAAGAAAATTACGAAGTTTTACAGATAAATAAAACAATCGAAAGTTTTTATGTGATTTTTCCCGAAACCTGTGATCTCAAATTCCGATTAGAATGCCCAAATAATACGATGTGCAGTATCCACAGTAATTCGATGGAATGCCTCCTTTAACTTTCAGGTAACTTTCTGGACACTATATAACCTCCAAACCTAGCTCTATAAAATACCCTTAATTTGTGTACAGAAAGACGAGTCGAAGAGCCTTGATTATTTACCTAAATAAGCAAATATGTAACGTTGCCTTAAACGTAAAAATGACACGCTACAACTTTACATGCCCTTAAACTAATTTTTTCAAGTTTTGACAATAGTTTTTCTCCACAAAAACACTCGCTAGAGTTATCTAAAAAATTTTTTATAATATAAAACATTTCACAATAATAAAGTTAACTACCAACTCATGTTCTTTTAAAAGCTGTATCTTACTTTTTAAATATTGCACACTACCGGAGAGATTACTATCTGTTAGCGATATTTTACAAATCAGTTTTTTAATATTGCGAGGGTGCAGAAGACATATTACCTTAGTTTTGTAAATTGACATGTATCCACTGGATGACTGGATAAACAAAGATGAAGCCAACATTAAAGTGTATCCACAATATCTTCAATTCTCAGGTGACCTTTTCAAGAGACCTAATTGTTCAATAAGAAATGACAATTGAACACATTTTTTACTCTCACTATCAAAAATGTCACTAAGGATGTCTATTACTTGATCAATCTTATCTTTTACCTACGTCTTCTTTCCCGTTTGCAACTTTCGTTTCAATAAACTGCATTAGCTCTTCAAGTGTATCGGTGCCGTCCAAAAATAAAACTCCAACTTTTTTTGGCAGTTTGTTTTTTCGTATGGACACATTGTTAACATTCACAAAAAATTACAGATCTCCCTCAACAACTAGAGATGCTAACAGTGATGGATTGTTGTTCAAAAATGTCATCAGGCACAGGCAGACGGTCATGTTCTTGGGTTAAAATCCAATTTTTGTTTATTTTAATATTAGAACAATAAAATTTTGAAATGTCCTCAATATTTGATAAAACTTTTGATTTCTTATGAGCTTGAAATGTTTCAAGACTTTCTTGTATTGCAGCTTCCATTTGTTGCCTCTCGACATCAGCTAATCGAACAGTAGATACAGGTTCTCTACTTAGGTATTTCGGAACATTTTCAAAAATAGGTTGAATTTTTGAAAACAAAGTAGGTACAGCATTTTCTGTTAATTTGGGTCTTTGTCTTTTAAAATTTTTTATCTTTCCATTTACAACACACTTATCAAACCAAATAACCTGCTCGTTAGGAAAATGTTTGAACTTGTGGACGTTTTAAATTACTTAAATCATTAGGAATTTTTCGCAACCAAATTTCTTGCATTTGTTTATCCACTGGCAAATTAAAAGTTGACACATATTCGGTTTCAGTTTTATACTTGGACCGACAACCAACGACACTACACCTTCGCGGCATTGTTTATCTTATAGGTATTTTCTTTATAATTTGCTCATTAGCCGTTAATTATTTTAACGCAGCCCACGACAGTCTTTTTCGTGGACTGCGTTATTTTAATAACTTTGATAAAATTCACATAAAATTCGTGCCCGAATTAAAAAAAAATTGACGTAAACAAACATACCAAAACTAAACACATGTTTTATAACGACAGCGGGCCGTGAGGCGTTTTTTTGTGGGCCTCCTACGGTCACGTGATATTCCCGCGCCCGGGCCGGTCTTTCTCGTGGGCTGCGGCAAAGAACAGACAGTCAAGATAGCGGTATGGGCGACATATAATTTTAGGCCTCATATTCTCGATTTTATTAATTTTTTTATTGTTAGTTTATATAGATATTATTTATATTTATCTTGTTTAGAGAAGTAATTTTTTTTGTGTTTAACTCTGTGTCGTAATGTTTGTTTTAGATAAGTATTTTTAGCTCACACATATACTATACTATAGTAGTGTGAGCTATGGTGATCCTAATTTTTTCGAGAAAAAAGAACTTGCTCCGATTTCAAAAATTTTTATTTATCTTTTTTGTAACGACCAACGCGCATAACTCAAAAACCGATTGCCCGATTTCAATGAAATTTGGTACCTGGGCTGGGTCTTGGGTCGAGATGGTCCCATTTAAGAATGAACAAAATCCACCAAACACAAGGCAAATAAAAGGGTGGGGGTAAAGGTAATTAAGTTAGGAGTTAAACAAAATACATTTGAGTTTTTTTTTAAAAGGTGGGGGTAGACTACAAAAATTAGAGTTTACGTGAAAATATGGCGTGTGTGATATCAAACAAACGGAGTTAAACAAATTACATTTGAGTTTTTTTTTTAGGGTGGGGGTAGATTTCAAAAATTTGAGTTTAAGTCAAAACGTGACTTGTGTGATATCAAACGAAAGGTATAGTTCAGTCAATGAAATGTCAAAAGTCCCCACCCCTAGCCCCCCCGCTTCAGTGGCAGAGGGGGGTGAAAAGGTACCGTTTTTCGGATTTTTGCCTATAACTCGATTACGGCGCGTTGTACAAAAAAAAGTTTAATTAAAAATTAAAGAGCAATAAATTCCCCACAAAACTGTTATACCCACCTTACGTTTAAGTGTAACAGATTATGAGATAATGGCCACCAAAAACCGTTAATTTTTGACAAACACATTTTTGTCCCCTATTTTTGATCAAACTTGTTCATCTAACACTTTTAATTTTAAATTTAGAAGAAATTTGTTAATGTGAAAGCTGTGAACCAATCAATTTACTTTAAAAATATGGAGTATTTACTAATTTATCTATGCCATATCAAAAGATACATTAAAATTTTTAACCAGATTTGTCAATTTTTACAATTACAATTTTTTTTTAAATTATTTTTTTGTATTATTCAAGAATGATACATTTGATAAAATAAACTGAATAAACATATTTTATTATAAAAAAAAATATAATTAAAGGCAGTGGGGGATCCAAAATTAGAGCACTTTTTGTAAATCTTTCTACGGCATATAATTTTGTGGCAAAGAAGATCCTCAATTATTCAACCAACCTTACCAACCAACTTAATAAACCGACCTAAATAACCAGCCCTTGTAATGGATAAGTCAAATTCATCACGACCCATCATTATTCAGGAAAGTTTTGCTCTGTTGTTTTCTTAGAGTATTGAATTAAATCAACTAAATTCTCTAAGATTGTTTTTAATAGATATAACATTAAAAATTAGTGCCAAGGCTGCTAAACAAAAAAGATGCTATTGTCTGAAAAAATCAGTTTATTTAACTTTTGATAATCTAATTAGTGTCAGGAATTTTTTTCCAATACTAAAAACAAAGTGTCTTATAAAGTTACTAAGGAAAAACTTTAATAAAGCATAATCACAACGCTTGTGAGCACTGCAATTCCAAACTGCATGCAGCCGTCATTGTAGAAAATAGATTTTTTCGAAAATCCAAGTCGTAAATACTCCACCCGACCAAAATATTTTTTTATAAATCCTGTCAGGGATAAGAAGAAATAGCATATTCTATTTACGAAATGCAGCAGCTAGTACTAAAAGAAATATTGTTTCTGCATGCTTTTACTGATTGCGATTGAACATCAGGCGCATTTTAGAGGGGTGAGCTAGGATTTGTAAAGCTTTATCACAAAATCCCTAAGTGGAACTTGGTTAACAGTAATACCTGCATAAATGGTATAACTCTTCGGCAAATGAAAGTTCCCTAAATGCCTACAGATTTCCTTTAATTTATAAAATCAGAGGCAAATATGAAATCATTGACTTATTATTGAAAAATTCTGAAGTGCAGCAGAAACCCAAGAAAGCAAGCATTTTCACATCACCTTTGTCCAAATTTTACTCTGATTACTCTCATTTTCCAAGTGTGTTAACAACAAAACAACATAAACTTCAAAGATATTATCAATTAAGTACAACTTTGGTTATCAAATTAGCTAGCTCCAGAACTATGAGATTGGGAATCCAAAGCAAACTATATAGTTCCAGTTCACCAAATATTCATGGGGCATCAAAAAAAAAATTTACACATGATTTTTAGTACATGCGTAACTCACTACAGCAGCATCAAATGTAGCTGCAAAAATATGTTGAGAATGCTTTATAGAAGGCTAATTGATATAAATCAATCTAAAAATTGTTCTTATTATACGTGACTTATGAAAACTTAATCAATGACTAGGTATTCAATTTTTTAGCTGGCTCAATAAATTTATAAAACTTAATAATAATAATAATATTTTAATTGTGATTCCAACTGGGGTGGGAACATTTTTCCTTGAGTTTGTTTTCAAATAATACTTATCTGTTTAATTTACTCCCGTCCTAGTGCCCTTAAAGTCAATAGTTTGACCCTTCGGTCTCATAATGATGATCATGATTAAGAAGGTCATAGTAAAAGCAATTATACAGTGTTTTGTAGAAAATCAAAATATCAACTTAAAACTAAAACACCTGTATTTTTTAATTTATGATCACATATTTAAAGATAAATAAAAAAATAAATGAAAATTGAATTGCAAAACATTATGGTTATTCACGATTTTTTCTAAAATTGAAAACAAAAATGTTAGAAGAACAAGTCTGATAAAAATATGGGAGAAAAATGTGTTTAAAAAATTAACGGTTTTTGGTTGCCACTATCTCAAAATCTGGTACAGTTAAAGTTCAGGTTAACATTGTAGGGAATTTAATGCTCTTTAACTTTTAATATAACATTTTTATTTGTACACCGCGCCGTAATCGAGTTATAGGCAAAAAACCGAAAAATTGCACCTTTTTGCCCCCCTCCGCCACTTAAGCGGGGGAGCCAGAGGTGGGGACTTTTGATATGTTAATGTCCTAACTACCTTTAACCTATCCCCGTAGAGAAAAATTCTCCCCTCTCCATGCACTCTACAACCCTCTCGTTGACTGGACTAGTAATTTAGTCTGGAGTTGAATGAAATTTATTTCAGTTTTTAGTTTTATTAGCTCACACGTACACTATAACTATAGTACCTAATGAATTGTAGATAGTAGTATAGTACCTAGTGTGAGCTTAGGGGCCCATATATTGGCAGAGTATAGTATACGTGTGAGCTTAAAAATAATGGACAGAATGGTTTAACGCACCGGCCGGCTTTAAAATAACGGACGTATGACAACCCTGTTACTATAAAAGCAACAAAACACATTTTTATTTTTTCTTTAAAATCGACCAAAAACTAACCTTCTGTCCTCATTAAAAACTGCGTCGGCGTCGTAGGATCGAAGAGATAGGCGCTTTCTGCGCATTATCTTATTTTCATTTATTTATCAGCTTGTGTCAATAAATGTTCGTGCTTGCTTCGGTTTGTGAAAATGCCCTTGAAGGGAAGTTATACATGAAGCAAACGCATTTTAGAAATGACAAACGTATGTACATATGAATTATTTTAAGGAACTCTTATTTTGCAGTATTCCTACCTACTTATCAATATAGGTTAAGAGTGCTCATATTGAAAAATAGCCTTGGTGACTTTTGATTCTTATTTTAAACTGGGTTTGTTTATAGCAATTAATAGTTTAATAACAAAAATCAACTTCAGATCAGCAGCATCAACTTTTAGTTGTCTGCAGCAAAGGAGATTATTATTTCTTCAAAAATTTAAGGAGTTGGAATAAAAACTACTAAAAATATCAAATTTGAGGTGGCAGGGCCATGGCCATAGCTAAGGTGCTGCCCTAGTTTTTAAGGTATATTAGCTCACATTACTACTATACTATAGTAGTGTGAGCTGTGGTGATCCTAATTTTGTCGAGAAAAAAAAAGATTTTCCGATTTCAAAAATTTTTATCTCTTTGCGTTTCAGATGATTTTAAAACTTTTTTGTCGCGCCGTCTATCTGTCTGTCTGTAACGACCAACGCGCATAACTCAAAAACCGCTTGCCCGATTTTAATGAAATTTGTTACCTAGGCTGTGTATTGGGTCGAGATGGTCCTATTTAAAAATGAACAAAATCCACCAAACACAAGCCAACTAAAAGGGTGGGGCTAGATTTCAAGAATTAGAGTTTATATGAAAATATGGCGTGTGTGATATTAAACGAAAGGTAATCGAGTCAAGTTAATAAAATAAATTTCAGGTTTAGTAGATTTTAAAAATTAGAGTTGAAATGAAAATATAGCGTGTGTGATATCAAACTAAAGGTAATGGAGTCTGGAGTTTAACAAAATACATTTTAGTTTTAAAAAAAGGGTGGGTGTAGATTTCAAGTCAAGACATGGCTTATGTGGTCCCAAACGAAAGGTAAATGAGTCTGGAGTTGAATAAAATATATTTAACTTTTTAGCTATATTAGCTCACACATACTCTATAACTATAGTACCTAGTGTGAGCTTAGGTGCCCATACATTGGCAGAGTATTTTATATATTATACTGTCTGTTATAGTGTTTTTTGAGGGAAGTAGTTTTTTTTCACTGTGTGTTTTTAGATACAAAATTTGTTTTATCTAGTTAACCGTGTAGTTTATAGTCGATTTAATGTGTGGTTTAATACAAGTAACATATCTAATCTTTTTTAAATATTTATTGGATGTTAATGAAACTTAAATTTTGTATATAATAAATACTCAATCTAAATTTTAATACTTACTTCATTGGAAGTTAGGCATCATTACCTTAAAGCACTGAACATAATAGAAAGCACCTGATCAAGTATATCGGAATTTAAAAAAAAAAATTCTAATAACAAATTAGAACTAGACTGGCAAAAATAAAATGTAAAAAAAAAATAATATTGAAAATGGTATACCATTTAAGTTTAAAGAAGGGAGGAATATAAAGGTTTTATTAAATAAAATATAATAAAATGACCTTTATGTTTTACATATGTAAATGTACAGATGTTGGGATCAGAGAACTACTGTACAAAATGGCCCTCTATCACGTATGGAGCTCAAAAGCTTCCACGAGCGGCATGCCAGGGAAGAGCTGCGACCCATGTTTGCCATGGTACATCTATGGGCATCAATCATTTATTATAAATATGAAATGTTATGACGCATGGCCAACCCACAAGGAATGTTAGAACCATGCACTTGTGCATTATACAATTCACCAATATCCAATTTGTTCACTCCCGCCCAGTATTGGACTGTGTGGCACCATACCATACCATTTCAGACGGCCCCAATAAACCTGCCAGCACCCGCCGATCCGAATGACGAGACCAGTCGAGCGGCTCCTGAAAATGTAGAACCTGTAAACTTGGCAATACCACAAGAAGATGACCAAGTTGTTCCGGTTCAACAAGCGCTAGTTCCGATGGAGCCATCCAGGAGTCCGTCCCCACCTAACGTGGTTTCACAAATCCCACAGGTTAAGCCACCATCACCATCTTATGCTGCTGTGGCGATTAATAGGTTTGGAGTCAGAATCCAACCCTATAATAACGGGTTACGCCAGTTCCGAAGAATTGCGCCACGGCATCCACCGGCACCGGTCCCACAGCGTTACGTCATCCAACTTCCTGAGATAAATAACCCGCTACTGATGAGATTGCGAAGAACAGACAGTAAAGATAGCGGTTTGGGCGACATATAAGTTTATATCGATATTATTTATATTAATCTTGCTTAGAGAGGTAATTTTTTTATGCACCTGTGTGTCGTAGTGTTTTTTTAGATAAGTAATTTTTTATATATTATACTGTGTGTTATTCTGCTTAACTCTGAGAATACCTTCAACTCCTTCAGGACCAAATTGCACCTGTTATGCGCCACCAAAAATCAATTAAAACAGAAAAAGGGTTTATCAAATTTACTAGAACGGAAGTAAATATCTAAAAATAAAATAAAAATTGGCATTCCAGTATATGCTACAATTTTATTAGAAACTAAGTCTATCTCCTTAACAAAACAAACTTTCTTATAAGAAATTTTTGCATAGAGAAAACCGAGAGTAGTTTATTTACATATTTATATTAACAACTTAGGATTTGCTACCACCCTCAAGAGCGGCTTCGAATCATGATCCGTTAACAATAAATTAAACTAGATCAACTATATTAGGCAAAACGGCTATGGGTTAAACAAAGAGATTCTAAGAAGCCTTATAGGTTTGATTGAAAACGCTTATAAGCAAATAATAATCAAGGATCAGTCTGGATGAAAATGTATGGGTAATTGAACACTGATCCAGAGGGGGTGTGAGGAGGACCCATTTAAAAGAAAAATCGACCAAAATTTTAGTAATTGTATTCTGATTTAAAGACGAAGTAGGAGTTTACCGCAGTTATAAGTTACAAAGTTTTTTTTCTAATTACTATAATATATTTTTTTAAAGAGGTAGATATTTAAAAATATTGTTACAAATTTAGGTTATTTAAATCCTATTTTCAGTTGAAGTATCTTCGTGCCTTAAGTTGATATCTGACGTTGGAATGGCTGGTGTTATTGGAAATTTTGTATCCTCTGATGAAACGAAAGTAAACTTAGCTAGTTGTTTTCTGGTTACAGACGTCGCGCCCACTGAGATAATTGATATCGTTACTGCTAATGGTGAAAATACTATTTTTTGGTATAATAATGTAGGGATGAATATTACTATAGCTAGTAAGCAAGCTGCTCGTCGTTGTGCTAATAATGTTGGTGTTCAAATTAATGATAATGTAGTCATGAGTTGGTATTCGCCTAATCGTCCTGACGCAAATGTTATATCGAATGCATTTCCAAGCTTTAATATTGCTAGACGCGGTCTCTTAACCCGGCAGTGGACATGTGGGGTGTAGCACACCCCAAAGCCTAAAACCACATACACAACTCTTCCAAATATTAGTTTCTGCGCCCGCGCGGCTTAGTAGCTTTCAATTAGGTATTTGTCTAGACTCTCATTGCGCGTCGGCAGTCGCTGAACGTCGTTCATCGAAACAGCATCGCTTGAAAGTGCGTTGGGGTGTGACACACCCCACGTGTCCGTTTGTGAAACTTTTTTTTGTTATTTCGTTTTACAGTTTTTGGCATATTAAATAATGTAAGTATGACCGTTTTCACTAAAACTGAAGCCTTTTAACTTCCAACAGTTTGTTGCCCTTTTTGATTGAGTTCCGGCAGCTATATTCACGCAAAAGAGACGGATTTTGCGTTCAACATGGCAGCGGCGGAGTGTATAATCAGTTCTGTTTTCTTTTAGCGCAATGTGTGACTGGCAGAAGGAAGGATCGTTTGCAAAGGCTCTGGGAAGAATCTGAAGCCATTGATTCGTCTAATGATGTCGAGGACGATTTGGAAGAGAATAGTGAAGAAGCACAATAAGTGATTATCCGGACCAAGAACAAGATGGAGAGGACGAGGAAGAGACCGATGAACATCTGCAGGAAGAAGAGGAAGCCGATGAACAGGTGCCGAAATTTTTCTTAGGAAAAAATGGGTCAAAATGGTTAGCTAAAATTCCCAGTAAAAATGTAAGGAAAAGATCGGAAAATATTATTACACATTTGCCTGGGGTTAAGGCATACGGAAAAATGCCAAAACTCCGATGGATTGTTTTTTACTTTTTATAGATAATATGATGATAGCAGATCTTGTTGAAAACACAAATATCCAAATACGAGAAGTATCTGGCAAATGGAAAAATTCTCAACATTACGGAGAAACTACGGCAACGGAGATCATGGCGGTTTTGGGGCTTCTTTATTTAGCAGGGGTTTTCAGAAATAACCACCGAAATTTGGAAGAATTATGGAATACAGATGGTACTGGAATAGATATCTTTAGATTTACAATGAGTCAAAGAAGATTTAGGTTTCTGATATCCTGTTTGCGCTTTGACGTAAAAGAAACCCGCCAGGAAAGACTGAAAATTGATAGGTTGGCACATATAAGAGCAATGGTTGATAAGTTTACGGAAAATTGTAGGGCAGCGTATACCCCTTCAGAGTACCTTACTATTGATGAAAAATTGGAATCTTTCCGTGGTCGATGCGCCTTTAGGCAATATATTCCAAACAAGCCAGCCAAATATGGCATCAAAGTTCAGGCTTTAGTGGACGCTCGTACTTACTACTTGTTAAATATGGAGGTATACGTTGGCATGCAACCTGAAGGTCCATTTCACGTAAGTAACAGTCCCAAAGATATTGTTGACCGATTAGTCGCACCAGTTTCAGGTACCTAAAGAAATATTACCTGTGATAACTGGGACAGCAGTGTTCCCCTTTTTAAAAGTCTCTTGCAAAAGCACAAGCTGACTGCAGTCGGGACTATCAGAAGAAACAAGGCAGATATACCCGCAAAGTTTGTGGAGACTCGCAATAAAGAAATATTTTCAAGTCAATTTGCTTTTCAAGAAGACCTTACTCTTCTTTCGTATATTCCAAAAAAAGGAAAAGTAACACTTCTTTTGTCATCTCTACATCATGATGATACAATTCTTCCTAATTCAGAAAAAAAACTGCCTGAGATGATCTCTTTCTACAACTTTACTAAGTGTGGTGTAGACGTGGTTGATGAAATGTCCGCGAGCTACAATGTTGCAAGAGCTACCAGAAGATGGCCACTGGCTATTTTTTATTCGTTGATGAATACTGCGGCAATTAACAGTCAAATAATATTTAGAGAAAATAATAAAGGCGATAAACTCGACAGAAGATTATTCATAAAAGAATTAGGCATGCAGTTAGTAAAAGGACATCAGGCAGAAAGAAAAGAAAATCCTAGACTCTCACGAGAGCTGCGAAGCAATATAAGCACAATTTTGGGTGATGGAACTGGGCCTACTGTCAAGAGAGCTAGGCCAAATCAACAAGGACGGTGTTCAAAATGTCCAAGAGTTAGAGATAGGAAAACTAAGAATGCGTGTGTAACCTGTGGTGCTTATATATGTCTGGAGCATGCATTAATGTTCTGTCAAGATTGCGCAAATTTACCAAAGTTGCAAGGGCCATAACCTTTTTGGATTTTAATGGATTTTCTTTATTTTTTTTTATTGGAATAGTTGATGTTTTAGTTTTTACTTTTTTGTTAAATAATACCCAGCTAGGGTTTTTTTTTAATAGCAGTTTAAATTTTGTTAAACTTGTTTTTTTATGTTAAAATATGAATGTTACCACTTTTATTTGATTCAAAGAATAAATATGATGTTTTTCTTACTTTGACTTTTTTATTTATTGAAAATATTCAGAAACAAATTGTTTAAAACTGAAATTTTTTTTATTTAGTATGTAATATTTTTTGTATTATTTTTTTTTTATTGGGGTGTATCACACCCCACCTGTCCGTTTGTGTACCATAGTTCCACATGTCCACTCCCGGGTTAAGTACTACTCCTTTATATACGGATATTGGACATGAGATTTTGTTAATAGGGGTGATCAAAGAACGCAGCTATTCACACCAAATGGAAGAACAATTAGTTTTGCTCGTTACTGTATTGATAGAGCTATCAATGGGAATGTAGTATTGTCTGCAAATATGTGTCGTGCATGGTTCGCAAATGCATTAGAAATTTATGATTATAATAGAGCGGGTCAAGTGCCTTGTGAAGTATGTGGATGCGTTCGACGAGCCCCTGTATTTCACTGTGATATGAAGATTGATAACAATTTTATTGATGTAAAAGTGTTAATTGGCGATGAGGGGGAACATGTTAATGGATTAGATAGTTTAATAATAGCAGAGATAAAATATTCAGGAGTTATAATGGATGTAGGTCATGTTTATACAGTAGATGTCGCAAATAGCACTCTCCGCTCATTGCTACGCTTTGTAAGGTTGTTAAGATATGCTCATCGTTGTGCCAGAAATCACATTTTAAATGTAAATGATGGAAGTGAGGTAGAGCACCAAATGATTTTTGATTATATTATTCATAGCGTAGAGTCAGAGATAACCAATGGTAGTGATCGCTAGATGTTAACGCGAAGTTAATAGGCGTATTAAAGTAGTGAATTATTAGCAAGTTATTAGTAAGTTTAAGTGCGTGTTTTTGTACATAATTTGTCGAAATAAATTGACGTATCGTTTTCAACAATTGCGAGTTTTAATTTGTCGTTGTGAACCCGTAACAATATGTATATATTGAAATAAACATTTAGCAAAAAAAAACAAAAATAATCGACTAAAAAAAAGTGTGAACATGATTGAAAGGAAATATAAAAACATTAAACTAAAAGTGACTATATTTAAATAAACTAAAAAGAGAAAAACATTAATTGAGTAATGACCTTTTGGGATCAGAGAACTACTGTAAAAAATGACCCTCTACCACGTATGGAAGCTCAAAAGCTTCTACGAGCGGCATACCAGGGAACAGCTGCGACCCATGGTCGCCATGGTACATCTATGGGCATCAATTATTCATTATGAATATGAAATGTTACGACGCATGGCCAACCCACAAGGATTGTTAGAACCATGCACTTGTACATTATGCAATCCGCCAATATCCAATTTGTTCACTGCCGCCCAGTAGTGGAGTGTGTGGCACCATATTTCAAACATAAATGGCCATTATCAGGTATGTTTGTACCACATGGCCTGCCTCAATATCATATCATTCCAGACGGCCCCAATAAACCAGCCAGCACACGCCGATCCAAATAAGGAGCCCAGTGGACCGGCTTCTGTTGTGGCTGCTGAATTAGCCCGCCTAGAAAATAGAGAAGACGGGCAAGAAGTACCAAGAGCCGAAAATGTAGAACCTGTAAACTTGGCAATACCACAAGAAGATGATCAAGTTGCTCCGGTTCAACCAGCGCCAGTTCCGATGGTACCATCCAGGAGTCCGTCTCCACCTTACGTGGTTCCATAAATCTTACAGGTTAGGCCTCCACCACCATCTTATGCAGGTGTGGCGATGAATAGGTTTAACGGGTTAAGCCAGTTCCGAGAGAATTGCGCCACTGCATCTACCGGCACGGGTCCCACAGCGTTATGTCATCCAACTTCCTGAGATAAATTGGGCGATATGGGCTAATATGGGCCTCTCAAACAGAAAGTTTACGCGACTTCATTAAACAACAATCTTGATAAATTAAAATTTAAGATAACACAGGCAATTGATGCTATATGCTATTTTAATCCAAGAAATTCAAAATGCCTACAAAGCATTTACAAAACCGACTGACTTATGTGCAGCGCAGAGGATGGTGACAGCACAAATATGAATATTTTTTTCTGATTCGTAATGATTCTTTATATGATTATTATTATTATTTATTAATTTTTGACACAATGACAGATGTGTCGTAAAGAAAAAAATTTATAACTTATAAAATGAAAAAAGGCTGATTTTTCCAGAAATTGAGAATCCGGTATAACTTTTAATTCCAAATAATTTTTCTTAATAAGCTTTTCCGATATATTTTAAAACAAAGGTACTTTATTCTTAACAATGTTTATCAGTTCTAAACCGCTCTGTATGATAATTTATTTAGCTCATTTTTTTAACATCTTAGTTTTAGACCAAGCAGATGCGACTTCCAGACAATTGGAATTGAAATCTGTTTTTTTATCATTTATACCTTACCCACACTCAATCCGTGGGCTCAGTGTATACTTTTATTATTTTACTTTAAGTATTCTATCTTGAAGCCAAGAGTAAAAATGATGGTGAAAGGCGCTCAACTCTAAAACAGCTATCTTATATAGACCGTGTCGCATAAGTAGCGGAACACCTAAATGTCATGGTGGTCTAACAAAACTATCCACAGAAACTGGTTTCCAAGACATTCGTTCCCAAAACTCCTTTTAGAGAATGTTATTTTCCTCAACCAGGCCCTTCTGTAATGCAGAGACCCTGATAGAACATACTTCACCAAGTCACATGTTTTATATTCGGCAAAAGAAGCAGAAATAAGGACACATAGGCCAGTAAAACTGAAATAACAAGAACCTTCCAAAACAAAAAATTAAAATCTTCAAAGAAAAAAACAACACAAAAGAAAAGTGAGTCTGCCTTTTCAGAATCTAAGCGAATCTTGATCACATTTAGTGGGTAAAAAAACTATGATGTATAAAAGACTGTCAGGTTACAAATAAAAAAGACTAGTGGTTGCTATTTTAGTTCAAGGAACTTCGTGATCTATTGACCTTACGCATACCTACGTTATAGATAATCAGCAATGGCGTACGCAGAAATGAATCCTGGGGGGAATTGAGCTCAGATCTATAAATTTTTATCCTGATTGTTGGAGAAAAACTTAGAAAAATCATGTTTTAGTGGCTTTGGGGCGGATTCAGCCCCCCCCCCCATTGCGGATGCCAGTCTAATCAGACCGCCGGACCTTAACTCGCCGCTGATGAATACATTATGCACCTTCTTCTACCGTACAAACGCAAAAGAGTGTACTCGAAAAAAAGTACCAAAATAACCTAGACTTAATTTTTAAAATTTTCAGCTTTTCTCTGCAGAGATATCTTTCCTGCCATACACAACTTACTAAAAATTTCGCAGCCACAACCGCACATTGTTTTAAATTAAAACTGTAGGTGAATAAAATCGGTTTTTTTACAGAGAGGAAAAATATATAGTCATGTAATTTATTATACCTAATGAAGGCATTCTAGATACAGGCAAAAATATTATTTGCCTTTTATATGTGCACAGTATTACTAGATTAAATTTATTGTTTCTGTGTTTAATTTCCGATTTAGTAGTTTCGTGTTGAGATTTAAAAATTTGTTATACCTTTGTTTCGTTGGCAAACAAAAATATATTATTCTGCGCATTGCAAACGCTATTCAAATTCAATTAAAAGATAAGTGGTTTAGATTTTACTAGGCAACTATTTATTTTTATAGAAAGCCACTGACAAATTAGTGATTTTTATTTTTCTAGGAGAAACGCAGTGGTTTTTTATAATTTTTTAAAGTAATTTTCCTTACTAGTGGCGTAATACCCAGAAAAAGTTGTGTTTGTAAAATGAATCCGCCACAAACATATAGATTTTATTTAGGGACCTTTGGTTTAGTTTAGTAGTAGTTCTTCCGCTAAATCCTGACAAAAGTGCTTCTAAGCTATCTCAAGTTCCAATTACCAAGGACCTTTTATAAAGTGTTTTCCACTAATAGAAATATCATAAATTATCACAATTGGTTTACATCAATTGGCTTGGCTGACCAGTTACAAAATGATGCAGTGCATTCCAAGCCGACCGTATACATCCACTTTAATGCGTGTGGACCTTTAGCCAAGTGAATATATCTATTACAGTTTTTATATAAAAATTTCGGAAGTTCTATGTTCTGATTCGTTTATAAAATATATCAAAAATCATTTAGAGTAGAGAAAGTCACCTGCAATACCGAACGGATGACAACTATTCCACTACGCGGCTCTCCCTACTTTAAAAATTAACCCGTATCGTATTGCTCTACACATGAGAAATATAATTATAATGAATGTTGAGCTTAGCTTCAAAATAAAATAAAACAAAATACAATAAGTTAAATAGAAAAGTTCACTTTATGCAAAACCCTATTCAAGTTTTTTATAAAACTTTTCCCTGATTTTTATTTCATTCGAAAATGTTCGTTCGCTTCTGTCCTCGCTGTACAGTTATCCGCTCGCCATGAATATGACAACAGCCTTTTCTTTAAATTTTCAGTTTTTTTTTTAGAAAATACCGAAAGAGCAGCTAAAACAACAAATAACAAAAAAAAAATTCAAAATGCAAAGGCAATTTAATTGTTGCTGTACTGGGATTTTCCTAATTATATTTTCTTTTATTTTATTTCAATGCAGTGTAAACTCAGCATAAGATGCCGATTAAAAGTGAAGCACATAATTCTTATCAATACATTAATTATAATGCATACCTAGGTATAACCAATACTCTTTAAGTAAGTAAAATCTATTAGACGCCTATTATCTTTACTCGGTTGGGGGCTAAAAAACTAAGAGGACTTCTCGAAAAAAATTTCTTTTCTCAAACAATTTTTGTCACATGCAACCAAAACACATACTTATCTCTTGTTAGACTCTAGGCTTAATCCACAGACATGGACGTACAAGGTGAGTTTCTATCCTTTTTGCTTTTTTTCTTAGATTTTTCTTTCTTTTTGTTTGCCGTCGAGGCGCCCTCTGCAGGAGAGCTACTGTTTGAATGTTGATCTTGTATGTGCATCATATCACGAAAGTTGCTGAGTTCTTCGTCATCACCTTAAAAAAAGAACGTTGCATATTAAAAATCGAGCAAATACAACAAATAAGCAGTGTGCTTTTTCTTATGACGGCCGGCATCCTATGCTAAATTCAGAAATTATCATGACACTTTTTAGTTATCAACTGAAAAGGATATTATGAAAATATTTAAGGTGTTTTTTTAAAACAAGGGCTTTTTCGACTATTTATTGTTTGTTTTTGGAAAAACCTTCGAAGATGCCGATTTTTTTTGCAAACACGTTTTGGCTAGTGGGTCGAGTGATACCCTGTTTAGAAGCTTGAATGTTTTTATAACTGTGTAAAAATTTTAAAAACCATCGATTCGTTTTTGAGATATAAGTTTAGTGTGAAACGGGATTTGAATATAAATGGTATTTATAAGTTTTTAAATATATGTTTAAGTAAATATTATTTTCTACATCAACAAACAATTACATGCAAGACTGGAAAGAATAAGTAAAATGTATGGAAACGCAGCGACTTGTTTTTAAGCATGGTTTTTAAGATCGGTTTACTTTAATAAAAGTTGTATTCGGCTAATCTGTCAAAATAATTTATATTTTGTAACTGGAAACAAAATTTGACAAACTATTTTCAATTTTTTACAAACACCCGGTGCAATTTTAACTTGTAACGGTTTTCTAAGTCGACGCATCTCTTGATTACGCTGGTGTCTTGTCTCTTTGTCTAGAGCATTTAAAGCACAGTCGTTCTCTTTCTTTGCAGAGCGCTTTAGCATAAAAATTCTAGCTATGAGTAGGGCAGTAGTAGTAGTAGGGTGGTTTTCACCAATGCTGCTGAAATTCATTCTTGAGTGGTTTACCGTACGCTTGATTTAAAGGTCTTTTTTTAACTGGGGAAATGTTAAATGTGTTAATTATGTTAACTTTATATAAAATTACTCTTTTTGTTATCAATAACTATTTTGATATTTAATTAAGAGTTTATTTTTAATTTTAATACTTTCTATTATTGTTGTATCCAGTGTTTTAAAATATTGTTTCTATATTTTTCTAGTTTTCTTAACATCAAATACAAATCTTTCGTTGCCCTAAAATCAGTATTTTTATTCAATATAATATCCCATAAAGTTGATTAAATAATTTTATTCATTCATTCAAAGTAGTTTTTCTTATAATCAACGATCGTAAAGGGGCCTACAGACACGCGAACATTTCCAGAGATTAGTACGCGCGTACAAGTTTGCGCATACTAATACTTCGTGTGTAGACAATATCCGCCTAAAATATCTCTCGAAGATTAGTTTGCGCGCACAATGTACGCGAGCAAATCTCTCGGTGTCTAGGCAAAACGCATTGATAATATCGTGTTTATGTTTAGAACGTTTAATTTTGTCTTCGTGTGTGTAGGCAATTCCACCAAACGTACATGTATGCAGAGATTAGTTCGCGTACTAATCTCAAGAAATGCTCGCGTGTCTGTAGGCCCCTTAATGAGCATTGGATTTGAATCCCAGTTTTTTTAAAAGATGGATCTTACTTCTTATTTTATTTATATATTTTTAAAAAAATTGCGTTTTGTTCACAACATATAAAAATGCTAACTCACCATGCAATATAAAAGATTTAGAACAATGTAAATCTTACCTTCAATGTCAACGTTCACTGCTTCTATGGGTTCTAGTTCAAATGACTTTTTAGGAGTCCCTAAAAATAAGTTAAATATATACTGAGAACAAAAAAAAATATAAACGTGTGAAATTATTAAACATCTATAACAATAACTATTCTCATATCTCTGACTAAAACTAAAATAAATCGACTATATGTACAGTCAGGAAATTTTTAAATTGGCGGTGTATATTTTTCAGTCAAAATTTATAATTTAAAGTTGTCACAACAAAGATCTTTTTTAAATATGTATGTATACACACAGAGGTAAAGTTCCTTTTTTTACAAGCTTTTATTTAACTTCACCTGTATGTCTGTATGTAATCAAATCTTGCAACTCATTTTTGAAGAACTTCCAAACATCCGATTGACTTCAAATTTCGCATAGCGTCTTAGTTCCGATGACAATACAATAATATGGTTTCATCGGGTACCTACCTCACCCCAAACATGGGGGGTGGAGAGGGGGTAAAACTTTAGCTTGTCCGATTTCAACCAAAATTGGTATCTGGGGGTTTTTGAGGATGAGAATTGCGAATTTTTGATCAGAATACAAAAATTCAATATGGCGGATTCAAAATGGAAGATATAATGTCAAGTTTTTCTGATTACTTTCAACTGACTTCCACGTATTCGATTGACTTCAAATTTCGCATACGGTTATAGTTCCGATGACAATCCAATAATGTGGTGTCACTGACTGCCTAACTCACTCCTAACATGGAGGGCCGAGAGAGGGTAAAATTTTAGTTTGTTGGATTTCCACCAAAATTGGTATCTGGGGGTTTTTGAGGATGGGGATTACGAACTCTTGATCAGAATATAAAAATTCAAGATTGCTGATTCAAAATGGACGATTTAACGTCAAGTTTTTCTGATTACTTTCAACTGACTTCCACGTATTCGATTGACTTCAAATTTCGCATACCGTTATAGTTCCGATGACAATCCACTAATGTGGTATCACTGACTGCCTACCTCACCCCTAACCTGGAGGGCGGAGAGGGGGTAAAATTTTAGTTTGTTGGATTTCCACCAAAATTGGTATCTGGGGGTTTTTGAGGATGAGGGATCAGATTACCAAAATTCAATATGGCGGATTCAAAATTGACGATTTAATGATGAGTTTTTCTGATTACTTTCAACTGACTTCCACGTAGGTATCTGATTGATTTCAAAATTCACATGCTCTCCCGCTAAAAAAAGGGGGGGGGGCATAGGAGAGGTAAGGCTTTAGTTTGTTCGATCTCGACCAAAATTAATTAATCCTTGCGTAAAATGATCATAATAATAACGAACAGTTTTAGGGATTGACAGGAAAGACTCTCAGCAATATTGATGCGCTAGCTGAAATGCATAGACAAATCTAAAAATTTAAAAATAAATTTAGAAAAAAAAACTTTTTGAAAACAAGCTTTTATAAAATGGACTAAAAAGCATAAATAAATTTTTTGAGGGTTCTGATATAATAATAAAAGCGATGGGCGTATTTAATATTAGGTAAATGCCTTTTCATGCGCATTTGGTGGATCGTCCACAACCGATGATGGGCCGACTCTTCTTTTTTAATGTGACAAAATAAATCGACACACTGCCGGTCGCGGATGATCTGCCTAATATGAAGCAGGGATAATAATGTCCATCCTTATCACAAAAATGTAAGGGTAGTTTGAGTAGGGTTGGGGTGGGTTGGGTTAAATTGTCTACCGTTACATTTCTCTGCTATAATTTAATAAATTTGGATTTTCACTAAACTTCGAGTTAACAAGGCTAAATTTATTTATTGGTTCAAACTTAGAGTAATAAAAATATAAAGAGAAGTAATCAACCGCGACCCCGTGTAAATTTTCCCTATTCGTGGCGGTCATTCCTGAAAACTTAAGAATTTACAGAATCCCCGGCTATAGCCACATAGCTGCGTCACACTTGTAAAAACCAAAGTGGCCTGAATTTTCATAATATTTTCATAAACATAGCACTTCTTGATTATTTTTACGTTCACCTAAGTTCTTTTTTACAAAAATAAAACTCAACACACAGTAAAAGTAAAAAAACACCAAAAATTCAATACACCGGGTCCGACGGCCAAGACAACACCAAAGAAGATACTCTGCCAATATATGGGCCCCTAAGCTCACACTAGGTACTATAGTTATAGTGTACGTGTGAGCTAATATAACTAAAAACTGAAATATATTTTATTCAACTCCAGTCTAAATTACCTTTTATTTGATACCACACAAGCCATGTTTTGACTTAAATTCAAAATTTTAAAATCTACACCCACCCTTAAAAAAAAAACAAAAACTAAAATGTATTTTGTTAAACTCCGGACTCAATTACCTTTCGTTTGATATCACACACGCCATATTTTCACTTAAACTCTAATTTTTGAAATATACCCCCACCCTTTTTTTAAAATAAATTAAAATGTATTTTGTTTAACTCCAGACTTAATTACCTTTCATTTGATATCACACACGCCATATTTTCACATAAACTCTAATTTTTGAAATCTACCCCCACCCTTTATTTGGTTTGTGTTCGGTGGATTTCGTTCATTTTTAAATGGAACCATCTCGACCCAAGACCCAGCCTTGGTACCAAATTTCAATAAAATCGGCCAAGCGGTTTTTGAGTTATGCGCGTTGGTCGTTACAGACATACAGACAGACAGACAGACATACAGACAGACAGACAGACGGCGCAACAAAAAAGTTTCAAAATTATCTGAAACGCAAAGATATATAAAAAATTTTGAAATCGGAGCAACTTTTTTTTTCTCGAAAAAATTAGGATCACCATAGCTTACACTACTATAGTATAGTATAGTCTTTGCAATAAGGCTAGTCCTTTTGTTCAATCACCCCGTAATTCTGGTAACAAAACGCACGTGTATTCTTAATTCAGTTTTAAATCACAAGTTCCTAAGGTAACTGATAATGGATGCTGTAAAACGAATTATTAGTTAGCTTAAGGTTGATATAATCGGTCACCACCCTTTATAATAAGGGTGGTGGATCGGTGTTTAAACTGTCAATTATTTTGAAATTTTTGACTTTGAAAGATTATCGCTTATTTTTTATTTAAATTCTGATTCTGATTTGGAATAGTTTTTTGAGAAAAGTTTCTGTCCCAATATGATTTTATGTAGTGAAAAATTTACGAACAATTTGGGTTCCCTGCCGCCAAAAGTTTCTGGAAGATTTTCAATGCGACTGACCGTAGAACTACAAACCATGAACAAACGATAAATTAATTATTTAATTTTTTCACAAATGTTATTTTCTACAATGTATTTCGAGGTGGAGTTATGCTAAGCTTTGCAATTTGTTTTGGTAAAAATATGATTCAATAGGATTAGGCCCTATTTATATTATAGTTTTTAATATGATTACCTCTAAGCAAAAGACTTAATAAAATTTAAATTGATATTATTTGTAGTTTCCACAAATAAACTTTAGCTCGACTCATATTAATGTAGTACATACTCATTTCTTTGTCATAATAAGTATACAAGAAGCATTTATATTTTTTGTTTAGGGTAAATTAAACCAGACTTTTATTATGATTTTTAATAAAAAAGATGTTCATACGAAAATCTCATATTTTTTATGATCGACACATGGATCTTTTAAAAAGTATAAAAAAGTTCCAAACTAATTTAACTGCAAAGGCTTTGGGAATTTCAATAAAAACAGTATTGAGACATATACAGACTCTTTCTTTTAAAAATAGCTATATTGAGGCTATTACTAATTACTAAATTTAAAATGTTGTAGTAGAACAGCTCATAGGATTAAGTTCAAATCAAAACATGAAAATAATTATATTTAGCTTTATTAGTATGGTTTTGTAAACCTATTTTCATAAAATAAAATAAAACCAACCGAAAATGTAACTAAAAAACGAACTACGCAAAAATAATTTATACTCATCGTCCAAAAAAAATCATCTCATGAATTTCCATCGTCAGTTATGACGAGAGGAACGACATCAACTAGCTGTTTCATTTTCTTAGTCTTCCAAAATTCGTTTGTCGCAATGCATCATTAATTCTAACAATGCGTTTTATCTTTTTAAACAATAGTTTTACAAACTTTTTTAATTAGTTTTTTAAAGGCGTTGTTTTGAAGGGCATCCGAAAGTCTTCATACTTTTTGTCATTACCAATTACTGTGTTTCTTGAATTTTGCTGTAGTTATTACGGATGGGACTGAAGATCGAAAAAAGCGTGCAAGCGCGACTATTTTTCTGAGACTATGTTAAAACTTCTAAATATTTACTCTACAAAATATTTTTACTACTAAATTTTTTGTTTTGAAAGTTTACTTTCATTGTCAATTGAAACTCTGATAGACAGCCAGGCTTGCAACTGCCAACTGCAATCTGGGGCCAACAATAATTTTCGATGCTATTTTCTGTCTTCTTTATAGCAAAAAAATAAAAAAGGATAGCAAAGGGACTTGGGGTATTGCAAGGACTATATATGTGTGAGCTAATATATCAACAAGAAGCGAAATACTGTCACTCAAAGCATTGTTCATATGGGAAACAAATATGTGACGTCACGCTTGGACCAAATGACACTAATGCAGTTATATTACACTGAGAAAAATTTTGTGTAACTGTGGTTTGTGGTGCATTTTTATTACACGAAGAAAAAAATCAAATTAAGAGGGACCTTACACCTATGTTAATCATATAACTGTGGTCATAGAAAATCGACCCTTTTATAACTTTTTTTTTGATTGTTTGCAAAAACGGTTATTAATTTTTATCGAGAAAAATCGGTTACGGAATTAAATAGAAAAAATAACAACTAAAAAATAAACCGTAATTATTGTAATATTTATAAAAATCTAAGTAATATTATATTGTTAAAGATTCTTTCCGGCCATTTTAAATTTAAAAATTATGAGGAAAAGGAAAAAAAGGGGATTGATAATAAAACAAACGTTTTGAATCTCAGTTATATGTTTTTATTGTTTTAGAAACAGGAACAAACCCAACCACAATTGGGAGAAAATACAATTTATAGCTATTTACGTTACTTGACCTGTAAAGATAGTTTCCAGTCGTGTATCGTACGTATTTTTTTTAAACCGATATAAAACAGTACAAACACAACCAACATGTAAATAATAATTTTTTTTTAAAACGAGATGAAACACTACAAACATGCTACTCTACATGTAGATATTAAAGTACTTACTCAAAAGCTATTATATTTATAAATATCAAAAAACCCATAGTTTGCATTTATAATTTTATACATATATTTCAATTAATTCATGCTTAATTTTAAATGTCACTTTATATTTTAGATCATTTATAAAAAAGGGACCGTAAAAATAGATTTTTCGGTCTCTTTGTTCTTTTTCGGTGCCTTGGGAAAACGGAAAATTTTCCAAAAATAAAAAATTATACGCATTATACTTGTTTTCCAGTCGGTTAAAAAAAAATTTATTACAGCTAAAATATGCAAAAAAATTATGTTTAATAAAACAAATTCTAACTAATATAGAAATAAATTAGGTGGTCTCAGGCGGGGGTGTTAGCTCCCGCTAAAATTTCGCGGTTGTTTGTAAATTTTTAAAACCACACAATTGGATGAAGGGCAGAGTGCATTTCGCGCATTTGGACATGCGCACCAACAACCAGAGAGATCCTTTGTCAATCGCCTCGAGAAATGGCGTGTTAATTTCGTTCTCCAACTATTTCAAATTTCTACACCTGAAAGTGCTCGATTTTGGTGTACTGAAGCATAGAACTAGAAACTTCAGCCCTTCAGCTACGTGGTGACATCATTAGATCCAATCAGGGGCCCCTTGGAACGTGGAGAAATTGGCTGCAAACTGGTGAGTGCCTTTGTTTCTGATTGGAGTTGTGTGGCACAACAATTAACCTATGGACGTTTGACTATTTCGTAATTTCATATCAATAAATTTATGTTGGTTCGCGCTTTCATTAATTAAAATATTTACAGTCCATTGCAGTATCGTTTTTCTAACCGCGAGCTAACATAAGTGGTCCTTCGAACCGGATTGCGATAAATTAGTGCATATTTTCAACAATTCGTCATTTTTCTATTTCAGAAGCATTAATTTAGCGTTAATTGTATATTTACCGACATTTCTGTGATTAGATGTGTTCCATATCATTTCGATATTTAAAATAATTTTCATTAATTGCGATAAATTAGTGCATATTTTCGACAATTCGTCATTTTTCTATTTCAGAAGCATTAATTTAGCGTTAATTGTATATTTACCGACAATTTCGTCATTTCAAAGGTAAAATCATGTCTGTTAAAAAAGCCGTGCAAAAACGCAAGGGTTTTTTATCTGCGATAACCGAGTGTTATGTGTTTTCACAAACCGCGGCATCGGATGAAAGAGCGAGAAACGAGTTTCAAGTGAGGTATTCCGATTTGGATGAAACCTTCGATAAATGCATGCTGGCACATAATGACGTCATTATGTTGATAGACGACGCGGACGACGAGGAGTTTAAAACGCAGGATGCGATCCTTTCAGAAGCTCGTAAATATTTTTATGCGTGTAAGGGGGTTTACTCTAAAATATTTCCGGTTGAGGCCCCATCCTTTTCGGGATCATATGTTCGACAAAACGAAACTCCAAAACTCAAAGAGTTAGGTATTCCCATATTCCGAGGTGATAAAAAATTATGGCCAAGCTTTTTCCATCTTTTTAATAACATTATAGATCAAAATCAAAGTCTAAGTAACGTTCGAAAACTTCAATATTTATTTTCATATCTCGAGGATGAGCCTTTAAAATTGATATCAGGGATTAGCTTATTTGATCAAAATTATAAAATTGCTTACGACAAATTAGTCAATAGATATCAAAACAAGCGAGACCTCGCAAATGATGCTTTAAGCTCAATTATGAACTCTACCTTAAAAAACGAGTCAGCTAAAGAATTGCGTAACTTAATTGACACCTTTTCTGAATCCCTAGAAATTTTAAAATCACTTAGCTTTGACGTTGACAGTTGGGACTTTATTATTTTTTTCATTTTGTTAGAAAAATTGGATATTCCGACGCGTTCAAATTTCTAAATGAGTCACGCCAATACTAATACCGAAATTCCCACTTTTCAGTCACTTTTTCAATTTCTAGAAAAAAGATGTAAAGCTTTGGAATCACTTCCTCAATCAACAGCACCTAAAAAAGTGCCTATCTATCAAAAATCAAATTCTATGCAAAATCAGTCTGGGCAAAAGCCTACCTATCAAAATTCAAATTCTATGCGAAATCAGTTTGGGCAAAAGCCTACCTATAAATCATTCAATTCGCCTTTTATAGGACTGGCTGGCACCTCAACTAATTCAAGTACTGGAATAAAATGTTTCCGGTGTAATCAAGGTCACGTGCTTTCGAAATGTCAAACATTTCTTGATCTCTCACCTATCGATCGCCTATCTTTCGTCAAGCAGAAAAAATTATGTATAGCGTGTTTTCATCCCTTGCATAGGGTAGATACGTGCAAATCAAAATATTCATGCAGGACTTGCAATAGTAAAAGGCACCACACTTTAACTCATATCTTAGAAACTAATCAAGAGTCTGGAAGCCAAGATACTAGTCCTGTCATTCACACACCCCCTGTCAATAATCTTCATGTGTCATTAAATACCTCAGGACCTTCAGGTACCTTTCTTTTATGCACCGCCATAATAGATGTTATGGACGGTTGCGGAAATTTTCAACCTGTAAGGGCATTGCTTGATTCCGGATCACAGACAGGATTCATCAGTGAAAAGTGTATTCAGCGTCTTAATCTTCCTAGGCGAAGTTACACCACTGAAATATTCGGATTAAATCAGATGTCTTCTGTTACTTCCAAAGGGCTCGTTCAATGTCACATTAAGCCACAAGGACAAGTCACTCCTTTACTTAATTTCGAAGCAATTGTTGTTCCACAACTATGTTCCAATATGCCTACATTCACTTTGAACGAGAATCAGTGGAAACACTTGGAAAACCTTAAACTTGCCGACCCATCTTATTTCAAATCTAGACCTGTGGACCTAGTTATTGGTTGCGAGCTGTTCGCACATATATTCAAGGAGGGCAGGGTTCTTGGACAAATAGGGCAACCTTCAGCCCTTGAAACTATCTTTGGTTGTGTCGTCATGGGAAAGGTTGACGAAGTAGGTAGTCTTACGGAACGAACCAGTTGTTTTTTAACGAGTCATTCACCTCCTTTAGAGGTCATTCTCCCTAGGTTTTGGGAAATCGAACATTTGCCTAAAAAACAAATCTTATCAAAGGAAGAAAAAGAAGCAGAATCAACCTTTACTGCGAGTGTAGTACGGCAACCGAGCGGTAGATTCATGGTAGATCTTCCGTTTAAAGATAAAATAAACCCTGACCTAGGAAATACTTATCCGCAAGCTTATCGTAGATTTTTACTTCTAGAAAATAGATTAATCAAAAATCCTGATCTGTACACTGCCTATTCAAGTTTCATGCAAGACTATATCGATTCCAATCATATGAGTCTAGTTTTATCTAGTCAACCAAAAGTCGATGAAACATGTTTTTTAGCACATCATTGCGTATTAAAGCCGGAAAGCTTAAGTACAAAATTAAGGGTAGTCTGGGATTGTTCGGCAGTCACACCAAAAAATATTAGTCTCAATGATACGTTGTTATCTGGACCGAAACTTCAAAAGGATATTGCTTCTTTACTCCTTACGTTTCGTCTTAATCCTATTGCCTACATTGCTGATATCAAACAGATGTTCCGTCAAGTCCTTATCAATCCTTATCACCGTCCTTATCAAAGGATATTGTGGAGGTTTTCTCCACAGGACCCACTATCAGTGTGGGAACTTTCTACTGTCACTTTTGGCATGACATGCTCACCTTTTCTAGCCATGCGTACATTAAATAAGCTGGCAGAGAGAGAAAAGGAACGTTTTCCTATGGCTAGTACTGTTCTAAAAACGTCAATCTATATCGACGATATCTTGGGAACTAGCCCTTCGCTTTCTGAAGCTCTCTCCCTTCAAACAGAACTCAATGATTTGTTGAAGTCGGGAGGATTTAAACTCAAAAAATGGGCAAGCAATTGTCCTGAGTTATTGGCAACATTGCCAGAGTCCGATCGTCAAATCCCTCTCTCTTTCGACAAGGAGGAACCCCACTTTATCAAAGTTTTAGGACTTCAATGGCATCCAAAAAACGACATTTTTTCTTATCAATGCCGAATGAAGGACAAACCCCCAACCAAACGTGCTATTTTATCTATCATAGGAACAATCTTCGATCCCTTAGGTTTTCTTTGTCCCTTGTTGCTACAAGCAAAATTTATTTTGCAACAGTTGTGGATATCGAAAATAGGCTGGGACGAAGAACCAGATTCTTCTATCATCGACTCTTGGAACAAACTTCGTTCTGAATTCCCGCTTCTTTCCAATTTTCAATAACCCCGACAAATCAAACTGTCAAAAACCAATACCTGTCAAATCATCGGCTTCTGTGACGCTTCAATTCGAGGCTACGCAGGCGTCATATATTTTCGTGTAGAAGAGGAAAATAATATATCTGTTTCTCTCATATCTGCAAAATCTAGGGTCGCGCCTATAAAGTCACAAATTTTGGCTAGGCTAGAACTCCTAGGCGCATTTCTTTTAAGCGAATTAATTGACTTCGTTTTATCTAGCTATGAAGGAAAAATAACTTTTACAAATATCGTTACTTTCTGCGATTCGCAAGTCGTATTGCATTGGCTTTCATCCCCTCCTAATCGCTGGCAAACCTTTGTTGGAAATCGAGTCAGTAGAATCCAAGAAATCATTCCCTCAAACTCATGGCGCTACATTCCTTCTGCTTTAAATGCAGCCGATATTGCGTCACGAGGGGCCACCCCTTCACAGCTCATGTCACATGACATGTGGTGGAACGCACCGTCGTTTTTGTGGTCTCCCGAAAACGAATGGCCCGATTTTCATAAATCAAAAATGCCGATTGATTTCGGAGATATTAATCTGGAGGAAAAGCCAAAGGTCTGTTGCAATGCGATAATTGATGTTAACTTCTTAGATCAGCTTCTTATCAAATATTCATCTATATCAAAAATTCAACGTATCATTTGTTATGTCCTTCGAATAGTTAACCTTTTTCAAAACCATTCCTATCAAAAACCCACTAATCCGCCGGACCAAAAAGTTATTTTTGAGAATATTGTTTTTCCTACCACCGGTGAGATGCAAAGTGCGTTATACCTTCTTATCAAACGCGTTCAAGGTTCTTGTTTTTCTGAGCTTTTTTCCGCGTTATCTAAGGATAAACCAATACCGAAACCTTTCCGAAAACTTTCACCTGTTCTTGATGAAAATAATATCATTAGAGTCGGTGGCAGATTACAAAAATCTGACCTTTTGTCTTATTCTGCAAAACAACAACAACAGTCTTACTTTCGAGTAACCATCGTTTAACTACTCTTCTTATCGAGTCCGCTCATCGACAATACCTTCATCCTGGGTTTAAAACATTACATAATCTGCTTTTACAGCAATTTTGGATATTATCTGCCAGACGGGCAATTCAAAGAACCATATCCAAGTGCTTGCAATGTTTTAGAATCAACCCTAAACCCTATAGACCGCCCATAATGAGTTCACTTCCCGCTCATCGAATCAATCAACTTAAACCTTTTTCGAGTGTAGCTATCGATTTTTGTGGACCTTTCTTTGTGATTCCTCATCGTTACCGTGGTTGTAAAGCTTTCAAATCGTATGTCTGTGTGTTTGTCTGTACGGCCACACATTGCGTGCATTTGGAATTAACCATGGAACTGTCCACCGAAGGGTTCGTAGGTGCATTCCATCGATTCATTTCCAGACGTGGAAGCGTGACGCAATGCTGGTCAGATCAAGGCAGTAATTTTATAGGGTTTCGTAACCAATTACTTGATTACGCAAAAAGTGCTGCCAACAGACTTTCTATTCGTTGGCATCTGGGACCTCCTCTCAGTCCACATTTCAATGGCCTGGCAGAAGCGGGCGTCAAAAGTTTTAAAACTTACTTTGTTCGAGTTGTCGGCGACCAGAAGTTGTCTATCATGGAGATGTCCACCCTTACCTGTCGCATAGAAGCCGTACTTAATAGTCGCCCTTTATCTCCTGCCTCTTCAGACCCACACGATCTTCAACCTCTTACCCCTGGGCATTTTTTGACACTTGAACCCCTTAATTCAGAAATTCCGGAGATTTGTCCGAGGTTCCCCTAAATCGGCTCTCGAGATGGCAGCTAATCCAAAAACTACATGATGATTTTTGGAAACGGTATTCTGTAGAGTATTTGCATACGCTACAACAGCGACACAAGTGGGCTGATTCGTCCCCAAATATCAAATTAAATGATTTAGTTATCATAACAAGTGATCACATTCAATCACCTTTGAAATGGCCGGTCGGTCGGGTCATCGAACTGCATCCCGGCGGGGACGGTCAGGTGCGTGTTGCGACGGTACAAACGGTTACCGGTGTTTATAAGCGGCCAGTTGTAAAACTGTGCCTCTTGCCAAATTAAAAGTAATTTTAATTTTTCTACCTTTTACCGGGTATTACAATAGGTTTTCTTTATTTTTATTTTTTTGAATTTTTTGTTTGTTTGTTTTGCCTTTTTCGGGATTTCGTTATCTCTAAATAAACTTACGATACTTATCTGTTTTCATTCATTTATATTTATCGGTCGATCATTTTTCTTATATCTATATCTGTCCGGTTGAGATTCTAAAATTGTGTGTTTTGGAGGGCAGTTATGTTAGCTCCGCTAAAATTTCGCGGTTGTTTGTAAATTTTTAAAACCATACAATTGTATGAAGGACAGAGTGCATTTCGCGCATTTGGACATGCGCACCAACAACCAGAGAGATCCTTTGTCAATCGCCTCGAGAAATGGCGTGTTAATTTCGTTCTCCAACTATTTCAAATTTCTACACCTGAAAGTGCTCGATTTTGGTGTACTGAAGCATAGAACTAGAAACTTCAGCCCTTCAGCTACGTGGTGACATCATTAGATCCAATCAGGGGCCCCTTGGAACGTGGAGAAATTGGCTGAAAACTGGTCAGTGCCTTTGTTTCTGATTGTCGTTGTGTGGCACAACAATTAACCTATGGACGTTTGACTATTTCGTAATTTCATATCAATAAATTTATGTTGGTTCGCGCTTTCATTAATTAAAATATTTACAGTCCATTGCAGTATCGTTTTTCTAACCGCGAGCTGACAGGGGGCAATTGGCATTTTTTTTCCAGAGAACTTCAAAAATTAGAGGCACACTCTGGTGTATTACAGACCTGCATACAATTCTTTTATGTCAACATAAAGAAAGTTTCCACTGATTGACACTAGAGAAATGGATTAGTTGGATAAAATGTTTTGGAGTCAGCCGCGGCTCGTGCAATGCCGGTGGCGAGCTGAAGACGCACATTATAAATACCGGTACAAACCTTATTCTTTTTTAAAACTCGTTATATCCTAGAACTCATAGAACATGCTAGACCAGTTGAAAGGGATACCAAATATGTTTATAGGCCAAACTGAACATGCATCCCTGTATACAGTACGTGGTTCCATTATACAAATAAACAAATAAGGTTACCATTCAAACAAAATAAATTACAGCGATTCCTGACGATATTTTTGCTAGTAAGGTTTTGAATGTTTTTTTTTTCGTGTAAAACAAAAATTTCACAATATTTTCTTTGAGTGTAATAGTACTGCATTATTGTAATTCAGGTTTTGTCGCTTCTTGTTGATATATTTTCTTTGACAACACTGCATTTAATACAAACACATGTTACTGTCAGTGCCGACCTTAGAGCTTAGGAAAATCTGGACTAACCGTTCACGACTTGAGGACCCACCTCATTAAACTTGTTGCCATTATATAAGTGAAAAAATAATCTTTTGTTTGAAACTCGTAGACAATGATTGAGTAGAAATAAAACTTCGGGCTTCCATTGTCTTTATCTGAGGGCACGGCAGTGCCTCGCCAAGTTCGCGCTACCGCACCATCTTTAATTGAAACATTTCAGCCCATATTTACCCTATCTAAAACTCTACTTCGGAATGAGCTACAAATCTCAAACTTTGCACAGTCGCAGATCTTCATAGAGTTAACAACCCCTCCAAGTTCATGGACTTTCATAAAGTAGTAAAGTAGTTACGAAATTTAAAAAAACGTCGAAATTGCCACTCACTTACTCATGTAAACATCATCAAAATTCTACTGTACTTCCAGACATGCTACAAAGCTGAAATTTGGCAGACTGATAGAAATTATGACCAAACCCCTGAAAAAAAAAATCCCAAAATTCTAATTTACTCTCCTCCCCTATAAATGTCAAGTTATGTAAAAGTAACATTACCCACTTCCAGACACGCTAGAGAGCTGACCATTGAAAAACTGATAGGAACTATGATAAGACTAGGAAAAAATTTAAAAACACAAAAATTTTAATTTACTTTTATCCCCTATACATGTAAAGTTATGTAAAATTAACATTGTCCACTTTCAGAAACGCTAGAGAGCTGAGCTATGGAAGGCTGATAGGAACTATGATAAAACCATGGGAAAAAATTAAAAAACCTAAAAATTTTAAGTAAGGCATTGCAAAAGTTTTGAACAATATTCCGCATATTTTACTACTTTAAAAATTAAATATTATCCAATTTCTTTAAAAAAGAAGTAAAATCATAACAAAAACATTTCATGTAAAAAAAGACAAGTACGCAAAAATGGCATTCCGTAAAAAGAATTGAGATAAAACTAAAGCCAAGTACTCCAATACAAAGGTTTTTACTAGTTTGGAAATGTTTTTCTAAACTTGGCCATTGCGGCTGTAAATGACTCTAAGGCACAGTGCTAAATTGAACATAAAGAAGTTCGGCTGTAATAGCAAAGTTTAGAAAAACATTTCCAAACTAGTAAAAACCTTTCATTCCGAAATCTGTATTGGAGAACTTGGCCTTACTTTTATCTCAATTCTTTTTACGGAATGTCATTTTCGCGTACATGGCTTTTTTTTATATGAAATGTTTTTGTTATGATTTATTTTAAACACGGTAAGTAAGTATCTCTAACCGTGTAAACCAAACAATCCAGTCTAAAGGCTTACCTGGTGTGCAGTCGGCTCGCCCCCTTTTTACCTTCCTAGCCCGCACAGCAATGACTAGAGAAGGTATTGTTTTCGACGAATTTTTTTTTTTGACATATAGCCAAAAATGTGTTATTTGGGTATATTTTGACCTACCCTAGCAATATCGTCGTGATGTCTGCCTGTATGTGTGTGTGTGTATGTAACTCTATCCGTAACACGATAGCTCCTAAACCGCTTAACCGATTTACATGAAATTTTCAGGTAAAATAGCACTCGATACTGCAACGAGCTGATTAGAATTTAGTCAAAATTCATCAATGCTAATGACGCTAACTTTTTAACAGAGCGTCGCATCAATATGCGGTTTTCGGAATATAGTAGCGCGCGTTTTTTGATAAAAATTATGTTATAACCGAAAAGTTCGTAGGAGCTTTCATTTCGAAGATATTTACAAAAAACTGTTTTCAAGGTTGATACAACTTCGAGTGTGCTAATGGGCTAGGAAGGTATCATATCCGCCATGGATCCATTTATTTAATTCCAAGACGCTTGTTTTGCTTAAGGTGTGGTTTCCATATGTTTGGTATGTCCGTGCTTGGTGGACTGAAAACTTCTTTATTCTGCATTATAAACGCAGCTTCATTTCGTTTTCGCCAATGTGACCAATGATAAAAAATGCGGAATTGTATTGTCACCACAGAAAAACTACAAAACTACTAAATACTTAGTTAGAGAAAATTAAAACAATCCTATGAAATTTTCGTTTGGATCGTTAATAGTGCTTCAACTCTCCAAACAGAAAAGCCGCATTTTAAAATAATAAAATAGAATATCTTTAATACCGGTTTATAATGTTGAAACAATGACTAATAGTTAATCGTCCTCTACAATAGGAAAGAGGATTCCCTTTTTCCCTGGGGATATAGTCCAAGTAGCTCAAAGCCAAACCCGGCCCTGCTAATACGAAATCCGTAATATAATGTCATACACCTGTTGCCACGTCCTGAAAAAATGGTGGGAAAAGGGACCGTTCATAAATTATGTTGACAAAAATGAGTTTTTAGGAAGGGCGAAAAAATATCGAAACATAAAATATCGAAAAACAAAATATCGAAAGTACATAATATGGAAACTATAAAATATCGAAACTACAAAATATCGAAACTACAAAATATCGAATAACAGAATATCGAAACTACAAAATATCGAAAATACAAAATATCGAAATAACAAAATATCGAAACAACAAAATACCGAAAATACAAAATATCGAAAAGACAAAATATCGAATAACAAAATATCGAAAATTCAATATATCGAAAATCCAAATATCGAAACAACAAAATATCGAATAACAAAATATCGAAAATACAATATATCGAAACAACAAAATATCGAAAATCAAAAACAGAAAATTTCGGAACCTTCACCTAACCTGACCCTGACCTAATCTAACGTAACCTAATCTGATATAACTACACGAAAATAGACAGTTTCAAAAACCTAACCTAATGAAACCTAATGAAATCTAACCGTACCGAACCGAATCAAACCGAACCAAAGCAAACTAAACCAACAATTAAAAAAAAAAAACTTTCCTGAGTTCTGTCCCGGGATCCTAGAAGGTGTGAATTCGAACCGAACCGAATCGGACCGAACTGAACCGAACCGAACCGAACGGAACCGAACCTATCCAAACCTAATTAGCAGTGTTGTAGTTACGTTCGGTTTGGTTTGGTTCGGTTCGGTACGTTTCGATTCGGTTCGGTTCGTATTCACACCTTCTAGGATCCCGGGAAAGAAGTCAGGACAGTTTTTTTTTTGAAAAAAACTGTTGGTTCAGTTTGCTTCGGATCAGTTCGGTTCGGTTCGTTTCGGCTAGATTTGATTAGGTTTTGTCAGGTTAGATTTTTGAAACTTTCTATTTTTATGAGGTTAGGTCAGACTAGGTTTAGTTAGATTAGGTTAGGTTACGTCAGGATCGGGTTATGTTAAGGTTTCAAAATTTTCTATTTTTGATTTTCGATATTTGTTAATTTTGATATTTGGTCGAGTATTTTGTATGTTCGATATTTTGTGATTCGATATTTTGTATTTTCGATATTTTGTATTTTCAAAATTTTGTATTTTCGATATTTTGTATTTTCGATATTTTGAATTTTCGATATTTTGTATTTTCGATATTTTGTATTTTCGATATTTTGTGAATCGATATTTTGTAGTTTCGATATTTTGTAGTTTCGATATTTTGTGGTTTCGATATTTTGAAGTTTCGATATTTTGTAATTAGATAAAATGTAGTTTCGATATTTTGTGGTTTCGATATTTTGTATGTTTTCGATATTTTGTATTTTCGATATTTTGTGTTTTCGATATTTTGTGTTTCGATATATTTTCGCCCTTCCGAGTTTTTATCGCAGGATGTAATAAGAAATACACATCATAAAACGACGCGACGCGGGCTAATAAGCGCATGACAAATTATCGTACGGCTTGAATAGCCTAACCAACTCAGAGCACTATAAATTTTGGTAATAAGGTAAGAAGTTGAACCTTACTTACTATTTATAAAATTTTACAGACGCAGAGGAGCTACATTGTTTACCAACAAATAAATGAATGACCGCCGAAAACGGGACTACTTCTCTTTCTATTTTATTACTCTAAGGGTTCAAACTGGTTTTTTAAATTTCTAATACTATTATTTTTTATTTTCGACTGCGGCAATTTAAAAAGTCGCTGACTGTCCATATGTATAGTATACCATGTAGTATCACTGACCCTAAATACTACACTTTATACAAGCCACATAGAACCCCTTTTAAATAAATAAATTTTACTTTTTAATTTGAGAACTTTTCTTCAAATTTGATAACCAACAATGCAATTTACCTATGACCTTTTTCGTTTCAGGTAATGATAACTTTTTTTTGGGATGTAATTTGCCATCGGCCGCAAACTGTACCTCTATTTTTTTTTCCTCCATTCTTATCTTTCTTCCTGTTCCTCTTCTTTTCAGATCCCCAATCATCATCGTTCTCGTCATCACTGGGAACACCGGGAAACGACTGACTTTCTCTGTCTCTATCCTTGTTGTGGTTGTTGTTATTCGCCGCCACTCTTCTGGACACGCTCCTTGACTTCCTCATGCCCATGCATGCTTCCAAATGCGGGGCGAATCTTGCGGCTGCAACCTATTTGCCAAAAGAAAGGAAAAGTGATTAAAATAGCAACAATACAATATTTACGTAAGCCAGTTTTATATAACTTAAATTTATTTTTCATTTCTGTAACTTTTTCCTTAACTTTAGAGTGTGGTTTGTGCTTATATTAAATTTCCTTGAGTATTGGTCTAGTGCTAATAATAGACATATACGCGATTTTGCCGTTTTGTTTACAAAAGGTAATAGAGTGTATATTTAAATCAAATGATAAATAAGTGGATCCTTGACGGATCTGATACCTTCCTAGCTAGCCGAATAGCACACTTCAAGTGAAGCCATAATATATCAGCCTTGAAACCAGTTTTTTGTAAATATGTGAGAAAGTAAAGTTCCTACGAAGTATTGGTTATTATTGAGCAAAATGCCAACCCTGTTGACACAATCCGGGAGTTGAAAGTTGTCAGGAGCGTAAGAAATAAGCTAGTGCGGTCTTAGAAGGGGACGGGGAATTGGTGCCCTGAAGGCTTGTAAAGCCGCACAGCGTAACAATATTTCCGGTCTAGTAGTGAGAATAGCCGTGGCAATAGACCGAGCTGGTCTATAAGAAGGAGAAGTTTGGACTCATTCAGAGTTTAAGGACAAAATATACGGTTATGTAGATGGCAGGGAGCAATGCTAAATCGATGATTTTACTTACAGTGCGACTGCAGTTGGGACAGACACAATCTTGATTCTTCTTAAGGTTATGCTGCAAAAAAATATCATTGGCATCTTCTTCTTCGCTGTCGTTTGCTTCAAGATCAAATGCATCGGTTTTGATTTTGCGGTGTATGTCAAATATAATTCCTAAAAATTATTAGTAGCTATGTAATCCCTTCTTGGCCATCTTGCATAATGTTTTCAGTTTTTATATTACACTCAGATTATCAAATCGCATCCAATGAAGAGACGGCGAGCCAGAGCAAGAGATATATTATAAAGGAAGAAGAACATTAGCTAGAATAGTTTTTTTAATTTTTAAAATTTAGATACAAACCTATCATAATTTTTACCTAAAATTGTTAAGCGCTAGAAATTTAAAATATTAAAATCTTCAAGTCAACATTTGACAACGTTCTATGTGTGTATTATGTGGTGACACGGGGCCTTATTTTATATTATTTTTATATTACACCTATTATTATATTTGACAATTAATGTTTATTGACCTTTAATTTTTACAAAACAAAACAACCAAAAAAATCAAACGTTAAATTACAATATAAAGATACATATATATATAATATAATAAAGTAAAATGCAATAAGGTAAGTAGGTAAGGTTACGTTTTAAAAAAAAATTCTTGTGTGTGCTTAAGACCACACGCAAAAGTGTAAACTTCAATAAGGCGAAATTAATAATATTGGCTCATAACATATTCTGCAAAGCGGACCGAACCGAACTCTTCTGTATACTGGCCTTCATCTGCATCATCATATCGCTCGCTGAATGTTTCTCACAGTTAGTCGACTCGAGCCGATTTCACCCGAATGAGCGTTACATAGCCGAGCCTGACGGCTCAGTTCAATTCACTACCCACAAAAACTGTTAATCGCGCATAAAGAAGTTTACACTTCAAAAACTTTTCTTTAAATAACTTTAAAACGAAATTAAATCCTAAAATACGGGTTTCCGCAACTTATTAAATAAATATTACTTAACAACTTCAAGTAAAATATTAATGGGTATAATCTACATTTTTTAAGAAGTATAAGTTCATAGGGATGATACTCTTTTCAAATTTCTTCTGGAAAAGACACAAACGTGGGCAAAAAGTCAATAAGATTTGCATTTTTTATATTTTTGTTAATAAGCTAAATAAATAATAAGAACAGATTTAGTTACCACATAGGAGTAATTAATTTTTTAATAAAAAGGGACATTTTCATTGTTACAAGGTGAGGAAGTGACATAGACGTATATGGGGGGTTTAAATTATGCAGAATTCTTCAGGGAATATAAATATGGTATAATTTGTGTATATTTATCATAGTGTTTCTTCCAAAAACTAAAATTATTTAATAGCCGATTTGGTTATAACAATTTAGTGAGTAGTTTTGGAGTTAAATTCGGCTGCCATCCTTAATGGGGCAATCTGTATAGTTGTCCTACTAAAGCGTATTAAAACCATTAATAAAAAGTAGACGCTTTTAATAAAATTTGAAAGGAACTGCTTTGAAATTACGTTGAGAATTTGTCAATGCAATGATTTGACTTTGTCAACATTGAATTTAATTTTATTTTTGATTTAAATTTAAGAAAGTTCTTTGGATTTTGGAACTTTAAAAACCAATTAAAAAGTATTCCTAAGGTAACTAATAATAATATAATAATGGATGTTTTTAAGCTTAGAAAAGAGATGGCGCTAAGAACGCGACATCCAATTATCAGTAGTCATAATTTATCCATACGTTAGTTAGGGTTCATTTGAAATCCAACATGCTGGCACGCTTGTAGCAGTCATTTTTAGAGGCCATTTCCCGGTACAGATGTATATAAGTGATGCAGCAATTACTGGCCCTAATTAAACTAATTGACAAGTTCCTTTGAGTCAATAAGGCGTTGACTGTGACGTAGCACGGCACCCCAACACAAAATAGGATTATCGAACGTACCACCATCTAATCTAATCGTGTCATTGACTGAACCACATTATTATCCGATTATTTACCATCTCTTTTTAAATTAATGTATTAGTAAGGGCGCCTAATACTCTTAAACAATCATGATATCAATAAACAAACAGTGGTCTACTCGTTTTATTTACTAAACTCACACATCGACATTCAGCTACTTACTTTCTCTTTTTAACTCAAATTAGTGGGACGGGCGCACCCAATGTAAAACAGTCTTGGGATTAGTTTGCAAATAGAAGTATTTATAAGATATCATTTAGACAATCACTGTCAATCGACTTTCTTCCATCAGCACACAGTGAGCTCGCGGACCTTACGCCAAAAGGGTTAAATTAAATACATACTGAAACTTCTGAACATCTTTACTAAAAAATAGTAAATAGTACAGTAGGCTTTGAAAAAACTATTATTTGATTGGCGCAACTTTTAGAAGTGTCATGTTTCCTTACAACGGAACGCATTAAAGTACCATATCGTCACCCTAATTCTGAAACGTCGTAACCAAACTCAAAATTTTACAGGAATAAGAAAAGTTTGAAGCAAGTTACATAGGGTAAGCATTATGCGACTTATAAGAAATCGCGGGAATGACCGTTTTATTTTTATTTTTTTGGTTGCGAGGATTTAGCAGCATACAGCTATGCATCATCATGCACCAACCTTTGACGCAAAAATATGAATAATTTTTTTGTGGGTTACAACGTTTCAGAATTAGGGTGACGATATTTGCATTTTGCGACAAGATTCTCATAAAATAAATCTTGTAGAGGGAGGTAAGTAGATTTTATCCCTGTACATTTTGATTTCAATTTTGATGTATAGACAGGTATGGTAATGGTTTTTTGCTTGAGATTTGTGAAATTCTATAAAAATATAGATTGTTGGACAAAAATTTTGCATCAGTCATCCACCTTTTTCTTGAAATTTTTATTTTTTTAAAGAGTATATATCTTTCTAAAATTTTATTTTATATTCTGCTGCCACAAGTTGCCCATATGAAAGATATTATTAATTTACTAAAAAGGGATTTCTTGGAGAAAAAGTTATATATAAACAGTCTTAACAAAAGTGCTTGTTTATTTTTTTTAAACACTTTAGGCTAAATTAAACAAATAAAAATAAAAAAATTATATATTATAATAAAAAATGCAAATAATGTAAAGAATATTCAAAATGATAAAAATAAAAAAAAATAAAATGTTCAAAAACCAAATGAAAAGAAAAAAATCAAACCAAAAAATCTCAAAAACCAAAAATTACAGATGAAGTTAACTTTAACAGGTGGATGGTCTATTGGATAAGGATTTAGGGTCCGCCGTGCTAGTTTTGTTTGTTTGAGTACAAAATTATAATAAGCGACGTTAAACACTGTAGAGTTCCAAATTTATTAAATATCCGTTCATAAATGTAAAAATATTGTGACAAAACCTATTTTTCTAATTTTGGTCAAAAATTAGGTCCGGGAGCCCATTGTGCAGGTCTATGAGTTGAACAGCAATAAAAAAATTAGCTGTACTTAAAAAGAGATGCAAATGAGTGTGTTCCAAAATTACAATTTATGTCGGGGTGCAGTTTTTTAGTGACGTCACGAGAGCGCCTAATTTTTTAAGAAACGCGACAAATGCTATCATTTCTCACGGCAACGTGCGGTAATTGAACTTACCTCACAGCGTACGGTAATGTGGTGCTTGACGTACGCAAACAAGTGCAGTAACGTACACTTTACCGCACGCTAGTAGATAAATATTATTTAAATCGTGTTTTAGCTTACCGGTGCTTTGGAAAACGGTCAGTCCTTAGTTTAGTTATGCTTGTTCAAGTATCAAATATTAAATCCGCAATCATCATAGCAATCATTATATATGTACACGAGTCGACGCGTTCGGCAACTATGCTGGCAAGCACGCCGATCACCACAAGCACCAGAACATTTTCGAATGTGTAAGTGTTGTACAAAATTCCTTCCCAATCCTGCAAGCCTATCATAGCCAGATCTACCTACCTACAGTAATTTCATCAATAATGTTATTTAAAAAATGTTCTGCAGAACTCCTTAGTTGTTGCTTGCTGCTCACCAACTCATGAAAATCTTTGGCTAAACTCGAAAACAACTCATTTTGATCCGATTTTTGACGCTTTGACATTTCCTATTTGATTGATATTGATTCTTAGCTTTTGTTTTTTGAATTCCTTCCCGCCTTTGATTACTTGGATCGCAACCTCCTAAAATGAAAGCATAACATAATAGTCTTAGAGGCTGACAAAAAATATGTCATATATACAGGGTCTCAAAATAGTGTATACCTTTGTATGAACTCCCTTGAAATCGGGTGAAAGTCAAACTGCGCATGTGATCTCACTTGATTTCCGACTCTCAATTAGTGTTCGCTCGAATTTCGAGGAGTACTCGCTCGGGGAGATTTCAAGAATAACGACACTGATGTGCCAAGGGATAAAATTGTCACTTTTTTACTTTTTATCCCGGATTTATCACTTTTGATCCCAGATTTTTACTTTTTATCCCTCATTTTTATTTTTTATTTATGATTCGCCTATTCATTCTGAAGAAAAAGACACTTTTTTATAAAGTGTAAAAACTAGTTTATAATAATACGTAAGTAAGCCAAATGGCCTCTACATAATACCTACAAAATATGCAATTTGAGTCAAATTTCAATATTTTAGGAATTCGCCAATCGTCTTTTTGAAATTGGGTTATATTATAAAATATGGCTATAGGTTTTGAAGGTCTATTTTATTATTGACATATTAAGCGCCACCTTTATGTCGGCTGGAGAACTGTTTTTTTTTTAGTAAGCTTAAAGAGCTGGTCAATGGCTTTATTAATATGAGAAGTTGGAGGCATTAAAAATAAATTTCGCACAAAAAATAAAGGAAATATCAACGAAAAACTAATTTTTCCAAATATAGATAGAAATATACATGTTGTTTTGAAGTGAGTATCTTATTGTGGACATTAAAATTTCCTTTTCAACGATATATGTCAGTGGGGTACGGCTAAGGACAAACTCTCCAGCGGCGTCGGTTTATTGAGGTAATGTAAAAAAAATAAAAAAAAACAAGTTTATTATTTATTTACTTATTTATTTATATTTGTGATTTCTTTCAACAATATTTATGGTCAAAAATAAATATTACGTTAAATACAGATAATAACAAGATAAAATAATTACTTGCAGTATTTGCAATGTGCAATGTACTACTAAAGCAAGACCTAGGGCTGAAAGAAAATTTGGTGTTTCATGCGAATTTTGCATAATTGTATGCTGTAAAGACTGTGCCCTATTAACGCTGGGCGTCGGACAACGGAAAATAATTTACCTATGTATATTAAGCAATGGAAGCTCAATATAAAATAATACAAGAGCTAAACAGGCAAATTCGCGCTGCAAGGAAAGATGTTAGTGAAAAGGAAAATACAATCATAGAACTATCTCAACAAAAGGAAGATGAACTTAAAGATGCAGATAGTGAAGAAAAAATTAAAAAGCTAAGGAAGCATTAACTGAGCAAAACGAAGCAATACAAAAAGGGTAGATAAAAAAGCAAAAAAAAAAAAGGAAATCTGAGAGAGCTAGAAAACAAGAAAACTATTGTGCAGGAACTTACTGATGCAAAAAAGAAAATAAATGCCTTAACTAAGGAAATCGAAAACGTAAAGCAGCAGAAGCAAGAGTTAACGGAAGATTTAGCTGTTACAAGAACAACAAATATTGAAAATGAGCATGTGATTAGAGAACAATTAGAGCAGATTGAAGCTTTAAAACTCGAGTCAAATGAACAAAAGGATCAGGGTAAAGAGCCTGATAAGGCGTTAAGTACAATACTTGACGAGATTATTAAAATAATTTCAAGAAATTAGATAATTCTGCAGATAGGCATCAGACAAATTTCGAACATCGCACTGGCAAATATAAGTAACCTTGAATGCAGTGTCAGTGATCTAAAGAAGCAACTCCAAACTATAAACAGAGATAAAAGACATACAGAAGATCGACAGACGGTAACTAGAAATGTTATTGCCGAGATAGATAGAAGAGGTGGCCAAGAAGACGGTATGTTTCACAGACGTAGAGAACGATCAAGTGATAAGAAGCAGATAGGAGTACAGAATTAATTATCAGGCAAGAAGTGAAGGTACAGGTGAAAGGAGCAGAGAAAATTACAGAGGAAATAGATACCCGGGAGAAAATTTTGATTCCAGAAGACAGCCAAGGCCTATTTATGGACGATACAATAATAATAGTGAACAGGTAGTAAATAGGAGTAAGTAATTTTTTATATCAGGTTTTAGGCCAGATGCTAGTACTCGCGAAATTGTAAATATTGTTAAACATTTGGATAAAAACGGAAATAATATTGATTGCAAAAAGCTTAGATCAACAAGCGAAAACACAGTAAGCTCTTTTAAACTAACAGTTCCGCTCTATTTGCAAAATGAAATTCTAAATCTAAGGTTATGGCCACAAGGTGTTCTAGTTAATCATTTTTTTCAAGCTCGGACAATAAGGAGCTCTTACAGATACAAAATTTTTGTGATTTATTTTATGCAAATAGCCAAGGTTTGCTCCAAAATAACAATAATGTCATTTATACTATTCATTGCTTTCAGCCTTTAATAATATATTTATCTGAAACTCATATTACCGATAATATATTAGAGTATGAATTAGAAACAAATTCTTATAAAAATGTCTTTTGTAATTCAACTTCCAGGCACACTAGCGGTGTTATAATGTATATTAAAAACGGTTTAAATTATGTAGAAAAAGTAAAAGCTTCCCTATATATGAATACTTGTATAATAGGTGTTAAAATAATCATATGTAACCTATCATACCTTAAATGTACATTGTACCATTCGCCAAATTACTCAGATGCTCGGTTTATCGAATTTTTTGAGCACCAGCTAGAAAGTATAGATTTTGCTAATTTCAGAACAATAATTATCCGAGATTTTAATATTGACTTAAACAGAAATACAATATATTCACAGAGGCTTATCGAGATTTGCCAGCAACTTGGCTTTTATCAGTTGGTCAAGGAGAACACAAGGGTAACAAATAGCTCAAAAACAAAAATAGATTTAATTTTTGCAAACAATAAGGAGTTGCAGTTTAAAGTACTTGAAGTTCCAAAAATATCCGATCGCAGCAATATTGTAGTTTCACTTAACGCAATCAAAAATAAACAAAAAACATTCAGGGAACATCTATTATCAAAAGAGATTTCACACATTTTAATGTAGGAGAGTTTCGGCTAACTGTAACTAGCCTAACATGGCAAGAATCAAATCAGGTAAGCATTGTCGCACTTAATTTTATAAAAAATATAAAAAAAAGCTTAGATTTGCATGCACCCTATAAAGAGGCAAAAATATTTAATAATTTTAAGTTAAAAGGTTGGTTCTCGCAGAGGGTAATGAATTTAATAAAGGAAAGAGACAAGATGTATAGAGAAGCTAAATATGACATTAATCAACAAACAAAAATTGGAGAACTACAAAAAGAAAAGAAATGAGGTTACATCTGAAATTCGAGAAGAAACTAAAATTTACTATGAAAACTTAATTGACGAAAACAAATCAGATGGTAAAAAAATGTGGACGCATTTAAAATAAATCCTAGGAAATACCAAAGCAAGCTATAGGAAACAAATAGATTTTAATGGGCATATATCGTTTCATCAAATAGGAATGCTACAGTTAAAAGAAATAATTTTTTCAATTAAAAAAAAAACATTTTAGATCATGATGGGTTAGAACTTAATGTAGTAAAAGCTATGTACTACTTAGTCGGCAACAATTTTTTAGACATAATTACTTTAATCTTAAAAATAGGTAAATTCCCTGATGACTGGAAAACCGCAATAGTTACTCCAATAGAAAAGGTTAAAAATATCATGCGGTGTTCGGAGTTTCGCCCGATAAACACGTATATTATTATAGATAAACAAATAAATTACTTTTTGTACCGATTAGATAAAAAATTTCTTATTTCTCGAAACTAATTGTTTATAAATATACTATAGCTCTTCATTTTGACTACTGTTCAACATTATTGTATGTATTTTCAAAATGCTGAAGAAATAAAATCACCTCAAAAGATGCAATATAAAGCTTTGAGGGCTGTACTCCAACATCCATACAACATCCATATGTTGGGCTGTACTCCAACAATATCTCCATGCAATGAGTATGTATACTTGGGTGTCACATTTGATAAGACAGGAACAGACTGTAAAGAACTGGAAAAAAGAATAGTAAAAGCAAAAAAGGTTATTGGTTGTCTTAACAGTATTTTATGGAGCAGAGAGATAAAAAAGAATGTAAAATTTAACATATATGAAACAATGGTGAAAAGCACGCTGTTGTATGGAATAGAGACTTGTCGCGTAACAGAAAAACACAAAGCAAAAATGGAAAGTGTCAAAATGGATGCAATAAGAAGATCAATGAGAATATCCAGAACAGATCATATAAGAAATGAGATCATAAAAGAAAGAATGGGAATCGAGGGAAGCATAACGGATGACATCACTAAAAGGCAACTGATAGGGTACGGCCATGTACAACGACGATGAGCGACGAAAGTTTACCAAAGCAGGTCCTAGAATGACAACCAATACGGCGCAGAAAAAGAGGGCGTCCTAAACTGGAATGGCAACAGTCAATCCAAAGATCAATGAGTCAAAAAAACCTGACGGAAGATGACTGTCAGGATTGAAGGAGGTGGATAATAGGCGTCGGACAACGTAGAAAAACGTTCTAAACCGACATAATAAAAAAAATAAAATGTTACCTTCTTACCTGAGTGAAGAATTGACTTTAACGCAAAATATTCATTCATATAACACTAGATATCATGCCATACATTAGTTCTTTGGATAATAGAGTTGAGACAATTTTTAGCAAGGGCTTAATCCTATTTAATAGTTGGCCAGGTGAACTTAAGGACATACATCTATACATACATTTAAGTAAAAATGTAGAAAATATTTATTTGCGAAAGTTATTTTCTTTTTGGTCACCTGATCATTTTGGCAAAAATCATGCGCATTTTACACACGCTGGGAGTTTGAAGCGCCACCCTGTGTTTGACAGGGGAATGAAGAAATCACTTCCGACAAGACACTGAAAGAAGTCACACATGTTGTAAGATTAAGACCGAGACAAGCTCAAGAAAAGCCGCGGCCGCGAGAGAAATTGTGGAACTGCTGTTAAATGAAAGAAGGTAAGCTTCTAGCGTGTTGCCGATTTTTTTCCTTTGTTTTAGTTCAACAGACGTGTGTTTTCCCAGACGGGGCGAATTTCACTTTAGGGTAATTTTTTTTTGGGATATCTCTAGTTTTCTCCCCTTCGGGCAATGCCGTCTTGATCCTTGCGACCCGCGTCTATTTGGTCCTTCAGACTCTTATGTATGAAAAAGACCTTTAGAGTTTTTTTTGTTAAAAAGTTGGTCATTTTATAGTTTTTTTGCAGCAGCCACCAGAGTTTGGTATATGACCTCGTGCGGCGATAAAAAAACCCCCGTTTGACATTTGGGAGAGTCGCGATCTTTTTTCTTGTTGGCCGTTGGTTGATTGACGCTTCATTGACGTTTGTGTGTTCCAACCTCACAACTTCACGTGTTGTTTTGTTTACCTCCGAGGTTAGAAAATTTTTGTTGATTTTTGTCGGGTTTCGAATTTGTTTGTGTGAAATCCGTCGAAATTTACATTCTTTTTGCTTTCGTTAAGCGCGAAATTGTTGCCGCGTTGTTAGCGAATCGTACCCGTGTGTTGATAGCAAATTTGTCGCGAAAAAACCTACTTTTATGTATCTAATAAAAACCGCTTTGTCATGTCTGAAACAAAAGGGTTGAAACAAAAACAAAAAAGCGTTTTTAATAAATTAAAAACAACTTACAATAGAGCCGTGGATGCCCAGGGCAATGCGGATAAAGCCAAAAAGTTAAAAACCAGATGGGAAGATGTGCCTTCTCTGGTAAGTCAATTTGATACTTTGCATTTTGAAATTATAAGCTTAGATAGTAGTGATCAGATACAGGAAAGTCAGAAAACCTTAGTGCAGGAATTTGATGAAATGAAATACACAATTAGATCGATTTGTGGTGAGCTCTATCCTGACGATTACCAAGATGCCTCACAGACAATTTTAAACCATTCCCTGGTAAATGTGGACAAGGGTCTTGAAATTAAAAGAATAGAGGTACCCCATTTTGACGGTAATCTTAAAAAATGGCCCACCTTTTTCGATATGTTTAAGTCACTTGTTCATGATAAAGCTGACATGAGTGATAAAGCTGACATGAGTGAAATAGCTAAATTTCAAGCCTTAAATACCGCTCTGGATACGTATTCTTGAATTTTTGGGAGGAGAATATGAGTAGTCCTCACCGTAAAAAGGTGAATGCTCTATTCCCCAAAGCACACTCCCGTGAATTCAAGTTCACCACCTCTCACGAGGTGAAAACGAGTTCCCGGGAAAGTTTCTAACCTCACTTTTTTGTTTTGTGATTTATTTTTTTTGCGAAAGTAAAAATAGAGTTTTTAGGTAAAGCCCTATTTAGATATATCTATGTATATGCATTAAAACTAAATTGCTATACTGCGGTGCATAGGTTAAAAGCAATATCTCCACTTTCAGACCCAATTGAGTGTTTAATTTAATGCATAATATAAATGTGTACCTATATAACATATTATATTACATCTTAGAAGCGAGAAAAGCCGCGTGTTTATTAATTTCACACTACAGAGAAATGTTTATCTGAACCTAAAGGCGGTTTAAAATAATGTATAATGTAGTGCTCTTACAACTACATTTTTAAACTGTCCTTATATAAAAGCACTTTAATAGGCCTCTATAAACAAAGTGTTAAACATTAATAATCATAACTCCATTTGGCCTGAAATAACTGACAGAAATCAGTGTGAGTTATGTTTATGTAGACATAGGCGCACCAAGGAGAGGTTCTCGAGCCAGGGCTCCCTAAAGCTAAAATTTTTTTAGATAATTAAGGACTTATTCCAATAAAGCCAGGCACTAATTGTGCACTATTCGACAGTTTCCCATTATAAGAACAGCTGTCTTCTTTCAAAATTAGGTCTTTGTGTATTATAAGAGCCGGAATTAATAGTGCCGCCATTATTAATGGAAAATAAACTACTGGATTTATAAATTCGACTTTGGTATGTCAATTTTGAAAGATCAACTGTTCAATGGAAAACTGTCAGAATAGTGCCCGGCACTATTACTACCTGGTCCCTAATTTTAAAAAAACTTCCTGAATTCAAAAATAAAATGGCATAAAACGCACTTTGGTTAGTTGCGAGATACGCGGCAACGTTGTGCACTGGAGTTGCACGGCGTGATTCTAAACCCTGCACTCACAAACCGCTTCGAGCGTTCAAGAATACGACATTTTCATTCCCGGGAGAAAAAGTGAGTTTGATTTCCCGGGAGCACTCCCTTCACAAACTTTGAAGAATACGGCTCCTGTGTCGTTATTCTTAAAATCTCCCTGAGCGAGTACTCCTCGAAATTCGAGCGAAAGTGAGCGTTTCTCCCCCAATCGTATTCTTGAAATTCTCACCCGAAAAACGTGTGACATTTTGGCGACTTCTCACCGGGGAGATCTCGATAGGTGCCGACGTGGTGACTTTTGTCAAAAACTCTGAGATAACCTAGAAAATGTTGTTTTGGTTACGTGTGGGTTTTGTTTTTTTTAAGTTTTTTCCCTGTTTGTTTTGTAAATGTTGAAGTATATTTTTTGGCCTCCATTACAGGCTTTTCCTTGATAAACTCCACCATTAAATCTTTTTGGGCTAAATATTTAAAAAAAAAACTGCTTTTTGAAAAGTTATTATTAAAACAAATTTTTTAGTTTTATTTTATAAATTAGTTTTTGACAAAACGACTTTTTAAGAAAGTATTATTTTCAAAAATAATTTTTGTAAAAAAAATATTTTTAGTTTGTTTTTTGTAAATTAGTTTCTTGAAAAAGCATTTTTTTTCGAAGAACAACTTTTTTTGTGGGGACATTTTTTTTGCAAAATGCTGGTGGTCGACACACCGGTTAGGATATGTTTGCTCAATTGAACGCGGTTAGATTTAACACAAATTTTGATCTCATAACATAAGGACAGAGCTATTATTTAAGAAAAACTAAGTCATATTTAAATAAAAACTAAATAAAAAATCTTGGGGCAAATTTTATATAACTCATTTGTCCACAAACAAAAAATCAAGGAAATAAAAATTGGGGTTACATCCCTTCAACCACATAACTGTATTTGGTTAATTGTCTGTCAAAATTTTTTGCTTTTTTATTGGTCAAAATTGTCACGTGCTGTCATCTGAAAATTGGCAACAGTGCGCTCATTTCATATCACTTTTCATGTATTCCCCAAACCAAGAATTTATGCAATACGGTGAGAAACGAGGGAGTGCCCACTCGTTGTCACTCCCCGGGGAGTACTCACTCGGGAAGATTTCAAGAATACTGCCACTGGTGGGAGAAGCAGCATCGGTGATTAGGAACATACCGCTAACCTCGGATAATTATCGAGTAGCCTTTGACGCGATGATTAGGTGCTTTAATAATAAGACTTTTGGTAACAAATTATTGGACGTCTATTTGTCAAGCCTCTTCTGCAAAATCGAGCAACCCACATCATTTGAGATTATTGTTGTCCACTTGTGATATGATGTAGATCTTTTAGATTTTGCTAAAATGATTCTTCTTTTGCAAAAAGTTGATAACCCATTGAAAACTCAGTTTGAGATTAAGTATAGTGATAAGGAAATCCCATCCTATAAAGATTTGTTTAAATTCTTAGAGAATAAAGAAAAGAAAATTGTCGGGCTTTGGAAAATAGTTCTCTTTTGACTAAGTCGAAGGAGGTCTCACCTCCTCTACCCCCTAGGAAGGGTGGCAAACCACCCTATCCTGTGTTATTCACTGGAACAGGCCAGTCTGGTAATAAAGGTTATGCTTATTGCCAGCAGCAGCCCTACCACCCCCTTGTGAAGTGTACCAGATTTCTGGAATTAGAAGTAGGTCAACGACATCAATTTGTTAAGCGTGAACGATTGTGTTTTAACTGCTTTGGCAAACATGATTTACCTCAATGCCCTACAAATTCCACGTGTCGTCAGTGCCAGGGTCTTCACCATTCCCTGTTGCACTTTATGAAAAGCTCTCCGAGCCCCCAAGTTAATTGTCCAGGGGAGACCCCCCCGTATACCTAATAGTGAAGGTGCCAAACAGGCATTGTGTACCGCTACACCCAGTAGCAACCATTTTGAACCTTGTAAGAGGAGACCTGTGCTTTTTGCAACTGCCCAAGTTTTGGTGTTAGTTGCCCACAACAAGTTTGTGCCTTGTCGGGCAATTTTAGATTCCGCTAGTGAAGCGTCCTTTGTAACCATCTCTTTGGCTGAGAGGTTAGGACTTAAAGTGGCTCCGAATAGAACTCCTATTGAAGGAATAAATGGCATGATTTCTAGTACGTCATATGGCAATGTTACATTGCAAATTGGCTTCTCCAAATTTCCTGATAGTTTGTTTTCCTGTGATGCCATTCTTATTCCTAAAATTTATGGAACCATACCTGTGAGTGTAGTAAAATATGATTCTATTCAGTGGCCATACTTAAAAGATTTAGATTTTGCTGATCCTAGTTTTGGACAACCTAGTAGTGTAGACCTTTTAATTGGTGTTGATTTGTTTGGTCAGATGCTTGTGCCTGGCTTTAAAAATGGAGGACCTTGTGCCATTAATTCAATATTTGGTTGGATACTCCTTGGTGGTATTGATGGTCCTCGTAAAACTCAAAAACCCATTAGTTTGTTGACCTCAGTGTCTTCCCCTATAGAATCTCGATTGGATAGTACCTTACAAAAGTTTTGGGAACTAGAATCGACCCCTCAAAAAATCCCTCTTTCCTCTGATGAGGACTTGTGTGAAAAAATTTTTGCTACCACTCATTCAAGAACTGAGTCTGGCAGATATATTGTTCGCTTACCTTTCAGAGAGCCTCGACAAGAACTTGGTAACTCTAAAGGTCAAGCATTGCGTAGATTTAATATGATGGAAAACCGATTATTGAAAAATTCTGCTTTGTATAGTGCGTACAAAGACTTTGTTCAGGATTACCTAGACCAGGGGCATATGAAATTGGACAATTCTAGCCCTGACTTCCATTCATATTTTATTCCATACCACCCAGTTGTGAAGGCAGATGGTGACTTGTCAAAAATTCGAATTGTTTTTGATGCATCTGCCAAGACCGCAAATAATCGTAGCTTAAATTCTATTTTATTAGTAGGACCTAAACTCCAAAGAGATATTGTGTCAATATTGCTTACTTTTCGCCTTTATAGTGTTGTATATTCTAGTGACATACGTCAAATGTTCAGACAGATTGATATGCATCAGGCTTATGTGTGTTATCAAAAGATATTGTGGCGGTTCGACCCAACCGATGAGAATCAAGAGTACTCTCTTCAAACTGTGACTTATGGTGTGAATTCGAGCCCATACCTAGCTATAGATGGCTCTAGTTATATTCCAAAATTTCACTATAATAAAAATATATTCTTACAACCAACATGCGCACCAGATCTAATTGATATTTCAAAAAAACTGAAAAATAAAACAAGCTCGGGGCATGATGGGGTTCCATCAAATGTTTTAAAACAGTGCATAACCCTTATTGCAGAGCCTCTTGCACACATATTTAATCAAAGCATGAGCCAGGGATTATACCCTGATCATTTCAAACTAGCATGTCTAATTCCAATTTTTAAAAAGGATGACCCAAATGATTTATGTAATTATAGGACTATTAGTCTACTTTCCTCGTTTTCAAAGGTGTTTGAGCTTATTCTACACAACAGACTTCTGGGCTTCTTTCTTTCGAACGGCCTTATAAAAGGGATTCAACACGGTTTTGTTCCAAAAAAAATCTACAGAGTCAGCAATACTAAAATTCAACAATCAAATACTAAAAACACTCGAAGATAAGGCCACAGCTTGCGGAATCTTGCTTGACCTTTCAAAAGCACACAATACTCTTAAAAAAGCTTAAAGCCTACGGTATTAGGGGAATACCTCTTCAATTATTTAAATCTTATTTATCGGGTAGAACGCAAAAAAAGTAATTGTCTGACAATGGAACTTTTGAGCCCAAAACAAATAACATTAGTATCGGCGTACCTCAGGGAAGTATCTTAGGTCCACTGTTTTTTGTGATATATCTTAATGACATGGATACACTATTTAATAAACCCGATATAAACATAAATTACGCTGACGATACAAATGTTGTTGTTCCAGTATCAAAAGGCGAAAATCTCGAGGAAAGATGCTTGAATGTGCTTAAAGACACCAAAGACTGGTTAGACTGCAATCAATTGCTTTTGAACGAGGAAAAAACAAAAATCATTGTATATAGTAATCAAAGAACTACTCAATGCAAATCTGTAACATTTCAAAACAAAGAAATTGAGTTTGTTACCAAAGCAACGGTACTTGGACTTACTTTTGATAATAGTTTGAATTACTCAGAACACATTCAGACTCTGTGTGCAAAGCTGGGTCGATCAAGCTATGCTATAAGGGTTATGGCAAAAATTGTGGGGGATAGTACTGCTCTTAGGACCATATATTACGGTATCTTTTATTCACACCTTCGATATGGTATATTGCTCTGGGGTAGTAGTCGCCATGCATATAAAGTATTCGTCCAACAAAAAAAGATCATGCGCATTATGTATTCGTTAAAGTATAATGAAACTTGTAGAGGCACATTTAGACGAAGCCGGTATCTGACAGTCCCGGGAGTTTATGTTTACGAATGTCTTATGCACATTAGGAAACATTTTTCGCGATTTGAGTCCCTTATGCCAAGTCACAATCATTACACACGAAACTGTGACCGAAAAAATTTTCTTTATCATCCTGTACATAGGTTGAAATCAACAGAAAATGGACCTGAATATGGGGCCATTTAGAGTCCCTGTATGTTGACATATTTGGATATATTACCAAATATGTCAACATACAGGGACTCTAGGGCCATTAAGTTTTATAATAAGCTTCCAGATAAAATTAAAGAAATTAAAAGCTTTAAAGTTTTTAAAAGGACTTGTTTTGATTTAATTTGTAAAATCGAACCATATACATTCGAGGAATTTTTAAACTAGGCAATGTTTAATCGAGTCATTTTGTAATCAGAACCTTTGTGAACAATATGCTTTTTTTTAACAAACTGTAAATTTATAAATTAATTTAATAAGTATCTACATTGTGACAACTATGTAAAACATTGTTATATAGTATATTTTGTTCCTTTTTTTTTTCTAGCAAATAGTGATTATTGACGCACCATATCTATATAAATTGTATTTGTATAATTAATATAGTAATATAAGATCTATCTATCTATCTATCTATCTGTACTCTTCTCCAGCTCGTTAAAGATCATGGCAATGACTTTCCACTAGCGAGCAAGGTGTTGATGCATACTACTTATGTGGACGATGCCATTGGATTAGCTAATTCTGTAACTGAAGCTTGTGGACTAGCAACACTCCTGAGTTACTAGAATGGGTTCCAGCTAGTCATCAGCAACCAATTTCCTTTGATGATGAATCTGCTGGTTTGAAAATCCTTGGACTAAAGTGGTGTCTAAAATCGGATTCGTTTTGTTATGATGTGATGCCCATGGAAAGACCTTGTACATTCTCTCTGAGATTGCAAGGATATATAATTCACTCGGGTTCCTAGCCCCAGTTGTTTTGGTTGCTAAGTGTTTAATGCAACGTTTGTGGGTCCAGGGTCTTTCATGGGATGATACCCCCTCCAGTGATATTGTTGCACAGTGGCAACTCTATGTGTCGAAACTACCATTGTTATCTCGTTATGTTGTAAAGCAAAATGCTGTCACCACTGAATTGCATGGTTTTTGTGACGCCTCAATGTGTGCATATGGTGGTGCAGTATATATTCGACGAATTGAGTTGGATGGAAATACTTCTATCTCCCTTTTGTGTGGGAAAAGTAGGGTGTGCTCTTTGAAAAGTATTTCTATTCCACGCTTAAAATTGTGTGCTGCTGTATTGTTAGCAGAACTATTGGAGTTTGTTGGCAATCACCTTGATTGCATCCAGATTGATAAGATTTTTGCTTGGTCTGACTCCAGTGTTACTCTTGCTTGAATAAAATAGATTGCTTATTCCGGAGCTTACTTCCTAGTCAATTGATAGACCATCCTCTTTGGTTTCTGGACCATCCTGGTTGGCCCAGTCTAGTGAAACATGGCCTATGAACCATAATATTGATGCGTTTGATGCTGATCTACCTAAGGACACTCATCGTAAAGGCAAGCTTGCTTGACGATGAGTGACTTTAGATCTACCCCCTGAGGAAAATCGTTTTGTTTTTTTGACAGAAACACCCCTTGATGAAGTACACCTGTTACTCACTAAGTACTCCTCTTTGCGTAGAATATTAGGCATTGTTGCCTTTTGTTTGAGACCTTTTCAAGTGAAAAAAGATCCTTCTTTATCTTTTCCTAGTAAAGCCCTCAATAAGGCAGATCTTTATTATGCTACTTTAGTTGTTGTGCGAGTTGTACAACAAGAAGTTTTTTTGGAAGATTTAAAAAGGATAACGTAAGGGTGAGAGTTGTGCTAAGCCTCTTCGAAAGTTAGCTCCTTTTCTTGATTCCCATGGTGTCCTCAGGGTGGGCGGTAGATTATGTCACACTGATTTGGTATATGCGATAAAACACCCTATGTTGTTGCCTCGTAGTCACAGTAAGGTCACTCATCGTCAAGCAAGCTTTTGCCTTCACGATGAGTGTTCTTAAGTCACAGGCTTACCACCTTGATTATTGGGAAATTCCATAATGAGTATGGATATCCAGGTCCTCGTTTATTGGAGTACCTACTAAATCAACAGTTTTGGATTTTGTCTGTGAAAAGTGCCATTCACAGTGTTATTTCCAAGTGGTTTTGTTGTGCCAGGGTGAACCCCAAACCATTGCACCCACTCATGGGTGACCTTCCTAAATTTAGAGTGTCCCAGGTGAAGCCCTTTTCCCATGTTAGTGTAGATTTTATGGGTCCATTTCCTCGTCGTTGCAACAACGCGAAAGATGGAATCCCCCCGATAACCCTCCAAAAGTTAGAACTTTGGTAGCGTTAAAAGACGAAAACCTACCCCCACTGAAGTGGTCGCTCGGTAGAATTTAAAAAATTTACTCGAGTCCAGATAAAATCCCCCGTGTCGTGCAAGTAAAAACCGCGAAAGGATTACTTGACCGTAGTTTGGTGAAGGTATGTCCGTTACCCAGCCAGTAACCTACCTTCAAAGCCTTGTGTAGCGTGAATCATGCTTATTTGAATTAACTTAAGTATGACGTCCATAGTTATTGCGATAAAATTATTGTTGCAAAAATGCTAATTTATTGTTTAGACCCTTTGGGTAATTCACTAACCTTTTTTTTGATTTTTAGTGGTTTTTCTATAAAAATTGGGAATTTTTATGGTGGGCGAAATGTTTAATGCTGGTTTATTTTGAACTTTTGGGAAAACCTAACCTTAAAGTTTGTTTTGATATTTTTGGGCTTTTAGCAAAAACTTAAAAAAAAAGAGACTCCTTGTTTGGGAAAAATTCCGATCAGGTGATAATTTCTCTCTTTGTTAAAAGTTATTTTCTTTTTGATCACCTGATCATTTTGGCAAAAATTTTGCGCGTTTTACACACGCTGGGAGTTTGAAGCGCCACCCTGTGTTTGATAGGGGAATGAAGAAATCACTTCCGACAAGACACTGAAAGAAGTCACACGTGTTGTAAGATTAACACCGAAATTCCAACAACAAGAAAAGCCGCGGCCGCGAGTGAAATTGTGGAACTGCTGTTAAATGAAAGAAGGTAAGCCTCTAGCGTGTTGCCGATTTTTTTAGCTCACACATATACTATACTATAGTAGTGTGAGCTATGGTGATCCTAATTTTTTCGAGAAAAAAAAAGTTGCTCCGATTTCAAAAATTTTTATATATCTTTGCGTTTCAGATGATTTTGAAACTTTTTTGTTGCGCCGTCTGTCTGTCTGTCTGTCTGTAACGACCAACGCGCATAACTCAAAAACCGCTTGGCCGATTTTAATGAAATTTGGTACCTAGGCTGGGTCTTGGGTCGAGATGGTCCCATTTAAAAATGAACAAAATCCACCGAACACAAACCAAATACAAGGGTGGGGGTAGATTTCAAAAATTAGAGTTTATGTGAAAATATGATGTCTGTGATATTAAACGAAAGCTAATTGAGTCTGCAGTTAAACAAAATACATTTTAATTTATTTAAAAAAAAAGGGTGGGGGTATATTTTAAAAATTAGAGTTTAAGTGAAAATATGGCGTGTGTGATATCAAACGAAAGGTAATTGAGTCCGGAGTTTAACAAAATACATTTTGGTTTTTGTTTTTTTTGTAAGGGTGGGGGTAGATTTCAAAAATTTGAGTTTAAGTCAAAACATGGCTTGTGTGGTATCAAACAAAAGGTAATTTAGTCTGGAGTTGAATAAAATATATCTCAGTTTTTAGTTATATTAACTCACACGTACACTATAACTATAGTACCTAGTGTGAGCTTAGGGGCCCATATATTGGCAGAGTATTTTTTTGGGATATCTCTAGTTTTCTCCTCTTCGGGCAAAGCCGTCTTGATCCTTGCGACCCGCGTCTATAGGACCTACTCAATTCAAAAATGTAAAAAAACTTTACACCTGTCACTTCAAAACCAAATGGCGGCTATATTTAAAAAAAATGTTTTTTTTTTATATTTTCTTTATTTTTTGTGCGATATTTATTTTTAATACCTCATATTAAAGCTACTGACCAGCTCTTTAAACCTACTGAAAAAAAGTTATAAGTTTCCCAGCCGATACAAAGATGGCGCTTAATATGTCCAAAATAAAAGAGACCTTTAAAACCTGTAAACCAAATTAAATTTTTACAGAAAAAAGTTGGATTTTATCAATAGTAAACCAAGTTTTGTAAAAAATTATAAAAAGTTACAATTAGACATTTAATATTTTAAGATGGCGGACGAAGTTCAGATAAATAAGTTAATTTTGTGTTCTTGTTTGACACAACTAGTATTGCCGTGTAGTATATCGATTTATACTAAATTGGAGTCGCCGATTTTAAATATTTCATAATAAATGACATATGTCTATTATTGTCCAAGATGGCGGCGTTTAAAATAAAAAATCAACAATGTCTTTTTGGTTTGGTAAATTTTTTTATCAAGATTATATTACTCTTAATTAGTTTTAAATTATGATGTATAAAAAAATATAATTTATTTATGTTTTAAAGATGGTGGCCAAAAAAGTTTAAAAAAAGCATTTTTGTTTTTTTTTAGAAATTTAACAAAAAAAAACTGAAAAAATCTAGATAGTGTGTTAGACAATAACACAGATATTTTAAAAATGTCAAAAAAGTTGACATATGTCACGTACCGGGTGATTTGATTGAATTGACCGTATTTTACTTAATAGCTATCTCCGTTAATTATTGAAATACAGCCAGGCTATAATTGTGCCAGGCACTATTTTGACACATTCACATTGAAAACTGACAGTTAATCCTTCAAAATTGACATACCAAAGTCGAATTTAAAACTTTTATCGTTTATTTTCAATTAATAAAAGAAGGCACTATTTATTCCGGTTCATATAGTAAACAAAGGCCATGTGTTGAAAGATCACAGCTGATATTACAATGTGAAGGTGTCAAAATTGTGCCTGGCACTATTATAGCCTGGCTTTATTTCAATAATTCTCTAATATTGATCTAACAGTAACGTTTAAATAAGCAAAGTTAAATAATTTTTCCTAAATCATCAGAATCAGATGTCAAAAATGACACATTCATACATTTGTCAAACTTTTGACATATGGTTTATTTTTTTAAATAAAACACCCTATATATATTTTTTTAATTGATAGGCCTCATTTTTCTGATTTTAAAAATATATATTATGTTGATATTTAGTCCAGCCGTTGTTGAAATATTTGCATTTTAATAACCTAAATAAACAATAAGGATGTTGCCATTTTGTTAATGAATATAGTTAGGATTTTTAAAACGCAAATATTTCCCTAACAGCTGGAACAAATGTCAACCTATTATATATTTTTGAAATCAGAAAAAGGAGCCCAATCGATTAAAAAAATTAAATACAGGATGTTTTATTTTAAAAAATGATCCATATGACAAAAGTTTGACAAGTGTATGACGTATGTCATTATTGACATCTGATTCTGATGATTTAGGAAAAATTATTTAACTTTGCTTATTTAAACCTTACTGTTAGATCAATATTAACGGAGATAGCTATTAAGTAAAATATGGTAAATTTAAACAAATCACCGGTACGTGATATATGTCAATTTTTTTGACATTTTTAAAATGTCTGTGTCTTTTTTAACGATATGCCTTGTCTTTTCCAGTTTTTTTTTTGTTTAATTTCGAAAAAAGAAACAAAAATGCTTTTTTGTTTATTTTTCGGCCGCCATCTTTAAAAAATAAATAAATTATATAACTAAGTGTAATATTAAACTACATATTTTGGCAAAAAAATTTACTAAAGCAAAACAATACTGTTTTTTTATATTTTGAACGCCGCCATCTTGAATAAAAATAAACATATGTCATTTTTTATGAAATATTTAAAATCGGCGACCCCTATTTAGTATTATTCGATATATTATGCGGCAATACTAGTTGTGTCAAACAAGAACAAAAAAATAACTTTTTTATCTGAACTTTGGCCGCCATTTTAAAATGATAAATGTCAAATTGAAACTTTTTATAAATTTTTACAAAATGTGGCTTACTGTTGATAAAATCCAAAAAAATTAAAAAAAAAATTTAGGTCGGTCTACAGGTTATAAAGGACTTTTTTACTTTTGACAAATTAAGCGCCATCTTTGTGTCCACTGGGAAACATGATTTTTTTTCGGTTTGTTTAAAGAGCTCGTTAGTAGCTTTAATATGAGGTATTAAAAATAAATACCCCGCAAAAAGTAACGAAAACGATTTATTTTCAATATTGCCGCCATTTTGTTTTGAAGTGACAGTTGTAAGTTTTTTTTACATTTTTACATTGAGTAGGTGCCACTTAAAGTAAATTTATCAAAATTAATTTAATTTTTCTTAAAACAAGGAATTCATTTTTCTTCTTAACTTTTGCAGCCGCCATCTTGGATTCTGAGGCCGGAAAATCGGGGATCCTCGAATGAAAATTTAGCTTTTGGTGTTAGGTACTACTATGCCAAATATAAAAAAAATATACCCTTTTTGCAGCTTTATTTTACAAATTAACCCTTCATCGGTTTTCCCGCTTGCTATTGGAACATTACAGGATTACAGGAATATTTTTAACGTGTCCCTCACTCTATATTTTTCACTGCCTTTGCTGTATGAAGTCTAATTTGAAAATAATTATATTATGCGAGGTAAAAATGATGTAAGATTATGCCAATTTCAACAAAGTACTGGTGTGTCCGTTTTCTAAATGTGCTTCCTCAAACAATCAGAAATTTAAAACTAAAATCTTTCAAAGTCAAAGTAAAACAAATTTAATATTGATCCAGAATGCCTTCTATTCGATTGAAGAATTTTAAAATCACAAATTTGAAACTTGAATGTTTAGTGTTATTTGAATGTTAAGTGTACTGATTTTAATTTAAGCTAAAATTTGCTTTTTTATATTCTGAACTATTTTATTACTTACTATTTAAAAAAAGAGATAAAGAAAAAAAATTACTTGTGTAAACATTGTAACATGTAAAACACCAATAAATTTTTACTATTTACTATTTCCTGTGATGGTGTGCGTGATGGTGTAAGTGATGGTGTGCGTGACTGTTGTAGTGCAGGCGCTGTGGGTAGTTGAGTATGCAAAATATGAGGACCGCACTTTGACAGTGGATTCTAGCTGAAAATAGGTCACAGATTAACGATCTGGATGTTGCCAAGCCAGGTTTTGGTTGTGTTCGAATTTCTGAAAATTTAACGTTGATTTAACATTTAATGTTGATGCCCTAAAGCCACAATGACAGAGAAATTAATCAAAAATGTGTAAGACCTAACCTAAAAATATAATTATACTAATTTTTTAAATTTTAGCTGCAAAAACCCCGAAAAACCCCCCAGACCACCCCAAAACCTAAAATTTTTAGGTTTTCTTCAAATTTTCTCAAAAACTAAGCTTCTTAAAAATTTCCTTTTTAATGATATACAAATCAGTGAGTAGACGGCTGGGCCTGAAGGGGAGAAAACTAGAGATATCACAAAAAAATCACCCCAAAGTTAAATTCACCCCGTCTGGGAAAACAGACGTTTATTGAACTAAAACAAAGGAAAAAATCGGCAACAGAACAGCAGTTCCACAGTTTCAATCGCGGCGCCGCGTACTGGAATTTTGGTCTTAATCTTAAAACACGTGTGACTTCTTTCAGTGTCTTGTCGGAAGTGGTTTTTCATTCCCATGACAAATACAGGGGAGCGCTTCAAACTCCCAGCGTGTGCAAAGCGCGCATGATTTTTGCCAAAATGATCAGGTGATCAAAAAGAAAATAACTTTTAACAAAGAGAAAAATTATCACCTGACCGGAATTTTCCCAAACAAGGAGTTTCTTTTTGTGAAGGTTTTGGCTAAAGAGCCCAAAAATATCCAAACAAAATTTAAGGTTAGGTTTTCCCAAAAATTCAAACAAAAACAAAAAACGAAAATAACTGGCAGCATTAAACAATGGGGTTCGACCAAAGACAAAACTCTCCAGCGGCGTCCGTTTATTGAGGTAATGCAAAAAAGTGCACGATTTTCAAAAAACCAAGCTCTCTATCAAAAATTATTTCCTATGGTCGGTTGTAGACAATAAAATTTCCTTTTAAAGGGAGTATTACAAGGCAGGGTTCGTTTTATTTATAACAATTTAGGGTTCTCCGTAAATTACATCAATTTTAAAAAATCACTAAACAATTTTTTTAAAGTTTTTTCAATTTTCTCAAAAAGAAAAAAGTATTTTACACTTTATTGTAGAAAATGAAACTATCTTTTTAATAGTGTATAAGTTAGTGCAATCAGACTAACAGCAAACTAACTCTCCAGCGGCGTCCGCTTTTTGAGAAAATGTAAAAGAAAATTATAAAACCACATGTTTGTCACATGTTCTGCCCGATTACCTTAAAAACCAAGCCCTCGATCAAAAATTGTGTCCTACAGTCGATTATAGACAATAAAAATTCCTTTTAAACGCTGTGGTAACAAGGTAAGATTTATCTTCAGAATAAAACTTCACAGGCGTCCGTAAATAAAATCAAATTTTACAAATCACCAAACAAATTAATTTTGTTACAGGTTTTATTCAATTTTCTTAGAAACTAAGCTCAATAAAAAAAAAGTGTTCTCAACTTTATTGTAGAAAATAAAATTACCTTTCTAACCAAGTATAAGTTAGTAGGGTTTGATGGATGACAAACTCTTCAGCGACGCCTGTAAATGGGGGGCATTTAAAAAATAAATAAACATTTTTGTCACATGTTTCACTCGATTTCCAAAAAATGCCTTTTAAATTTGATTGTGGAAAATAAAATTTTCTTTTAAACTGTGTATAACAAGGTGAGAAAAGTTTAATTTTTAAAATGCCTTTTAAATTTGATTGTGGAAAATAAAATTTTCTTTTAAACGGTGTATAACAAGGTGAGAAAAGTTTAATTTTTAAAACTTTGGGGACGTCCGTAAATTAAATCAATGTTTAAAAATCACCAAACAACTTAATTTTTGCTCGATTTTTTTTAACATCCTTAAAATTTGAATCAGTGGCGGTAGTAGACCATCCCTTTCCTTACCACCGGCGGATCTACGGGGGGTACTGGGGGTAATTACCCCCCCCAGAACCCGAAAAAAGTATATTAAGTATAAAGGTTGCTATAGATAAGTTAAAGACTAAAAAATATAATATTTTTATTGGCTTTATTAGATTCCTGATATGAAGCGCAAAGAAAAAATACGCAGAAGAAATATGCGCAAAGGAAAAAAGCGCATACGAAAAAAACACACAGAGAAAATCTTACAATAATAACACCGGTAGGTAAACAAAATCAAGAAGTGTAGTATGTACCTATCTATATTATGTTTTTCGGTGCGCTATCTAAATGTCAACGAATAAAAATTTTACATTATACTAGGTAAGAATAGAGACCTTGTTATGTAAAACATATTTTAAAGAAATAGAGACCCGACGCACCTATCAAAGTCACTCAAACTGGTTAGGTATGTTATTTGTTTGCCAAGCTCATTAGTGTTTCAATAAAATAATTTTTTCCTACTTGCGAGCGTAAAACGCGTTTTTCCGCACCAATTTTAATGTGGAAAGTTCAACTTCCCGCATGCCGTGCGTAAAAATTTTTTTTACGCACGCTGTTTTTTTGTAAAAAATGATACTATTTGAACCAAATAGAAAACTAGAAATTATAATAACAATAAAATATTACATTTTTATAATCGATATAAATTCGAGCCAAATTTTTTGGTTTTATAACAATATATAATTATAATTTTATTTAGTAAAAATAACAAATATTAACGTTGGCAGTTTAAAATCATCATTTCCAGCAAAGATTATAGATTATAATATATTTCCAGCACAAATTCCAAAATCCATTTTGACGCCGCAAAGACAAATCAAACTAAAAACCCCCCCTGAAGGTAAATATCAAATAAACTTGTCAGTGTCATCTAGTATATCATGTGACATAAAAGCAATATATAGAGTGACTTCAATTTATATAAAACTTTAATTATAAATTAGCGTGCGTAAAAGTAATTACTTTTACGCACGCCGTGCGTGAAAAATACTTTTACGCACGCCGTGTGTGAAAAATTTCAAATTGACTTTTAGGCCTAATCAGACTTATTGACCCATTTATAAACTCGATTAAATTAAAAATGAAAACAAAATTTGTTTTTTGCTGTTTTATTGTAAAAAATACCAAATATATTAAAATGTAAAACCAAGCTTTTTATGCAATTAGGAAAAATTTTGTACCTAACTCTTCCGGAAAGTGCCTTTTCCGCCCTTGACGGCGTGCCCGAACTCCGCAAAGCGTCGTTCGGACAACTGCCGTCGCGTGCGTAAAAGTATCACTTTCCGCACTAGTTAGGTAAATAACTAATGTTGTCAGCGATGAGTGACATCAATCATCATGCAACATATAAACAAATAGGTTTGTCCGTCACCCCCTGTAAATGTTCGTCAAAAATCGTTTATTTTTATTTTTCGATGCTTATATAAATTAACAAGAACGGAAGGACCGCTATTCTCCTCCTTTGATTTTGACTTAAATAAATTTGACTTTGATAAGTTTGTTGCGTCATACAGGGTCTCTAGATATGACTATCCCACAGTAAACTAATTATTTACATTCGTCTATGGACTATCCTCAATTAAAATAAATGGATCTATGACAGATCTTATACCTTCCTAGCTAGCCTATTAGCACACTTTAAGGAAAACTATGATGATCAGCGTTGAAAAGTTTTTTTTAATATCTCAGAAACTATAAGCTTCTACGAAGTTTTTGGTTATAACACAAATTATTGAGTCAAATATAGTCTATTATATTCCGAAAACCACATATTGATGCGATGCTCCGTTAAAAAGTTAGCATTTTTTAAATATTTTAATTGTCAAAACCTGTCATTAGCATTAATGGATTTTGACCAAAATCTAATCAGCTCGTTAGAGTGTCGAACAATATTTTTCCTGAAAATTTTATGAAAATCGGTTTAGCGCCCACTAAGCACAAAATCGTAAAAAACGTTAAATAAATGTTTTTTTTTCTAACACAAATTTGTGTTAAAATTAAGTCAACTTTTGACATTAAAAAAACATGTAGAAAATCGTAACGAAAATTTTATGTAAAAGCATTACCAAAAATATATTTCTTAATAACGTTAAGAAACCAACATTAAAAATAATACCATCAATATATGGTTATTTTTATAATGTTTTTCCTAGATCTCACTTCTAACGTTGAATTTAAGATATATGAAGCTAATAAATGTTTTGTTTTTTTTTAAATATTAAAAAATATATACCATAGAGGGCGCGATGGCAGCGCCCTCTATAGTATAGCAGTCCCCCTACCTGAACATCGCCATCAGAGACAAAATAAAAAGAGACTGCCGAAAAGATAGGTCTGCGCAGCCAACAAGTTCCAGTAGCGCACAGCGCTGCAATCGCGGACTATGTTTCTATTTGTATTTAAAACTGATTTTATTCTGTTCGATTGGGGCCGTTTATAAATTACGTAAAACTTTGAGAAAATTGTCTATAACATAACACCTAGTATTTTCTTAATGCCATTTTTTGTTAGAAGTTCACTATGTTGAATTGAATAAATCTTTATTAGCAAATCATGCTATTTCAAATTACAAACATAAATATAAAAAATACATTTAAACGTTAATACATACACCAGTATTTCTATAAAATAACAAATCCAAACTTATAAAACTAATAACTATTTACTTCTTATTATTACATAATGGATAATTATTGAAATAAAGCCTGGTTCAATAACAGCAATTTTTATTTAAATAGTATAAATACTGAATTAGGATATAAGTCATTGTTTTATAAAGGAATCAGATTGTATAACAAATTACCATTAGACATCAAAAATTGCAAATCAAATAATATGTTTAAGAGAAAACTTAAGAAGTACTTGTTGCCTAGTCAGCCTGTAAGCCTGATTGTTTATGTAAACCCTTGGTACCATATTATATTATATTATTTTGTTATTTTAGTCTCCATATAATTTTTTTGGTGTGTTTTAGTACAGTAACCTTTTCTCATAAAGAAATATGGTATCAATGTTTTTTTTTAGGATAGGATGTAAAACATTCTACAGTACAGTGTAAGTACTTGATAAAGCTGTGTGTTACTAGATTATTCTTTTAGTAGGTAGGTATAGTTAATTCTGTTGGGAATGATACAGGAATGCTTGTATCAGTATTATTAGAGAATTATTTGAATATAGCCACGCTATAATTGTGCCAGGCAAAATTTTGACACCATCACATTGTAATATCAGCTGTGATCTTTCAACACATGGCCTTTGTTTACATTATGAACCGGAATAAATAGTGCCTTCTTTTATTAATTGAAAATAAACGACGATAGTTTTAAATTCGACTTTGGTGTGAATTTTGAAGGATTAACTGTCAGTTTTTAATGTGAATGTGTCAAAATAGTGCCTGGCACAATTATAGCCTGGCTATATTTCTCTAATAATACCGAAACACCATTATAAGCATTCCTGTATCATTCCCAACAGAACTAACTATACCTACCTACTAAAACAATAATCTAGTAACACACAGCTTTATTAAGTACTTACACTGTACTAAAATAGTTATTTAAACAACAAGGTTTGCAAACAACTCTTTGCACACGATCGAGACAGTTCGAGGGAGTGTGCAAAGAGGTTTTCAAACGAGTTTTTTACAATATTTTTTATACGACTGCTAATAAAGAAAGAAAAATCAAATTTTAATTTAACTTGTTTTTATTTCCGACATTTTTACAACAAAACTTTAAAAATTCAACAATTTTTTGACGTATCTAATCAACAAAACATACGAGCAGTGACGGTTGCTACGGAACTAAGCCAACTTATATTGATGGGTGACAACAACAAAAATCACAATGACGGGAGACCCGTATGCAGAAATGACATAGGTGTGCGCAAAAATGACATAAGCGTGTGCATAACGTTTTGCACACAGCGTGCGCAAAATGCCATTTTCAGATCGTGTTCTCCGTGCGCAAAACCCCCTTTTACAAGACAGTCGTATAAAAAATGTTTTTAATCCTATCCTAAAAAAAAACATTGTCACCATATTTCTTTACGAGAAAAGGTTACTATACTAAAACACACCAAGAAAATAATATGGAGACTAAAATAACAAAATATAATATAATATAATATTTTTTTTTATTTTATTTGTCAAACACACTGTGTTTTTTTTATTACAATCTAGTCAGTAAGACTAATTAGCAATTTTGTTTTAACTTAATTTACTAGAAAAGTCAGATTTAAACTTAGGGTTCACTCAACAGTGCTCCCCGCTTTGTTTAGTCTGTAACTCACAATTGTGTTGTGTTTATAGCATTATTTTGTTTTATGTGTAATTCACTTAGTTTACTAGCTCAAACGGCTTGACTCTTTTTAGTCGTCGAACTAGCATAGTATTGTCTAGAAGCTGAATTGCTTCCACATTCACATGCCGATGGAGTCTATCTTCATGGCTTTTTGCGTACTTTTTTATAGTCTCTGCTACAGTTTCGATTTTTAGATCTCGATGAAGGTCACTATTTCGAACGTACCAAGGTGCATTCACAATGTTTCTTAATACTTTATTTTGAAATCTCTGTACAACTAGAATGTTACTCTCTTTAGCACAACCCCATAGTTGAATACCATATGTCCATACTGGTTTCAGTATTTGTCTATAAAGCAGTAACTTATTATGAATTGTTAAATTGGACTTCCTTCCAATTAGCCAGTTCATTTTTCTATACCTTATCTCAAGTTCTTCTTTTTTTTTCTTAACATGTGCTTTCCAGCGCAATTTGGCATCAAGTGTCATACCTAGATATTTTGCCTGATTCGAATATGGTACTGGAATGTTGTTAATTGTTATTTGTATGTGATTTATATTTTTGTTTGTAAAATCAACATGAATTGATTTGGTTTCATTTAATTTTATTCGCCACTTTGTGGTCCAACTGTGAATTTGGGTGACTGCATCCTGAAGTTTCTCTATGCATTTTTCAATAGATTTTTCTACCGTCAATAAACCAGTATCATCGGCAAATGTTGCTACGTGACAATTTTCTGGCTTTGGGATATCACAAGTGAATAATAAGTATAGATAAGGGCCTAGTACGCTACCCTGGGGCACGCCTGCTTGAATTTCTCTTAAATTTGAGTATGAGTCTTCCTGTTTTACTCTAAAATGTCTATCAGATATGTATGATTCCAAAATATCCGAATACTGTTTTGGCAGAAACCTTTTTAGTTTAAAATTAAGGCCTTCATGCCACACTTTGTCAAATGCTTGTGCTACATCTAGAAAAACTGCAGAACATACTTTTCCCTCTTCTAGTGCTTTTTCTATTATATTAGTAATTCTGTGTACTTGATCTATCGTGGAATGCTTGTCTCGAAAACCAAATTGATGAGATGGAATAATTTCTTGTCTTTCTATGATGGGTTTTATTCTTTTAAGCAATAATTTTTCATAGAGCTTGGATATAATTGGCAGCAAAGATATTGGCCTGTAAGATGACACGTCATGGAGTGGTTTTCCCGGTTTTGGAATCATGATAACTTCTGCAACTTTCCACAGTTTAGGTACATACCTAAGCCTAAAAGACGCATTAATTAGGTTGCATAGTTTTACGATAGCTTTTCTGGGGAGTTGTTTTATGACTACCCCGTTAATAAGATCATACCCTGGGGCTTTTTTCGAATTAATATTTTTGATTTCTGTTAATATTTCTTTTGGTGATGTAAGCTTAATATGGTCCTCGATTTGATGGGGTTCATTTAAATGAAAGTGTTCATCTGGTGCTTCGTGGGGCTGAAATGTTTTTTCTAAATGACTTGCAAAAATATCTGCTTTTTCTTCGTTACTCCTTGCCCACTGGTTGTTAGATTTTCGTATGGGTGGAATTTGGATAATTGGTCTTTTAAAATCTTTGGTTGCTTTCCAAAGGGAATAGTCGGTATTTTTATCATCTGTAAGTTCATTAAGAAAATGGTTAATAGATTCATTTTTTATTACTAGAATTTCTCGCCTAATGCGCTGCGTCATGTTGTTGAGATTTGTTTTGTCCCGAGGATCACGGCTTTGTTGCCACTTTCTTCTTAGTTTCCTTTTTTCCAATATAAGGTCTCTAATTTCCTTTGGATAGTTTTTTCCCTTAAAAATTCTCTTTGGTTTTGGACTGTTTTCCCAAGCTGCTTGTTGAATATTTGTAACAAAATAATCAACTTCTTTATCGATTTATTCTGGCGTTTGCAATGGTACTGATAGGTTTATTTTTTCTGACAGACTTTGTTTAAAACTAATCCAGTCCGTCAGTTTATTAACTAGTGAGATATTTGCTTCTTTCTTTATTATGTTTTTACTAAGGGTTAGAATAATAGGTGAATGATCTGAGTGTAAATCAAAACTTTCTTCTATATCTACAAAACTTAAAGATATATTTTTTACTATAAAAAAATCAATTAGATCTGGAATTTTTCCTGGATCTGTTGGATAGTATGTGGGCTTACCAGTTGATATCGGCTCACATTGATATTCACTAATAGCTTGCAAAAGTTCTTTTCCTTTAGAATTCGTCAGTCTAGATCCCCAGTAGGTATTTTTTGCATTAAAGTCACCTCCAATTATAAAACGGTTTCCTAATTTTCTGAGAAAATTAAGATATTGATTTTTCTTTAGTAAGTGCCTTGGTGGTATATAGACAGCACTTATGACTAATGTATATGTTTTGGTTTTTACACTTACTAATGTACCTTGAATCTCTATGGTTTTATATTCCATCTCCTCATAGTGTGATATATTTTCTTTAATTATTACAGCACTTCCCCCATGTGCAGTATTGCTAGGGTGAGTTGTATGATACACTTTATAACCTTTAAATTTAATGTGAGACTGGTTAGTGAAATGCGTTTCTGACACAAGACAGACGTCAATTTTTTCTATGTCTAGAATAACTTGCAAGTCTTGCTGATGTTGCAAGAGACCATTGGCATTCCAAGCTAGGATTCTAAGATTACTGGCCATTTTGAGGCATATTGGTAGCTCCGTTATTGCTACTTTCTAGTTTAGTTAATCGCTCATCAAGTTTGTTCAATTTCTCCAAAATTAATTGTAGTGTTTGTTCCATAGTATTTTGACTACTGATATTAATATCAGGTATAGTAGCTGTTGCTGCTACTTGGCTGTATGTCCTTGTCACAGAGTTTTGTGTGACTGTGTTTCTTGTCTGTTGGTTTTGTCTATTTGTACTCACGTTTGGTATGAGATTCGGTTTCTTAGGTTTATTTTTCAATTTTTGTATTTCCTTAGCAACAAGGCATCCTCTGTAGTTAGCAGGATGCTTGCCTCCACAGTGGATGCATTTTGGCTCAGATTCTTTTGGTTTGGGGCATTCTACAGTAAGATGTTTCCCCGTGCATTTTACGCAACGTGGTTCTTTAGCGCAATATTTTTGCGTGTGTCCATAAGATTGGCATCTTTTGCATTGAGGGACTAACTTTGAGGTTTTTAGTGCTTTTATTTCCACTTCAATCCCAAGGATACTATAATTTTCAAAAATTTTGTTGATATCTTCATCGTGGCTAAATGTGAGCATAAACATGTTAAGAGGTTGTCTTGTTCTCCATTTAAGTTTGTTGCTGGCCTCCAGTGCCTTAAAACTTTTTTTTTGTAGATCAGCTACAATTTTTTGTGGGTCACATGAGAAGTGTAGCCTATTCGCTATTACTCTAATTGGCCTTATTTGTTTGTTTTCGTATGAGTGCCATTGATGCTTTATTTCATTAAGCATTTTAGTAACCAGCCGATAGCTGTCTGCGTCTTGTACATTTATTTTAATATTTTCGTTAGTTAAAACTTTTATTTTAACTCCTTGTATGATATTTAACTTTTCATAAATATCATTAAAATTATTTACGCCATTTACCATAATCGGTGGAGGTAATGGAGCTTTTTTAACCTTAGTTGGGGGTTCTTCATTTTGTGTTTTATTGGAGGGCTCTCCAGTGCCCGAGCTTTGTTGTGGTGGTGAGAGTGAAGTATCCATTCGACGTTTTTTCCAACCTTTTCCTTTTTGTCTGATCCACTCAGTTTCTCTTGCCAGATCGTCCTCATCAGTAATGTAGTCCATGTCAGACTCTTCTTTTTTAGTGACTTTTGTCTCTAAATCTGCAAATTTTCTTTGCATACTTTCCAGTTGACTTCGCAGATAATCCACTTGTACACTAAGTGAATTTTTTTCGTTTTGGGATTTTTTCCATTCGCTATATAAAACTTCTTCATTTTGTGTTCTAGCATGGCTATCCTGAAATAATTCGGCATTATCCATTTTTTCTTGATTTTGTTTGGGCTTTTCGCTAATTTTTAAAACAAGTTTCACAGGTGATGGTACACTTTTTTTGCTTTTAAACATGATATATTATTTATAATACACATTGTATATAGATTCTCAACACAGGCATCTCGCGCGCGAGGTTTTTTGTAAACAAAACAAACTCCGACTTTGACCTCGTTAGCACTATCATGCAGGTACGATGCAACATAACCGTACTGAACTGCGATCGAACGAATACTGATATAATATAATATGGTACCAAGGGTTTACTTAAACAATCAGGCTGACTAGGCAACAAGTACTTCTTAAGTTTTCTCTTAAACATATTATTTGATTTGCAATTTTTAATGTATAATGGTAATGTGTTATATAATCTGGTTCCTTTATAAAACAATGACTTATATCCTAATTCAGTATTTATACTATTTAAATAAAAATTGCTGTTATTACTTGTTGCATAGGTATGAACATCTGTAACATTCATCAATCAATGTTAATAGAAGTTGCAACCAAAAAAATAAATAAATAATACAAGTATTCTACCCATATTACAAATTGCAAGTCATTTTTAAAAGCAAGTTAAAAGTATATTGTAAACGCAAATTCTTGGTATGTTTTTCTGGAATTTTCGGATGCAAAAATTTTGCTACGAAATAACTTTTTCACTACAAAGGAGATCTGTTTTGTGTTAAAGCGTGTGTTATTAGACAAAACTATTCTTGTTTTGTGACTAGACAAGGTAAGAAAGATAATTTATGTTATTGAAGTTAGGGTCGATTTATATACTTGTTATTCTAAAAGTTTATTCATGTTTTTCAAGAAGATTTTTCGGGTATTCCCTTCAATCATTTTGTTTCTCATTTTTAAGGCTGATTTCTTTGCCATTGATAGACATAAGTTCTGCTTTAATGCTTCTTAATAAAAAAACAGATGTTTTTAAGGCTTTTTAATTCTTTTATCCTTTGGGGCCAGGCAAATATATACAGATTGACACTGAACACATACATTGGTTTGAGATAAAATGTGTCAACTTAGTATTGGTGCATTGTAAGCATTTTTCCTCCAAGTAACCAGGTAACCTGGTTACTCATTTTAGGTTTTTCCTCGCTGAGTAACACTAAACCTGACATCACAAGTAACCACACAGGCTCACCAGCTTAGCAGAAGTGGTTGCTTCAAAATTTTAAGGTTAAGTGCGTTTGTTTATATTTCAAACTTGGTAATTCCAAAATCTTTAAAATTGAAGTGTATTTTACAATGAATTTAGAGAAAAATCATGTCACTGACCGGTGATGTCATACAACTGGTCACTCCAAGTAACTGTGATGTCATTTCGAGTTACTTATTATAGGAGTGACTAGTAACCTCGAGGAAAAAGGCTGTGTGTGTTAGGGAGGGGTGATCATCTGTCCACAGTAGGTATACAAATTTTTTTAACAGGACTGAATAGGACTCCACAGGACACTAAAATACACTACCGGGCCAAGAATTTATTTGAGTCCTGTAGGATGGTGTACAAATTTTGTTCAGCTGTTCACCCCTCAGTTATGGCAGGGGTGGATCTAGGAACTTTATTTAGGGGGGGTAGATATCATAATGAATATTGCATAAAACTGTTTTGCATAGTGACCAGGATGTGTATTCTGTATGTAAAAACTTAATATAGTTTGAGATTTGGGGGGGGGGGGATTTCTCCTCCCGTAGATCCGCACCTTCTTATGGGTCATTGTCCATATAATTTTATTATTATTGATGTATTGCCTTTTCAGCATTTTCCATTTTTAGTTTTAGTAGATATTTTAGTCAGTAGTGCACCCAAGAATAGGTCTTGGGGGGACCCGAGACTCAGTTATGTCATATCTTCACCTATTTAATTTTTTTATTCATGAAATATATGGAGAATGTCTAAAAATCCTTAGGCTTCTGTCTTTTAGTTTAGTGTTTGAACATAATTCTAACTATTGCTTTTACATTTTAGGTACACAAACATTATGGATTTGTATGGATCATTGCATCACATTAAGTACACACTGCTTGGTTGCAAATGTTTTTTCATTTAGGTAAGTAATAGAGAAATATTGGTTAATAAGTTCTGTCTCTTTCCACACCCATACTAGGGCCTATTCTTAAAATACATAAAGCCATTTAACATATAATTATATGTTCAAAAGTAATGATCAAAGGGGGAGCAGGGTTTGGCCTTGTATTACACATAACTTTTTTTTAATGTATTTTGTTTCTTGAAAATTTAAGAATAGGCCCAAAGTGTACTTGGGGCAGAGCTTCAAGAGCTAAGCTCCCCTTCAAAAATTTGGTAGCCCCTGAAATTATATTACATATAAACACATATTTCAGACAGAGTCGACACGAAGGCTTATTGGGGTGGGGGAGGCAACAGCCACCTTTCCTAACTAATAATTTAAAAAAAAAAAACTATCCAAAAAATTTTAGATTAGCAAAAAGAAATGTTACCACCCAATTTGTTTTTAGTTTTTGTCCAAAAACTGTTTACTCAATTTTTTTTGGTTTTACAGAGAAAAAGTTAATAACAGAAAAAAGGATCCTCACTCAATTTTTTTTTTATTTTCCCTCCAAAAATCTTTCTACCTAAAATTTTATTTGTGATTTTCTACTTTTGCTAAAATTTAATATTTTGGGGAGGGACTCCCTCCCATCCCCCCTTAGCGACGCCCATGTTCAGAAAAGAAATTAGAAAGCAAAATTATTTTTTTTAGGGATTTTCAGAAAAAAAACTAAATAAACATGGTTCCGCAAATGCTTTTGCGATGTTTTGCTCAAATTTGGAACGTGTGTTTAGCTGCAAGGCATACATCATTAAGCTTGCCAAATATCAGGAAAAAACTACAGGGTGATATTTTTTCAGGAATGTTTGTCACATGTTTGTCACATGTTCTGCCCGATTACCTTAAAAACCAAGCCCTCGATCAAAAATTGTGTCCTACAGTCGATTATAGACAATAAAAATTCCTTTTAAACGCTGTGGTAACAAGGTAAGATTTATCTTCAGAATAAAACTTCACAGGCGTCCGTAAATAAAATCAAATTTTACAAATCACCAAACAAATTAATTTTGTTACAGGTTTTATTCAATTTTCTTAGAAACTAAGCTCAATAAAAAAAAAGTGTTCTCAACTTTATTGTAGAAAATAAAATAACCTTTCTAACCAAGTATAAGTTAGTAGGGTTTGATGGATGACAAACTCTTCAGCGACGCCTGCAAATGGGGGTCATTTAAAAAATAAATAAATAAAAACATTTTTGTCACTCGATTTCCAAAAAATGCCTTTTAAATTTGATTGTGGAAAATAAAATTTTCTTTTAAACTGTGTATAACAAGGTGAGAAAAGTTTAATTTTTAAAATGCCTTTTAAATTTGATTGTGGAAAATAAAATTTTCTTTTAAACGGTGTATAACAAGGTGAGAAAAGTTTAATTTTTAAAACTTTGGGGACGTCCGTAAATTAAATCAATGTTTAAAAATCACCAAACAACTTAATTTTTGCTCGATTTTTTTTAACATCCTTAAAATTTGAATCAGTGGCGGTAGTAGACCATCCCTTTCCTTACCACCGGCGGATCTACGGGGGGTACTGGGGGTAATTACCCCCCCCCCCCCAGAACCCGAAAAAAGTATATTAAGTATAAAGGTTGCTATAGATAAGTTAAAGACTAAAAAATATAATATTTTTATTGGCTTTATTAGATTCCTGATATGAAGCGCAAAGAAAAAATACGCAGAAGAAATATGCGCAAAGGAAAAAAGCGCATACGAAAAAAACGCACAGAGAAAATCTTACAATAATAACACCGGTAGGTAAACAAAATCAAGAAGTGTAGTATGTACCTATCTATATTATGTTTTTCGGTGCGCTATCTAAATGTCAACGAATAAAAATTTTACATTATACTAGGTAAGAATAGAGACCTTGTTATGTAAAACATATTTTAAAGAAATAGAGACCCGACGCACCTATCAAAGTCACTCAAACTGGTTAGGTATGTTATTTTTTTGCCAAGCTCATTAGTGTTTCAATAAAATAATTTTTTCCTACTTGCGAGCGTAAAACGCGTTTTTCCGCACCAATTTTAATGTGGAAAGTTCAACTTCCCGCATGCCGTGCGTAAAAATTTTTTTTACGCACGCTGTTTTTTTGTAAAAAATGATACTATTTGAACCAAATAGAAAACTAGAAATTATAATAACAATAAAAAATTACATTTTTATAATCGATATAAATTCGAGCCAAATTTTTTGGTTTTATAACAATATATAATTATAATTTTATTTAGTAAAAATAACAAATATTAACGTTGGCAGTTTAAAATCATCATTTCCAGCAAAGATTATAGATTATAATATATTTCCAGCACAAATTCCAAAATCCATTTTGACGCCGCAAAGACAAATCAAACTAAAAACCCCCCCTGAAGGTAAATATCAAATAAACTTGTCAGTGTCATCTAGTATATCATGTGACATAAAAGCAATATATAGAGTGACTTCAATTTATATAAAACTTTAATTATAAATTAGCGTGCATAAAAGTAATTACTTTTACGCACGCCGTGCGTGAAAAATACTTTTACGCACGCCGTGTGTGAAAAATACTTTTACGCACGCTAAATTTCAAATTGACTTTTAGGCCTAATCAGACTTATTGACCCATTTATAAACTCGATTAAATTAAAAATGAAAACAAAATTTGTTTTTTGCTGTTTTATTGTAAAAAATACCAAATATATTAAAATGTAAAACCAAGCTTTTTATGCAATTAGGAAAAATTTTGTACCTAACTCTTCCGGAAAGTGCCTTTTCCGCCCTTGACGGCGTGCCCGAACTCCGCAAAGCGTCGTTCGGGCAACTGCCGTCGCGTGCGTAAAAGTATCACTTTCCGCACTAGTTAGGTAAATAACTAATGTTGTCAGCGATGAGTGACATCAATCATCATGCAACATATAAACAAATAGGTTTGTCCGTCACCCCCTGTAAATGTTCGTCAAAAATCGTTTATTTTTATTTTTCGATGCTTATATAAATTAACAAGAACGGAAGGACCGCTATTCTCCTCCTTTGATTTTGACTTAAATAAATTTGACTTTGATAAGTTTGTTGCGTCATACAGGGTCTCTAGATATGACTATCCCACAGTAAACTAATTATTTACATTCGTCTATGGACTATCCTCAATTAAAATAAATGGATCTATGACAGATCTTATACCTTCCTAGCTAACCTATTAGCACACTTTAAGGAAAACTATGATGATCAGCGTTGAAAAGTTTTTTTTAATATCTCAGAAACTATAAGCTTCTACGAAGTTTTTGGTTATAACACAAATTATTGAGTCAAATATAGTCTATTATATTCCGAAAACCACATATTGATGCGATGCTCCGTTAAAAAGTTAGCATTTTTTAAATATTTTAATTGTCAAAACCTGTCATTAGCATTAATGGATTTTGACCAAAATCTAATCAGCTCGTTAGAGTGTCGAACAATATTTTTCCTGAAAATTTTATGAAAATCGGTTTAGCGCCCACTAAGCACAAAATCGTAAAAAACGTTAAATAAATGTTGAAAAAAAATGTTTTTTTTTCTAACACAAATTTGTGTTAAAATTAAGTCAACTTTTGACATTAAAAAAACATGTAGAAAATCGTAACGAAAATTTTATGTAAAAGCATTACCAAAAATATATTTCTTAATAACGTTAAGAAACCAACATTAAAAATAATACCATGAATATATGGTTATTTTTATAATGTTTTTCCTAGATCTCACTTCTAACGTTGAATGTAAGATATATGAAGCTAATAAATGTTTTGTTTTTTTTTAAATATTAAAAAAATATATACCATAGAGGGCGCGATGGCAGCGCCCTCTATAGTATAGCAGTCCCCCCAGAGACAAAATAAAAAGAGACTGCCGAAAAGATAGGTCTGCGCAGCCAACAAGTTCCAGTAGCGCACAGCGCTGCAATCGCGGACTATGTTTCTATTTGTATTTAAAACTGATTTTATTCTGTTCGATTGGGGCCGTTTATAAATTACGTAAAACTTTGAGGAAATTGTCTATAACATAACACCTAGTATTTTCTTAATGCCATTTTTTGTTAGAAATGGTTCACTATGTTGAATTGAATAAATCTTTATTAGCAAATCATGCTATTTCAAATTACAAACATAAATATAAAAAATACATTTAAACGTTAATACATACACCAGTATTTCTATAACATAACAAATCCAAACTTATAAAACTAATAACTATTTACTTCTTATTATTACATAATGGATAATTATTGAAATAAAGCCTGGTTCAATAACAGCAATTTTTATTTAAATAGTATAAATACTGAATTAGGATATAAGTCATTGTTTTATAAAGGAATCAGATTGTATAACAAATTACCATTAGACATCAAAAATTGCAAATCAAATAATATGTTTAAGAGAAAACTTAAGAAGTACTTGTTGCCTAGTCAGCCTGTAAGCCTGATTGTTTATGTAAACCCTTGGTACCATATTATATTATTTTGTTATTTTAGTCTCCATATAATTTTTTTGGTGTGTTTTAGTACAGTAACCTTTTCTCATAAAGAAATATGGTATCAATGTTTTTTTTAGGATAGGATGTAAAACATTCTACAGTACAGTGTAAGTACTTGATAAAGCTGTGTGTTACTAGATTATTCTTTTAGTAGGTAGGTATAGTTAATTCTGTTGAGAATGATACAGGAATGCTTGTATCAGTATTATTAGAGAATTATTTGAATATAGTCACGCTATAATTGTGCCAGGCAAAATTTTGACACCATCACATTGTAATATCAGCTGTGATCTTTCAACACATGGCCTTTGTTTACATTATGAACCGGAATAAATAGTGCCTTCTTTTATTAATTGAAAATAAACGACGATAGTTTTAAATTCGACTTTGGTGTGAATTTTGAAGGATTAACTGTCAGTTTTCAATGTGAATGTGTCAAAATAGTGCCTGGCACAATTATAGCCTGGCTATATTTCTCTGATAATACCGAAACACCATTATAAGCATTCCTGTATCATTCCCAACAGAACTAACTATACCTACCTACTAAAAGAATAATCTAGTAACACACAGCTTTATTAAGTACTTACACTGTACTAAAATAGTTATTTAAACAACAAGGTTTGCAAACAACTCTTTGCACACGATCGAGACAGTTCGAGGGAGTGTGCAAAGAGGTTTTCAAACGAGTTTTTTACAATATTTTTTATACGACTGCTAATAAAGAAAGAAAAATCAAATTTTAATTTAACTTGTTTTTATTTCCGACATTTTTACAACAAAACTTTAAAAATTCAACAATTTTTTGACGTATTTAATCAACAAAACATACGAGCAGTGACGGTTGCTACGGAACTAAGCCAACTTATATTGATGGGTGACAACAACAAAAATCACAATGACGGGAGACCCGTATGCAGAAATGACATAGGTGTGCGCAAAAATGACATAAGCGTGTGCAAAACGTTTTGCACACAGCGTGCGCAAAATGCCATTTTCAGATCGTGTTCTCCGTGCGCAAAACCCCCTTTTACAAGACAGTTGTATAAAAAATGTTTTTAATCCTATCCTAAAAAAAAACATTGTCACCATATTTCTTTACGAGAAAAGGTTACTATACTAAAACACACCAAGAAAATAATATGGAGACTAAAATAACAAAATATAATATAATATAATATAATATAATATGGTACCAAGGGTTTACTTAAACAATCAGGCTGACTAGGCAACAAGTACTTCTTAAGTTTTCTCTTAAACATATTATTTGATTTGCAATTTTTAATGTCTAATGGTAATGTGTTATATAATCTGGTTCCTTTATAAAACAATGACTTATATCCTAATTCAGTATTTATACTATTTAAATAAAAATTGCTGTTATTACTTGTTGCATAGGTATGAACATCTGTAACATTCATCAATCAATGTTAATAGAAGTTGCAACCAAAAAAATAAATAAATAATACAAGTATTCTACCCATATTACAAATTGTAAGTCATTTTTAAAAGCAAGTTAAAAGTATATTGTAAACGCAAATTCTTGGTATGTTTTTCTGGAATTTTCGGATGCAAAAATTTTGCTACGAAATAACTTTTTCACTACAAAGGAGATCTGTTTTGTGTTAAAGCGTGTGTTATTAGACAAAACTATTCTTGTTTTGTGACTAGACAAGGTAAGAAAGATAATTTATGTTATTGAAGTTAGGGTCGATTTATATACTTGTTATTCTAAAAGTTTATTCATGTTTTTCAAGAAGATTTTTCGGGTATTCCCTTCAATCATTTTGTTTCTCATTTTTAAGGCTGATTTCTTTGCCATTGATAGACATAAGTTCTGCTTTAATGCTTCTTAATAAAAAAACAGATGTTTTTAAGGCTTTTTAATTCTTTTATCCTTTGGGGCCAGGCAAATATATACAGATTGACACTGAACACATACATTGGTTTGAGATAAAATGTGTCAACTTAGTATTGGTGCATTGTAAGCATTTTTCCTCCAAGTAACCAGGTAACCTGGTTACTCATTTTAGGTTTTTCCTCGCTGAGTAACACTAAACCTGACATCACAAGTAACCACACAGGCTCACCAGCTTAGCAGAAGTGGTTGCTTCAAAATTTTAAGGTTAAGTGCGTTTGTTTATATTTCAAACTTGGTAATTCCAAAATCTTTAAAATTGAAGTGTATTTTACAATGAATTTAGAGAAAAATCATGTCACTGACCGGTGATGTCATACAACTGGTCACTCCAAGTAACTGTGATGTCATTTCGAGTTACTTATTATAGGAGTGACTAGTAACCTCGAGGAAAAAGGCTGTGTGTGTTAGGGAGGGGTGATCATCTGTCCACAGTAGGTATACAAATTTTTTTAACAGGACTGAATAGGACTCCACAGGACACTAAAATACACTACCGGGCCAAGAATTTATTTGAGTCCTGTAGGATGGTGTACAAATTTTGTTCAGCTGTTCACCCCTCAGTTATGGCAGGGGTGGATCTAGGAACTTTATTTAGGGGGGGTAGATATCATAATGAATATTGCATAAAACTGTTTTGCATAGTGACCAGGATGTGTATTCTGTATGTAAAAACTTAATATAGTTTGAGATTTGGGGGGGGGAAATTTCCCCTCCCGTAGATCCGCACCTTCTTATGGGTCATTGTCCATATAATTTTATTATTATTGATGTATTGCCTTTTCAGCATTTTCCATTTTTAGTTTTAGTAGATATTTTAGTCAGTAGTGCACCCAAGAATAGGTCTTGGGGGGACCCGAGACTCAGTTATGTCATATCTTCACCTATTTAATTTTTTTATTCATGAAATATATGGAGAATGTCTAAAAATCCTTAGGCTTCTGTCTTTTAGTTTAGTGTTTGAACATAATTCTAACTATTGCTTTTACATTTTAGGTACACAAACATTATGGATTTGTATGGATCATTGCATCACATTAAGTACACACTGCTTGGTTGCAAATGTTTTTTCATTTAGGTAAGTAATAGAGAAATATTGGTTAATAAGTTCTGTCTCTTTCCACACCCATACTAGGGCCTATTCTTAAAATACATAATGCCATTTAACATATAATTATATGTTCAAAAGTAATGATCAAAGGGGGAGCAGGGTTTGGCCTTGTATTACACATAACTTTTTTTTAATGTATTTTGTTTCTTGAAAATTTAAGAATAGGCCCAAAGTGTACTTGGGGCAGAGCTTCAAGAGCTAAGCTCCCCCTCAAAAATTTGGTTAGCCCCTGAAATTATATTACATATAAACACATATTTCAGACAGAGTCGACACGAAGGCTTATTGGGGTGGGGGAGGCAACAGCCACCTTTCCTAACTAATAATTTAAAAAAAAAACTATCCAAAAAATTTTAGATTAGCAAAAAGAAATGTTACCACCCAATTTGTTTTTAGTTTTTGTCCAAAAACTGTTTACTCAATTTTTTTTGGTTTTACAGAGAAAAAGTTAATAACAGAAAAAAGGATCCTCACTCAATTTTTTTTTATTTTCTCTCCAAAAATCTTTCTACCTAAAATTTTATTTGTGATTTTCTACTTTTGCTAAAATTTAATATTTTGGGGAGGGACTCCCTCCCATCCCCCCTTAGCGACGCCCATGTTCAGAAAAGAAAATAGAAAGCAAAATTAATTTTTTTAGGGATTTTCAGAAAAAAATTAAATAAACATGGTTCCGCAAATGCTTTTGCGATGTTTTGCTCAAATTTGGAACGTGTGTTTAGCTGCAAGGCATACATCATTAAGCTTGCCAAATATCAGGAAAAAACTACAGGGTGATATTTTTTCAGGAATGTTTGTCACATGTTTGTCACATGTTCTGCCCGATTACCTTAAAAACCAAGCCCTCGATCAAAAATTGTGTCCTACAGTCGATTATAGACAATAAAAATTCCTTTTAAACGCTGTGGTAACAAGGTAAGATTTATCTTCAGAATAAAACTTCACAGGCGTCCGTAAATAAAATCAAATTTTACAAATCACCAAACAAATTAATTTTGTTACAGGTTTTATTCAATTTTCTTAGAAACTAAGCTCAATAAAAAAAAAGTGTTCTCAACTTTATTGTAGAAAATAAAATAACCTTTCTAACCAAGTATAAGTTAGTAGGGTTTGATGGATGACAAACTCTTCAGCGACGCCTGCAAATGGGGGTCATTTAAAAAATAAATAAATAAAAACATTTTTGTCACTCGATTTCCAAAAAATGCCTTTTAAATTTGATTGTGGAAAATAAAATTTTCTTTTAAACTGTGTATAACAAGGTGAGAAAAGTTTAATTTTTAAAATGCCTTTTAAATTTGATTGTGGAAAATAAAATTTTCTTTTAAACGGTGTATAACAAGGTGAGAAAAGTTTAATTTTTAAAACTTTGGGGACGTCCGTAAATTAAATCAATGTTTAAAAATCACCAAACAACTTAATTTTTGCTCGATTTTTTTTAACATCCTTAAAATTTGAATCAGTGGCGGTAGTAGACCATCCCTTTCCTTACCACCGGCGGATCTACGGGGGGTACTGGGGGTAATTACCCCCCCCCCCAGAACCCGAAAAAAGTATATTAAGTATAAAGGTTGCTATAGATAAGTTAAAGACTAAAAAATATAATATTTTTATTGGCTTTATTAGATTCCTGATATGAAGCGCAAAGAAAAAATACGCAGAAGAAATATGCGCAAAGGAAAAAAGCGCATACGAAAAAAACGCACAGAGAAAATCTTACAATAATAACACCGGTAGGTAAACAAAATCAAGAAGTGTAGTATGTACCTATCTATATTATGTTTTTCGGTGCGCTATCTAAATGTCAACGAATAAAAATTTTACATTATACTAGGTAAGAATAGAGACCTTGTTATGTAAAACATATTTTAAAGAAATAGAGACCCGACGCACCTATCAAAGTCACTCAAACTGGTTAGGTATGTTATTTTTTTGCCAAGCTCATTAGTGTTTCAATAAAATAATTTTTTCCTACTTGCGAGCGTAAAACGCGTTTTTCCGCACCAATTTTAATGTGGAAAGTTCAACTTCCCGCATGCCGTGCGTAAAAATTTTTTTTACGCACGCTGTTTTTTTGTAAAAAATGATACTATTTGAACCAAATAGAAAACTAGAAATTATAATAACAATAAAAAATTACATTTTTATAATCGATATAAATTCGAGCCAAATTTTTTGGTTTTATAACAATATATAATTATAATTTTATTTAGTAAAAATAACAAATATTAACGTTGGCAGTTTAAAATCATCATTTCCAGCAAAGATTATAGATTATAATATATTTCCAGCACAAATTCCAAAATCCATTTTGACGCCGCAAAGACAAATCAAACTAAAAACCCCCCCTGAAGGTAAATATCAAATAAACTTGTCAGTGTCATCTAGTATATCATGTGACATAAAAGCAATATATAGAGTGACTTCAATTTATATAAAACTTTAATTATAAATTAGCGTGCGTAAAAGTAATTACTTTTACGCACGCCGTGCGTGAAAAATACTTTTACGCACGCCGTGTGTGAAAAATACTTTTACGCACGCTAAATTTCAAATTGACTTTTAGGCCTAATCAGACTTATTGACCCATTTATAAACTCGATTAAATTAAAAATGAAAACAAAATTTGTTTTTTGCTGTTTTATTGTAAAAAATACCAAATATATTAAAATGTAAAACCAAGCTTTTTATGCAATTAGGAAAAATTTTGTACCTAACTCTTCCGGAAAGTGCCTTTTCCGCCCTTGACGGCGTGCCCGAACTCCGCAAAGCGTCGTTCGGGCAACTGCCGTCGCGTGCGTAAAAGTATCACTTTCCGCACTAGTTAGGTAAATAACTAATGTTGTCAGCGATGAGTGACATCAATCATCATGCAACATATAAACAAATAGGTTTGTCCGTCACCCCCTGTAAATGTTCGTCAAAAATCGTTTATTTTTATTTTTCGATGCTTATATAAATTAACAAGAACGGAAGGACCGCTATTCTCCTCCTTTGATTTTGACTTAAATAAATTTGACTTTGATAAGTTTGTTGCGTCATACAGGGTCTCTAGATATGACTATCCCACAGTAAACTAATTATTTACATTCGTCTATGGACTATCCTCAATTAAAATAAATGGATCTATGACAGATCTTATACCTTCCTAGCTAACCTATTAGCACACTTTAAGGAAAACTATGATGATCAGCGTTGAAAAGATTTTTTAATATCTCAGAAACTATAAGCTTCTACGAAGTTTTTGGTTATAGCACAAATTATTGAGTCAAATATAGTCTATTATATTCCGAAAACCACATATTGATGCGATGCTCCGTTAAAAAGTTAGCATTTTTTAAATATTTTAATTGTCAAAACCTGTCATTAGCATTAATGGATTTTGACCAAAATCTAATCAGCTCGTTAGAGTGTCGAACAATATTTTTCCTGAAAATTTTATGAAAATCGGTTTAGCGCCCACTAAGCACAAAATCGTAAAAAACGTTAAATAAATGTTGAAAAAAAATGTTTTTTTTTCTAACACAAATTTGTGTTAAAATTAAGTCAACTTTTGACATTAAAAAAACATGTAGAAAATCGTAACGAAAATTTTATGTAAAAGCATTACCAAAAATATATTTCTTAATAACGTTAAGAAACCAACATTAAAAATAATACCATGAATATATGGTTATTTTTATAATGTTTTTCCTAGATCTCACTTCTAACGTTGAATGTAAGATATATGAAGCTAATAAATGTTTTGTTTTTTTTTAAATATTAAAAAAATATATACCATAGAGGGCGCGATGGCAGCGCCCTCTATAGTATAGCAGTCCCCCTACCTGAACATCGCCATCAGAGACAAAATAAAAAGAGACTGCCGAAAAGATAGGTCTGCGCAGCCAACAAGTTCCAGTAGCGCACAGCGCTGCAATCGCGGACTATGTTTCTATTTGTATTTAAAACTGATTTTATTCTGTTCGATTGGGGCCGTTTATAAATTACGTAAAACTTTGAGGAAATTGTCTATAACATAACACCTAGTATTTTCTTAATGCCATTTTTTGTTAGAAATGGTTCACTATGTTGAATTGAATAAATCTTTATTAGCAAATCATGCTATTTCAAATTACAAACATAAATATAAAAAATACATTTAAACGTTAATACATACACCAGTATTTCTATAACATAACAAATCCAAACTTATAAAACTAATAACTATTTACTTCTTATTATTACATAATGGATAATTATTGAAATAAAGCCTGGTTCAATAACAGCAATTTTTATTTAAATAGTATAAATACTGAATTAGGATATAAGTCATTGTTTTATAAAGGAATCAGATTGTATAACAAATTACCATTAGACATCAAAAATTGCAAATCAAATAATATGTTTAAGAGAAAACTTAAGAAGTACTTGTTGCCTAGTCAGCCTGTAAGTCTGATTGTTTATGTAAACCCTTGGTACCATATTATATTATTTTGTTATTTTAGTCTCCATATAATTTTTTTGGTGTGTTTTAGTACAGTAACCTTTTCTCATAAAGAAATATGGTATCAATGTTTTTTTTAGGATAGGATGTAAAACATTCTACAGTACAGTGTAAGTACTTGATAAAGCTGTGTGTTACTAGATTATTCTTTTAGTAGGTAGGTATAGTTAATTCTGTTGAGAATGATACAGGAATGCTTGTATCAGTATTATTAGAGAATTATTTGAATATAGTCACGCTATAATTGTGCCAGGCAAAATTTTGACACCATCACATTGTAATATCAGCTGTGATCTTTCAACACATGGCCTTTGTTTACATTATGAACCGGAATAAATAGTGCCTTCTTTTATTAATTGAAAATAAACGACGATAGTTTTAAATTCGACTTTGGTGTGAATTTTGAAGGATTAACTGTCAGTTTTCAATGTGAATGTGTCAAAATAGTGCCTGGCACAATTATAGCCTGGCTATATTTCTCTGATAATACCGAAACACCATTATAAGCATTCCTGTATCATTCCCAACAGAACTAACTATACCTACCTACTAAAAGAATAATCTAGTAACACACAGCTTTATTAAGTACTTACACTGTACTAAAATAGTTATTTAAACAACAAGGTTTGCAAACAACTCTTTGCACACGATCGAGACAGTTCGAGGGAGTGTGCAAAGAGGTTTTCAAACGAGTTTTTTACAATATTTTTTATACGACTGCTAATAAAGAAAGAAAAATCAAATTTTAATTTAACTTGTTTTTATTTCCGACATTTTTACAACAAAACTTTAAAAATTCAACAATTTTTTGACGTATTTAATCAACAAAACATACGAGCAGTGACGGTTGCTACGGAACTAAGCCAACTTATATTGATGGGTGACAACAACAAAAATCACAATGACGGGAGACCCGTATGCAGAAATGACATAGGTGTGCGCAAAAATGACATAAGCGTGTGCAAAACGTTTTGCACACAGCGTGCGCAAAATGCCATTTTCAGATCGTGTTCTCCGTGCGCAAAACCCCCTTTTACAAGACAGTTGTATAAAAAATGTTTTTAATCCTATCCTAAAAAAAAACATTGTCACCATATTTCTTTACGAGAAAAGGTTACTATACTAAAACACACCAAGAAAATAATATGGAGACTAAAATAACAAAATATAATATAATATAATATAATATAATATGGTACCAAGGGTTTACTTAAACAATCAGGCTGACTAGGCAACAAGTACTTCTTAAGTTTTCTCTTAAACATATTATTTGATTTGCAATTTTTAATGTCTAATGGTAATGTGTTATATAATCTGGTTCCTTTATAAAACAATGACTTATATCCTAATTCAGTATTTATACTATTTAAATAAAAATTGCTGTTATTACTTGTTGCATAGGTATGAACATCTGTAACATTCATCAATCAATGTTAATAGAAGTTGCAACCAAAAAAATAAATAAATAATACAAGTATTCTACCCATATTACAAATTGCAAGTCATTTTTAAAAGCAAGTTAAAAGTATATTGTAAACGCAAATTCTTGGTATGTTTTTCTGGAATTTTCGGATGCAAAAATTTTGCTACGAAATAACTTTTTCACTACAAAGGAGATCTGTTTTGTGTTAAAGCGTGTGTTATTAGACAAAACTATTCTTGTTTTGTGACTAGACAAGGTAAGAAAGATAATTTATGTTATTGAAGTTAGGGTCGATTTATATACTTGTTATTCTAAAAGTTTATTCATGTTTTTCAAGAAGATTTTTCGGGTATTCCCTTCAATCATTTTGTTTCTCATTTTTAAGGCTGATTTCTTTGCCATTGATAGACATAAGTTCTGCTTTAATGCTTCTTAATAAAAAAACAGATGTTTTTAAGGCTTTTTAATTCTTTTATCCTTTGGGGCCAGGCAAATATATACAGATTGACACTGAACACATACATTGGTTTGAGATAAAATGTGTCAACTTAGTATTGGTGCATTGTAAGCATTTTTCCTCCAAGTAACCAGGTAACCTGGTTACTCATTTTAGGTTTTTCCTCGCTGAGTAACACTAAACCTGACATCACAAGTAACCACACAGGCTCACCAGCTTAGCAGAAGTGGTTGCTTCAAAATTTTAAGGTTAAGTGCGTTTGTTTATATTTCAAACTTGGTAATTCCAAAATCTTTAAAATTGAAGTGTATTTTACAATGAATTTAGAGAAAAATCATGTCACTGACCGGTGATGTCATACAACTGGTCACTCCAAGTAACTGTGATGTCATTTCGAGTTACTTATTATAGGAGTGACTAGTAACCTCGAGGAAAAAGGCTGTGTGTGTTAGGGAGGGGTGATCATCTGTCCACAGTAGGTATACAAATTTTTTTAACAGGACTGAATAGGACTCCACAGGACACTAAAATACACTACCGGGCCAAGAATTTATTTGAGTCCTGTAGGATGGTGTACAAATTTTGTTCAGCTGTTCACCCCTCAGTTATGGCAGGGGTGGATCTAGGAACTTTATTTAGGGGGGGTAGATATCATAATGAATATTGCATAAAACTGTTTTGCATAGTGACCAGGATGTGTATTCTGTATGTAAAAACTTAATATAGTTTGAGATTTGGGGGGGGGGAAATTTCCCCTCCCGTAGATCCGCACCTTCTTATGGGTCATTGTCCATATAATTTTATTATTATTGATGTATTGCCTTTTCAGCATTTTCCATTTTTAGTTTTAGTAGATATTTTAGTCAGTAGTGCACCCAAGAATAGGTCTTGGGGGGACCCGAGACTCAGTTATGTCATATCTTCACCTATTTAATTTTTTTATTCATGAAATATATGGAGAATGTCTAAAAATCCTTAGGCTTCTGTCTTTTAGTTTAGTGTTTGAACATAATTCTAACTATTGCTTTTACATTTTAGGTACACAAACATTATGGATTTGTATGGATCATTGCATCACATTAAGTACACACTGCTTGGTTGCAAATGTTTTTTCATTTAGGTAAGTAATAGAGAAATATTGGTTAATAAGTTCTGTCTCTTTCCACACCCATACTAGGGCCTATTCTTAAAATACATAATGCCATTTAACATATAATTATATTGTTACAAATTTAAGTTATTTAAATTTTATAATTGGAATTTATTTAGGTTTAGTGTAGTATTAGGTCGATTTATCTTAAGGTTGTATTCTTAGTCTAGGTTTTAGTTGCGTTGTCTCTGGCTTGCGGTCGCGGTAGTGCGGGAACTTTCCGGACGTCGAAGGCTGCCGGAAAGTTCGAGAGAGATGGACGATCCTATATATAGGGCCGGGGTCGCGCACCAGGCAGTCAGTCACAGATACCTGCTGTAGTGGTCGTGAGATGTTAACACGAAGGTAATAGACCGATTATAGTAGTGAATTATTAGCAAGTTATTCGTAAGTTTAAGTGCGTGTTTTTGTACATAATTTGTCGAAATAAATTGACGTATCGTTTTCAACAATTGCGAGTTTTAATTTGTCGTTGTGAACCCGTAACAATTGGTGTCAGAAGTGGGATTAAAAGAAATAAATAATGCAAAGACTATCCTTACACAGTACCACCGGCTAGGACAATTAAAAAGAAGAACAGTAAGTGATTTTGCCAGAATATTCGGAACTGAATAGTGCAAAGACTACCCTTACATATTACCACCGGATAGGACAATTGGACAGAAAAACAGTAAGTGATTTTTCTAGAATATTCGAAGAAGTTCGATATTGTTTTATTCAAAAACTAAAAGAGATATTTAAGAACCGACTTCGACATTAACTTTACAGTCCAAAAATTGATAATTAGAGAGATTTTCTAGAATATTCTATAGCATTCTACGACGTTCTATTCAAAAACTAGAAGAGATATACAAATACCGATTTCGACATTAGTTTAGTTATTTCAAAAGTAAGAATTAGAAAGAATTTCTAGAAGATTCCATAACATTCTACGACGTTCTATTGAAAAACTAGAAGAGATATACAAATACTGATTTCGACATTAGTTTAGTTATTTCAAAAGTAAGAATTAGAAAGAATTTCTAGAAGATTCCATAACATTCTACGACGTTCTATTCAAAAACTAGAAGAGATATACAAATACCGACTTCGACAGTAGCTTAGTTATTTTAAAAGTAAGAATTAGAAATTATTTCTAGAATATTCCATAACATTCTACGACGGTCTATTCGAGAACCAAAAGAGATAATCAAAAAGTGACTTCTACATTTGCCTAGTAGCAGAAAGAGTAGCATCTACCAGTATATTCCAGAACATTCCATTAGGTTCTATATAAGAATTGGAAGAGATATTGAAAAACCGACTTCGACATTCGCTTTATAGCCCTAAAATAGACGTTTTAAGTGATTTATCAGGAAGTTGATGCTTACTAGACAAGGATCGGCCAAGATGGAAGATTTAACTAAAATGATGCAGGCTCTAGCAGCTCAAATGGCTCAAAACCAGAACGACATGAAACAGACCATTGAACAAAACCAGGGCGATATAAAACACACCATGGACGACATGAAGCAGACCATGGAACAAAACCAGAACGACATGAAACAGACATTTCAGCAAAGATTAGATGGCATTCAAGAAAACATCGATCAAATAAAGAGCAACTCTGAACAGCTGAGAGAGGAGTTCAAGACAGCAACCGAAGACCTTAAGGAAGACATAACTCATAGAATGCAGAATGTAGAAGAAAAAGTGGAGACCAAACTACAGAAAGTTAGAGAAGAAGTTTTTCAAACCATGGAAGAAAAATTCCAGGACGTGTCAAAACAGCTTATACAGCTCCAAAAAGAACATAACAAAATGAAAGCTCAGGGATGTGTTGTGAATTCCAACCAAAACATTAAGCCTCCAAATTTTGATGGTACGTCTTCCTGGTCTACCTACAAACAACAATTTGAAGCTGCCGCCGCTGCAAATAGTTGGAACGATGACGAAAAAGCTAGAGCTTTGTTAGTAGCTCTACGAGAACCTGCTCTTGGACTTTTACGGTCTATTCCAGCGGAACGAAAACAGAGTTACAATGCTTTAGTGGCAGCTTTAGAAAGAAGATATGGAGATGAACATTTACGAAATTTGCATTGGTCAGAATTAAATATTCGCCAACAAAGAACAGGGGAGTCATTACAAGAGTATGAAGCGGATATCAGGAGGCTGATGTACTTGGCTTACCCAGAAATGCCAGAAAATTACAGAGATCCCTTTACGGTAGATCGCTTTATTAACGGCTTGCGAGACACGGACTTAGCAAAGTTACTTCGTCGAGAACGCTTCCAAAACAGCAGTGAAGTGTTGATTCGAGCCCTTGAAATTGAATCATCAAATAATATGTCCAGGCCAAAAGTAAGAGCTGTTTCAATTCAGGAGGGAGAAGAAATGAGCACTGGAGAGGAGGTCAACTTAAAAACGCTAAACCAACTGTTTCAGTCACTGATAGAGAAGATTGATTCTTTGAAAGAAAGCAGACGATCCCCTCCAAATGTAAAGTGTTTCAGATGCGGACGTACAGGGCATATTCAACGCGATTGTCGTGTCCAAATGAGGTCTCGCTCACCATCTACTGGGACAGAGTACCGAAGAAGAGATCAGGAAAACTAAAACTAGTCAACGCAGAGGGGCGGGTGTTGGCTAATGGGAATTTAGCCCCCAAAATTTACTCTATCAAGAGCTTAAAACATACTGCTGACAGTCTTAACATCGACGGACTTATTAATGGAAGAAAAGTTAATATAACAGTAGACACTGGTGCTGCCATATCATTGCTTAAGTTCAAAATTGCAACGAGATATAAAATTCGACCAACAGAAAAGAAAATAACACTTAAGACTGTGACTGGAGAATCCGCCGACGTGTTGGGGCAGACAGACATAGACCTACAGCTGGGGAGGTTGAAGATTCGCCACTCGGTATTAGTTGCAGACATAGAAGACGAATTTATTTTAGGAATGGACCTGATAAGTAAACATGGATTTGCGTTTGATAATAAACTTAATACCCTAAGATTTGGGAACGAAGAGTTCATTTTGTCAAATAGTCACATCAATAAAGAACCAATAAAGGTGGTGGCAGTATGCACAACAAGACTAGTCGGTAACAGTGAGACCATAATTTTTGGGAGGCTAGAAAGTAAAACATCAAGCTGCGTCGGACTCATAAGCCAACAAAACACACCCAACACCTACCTCGTTGCAAAATCACTAGTTAAAACCGATAAAGACATCCCGATTAGAGTCGCCAATATTTTCCCAAATAGTGTCAAAATTAATAAGGGGGAGGTGGTAGCATTATTTGAACCAGTACAGAAAGTAACAAGATGTGAAGAGCCAACTTCCGAGGATACAAGCAAGTTACCAATGGAGGTATTTCAGCAATTTGAGTCAACTTGGCAACATCTCACTCCAGAAGAATTTAGTAAAGCGAGAGAGTTTATAGAAGAGCAAACTAATATCTTCGAAACTAGGAGTAGTTCGGGACGCACAAACCTTATTCAACATGCTATCAACACTGGCGATGCCCAACCGATAAGACAACCCCCAAGAAGACTACCAATGGCCAAACAAGAAGAAGTTCACAATCTCATTAATAAAATGCTCAGCGACGGTGTTATTGAAGAGTCATCAAGTCCTTGGTCATCTCCTGTAGTGTTGGTCACTAAAAAGGATGGAAGTACTAGATTTTGTGTCGACTACAGGAAACTTAACGATGTGACCAAGAAAGATAGTTACCCACTGCCAAGAATAGACGACACATTAACAACATTGGCAGGATCATATTGGTTTTCTACTCTTGACCTGAAAAGTGGGTATTGGCAAGTAGGAATCTTTGAAAGAGATAAAGAGAAGACTGCATTCTCTGCTGGAAGTGGACTTTATCAGTTTAATGTGATGCCATTTGGCCTGTGCAATGCCCCAGCTACATTTGAAAGACTAATGGAAGTCGTTCTACGAGGCCTTACTTGGAAAACCTGCCTAGTCTATTTGGATGATGTCATAGTAATGGGGAAATCATTTCAAGATCATCTAGATAATTTACGAGAAGTATTCTCAAGAATCAGGAACGCAAATCTTAAACTGAACTCAAAGAAATGTTTTCTGTTCCAAGAAAAAGTTGAGTTCCTGGGTCACGTCGTTTCCCGAGAAGGCATCCATACCGACGAAAAGAAGTTACAAGCAATAAAAGAATGGCCTCAACCTCGTGACAAACATGAATTGAGAAGCTTTTTGGGTCTGTGTACATACTACAGACGATTTGTAGAAGGATTCGCCAAAATAGCGTCTCCATTACATAGACTTACAGAAGATAAAGCTTCTTACAAATGGAATACCGAATGTGACCAAGCATTTAGAAGACTAAAAGCAGCATTATGTTCTAGTCCGATTCTTGCATATCCCATTCCAAAAGGAAAATTCATATTAGATACTGATGCGAGCAACGATGGCATAGGAGCAGTACTCTCCCAGGTACAAGATGGAGAAGAACGGGTCATCGAATTTTTCAGCAAGAAGCTATCCAAACCAGAAAGAAATTATTGTGTTACTAGAAAGGAGCTCCTAGCCATAATTAAATCCGTAGATCACTTTCACAAATATCTCTACGGACAAGAGTTTCTGATTAGAACGGATCATGCTGCGTTACAGTGGCTCATGAAAATGAAACAACCTGAGGGGCAAGTCGCGAGATGGATAGAAAAGCTACAACAATACCATTATCAAATAAAGCACCGAGCGGGAAGGGTGCATAATAATGCAGATGCATTGTCCAGAAGACCTTGCCCTGACGATTGTAAACATTGCAGGAAAATTGACCAGAAAGAAGGAATTACCTATGTGCGCCAGATAAAGTTAGAACCAGATGAAGAATGGATGTTGGCTTCGGTTAGAACCACACAACTTAACGACAAAGATGTAGGACCTATCTTGCGATTGAAAGAAGAGAACAAGCCACGACCATCATGGCAAGATATCGCAAACCAAGGGGTGATATTCAAATCACTGTGGGCACAATGGGATCCACTGATAGTAGAGGGAAACATCCTTAAACGTGCCTGGGAAAGTGCCGATGGCCTTACTGTGGTTAATCAAGTAGTGGTTCCTAGGAGCATGGTAGACAATATAATGGCCGAATGCCATGGTGGAAAATCAGGCGCGCACCTAGGCATAAATAAAACCATGGACAAAATTCGAAACCGATTTTATTGGGTCAATTACTTTCAAGATGTGAAAAACTGGTGCCGCCGATGTTCGACTTGTGCAGCCAGCCAAGGTCCCAAAACAAGATCCAGAGGTCAAATGAAACAATATAACGTAGGTCTACCATTCGAACGCATTGCTATTGATGTGGCCGGACCATTTCCAGAAACTAAAAAGGGCAACAAATACATCCTTGTTGTCATGGATTACTTTAGCAAATGGCCAGAAGTTTTTGCTTTGCCTAACCAAGAGGCCACTACAGTTGCGGAAGTTCTGGTAAATGATGTTTTCAGCCGATTTGGCATTCCTTTGGAACTACATTCAGATCAAGGAAGAAACTTTGAATCGAAGCTCTTCCAGAATCTCTGTGACCTTTTAGGAATACATAAAACACGGACTACGGCTTTACATCCGCAGTCAGATGGCATGGTTGAAAGATTTAATAAAACAATAGAAGAACATCTGTGCAAAGTTGTTGATGAGCACCAAACAGATTGGGACCAATATATTCCATTGTTTTTGATGGCCTATAGAACCGCCATTCACAATACGACAGGAACTACTCCATCTAGTATCCTGTTTGGTAGAGAACTGCGGTTACCATGTGATATCATGTTTGGTTCACCTGAAGAAGAACACTTAGAGGTTAATGACTATGTCGAACGTTTAAGGCAAAAGCTGCACGATATCCATGAAGTGGTTAGAGAGCGAATAGAAATAGCCAGTGACCGCATGAAAGCGAGATATAACCTGAAAGCAAACTCTTCAGGGTTCAAAGAGAATGATCAAGTCTGGCTATACAATCCTAAACGCAAGAAAGGAAGATCACCTAAGTTGACACCACCATGGGAAGGGCCTTATAAAGTTGTTAAGAGAATTAATGATGTAGTCTACCGAATCCAGAGACGCCCGAAGTCCAAGATGAAAGTTGTTCATCTAGACAGACTAAAACCTTACCTGGGAAATGTTGATCGAGACGATCAAACCTGAAGAGGAGGATAGTGTTACAAATTTAAGTTATTTAAATTTTATAATTGGAATTTATTTAGGTTTAGTGTAGTATTAGGTCGATTTATCTTAAGGTTGTATTCTTAGTCTAGGTTTTAGTTGCGTTGTCTCTGGCTTGCGGTCGCGGTAGTGCGGGAACTTTCCGGACGTCGAAGGCTGCCGGAAAGTTCGAGAGAGATGGACGATCCTATATATAGGGCCGGGGTCGCGCACCAGGCAGTCAGTCACAGATACCTGCTGTAGTGGTCGTGAGATGTTAACACGAAGGTAATAGACCGATTATAGTAGTGAATTATTAGCAAGTTATTCGTAAGTTTAAGTGCGTGTTTTTGTACATAATTTGTCGAAATAAATTGACGTATCGTTTTCAACAATTGCGAGTTTTAATTTGTCGTTGTGAACCCGTAACAATATGTTCAAAAGTAATGATCAAAGGGGGAGCAGGGTTTGGCCTTGTATTACACATAACTTTTTTTTAATGTATTTTGTTTCTTGAAAATTTAAGAATAGGCCCAAAGTGTACTTGGGGCAGAGCTTCAAGAGCTAAGCTCCCCCTCAAAAATTTGGTTAGCCCCTGAAATTATATTACATATAAACACATATTTCAGACAGAGTCGACACGAAGGCTTATTGGGGTGGGGGAGGCAACAGCCACCTTTCCTAACTAATAATTTTAAAAAAAAACTATCCAAAAAATTTTAGATTAGCAAAAAGAAATGTTACCACCCAATTTGTTTTTAGTTTTTGTCCAAAAACTGTTTACTCAATTTTTTTTGGTTTTACAGAGAAAAAGTTAATAACAGAAAAAAGGATCCTCACTCAATTTTTTTTTATTTTCTCTCCAAAAATCTTTCTACCTAAAATTTTATTTGTGATTTTCTACTTTTGCTAAAATTTAATATTTTGGGGAGGGACTCCCTCCCATCCCCCCTTAGCGACGCCCATGTTCAGAAAAGAAAATAGAAAGCAAAATTAATTTTTTTAGGGATTTTCAGAAAAAAATTAAATAAACATGGTTCCGCAAATGCTTTTGCGATGTTTTGCTCAAATTTGGAACGTGTGTTTAGCTGCAAGGCATACATCATTAAGCTTGCCAAATATCAGGAAAAAACTACAGGGTGATATTTTTTCAGGAATCATGCCCCCTTTTCCCCTAGAACTTTTTTGCAGTAAGCTAATGGTAGATTCAAATAGATTCTTTGTTTTACTCAGAAACTTTTTGATCTTCTGCAATTTTTTATAACTCTAACTGTTTCCAAGAAAAGACAAAAAAGGAAAATTTGTACCCAGCATTATTTTAGTTTTATGTGAGTTTTATGTAATTTCTAAATAGCAATTGAAGATACAAGTTATTTTAGTTTGTTTTTTTTTTCTGAAAAATGTTTAGAGAAAAAAATATTGCAGATCAAAAAATTTCTGAATAAAATAAGGAATTAATTTTACATTTTTGAATCTGCCAGTGACTTAGTGCAAAAAAGTTCTGGGGAAAAAAAGGGGGCATGTAACAAAATACATGTTCCAGATTTGAGCTAAATATCTCAAAAACTGCACGAGTTATAAATAAAAAGCAAACAAAAAACTAATATTTTAATAACCCATATCTCAAAAACTAAGCATGGATATACACAGTTTTTTTTCTTAAAATCACTCAAGATAATCCTCTGAAGTTTGGCTGCATACTTTATTAACACCTGTATAAAAAAGCTACTATTATGAGTCCCTTGGCAGTTTTTTTTTTTGGTTTTTAGTCATCCAATGCAACAATCAACAATGTGTGGCCACCTTTATTATTAAAAAACTAAAAAATGGATTTTGTGAAGAATATATGAAAATTACATTACAACATTTGAGCAATTCCACATGAACCTAGAAATTAGAAAATTGAAGACTGTAAAAGTGTGTTCTTATTTTTTTTAAATATTGGTTTTATTAAGGATTATTAGGTGTTACATGTTTAACTATATTTAAGTTTTTTAAAAATCCACAGTTTTTTGTAATATAAATACTTAGTTTATACATTTAAGAAAAAACATTATATTTGTTAAATATTTTTAGATTTTTCTAAAACAGTTCTCATTTTTAAAAAAATAAATATTACGTTTTTTATAAAACATTGTTTTTTATTTAAGTATTACATTTTCGAGGTCATGCAAATTTTTACGTATGCGGAAAAAGTTTGGATATCTTACAGGTTGACATGACTAAAATTAATATATTTTTGATATCCAAATTCTTTTCCTATACATGAAATTAGCATGACCTCAAAAATAGCAGCTTTACTGAGAAAAAGATCTATTTAAAAAGCCCGCCGAGCCCGCCCGCGCATTCTTAATTCTTCCAGTAGCCAAGGGTGGCGCTAGCGTAAACTTGATGCCGCTTTTGAACCATAGAATTAAGCACTCTTTTATTATTTTCTCTATGATCGCCATTAGTTGCGTTTCGCTGCGAGTTGGTACAAGTCTGTAGCAAAGACGCTTTTTGTAATTTGGGTTAAAATATTTGCATTTTGCAGAAACAAACATGGCAAATTTAAAGCACCATTATTAATATTGATAGTGAATACATATTTGGATCGGAATGTTACTCCAGTTGTATGGGAAAGATGGTATAGCTAAAGAACAACAAATGTGTGTGCAGTGATCTAAATGAAGCACCACAAAATCAGGTAAAAAAAAGTAAACAAAAGAAAAAAATGATTTTGTATGAAGTATCGCATTCCTATAGGTAATCAGACAGGGAATGCGAAAATTCACCGCGGACGATTAGCCGCCGGACCTTAAGCCGCGGATTCATTTGAGGCAGAATTATATAATAATAAGTCTTTATTGATAAATTAATGCTACATAGGCGAGGTTTAGCAAACTGCTACTTCGCAAGCCTCGCAGCGGGACCAAACGAATGCTTCGTTTGCATTCATGCTAAAGTGGATACGCGCCTTGAAATTGTTTGCCTTGTATTCACTTGAGCATGAATTGTTTGGCCTCGTAGCGAGGCACTTACTACAAAATTATTGTTTACATATAATTTTAAATTTTATTTTCAGAAGCTACGAGCCGAATTGCCTTTACTGAGTGTCGATTTCACGAAAACCTCAACTCAACTGCCCTGCGTTTCCTAAATAGAAGAATTTTATTTACATTATTTATGTTACCTTATCTTTAGAGATATTTTTAAAAAATATATTGTTCATTGTTAAAAAAAACATTTATTTTTCAATGTTAGAAAAACATTTCTTTTTCACTGTTAAAAATCAATATTTTTTTAACGTTCGACAAAAACTTTAAAAAAACGTTATAAAAACATAAGATTATTTTTCTAAAGTCAGAAAACGGGTTATTAAGCTTGTTTTTCACTATGAATATGACGTTAGAACTAACATCCTACCTAACGTTATGGTTTTAACTTTATACATTATTTTGACGTTATTAAAATGTTTTTATGTTTAGTGGGCGGTTTAGGAGCCATCGTGTTACGGACAGAAAAAAAATACACACACACACAGACAGACGTCACGACGATATTGCTAGGATAGGTCAAAATACACTCAAAACACATTTTCGGCGTTATCTCAAAAAAAAATTTTTTGTCATAAACAATACCTTCTCTAGCTAATGCTGTGCGGGTTAGGAAGGTAAAAAATCAGAAACTATTTGACCACTGCGCAGAACTACTTTATGAATCCACGTTTACATCATTCATCATTTTTTTATATATTTTCAAAACTGCAATTTTTGCAATTTTCAGAGTTTTGTGCAACTTACTTTGTGTTCGCGCGAAAAATTGTTTTTTTATTTCGTTTTCTCGAAGTTTTATGGAGGACCATTTTTTTATTTTGGGTATCGGTGTAAGTTTTTATAGATTTTTAAAATTTTAAGTTTTTTAAAAGACAAATATGTTCAATTTTTTTTGTTAATTTCAAAATTTTATGAAAGTTTTAATACAAATACTTTGGTTTTTTTATGGCGAGATGATCTATAATAACCTAACATGCTACTTTTTTACATGGAAGATTCGAATTTTGAAGCTTAACTTTATTTCGTTGTGCACTGTTTTACTATGTGCGCTATTTTCCATGTGCGCTTTGTCGGTGTGCGCTTTTTGACGTGTGCGCTCTTTTCCTATCAGGATCTTTCCTGTGTCCTTTTGTCATATGAGCATTTTTCCTGTGCTCTAATTTACCCTTGCCCCTTACCCATCTTACCGTACCTACAAAATTATGGCGCAGGATGTGGAGAAAAGGTGGTAGGAGCACCTTTGCTGCTAGAGAATCTTTTTTCGGGGGAAGTTTCATATTTTTTTTTTTGTAGAGGGACATGGGAGGGAGGGTGGGGAGATACGAGGTGTGCAAATACTATTAATGCAGATGGCGGCTATAGTGTGGTGCTTCATTTGGTAGTTTTTAAAAATTTATTTTATATACGGACGCCCCTGAAGTTTTAAAAATGAAATTAATCTTACCAAGTTATACATCATTTAAAAGGAAATTTTATTTTCTACAAATCAGCTGTAGGGCATATTTCTTATAAAAAGCTTTTTTGGAAAATCGGGTAAAACCTGTGACAAAAATTTTTTTTTTTTTTCATTTATATGACCCTTACGTCGCTGGAGAGTTTGTCATTAACCAAACCTCACTAGCTTGTATATCAGTCAAAAGGGAATTTTATTTTCTACAATTAAGTTTAGAACACATTTTTTTCAATTGGGCTTAGTCTCTGAGGAAATTGGATAAAACCTGTAAAAAAATTAATTTGTTTGGTGATTTGTAAAAATTGATTTTATGTACGGACGCCTGTGAAGTTTTAATTTAAAACTAAATCTTTGTCATACAGTACTTAAAAGAAAATTTCATTGTCTACAATCGACTATGGAACAGGTTTTTTGATAGAAGGCTTGGTTTTTAAGATAATTGGGTAAAACATGTGACAAATATGTAGTTTTTTAATTTTTTTACATTTTCTCAATAAACGGACGCCGCTGGAAAGTTTGGCTGACCGCACTGGCTTATTATTAAAAAGATAATTTAATTTTCTACAAGAAAGTGTAAAATATTTTTTTTTCAAAAAACTTAGTTTTTGAGAAAATTGGACAAAACTAAAATAAATGGATCCATGACGGATCTGATACCTTCCTAGCTAGCCTATTAGCACACTTCAATTGAGCTATGATAATCACCCTTAAAAACAGTTTTTGTAAATATCTCGGAAACTAAAGCTCCTACGAAACTTTTGGTTATAATACAAATTATTGAGCAAAATGTGGTCTATTATATGCCGAAAACCGCATATTGATGCGACGCTCCGTTAAAAAGTAAGCATTTTTAAAAAATTTTAATTGTCAAAAAACTGTCATTAGTATTTATGTATTTTGACCAAAATCTAATCAGCTCGTTACGGTGTCGAACACTGTTTTATCTAAAAATTTTATGAAAATCGGTTGAGCCGTTTTGGAGCTATCGTGTTACGGACAGAAAAAAAATACACACATCCCACTAAACACATTAATAACGTCAAAATAATGTATAAGTTAAAAACATAACGTTAGGTTGGATGTTAGTTCTAACGTCATATTCGTAGTGAAAAAGAAGCTTAATAACCCGTTTTCTGACGTTAGAAAAATAATCTTATGTTTTTATAACGTTTTTTTAAAGTGTTTTTCAACGTTAAAAAACTATTGATTTTTAACAGTGAAAAATAAATATTTTTTAACAATGAAAAAATATATTTTTTTCAAGTAGGTAAAGATAAGGTAACATAAATAATGTAAATAAAATTCTTCTATTTTGGAAACACAGGGCAGTGAACTCGACACTCAGTAAAGGCAATTCGGCTCGTAGCTTCTGAAAATAAAATTTAAAATTCTATGTAAACAATAATTTTGTAGTAAGTGCCTCGCTAAGAGGCCAAACAATTCATGCTCAAGTGAATACAAGGCAAACAATTTCAAGGCGCGTATTCACTTTAGCATGAATGCAAACGAAGCATTCGTTTGGACCCGCTGCGAGGCTTGCGAAGTAGCAGTTTGCTAAACCTCGCCTATGTAACATTTATTTATCAATAAAGACGATTTATTATTATTATATAATTCTGCCTCAAATGAATACGCGGCTAATCGTCCGCGGTGAATTGTCGCATTCCCTGTCTGATTACCTATAGGTATGAAATATTTCATACAAAACCATTTTTTTTCTTTTGTTTACTTTTTCTTACCTGATTTTGTGGTGCTTCATTTGGATCACTGCACACACATTTGTTGTTCTTTAACTATCCCACCTTTCCCACACAACTGGAGTAATATTCCGATCCAAATATGTATTCACTATCAATATTAATAATTGTGCTTTAAATTTGCCATGTTTGTTTCTGCAAAATGCAAATATTTTAACCGAAATTAAAAAAAGCGTCTTTGCTACCGACTTGTATCAACTCGCAGCGAAACGCAACTAATGGCGATGTTTAGGTAGTGAGACTGCTATACTATAGAGGGCGTTGCCATCGAGCCCTCTATAGTATATATTTTTTTAATGTTTAAAAAACAAAACATTTATTAGCCTCATATATTATTAAATTCAACGTTAGAAGTGAGATCTAGGAAAAACATTATAAAAGTAACCATATATTGATGGTATTATTTTTAATGTTAGTGAAATTATGGTTTTTTTAATGCTGGTTTCTTAACATTATTAAGAAATATATTTTTGGTAATGCTTTTACATGAAATTTTTGTTAGGATTTTCTACATGTTTTTTTTAATGTCAAAAGAAATTTCATTGTCTACAATTGCCTATAGAACACAATTTTTGAAAATCTCAAGAAAATCGGGTAAATCATGTAATAAACATGATTCTTTTTTACATCACCTCAATAAAGGACGCCGCTGAAGAGTTTGTCATTGGTCGTACCCCACTGACTAATACATCGTTCAAAAGCAAATTTTATTGCCTATAATAAAGGGTGATAACATATTTTTCCCTAAGATGTTTAGTTTTTGAGAAAATTTTAAGAAAACCACTTCTCAGGTTGGGGGGTCTGGGGGGGTTTATGGGGGTTTTTGCAGCTAATATTTAACAAACTAATAAAATTTTATATCTAGGTTTGATTTTACACATTTTTGATTAATTTCTCTGTCATTGTGGCTTTAAGGTGTCAACTTAGTTAAATTTTCAGAAATTCGAACATGACTATAAGAGAAGGGGGGATGAAAAGAAAGTGGACCAAAACCTGGCTTGGCAACATCCACATCGTTAATCTGTGACCTTTTGTCAGATAGATTCCATTCTCAAACTGCGGTCTTCATATTTTGCATACTCAACTACCTACAGCGCCTGCACTATTGTGCATGATGGTGTGCATGAGGGTGTGAGTGATGGTGTGCATGATAGTGTGTGTGATAGTGTGCATGGAGTGCTTAAAGGTGTGCATGGTGGAGTGTGTGATGGTGTGCATGATGGAGTGTGTGATGGTGCGTGATGGAGTGTGTGATGGAGTGTGTGATGGAGTGCATGATGGGATGTGTGATGGTGTGCCTGTGTTTGTAACATGAGCTTCTAAACCCCTATACCAATTTTTATAAAATGTTCAGGTAAAATAGTGTTCAACAATGAAACCAGCTGATTAGATTTTGGTCAAAATCCATTTATGCTAATGACAGTTTTTTGACAATAAATTTTTTTTAAAACGCTAACTTTTTAACAGAGCATCCCATCAATATACAGTTTTCGGAATATAGTAGATCCAAGGACACTCATCGTAAAGGCAAGCTTTATAGGAAGCAAAGCTAACGTCAGGCTTTCTATTTTTTGGCTATTATTTTTGACATGTTTTCCTCGGTTTCGCATTGGCGGTTCTGTTTTATTTTGAAGATGTTGTTTTACACAGTATGAAGGTACCTAAACTATATATATTTATGTAATTAGAATTAAAAAGTTATGCTGCAAGCTATCTTGAAACTGTATCATTATTAAATAGACCTTTAGACTGTGTTAAAACCACATTTTTAAAATAACAACGAGCCGCCAATGCGAAACCGAGGAAAACATGTCAAAAATTATAACCAAAAAATAGAAAATAAGAGTAGGCTTCGCTACCTGTAAAGCTTGCTTGAGGATGAGTGACCTTAAGTAGATCACATTGCACATCAATTTTACAAATTTTCCTCAATAATTTCTCTTATTACCAAAATTTTTTTTTTTACAAAAGCTGTTTTCAAGGCTGATATATCACCGATTGCTAGGAAGGTATCAGATCGGTCATGGATTCATTTCATATGGGGAGTTGGCCACAGCCCCTCGCCCTGGGGTCGGACCTGCTCGTAATCAACCTTGGAATTTTAGATAATTTCACAAATAAATAGAGCTTTTGCCTTTGTTTTAAATTGCGCGCCCCAGCGCCCCATGCAAAGATTATAGATTATAATATATATTATTGGCCCATGTATCTCTACCTCTCTCTACTACCCAGAGACAAATTCTCTATGCATAGGGATGGTACTCCGGAGCAGTACCTGTTCTTTTCGGAACAGGTCTGTGCCCGGAGCAAGTCGGAACAGGTATGAATTTCCGGAACAAGTTGTTCCGCCGGAGCAGAAGTGACAAGGAAACTTCGAGAGAGCCAGAACATAACAGAAACAACTTGCTCCCTGCTTTTACGCCTGTTCCGAGTCTTCACTTCAGCTAGCTGCATCTTTCTCAGGCTCGCTACGTAACCTTTATGAGACACACACTGGGTATATCTTCGTCCTTTTCTAAATTATTGTTTTGAAAAAGGACAGAAATACACTTAGTGCGCACTGGGGCAACTCGTAGACATTGCTGATAGACAGACAACACGCATGGTGCTAGGGTTGGCGGGGTGCGGTGTGACGTAATGCAGATTATCTTTAACAGTGGCCCAACACTTGATAACACCAAAAACTCCACTTTATAATTTTAAAGTGAAGCGTTTTGTAAAAATTGCATTTCTTTTTCTATTTAAAAAAATAAAATTGTTATAAGCGACAACCAGATATAGCGGTTAACACCCTGTACCTCATTTATATACCTTGTAACACCAATAACAGATCACAGGCATAGTTAGATTTCATGCAGCACATCTGTTACTGCACTGCAGGAACAAATTGTTCCTATCATAAAATGCGAAACAGTTGCAATTTATTTCCCTTGAAAAGTCCGGAACAGTTTGGAGAAGGAGCAGATGTTTCGGAACAGGTCATGATAAAAATCGGAACAGGTCAGACCTGTTCCGGCAAATTTACTGCTCCGGCCATCCCTACTATGCTACTACCAAAGCGCTCCGCGGATTGGCTTTCTGTGGAGGTGGTGATGCTTTAAGTCTTCCCAAGCTCCGTTGCCAAATTAGCATCTTAAAATGTAAATCGATTAGCAACAAAATGAGTCTGGAACTACACTCACGTGCCATTTTAATGCAACTCTAAGGCACTGGTCAGGTGATCAAAGCTTATCCCAACAAGGTAAGTGAACACAAAAATAGGAAATAAACAAAGCCATAAAAAAAACGAAAAATAACACCATTCATTGCAAACTTTTCAATTGTTTTGGACTTACCCAAAAACAAAATGCCAGAGAGTGGCAATTCGTTCAAAAATTTAAGAAACTTTCATAATATTCAATAGTTTCTTTTCACCAAAACAAAAACAACACTTCACCAAACGCAAACGTGGAATATTGCCCGGTTGCCGATACCAAACTGTCATTATAAATCCGAGAATTTTTAGCTTTTTAAATCATTTTGCGTTAAATATATTATTAGTACCATTTTCTTGAAGCTATAATATATTTTCAAATGCGTGGCTAATCGAAATTAAATCATCTGTTTTGGAAGTATTAGCTTTTAAAAAGGTTTGTTTTACAAATTTTTAAATTTACCGCACCTTCTGCCGGCCCTTGCGGAACATGCGCAATCGTTAAGACGCCCCCACTGCACTTCTATTTAGATCCCAACAGCGCCCGTAAATAAGTTGCGTGATCTCGCTCTGCCGTGAACATTTCTGATTGAATTTAAAGAAAGACAGATAATACGGCAATGTTGGAATTTAGACAAAAGTTTCGTCCCGCACCGCGACCCCGAATCATGAGCGTTGTTGTGAATCCAATATGGCGATAACAAATCTGTGTTTTGCCTGTTGAAATTTTCTAGCGAAATTCGCTTTTTTTAATGAATTTTTTGTGTAAAACGTAGTTTAGTAGGAGAGGTTTTGTAGTTTTGAGTCGCATCGACGTTTTATTGCCGGTTTGCGGCCGGTCTCAAGTGCACAAAAAGTGAGGATTAAATTTAGGTAATTTTCGGACAAAGGTTGTGGTTTTTAACTGTGAGTTCACCTCGTTTCTCTTGTCTATTTCGTCTGCATGCTAATTGCAACCAATTACTAATTTATAATTCTCGATTTTCACTAATTTCTGTGTACAAAATAGAGCCCGATTTTATTGAATAATGTGGCAAGAAAATCATGTCATTTTCGTTGTGTTTACCTTCAAGTTGTCAAATTTTTATCACTTTTGAGAGGGGGTTTATAGTCTTTATTACATATTACTTATGGAATAACAGCTTGTAATAAATGAAAAATAGAACATTTCATACAGAAACATATTTTATTCATTTTTACCATACATCCTGTATTTGAGGGGGGGCTGTTTTTCCATTTGTCCTGCATCCTTCCAGGAACCCTTGCAGGATGCTAAATACCCTTCACTTTTAACTTGCCCACACTTATTTGTTTTACAATATACTTCTTAAATTTAAAAAACAAACAGAAAATTAATAATTTTTTCAAACACCAAAGAAAGTTTTATGTCAAATAAATCTGATGAATTCTTGCTGGTTTTTCAAGATTCACTTTCAAAAATCTGTTGTATAGAAACTACAAGTTTGGCAAACGTCATACTAGGAAAAATATAGTTTATAATAAATTTTGCTGACCCACTGTAATAATATTGAAATTCAGCCTGCAGCACTAGACTAATATTTTTTGCTCATGCATACAAGTTACTTAGCCTGTAAAACTCACTATCTGAAAGAAATGTGCGTTTCAAGGTGCATCTTTTATATACTTACCTACTTATACATATTGGTACATATACAATAATTGTAAGGATGGAATTTATGTAATTTTGCAAAACTTTCTCAAAAATATTCCACTGCCTAGCTGGAATATTACTTTATTTGATCATCCTTTTGTTCTTTAGAAAAATGGTTTTTGTTTTAAAATTGGCCATTTCAGTGTCAATATTCTTGAAATCTCCCCAGGGGTACCCCCTCAAAATTGGGTGAAAGTCAAACTGTGCATGCTATGTCACTTGATTTTTGCATCTCTATTGGTCCTCACTCGAATTTCGAGGAGTACTTGCTCAGGGAGATTTCAAGAATGACACAGGCAAAGTAGGTACTACAGGTGTGACACACTCTGTTAGGTATCGACCTGTCCTTGAATTATGTAACACTTTAGGGGGAGGGGGTTTGGCCTTGCGTTACACTCCATGGTTTTTTAATGTTTCGTTTCTTGAAAATGTGTTAGGAGGGGGGTTCAAAAATCCTGAATTTTGTGTTACATAATTTAAGGATGTTCTCTACAAATATGTCTTAGGCAGCACTTTTTCACAAAAAAATATGACCACATTAGTTATAGGTTTAATAAACACTTGCCAAGGAAACATTAAAGTGACATGTATAGAATTTTGTAGGAATACCAACTCTGTCATACATTATATCAAAACTTGGGTTCAGGTTGCTACATTTTACTTTGATAGTTGGAAATGTTTTTTTTTTAATATAATAAATTTAGGTTTTCTTATAGATATTTAAAAAAAAATACGGATATTTAAAATTAAAAAGTTACAAGTCTATACAAAATTTTTCATTGATGGCATTTAGAATGTTGACAAGTGACATCCATCATATATTCATCAATGGTGTGCTGCAATTGAAAAATAAAAAGAAACCTGATAAAAACAAACTGAACCGAACCTATCTTTTTTCTCTAATTTTTTTGTTTCTGAACAAGAATCAATTCTAATTCCTCATCTGAGTAGCTGGAATTAGAATCATTAAGGAGATTTAGTGCTAGTTTACTAACTATTCCTAACATTCCAATGATTTGCTTTTATTCTTTGTATACCTATGATTCAAATCTCCAAAGGGCTAGTTTACTAACTATTCCTAATGTTCTGATTATTTGCTTTATTCTTTAAATATGAATCAAATTTACAAAAAAACACCAAGTGTACTAAAAATATAAGGGAAAGTGGTCTATACTGGAACAGTTTAAATTTTTTTGTTCTAGACTATTATTTTTGAATAATTGGTGGTTCAGTCCATTCTGGAATAAGTAGGGTAAAACAGTTTTTTGGGGTCTTCCCCAGTATGGACCACTTGTCCCAGTATAGACTGTGGGTGGTCCATAGTGGGACGTCATATTTCTCCACAGTGGGACACATAGCTCTATACTGGGAGATCAAGTTTTATAGTGGAAAGTTAATAAATATTAAAACAAGAGTCTTCTGCAGTCTGCAAAATCAAACAAAAAATTTGTAAAACATTTTTTCTTAATTTAATTAAGAATAAAATATAATTTAGTTACAACATGGTTTCAGGAAAAACTTTTCCACTACAACAGCCGCATTTGATTTATTGCAATTTATTTATAATGCCCTGGATGCAAACAATTTTACTATAGCGATATTCCTAGATCTTACACGTGCTTTTGATTGTGTTTCTATAAATTTACTTATAAAAAAATTTTAAGAAACGAATGGTTCAGAGGCATTTTATCAAACCGCAAAATTGTTGTCAAAGTTGGCGATAAGCTATCTAAAGAATCAAGTCTGAAGTTAGGTGTCCCTCAAGGTAGTGTACTTGCCCCATTAGCCTTCATTTTGTTTATAAATGATATGATCACTTACATTTCAAAGCACTGCAAAAATATCAAAATCATTTTTTATGCTGATGACTGTACTATAACTATTTCAGCAGGAACAGTAGAAAACCTTCTAGAATCAGCCAATTTAATCTTAAATTTATTCAATGAATGGTGTCAAAAAAATAGATTGCTGGTAAATCCCAGTAAAACACATTACTTAACCTTTTACAAAAGAAAGCAACTACCTAAACTCAAGCTATTTCTAAATGGTGGAGAAATAGAAAAATTAGAAACCTGCATTTTTTTGGGACTTAGACTTGATGAAAAACTAACATGGGAAAAACATTGCAACTTTGTAGCTGGGAAGCTGAACTCCACTTTTTTTGCAATTATCAATCTAAAAAATATTCTTCATCAGAAACAACTAATAAATATCTATTATTCACTAGCTTACTGTCATATAAAATATCAAGTACTTTTCTGGGGACAAAGTAAAGACTTTGAAAGAATATTAATTTTACAAAAGAGAATTTTGAGGACCATTTTTCGAATAAATCCCTTAGAATCATGTAGACCAGTGTTTAAAGAAAACAATATTTTGACAGCACCTGACATTTTAATTTATGAAGCTGCAAACTTTGTAAGAAGAAATATATGCAAATTTCCTTCAGTCAGTAGCTCTCATAACCACTACACAAGTACCAGTTCAAATATAAAAATTCCCTCATATAATCTAGCACTCTTCACTAAAAGTCCCTACTGCTTTTGTTCCACTGTTTACAATTCTCTGCCAAAGGCTGTTAAAGACACTGATGGTATTAAGAAATTTAAGACAGAACTAAGGAAATATTTAGTGTCAAAAAGCCACTATTCTGTAAAAGAATTTTTTAACTCAAGAGGTGGTTAGCTCCAGGTATGTTGATGTAGATTACTGTACCTATGATTTTAGTTAATTCCTTTAGGTTTTAGAATAAATTTATATTATCAACAAATAATATAAATATTTTTACTTTGCAATTTTAGTTTTAGGGCACTCAGTGCGATTTTCATACTTTGTAATACTTTATATTCAAACTTTTCTTATGTGACAATGTCAATATTTACTATGTAAATCAAATGGCAATAAAGAAAACTTGAAACTTGAAACCTATATAATATATACATATTATGTAGGTATGTAATGTTTATATTTTACATACTTAACTGCTTTATATTAATCATAAAAAAATAAGTGTCCTTGATTTTTCCTTTGTTTCCTGGATTTTTGGTTTTCTTGTCCTGCAAATTCAATAACAAAAGGTTTTGATTGTTGAGAACTTTAGTTTCAATGACTTTGGTGTGAATTAAGCACTTAGGGTCGAATGGGGGTGAATGTAAACAAATTTGTTAAATTAAATATAAAATTTTAAGTTTACAGAGGTGAGATCAGCTGCCCAAATTTATACACCAAACCTAAAGGACTTTAGAGTAAATTCTTGATCATGTAGTGTATTGAGTTCAGTATAGAGCTACTGGAGGGCTGTATAGTCCTGTAGAAAAATGTTGTTACCTGTGTGACATAATTTTGCTATATTAAATTTTTTATCATGGATTTATTAAGTAAGTAATATTGTATGACCCTTAGATTTTGCAAAAATACATAAACAAATATTTAAAAAATCATATTATTATTATTATTTTTAAAAAGTCAGTTAAAAAAGTTGTCACTGTTTACTTTTACTCCTATCATATAGAGGTAACTGTAAGCCACTACATATTTCTATACAAGGAGATATAGTTTGAGGCCTAAGCTGGAAATTTAGGGGCTTGTCTGCATTTTCGCGTACCATGACGAAATTTGGCACAGAGGTAGCACACACCTTGGAAGGCCATTCTAGAAGTGGTGCTCTGATGGAACCCAGTGCAGGGCCAAGATACAGGGGCATGCTTGAGGTGGGAAAGGAAAAATTGATAAGCTAAATATAAACCTAGTTTCTTGTACAATTTTTGTTTCTTTAAGTTTATAGCAATGTAGCTTATAAATTGAAAAAAAAATCTATAAGAATTAATTGATGGAAATAAGGTTTTTTTTTGAGGGAAGAGTGAGCAAAAGGTAGGAGGATAAATTGTTAAATTCTTATTTTATATAAAGTTGTCGTGTGGGGTATCGATTTCTAGGTAATTTAGTATTCTAAACCAAAATAAATATTAATTGAGTCAATATGTCAAACTGTTCACATGATATGTCAAAACTGACACCTTACTGTTTGTATGCCAGGGATTATTAAAAATACCTGACCAAGCCTAACTTAATAAAAATTGATAACTTATGTAAAAGTGGAATCAACTATCTAGAATTTTAAATTTTTAACATAATCTGCCATTTCTTGGACACCAAAGCATACACTTTTAATAAAATTACATAATTGCCTCCTGTTTGAGATTGGTTGTCAGAACTGATAATTAAATAGATATTTGAGAAATAATGATAATGTACATTATGTAAAAAATATTTTTTATAAAATTAAAATTACTGTATTTTTCATTAATAACTTTTTAGTTCAAAATAAAAAGTCATAAGGCAGCTTTTATTTATATATAAAAAAAAATTGATTGCTGGTACTGTATACCATAGTATGCGCATAATCCTGCATGTTTATCTTTTATAAATTATTTTTTTACTATAATATCACCTACACGTCGTTTAATTTTGTTTGTGTTCCACCTATTTAGTGCGGAAAAGATATTAAAATTTTGCCTAAAACCGACCTTGTATTTTTGATAATAACAAAGCTAACAATATTACCGACTTTAATTTGAATACCCTGTACATTTTAAAGTCTCTAACTAACAGCTACTTAGGTGATTAACAGTTTAACTTTCTACTGTACATTTTCTAATTTTATAAGTGCTGGGAATAATAATTTATGTATAAAAAGAAATTATATAATATTGACAACACACCAGCCTGTATTTTCTTTCAATTACAAAGCTAAATTAAACAATGTACACCATGTAAGATAAGCGTTTTTCCAGTTTTAAAAAGTAGTAAAATTATGAAGGTATCTTAAACTGCATAACCGGTATGACCCAAAGTTTGAGACTACTACTTTTTACTTGATTTTTTAATATCACCGTGTATCTTTTAGGATATTACATAATTACACAAACATTAATCTTTGTATCAAAGTCTGTAATAAGCCAACAAATTGTGCCAAGTTTCATTGCAAAATTCTTATTAATGCAGTAGCTAAAATAAATAATGTAAAAAACAGTAAAAATGACAAACCTTTTTCTACTGTATATTTATTGTACTTCTAGAAATGGAAATAAATTTATTGTCTATTGTCTAATGGTTTATAAAGGAGAATATAGTGATTGCAATGAGATGTTTATTTGACATATCTGAGTTATTTGAATTTTCAGCACTAAAATAAAAAAAGGACTATAAAACTTTATTGTCTAGTTACTTTTTAACACTTTGTAGAAAAATTTTTATTTAAGAAAAGGAAAGCTGTACTAGTATTGTTGTAACATCGTCATAAAAAAACTACTTAAATTGATCATAAAAATATAACTTATTTTTAAAAACACCCTATATTTTTAACAGTTTAACAAAATTTTAATTTTGTGTTTGTAAAATATAAATAAAAGCTAAGTATCTTTTATTCAGTATATATTTTTTGAAAATATTGTTACATCTAAGAAATTCACATACCTTTCCATCTTTTTAGATTTTTTTAATTTACAATTATTAATTAGAACCCCCCTGTACTCTGACCCTGTATATGTCTCACCAGTCCAGCAATACTTGTTTTAAAGAGAAACAATTTGTCAATGCTCGCAGTAAATTTTAGCAAGTTATCTTGCATAACTAACTGCCTGGATTTTTTTTTTCTACACAACCCCACACCATAATTTTTCAAAAAAAAAATTATTATTTTTTATTTCTTGGAAGAAAATGAAATAATATAATTTTTTTACCGCTTAAAATAAAAGCGTATATGTCTTTATAATCGGTGCCAAGTTTCATTGCTCTAGCTTTACATTTAAATTTTATACAGAATTTTAATGAGTTAGATGCAATTAAAAATAAAACACCCTGTATCTTTTCTCTGCACTGGGTTCGGGATGAGCACCACTTCGTGAAATAATACCATAGTGTTGTATTATAAGCGTGCCAAGTTTCAATATAGTACGCAAAAATGCAGACAAAAGTGGCTTAGGCTCCAGACTAATAATAGCTGACCCAAAAGTTGTACATGTATTGCCAGTAATGCAGTGGCAGCCTGTGAGCTGTAAAGCTGAAGGGGCGCAAGTAGCTGAAGCGTGGGGTTATGCGAGGGGTGATCAGCTGAACGAAATTTGTACACCATCCTACAGGACTTTAATAATACATTTTTGGTCCTGTAGTGGCCTGTACAAGTCTGGTATAGGCCTGTACAAGTCCTGTATAGTCCTGTGGAAGCAGCGGCGTAGCGTGCCTGAATAGGCGGGGGGTCAAAGGCTGAAAAGGGAGCCCATAATAAAATTTGTTACCAAAAAAAAACAAAAAGGTCATTATCTTAACTATCGTTTTTGCCTTTGCCGGCCCCAGGGCCGACCCTACTACTCAATCATGCTTAGGGCACCCATGGCCTTCGCCGCTGTGTAATCCTGAGGGGTCCTGTAGAAAAATTTGATCACCTACTAAATGTTATTTATATTAGTCAAGTGTTTTTACTAAGTAAGATTAAAAAATTTAAAAGATATAAACAGGACAGACAATCATACAAAACAACATAATTATAAAATAGTAAAACAAAACAGCATCACATTTTTTGATAGGTATCACATTTTTTTTATCACATTCTTTATTTTACTTAGAGGCGTAGCAAATAAATCAAACTGGAGATTATTTAAATAGGCCATGGCTCTATTAATAGAGTTATTTTGACCATATGAAGTTTGATGTTTTTCCAGTCTGAAAGTGTTCACCATCCTGAAATTCTGAGCAGGTACATTGAAATTAATAAGTGAAAGAAGTTCAGGAGAAACTATTTGATTTTTAATTATTTTGCATATTACAAGTTGGTCCTTATTTATGTGTCTTGATGTCAGATTCATCAATATTTTCTGATGGTCTACTGAGTTTAAATCCTATATATTGCAGACATTTTTTTTGCACACATTCTATTTGATTAATATGTTTGGAAATGGCCCAATTGTTTTAAACTCTCTTGTATGACGCCTAATAAAACCTAGCATTTTTAATGATTTATTGCAACAAGAAATAATATGCTCTTTAAACATAATTTTTTTGTCAAAAATAATACTCAAATCTCTGATAGAATTATTATGTTGAATAGAATCTTTTATTTTCATTAACAAAGAAGAAAATACCACAATGTGCATCTTGAAAAAGTAAGATATATTTCTTACAGTAAAAAAATTATTCTAAAAAAAATCAATATAAAGATTAACATATTTACCTGCTTAATATTATTTTTAATTTTCCTTTTTATTTTCTTAATATTTAAAAATCAAAATTAACAAATTGTCCTGCTTATACTGTTTTTAATTTTCCTTTTTATTTTCGTAACTTTCAAAAAATGGATGGACTCACTTTTATCAAAAACCAGATAAATAAGGTATAAAACTAGTGTCTTACCATGTTATAATAATTGGGCCCTTCTTTGCTTTAAAACAGCGCCCCAACCCGTTTCCATGGTAAAACAGGCTGCTATATGGCCGAGGGGGAATTCACTCTCGCAATACATGTACAAAATGTGTTTCGCATTATTTCTCATTACTTTTCATTATTTGGCATTACTTTTCATTACTTGTCATTATTTTTCATTACTTGGGATTACTTTTCATTACTTCTCACTACTTTTCATTACTTGGCATTAATATTCACTACTATGGCATTTTTATTCATTGATATTCATTACTATTCATTTTCCTCACATTACTTTTCATTATTTTGCAATTTAGGTTGAGAGGTTATGTTTTACTTTACAAATTGTTTTGTGTCTGTTGTTGAGTGTATTTAATTAAAGATAAGTGAATTTTTATTAAACTTTGTATTAATTATAACTAATAATAGGTAATAAAAATAAAGTTATAATAGATTAATATTTTCGTAATATTTTCGTAATATTTTCTAGCAAGGTATTGTAAACAGGGACAGGGTGACAGGTGTCTCTAAAAGGCCTGCACTTACAAAATATTCCTGAGGTCTTAATAAGCCGTTTTTGACCACCCCTTCCCCCATCGTAACGCATTTTCAAGAAAAAACACTATAAACATTGCGAGCAAGTAGTCTGTCGGAGTTGGTTTACAGGAAAACCAAAATATACGTTTTAAAAAGAAGTTAACCAACATCGAAAAAAGTGGACTGACCTTTTTTGTAAATCGGGTTTTTAGGGTACCTCCCCCTCCCTTTTTTTCAAAGTTGGGAATAACAAAAAGTTTTTTAACAGGAATCATAGCAAAGTTGGTTTTATTAAGAAAACCAAATCGAAATCGGATCCGTCGTTTCTGAGATATTAGCGTTTTAAGGTAAGATTATGAAGAGCCATATCTCGAAAACTGATGGAAAAAATTTCTTAAGATAGGGCCACGGAGTCGTAAGGGTCCTACCTCTAGCAGAAAAAACCAAACCTGTGGTCTTATATGTTACACAGTTTCCAAATAGGCGCGCAAACAACCCCTATGTTTTGCAAAAACCATTTTTTTTTCAATTTCAGTTTTTACGTTATATCGCGAAACGGAGGCGTCAAAATCCAAAATCGATAATAACCAAATTGGTGAGGCTTACTAAGCTTAATAAATTCAAAAGCAAAAATTTAAATCGGTTCAGTACTTTTCGCGTTAATGAGGAAGAACCATCAAAATTTGGCCAAAATTGAAGGGCCATATCTCAAGAACCTATAAAAAAAATTTGTTAAGATAGGGTCATAGAGTCGTAAGGATCCTATCTCTATCAGAAAAAACCAAACCTGTGGTCTTAAATGTTACCCAGTTTCCAAATAAGCGCACAAACGACCCCTATGCTTTGCAAAAACGGATTTTTTTTCAAATTCAGTATTTACGTTATATCTCGAAACGGAGACATCAAAATGCAAAATCGATACTAACCAAATTGGTGAGGCTTACTAAGCTTAATAATTAAATCCAAAAGCAAAAATTTAAATCGGTTAAGTACTTTTCGCATTAATGAGGAAAAACCAACAAAATTTGGCCAAAAGTGGTGCTACTTTGAAGGGTCATATGTTGCGAAGCTTTGGCTTGATTAAGAACAAACTGCCTACGCAGACGGGTTATTATAATACATATCAACGTATGTCAATTTTTAGGTTTGCCAATAAATTGCAACAAAAAAAAATCGGCAAAAACCTACAGGTGAGGAGGAGGGAGCTCAAATCGAAAAAATGCGCGAATTGATTTTAATATTAGTTTGTCGGTGTCTATAAGTGTGCCAAATTTCATAACTCTACGATAAGTTTGAATCTCGAAGAAAAGGACTCGCTCGCACTGTTTATGTAGTGACGTCACCAAGACAAAATAAAAAATATTTAAAAATCATAATATTTTAAAAGTGTAACCTATTAAGCCGCTTATATCGATAAAAAAATTTCGAATAAACTTTTTTATATATCAAAACCCCTCCCCCCTAAAGCTTCTGAAAAATTAAAAACCTGAAATTACTTTATATTAAATATTGAATATCTCGGGAACTATTTCCTAAAAACTTCTAAGATAGAGCCGTAGAGTCGTAAGGGTCCTATCTCTATCAGAAAAACCCAAACCTGTGGTCTTAGATGTTACCCAGTTTCCAAATAAGCGCGCAAACGACCTCTATGTTTTGCAAAAACACTGAAATTGTTGTATTGCCAGTGGTTCGTGATAAGTGTACAAAGTTTAAATTAAATCTGTTTGTTTCTGCAAAATTCTTAAGGCTTGAGAGGGGGCGCCTGTGAAATTATTGTTGTTTTTACAGGTTCTTGATAAGTGTACAAAATTTAAATTAAATCTGTGCATTTCTGCAAAATTCTTAGGCCTGGGGGGAAGCTTTGAGTGTGTCTGTAAAATTATTGTATTGTCACTGGTTTTTGATAAATGTACAAACTTTTAATTAAATCTGTTTGTTTCTGCAAATTCTTAGGCTTGGGGGGGGGGGCGGGCTGCTTAAAATTCTCTATGTTGACTTGATTGGGTGCTTGGAATTCAATTTTGAAAATTTTTTTAAAAAGCTTCTGTTTAAAAATCAAATCAATATCAAAATTGTATATTATTATATTACACCCAACTTAGGGTTAAAGTTTGTCAGAATAGTTGTGAAACACTCTGTAGATACACTAATTTTCCTTATTACAAGTTTGTGTATAAACATGATTACTCATTACTATTCATTACTTGGCATTATTTCTCATTACTTTTCATTATTTGGCATTACTTTTCATTACTTGTCATTACTATTCATTATTATTCATTGTTATTCATTACTCACATTATTTGACATTTTTGATAGTAATGCACAATACATGTACAGAAAATGGGTAGTGAATTCCCCCTCGTATATGGCTTGCGGCTAGAGAAGACCCAAGCGAGTAGCGATAATCGATTTGTGGTGTAGTCGCGATTTTGACATATCGCACCCCCGCTAAAAAATAGTCACAACCATTGAGTTGTATAACGCCCTAAAAGGGCGTTAGAGACGGAAAGACAAGGCATTTTTTATTGACCCTATCCAATTTGGTTCCTATGGTCGGGTATTTCTTTTACAATAAAAACAGAGATAGACATTATTGAACATGTGAAACGGACAAAGATAGGGTGATTTTGCATGCTAATAATACCCTAGATAATATAAGGGTACTTTTATCTCTTTCACACTGACGGCATAAGTGCGACAGAAAAGCAGCTGGCTACCTTTAATCCACCTGCCGTATTTTGAGTGATTCTACCTGTTAGTCCGTGTATACAGGGAAAACTGATAGACAATGTTGTATAAGTACGGAAATGATTTTTTTTGAATTTTGTGCGGGAATATTACAAAAAGAAATCTTAAAACGTTTAAAAACAAGTTTAGAAGTAACTATTTGAGTTTAAACATGGTCCAAAATTGTTTTTTGTGCAAAAGAAGAAAAAAAATCCATAAAAAAACAACATTTCATGGGTAAGTCGTCTTGACGGATAGTTTTTCCTAAAATACGAGAAAGTTCAGTAGCGTCACGATAGATAGTTTTTTCTGCGACCGTGCGATTTTACCCTCACACATTTTGATTCAGAAAGTGTCACTTCCCCGCACTTTTTTTTGCATTGCATGAAAATTAACAAAAAGTATTTGATTTTCTTAAAAATGATTTCTTTTTAAATGCTTACATACCGATTTTTATCCAGTTGTTTTTGTTTTTTCGAACCAAACTTTTGACATGTCACGGTCGAGTTTCATACATCTTGATGAATTGTTACACACACTGATCTATGTTTTTATAAATTTCGATAAATTTAATGTTTTTTGCGGACTTTACAGTAATTTTAAGTTAAATTTTGGTCTTTCATCGCGAAAGTATATATTTATTATTATATGACCACCGCGACCGGTCTACAGGCCGGTATCATATGTTTATGTCCTTCTAATGTCATTTGACTATCATGCTGTCTTACTTAATAAGGTCACTTAGTTTAATTAATAATTTTGTCCTACATAATATAAAAGAAGAATAGAAACCAACAAAAAATTTGTGACACTTCGATTACCCATTTTCTTTGATTGCGATGGATTAGGGTGACCAGATTACGGTTTATTAGGGTGCCCAGAGTGCGCAAAAAAAGATTTTGAAAAATTTCCCTAAAAAAATTGAAGACCAAACCCTCACTCGCCACTCAATGTTTATGGTCGCATACACTAATCCTAACTCGATTACCGACGATTATGGACAATGGTTACCCCCTGGACATAAACCTAACAACTTTTACTATATTTATTAACAATAGGTAGGTTAGGTTTGGTTAGGTTGGGTAAGGTTGGGTTAGGTTGGGTTAGGTTGGGTTAGGTTGGGTTAGGTTGGGTTAGGTTGGGCTGGGTTGGGTTAGGTTGGGTTAGGTTGGGTTAGGTTGGGTTAGGTTGGGTTAGGTTGGGTTAGGTTGGGTTAGGTTGGGTTAGGTTGGGTTAATTTGGGTTAGGTTGGGTTGGGTTAGGTTGGGTTAGGTTGGGTTGGGTTGGTTCAGTTTGAGTATGTTCGGTTGGGTTCCGCTAGGATTGTTTAGGTTAGGTTTAGCTATATTCGGTTAGGTTCGGTTCAGTTTAAGCAAATCGAACCGAACCAAACCGAACCGTTAGATTCGGTTTGATTTGGTTCATTTCGATACGGATGGGTTCAGTTTGCTTTTGTTCAGTTAGACCTTCGATAAATTTTAAAAAAGTAAATAATTATTCATTTTTAGTGTTTTAAGGAATAAAAATTGATATAATGTTCAATTAAACTAATTTTTATTTGTAAAAATGTAGGAATCATAATTTTCTTGATTTTGTTTTGAATTTCATGCTTTTTTAAAAATTGCGCATTTTCATAAAAGGACCAAAAAACTGACCCGATTTCGATCAGTGACCTTAGTTATTTCAAGTTTTTGTTGACAGCTGATAGACGTCAGGGACCGTTTTGTTTCAGTTTGAAATGAGAAAATGCTTCTTTTGTAGCAATTTGTATGGGTTTTAATGGGGTTTTAAGAATGTTTCAATTTCAATTTTTTTAACAAAATCAACGATAGTCCGCAATTTTTTTTTTAGAAATCACTATAAAATGGTCTAAAATTATCATTTTTCAAAAAACTTCGTAGTTTTAAGAAAGGTGGTAAAACGTACCAGGCCCCTGAAATGTGTTGCAGTCTAGGACAACTGGGCGCCGCCAACTCGGCGCCACCAACTGGGCGGCAGGCCAACTGGGCGCCGGGCCAACTTGACGCCGAGCCAACTGGGCGCCGGACTAAAATATTTTTTCTTGATAAAATGTGCAGATGAAAAACAAACTTAAAAAAATTAAAATGGCGCATCCAAAATCGCGGACTTTCTTATTTATGCATCGATATGTATCGAATATGGAACTTGGCGGTGTTTCAAGTCGCAGAACACTACACCTACCAAATTTCAACACTCGACTTAATAGATGTTGAAAGTTTTGTATAAATAACATATTTATTTTGTTTTTATCTGCACATTTTATCGAAAAAAAAATAGTCCGGCGCTGAGTTGGCCCGGCGCCCTTTAGGCCCGGCGTGGCGCCCTGTTGGCGGCGCCGAGTTGGCCCGGCGCCCGGTTGTCCCATTCCGAATTGAAATTTTTAGTTCCGAAATTTAATCTGACTCGAGCATAACTTGTAGTCCACCCAAGAAAAGAAGAGTTGAAGAAGACCCTTGTTCAAAGAAAGAAAATATTTTACCTGGAAGGTACAACATTTGTAAAGTTCTAAGATGAAAACAATAATTTTAATACATCCACTGCACTTAGCATGCTTAGAAATTCTTTTTACTCTTTTTTTTTTACTGAAGAGAATTTTGTAAACACACACAAGTAAGTATTCATGAATTATTTATTATTCAAACAGAAAATTGTTGATAAAAAATTCTAGTGGAATTCAAAATTTTTATTTTGCGCCGCCACTGCCCTTTTTTATCCAAGACAAGCAAATAGAATATTTTTGCGATGTTGCATGTTTCCGGACTCACCAAACCGAAATTCTATTTTTATCCCTATTTTGCTCATTAAATTCTTACTGGTATTTGGTCAATTGCGATAAAAGCTTGATATAATGGCAATTTTGGCCCATGCCGGGTCTACCCGTAGGGTATAGAAGTCAATGGTCACAACTCAAAAAACATTGTTTTGAGAAAATCGCTGTTAAAGGGTTTAGTTCATTAGAGAGATCCATTTTTTACTTACATGACAAATTACCAGTTAACATGTTACTTTATATCAACAGGAACCTATTAACTCAATGTAATTGGTGCAGTACGTTTCTCAGAAAAAAATTTTTTGTCGTTTTTAGTTTAAAAAAAAGACAAAAACCCGATATTGTGACACTTTTTTAGAACAAGGCATCATCACGATGTAAATCAGGATGTCACGCAGGATGGTAGATAACGAGGGGGAATTCACTCTTGCAATACATGTACAAAATGTGGTTCGCATTATTTCTCATTACCTTTCATTATTTGGCATTACTTTTCATTATTTGGCATTACTTTTCATTACTTGTCATTATTTTTCATTACTTTTCATTATTTGGCATTACTTTTCACTACTTTTCATTACTTGGCATTAATATTCACTACTATGGCATTTTTATTCATTGATATTCATTACTATTCATTGCCCTCACATTACTTTTCATTATTTTGCAATTTAGGTTGAGAGGTTATGTTTTACTTTACAAAGTGTTGTGTGTGTGTGAATTTTTATTACACTTTATATTAATTATAACTAATAATGGGTAATAGAAACAAATTTATAACAGATTTACGCTGTTATATTTTCTAGCAAGGTATTGTAAACAGGGACAGGGTTACGGGTGTCTCTAAAAGGCCTGCACTTATAGATATTCCTGAGGTCTTAATAAGCCGTTTTTGACCACCCCTTCCCCCATCCTAACATATTTTCAAGAAACATTAAAAAAACACTATAAACATTGCGGGCAAGTAGTTGATCGGAGTTGGTTTACAGGAAAACCAAAATATACGTTTTAAAAATAAAATAACCAACATCGGAAAAGTGGACTAACCTTTTTTGTAAATTAAGATTTTAGGGTACCTCCCCCTCCCTGTTTTTCAGAGATAGGAAGAACAAAAAATTTTTTAACAGGGATCATAGCAAAGTTGGTTTTATTAAGAAAACCAAATACCAGATTGAAATCGGTTCAGTCGTTTTTGAAATATCAGCTATATCTCCAAAACTGATGGAAAAAATTTCTTAAGATAGGGCCACAGAGTCGTAAGGGTCCTACCTCTATCAGAAAAAAACCAAACCTGTGGTCTTAGACGTTACTCAGTTTCCAAATAAGCGCGCTAACGACCCCTATGTTTTGCAAAAACCGATTTTTTTCAATTTCAGTTTTTACGTTATATCTCGAAACGGAAGTATCAAAATGCAAAATCGATAATAACCAAATTGGTGAGGCTTACTAAGCTTAATTAAATCCAAAAGCAAAAATTTAAATCGGTTTAGTACTTTTCGCGTTAAGGAGGAAAAACCATCAAAATTTGTCCAAAATTGGTGCTAATTCGAAGGGTCATATGTGGCGAAGCTTTGGTTTGATTAAGAACAAACTGCCTATGCAGACGCGTTGTTATAGTGCCTATCAACTTATGTCAATTTTTAGGGCCGCCAATAAATTGCGTTGTAAAAAATTGACAAAAATCCACAACATGTCAAATTTACTGTTTTTACAAATTTTCTCTATATCAGGGAGGGGGAGCTGAAATCGAAAAATTGCAAGAATTCATTTCAATTTAGTTTGTCGGTGTCTATAAGTGTGCCAAGCTTCATAACTCTGCGATAAGTTTGAATCTCGAAGAAAAGGACTCGCTCGCATCGTTTATGTAGTGACGTCACCAAGACAAAATATAACATTTTTAAAAATCTTAATATTTTAAAAGTGTAACCTATTAAGCCGCTTATATCGAGAAAAAAATTTCGAATAAACTTTTTTATATATTAAACCCCCTCCCCCCTAGAGCCCCTTAAAATTTAAAAACCTGAAATTACTTTAAATTAAATATTGAATATCTCGGGAACTATTTTATAAAAACTCCTAAGATAGGGCCATAGAGTCGTAAGGGTCCTATCTCTATCAGAAAAACCTAAACCTGTGGTCTTAGATGTTACCCAGTTTTTAAATAAGTGCGCAAACGACCTCTATGTTTTGCAAAAACACTGTGAAATTGTTGTATTGCCACCGGTTCTTGATAAGTATACAAAGTTTAAATTAAATCTGTTCATTTCTGCAAAATTCTTAGGCTTGAGAGGGGGGGCTGGACACCGAAGACCCCCCTCCGGGTGCGCCTGTGAAATTATTGTATTTTTACCGGTTCTTGATAAATTTACAAAATTTAAATTAAATCTGTTCATTTCTGCAAAATTCTTAGGCCTGGGAAGAAGCCCGGGCTACAAAGCCCCCCTCTGGGTGCGCCTGTGAAATTATTGTATTGTCACGTCACTGGTTCTTGATAAATGTACAAAGTTTAAATTAAATCTGTTCATTTCTGAAATTCTTTGGCTTGGGGGGGGGCCTGAAGCCCCCCCCAAGGGTGCGCCTGTAAAATTATTTTATTGTCACCGGTTCTTGATAAGTGTACAAAGTTTAAATTAAATCTGTTCGATTCTGCAAAATTCTTAGGCTTGGGGGGGGGGCGGGCTCCAAAGACCCCCCTCCCCGTTGGGTATGCCTGTGAAATTATTGTATTGTCACCGGTTCTTGATAAATGTACAAAGTTTAAATTAAATCTGTTAGATTTTGCAAAATTCTTAGGCTTGGGGGGGATCAGGTCCCCAAAGCCCCCCTGAGTGCGCCTGTGAAATCATTGTATTGTCACCTGTTATTGATAAGTGTACAAACTTTAAATTAAATCTGTTTGTTTCTGCAAAATACTTAGGTTTGGGGGGGAGGGCCGGGCTGTTTAAAATTCTCTACATTGACTTGATTGGGTGCTTGGAATTCAATTTTGAGCAATTTTAAAAAAGCTTCTGTGTAAAAAAGTATGCTAAATATTACAAACAAAAAAAAATTGTTTATTAATATATTACACCGAACTTAGGGTTAAAGTTTGTCAGAATAGTTGTGAAACACTCTTTAGATACACTAATTTTCATTATTACAACTTTGTGTATAAAAATTATTACTCACTACTTGGCATTATTTGTCATTACTTTTCATTATTTGGCATTACTTTTCATTACTTGTCATTAACTCTCATTACTATTCATTACTCGCATTATTTGACATTTTTCATAGTAATGTGCAATACATGTACAGAAAATGGGTAGTGAATTCCCCCTCGGTAGATAATATAAAAAAAGAAAACAAATAAAGAAGAAACTTTGTATTTATTTTTACAATGAGTTATAAAATGCTGAATAACAACTGGGAATCTGATTATTATCTAATAAATTCAAAAGATTTTTTTCTTATTCTCCTCAATTCTAAGTACACTGAACAATTCGAAAAAACAGTCACAACACAAAAGAGAACAGTATTTTACTTGTTATATGGGTCAGATTTAACCAATAGTTCACACGAAAACCTTCACAACTCGAAATGTGACTCTTTTCAGGATGTAACTCCACGTTCACGCTGTTATAAAGTCAAAAGTGACACTGTAAAGGAACGCATCCTCAGCTAAACTGGACAAAATAAAAGAGTCACATCGCCATTTCGCGGTGAATTGTCGAAACATAAATGTGACGCTTTTATGGAAGAAAGTACAAGTTATTTCGATGATGGCGGCAGGTTTATCTCAATAAGGGCGATTTTTGAGTTGTGACTCTTTTTCAGCGGGTGTGCGATATGTTATTCACGTTGGAATCCCAAAAAAAATTAAGTTTTCGACCTTGAGGTGGGGGGCGGCTCCCCCCGCCATCTTGGATTTGTGTGCATGAAATTTTTTTTTAATTTCTTGGTCCCTGTACATTTTACAAAAATAGGTTCAGACAAAAGTTGAAGACAATAAACTTTCCTACAAAAACGTGGTATGTTTTTTGTCAGACGAATGGTTTTCGAGTTATGACGCTAAACATTTCGCCGCCACCCCAATTTATGTATGCCAATTAACTGCTAACCTTGGACTGGCCCACTTCGGTGATACATCATTTTAAAAGATAATTTAATTTTCTATAATAAAGTTGAAACATACTATCTGTAAAATGAACCTTTTGAGAAAATGAATAAACTGAATAATTTCGGTTTATTTTGCTTATACTATGGAAATACTTAGGAAACAGGTGTACTGCTAACACTTTAGAGTTTGTATCTCAGCAATGGTTCTACCCAAAGAACTTAAGAATATCTTATTTTATAGGCTATTAGTTAGTTTTTATTTTATGTTATTACAGATTTTCTCAAAAATAGACAGTTTTGAAGTTAAAGGCCACTAAATAAAAAATTTCGTCAACATCCAATATGGCGGCGAAATGTTTAGCGTCAGAACTCAAAAACCATTCGTCTGACAAAAGAAACGTACAAAGGCGTTTTTGTAGAAAATGTTATTTTAATCAACTTTTGTTTAAGGCGAGGGGTGATCAGCTGCCCACAGTAGGTGTACAAGTTTTTCCACAGGACCCCACAGGACTATACAGGACCCTGAGGGTACTGGCGCCTAAGGGGTGCCCTAGGCATGATTATGTACCGGCCGGCAAAGGCCAATCGGCTCCCTAAGAAAAACGAGAGTTAAGATGTGATAAGCGTTTTTTTCTTTTTTTTTGGTCGCGAATTTTTTTATGGGCGCCTTTTCAGCCACAGGCAGGACTATACAGGACATGTACAGGACCCTACAGGACCAAAAATTTATTAAAGTCCTGTAGGATGGTGTACAAATTTGGTTCGGCTTTTTTTCTAAAATGTACAGTAACCAAGTAATTTAAAAAAAAACGCTTTTTGTGCACACTAAATCCAAGATGGCGGGAGCAGCCGGTCCCCTCCAAGGTCGAAAACTCAAATTTGTTTTTAGGCCTCCAATTTCATCATCATCAACGCGACTGCACCACCTTTTTGCACACTAAAATTCTATAATAACTGGACTAGCGACGTCGGAGATGAACTTCATGGTGTGCATTGAGACGCAATAAAAATTATAGAAGAATCAAAAAATTTTATAAAAAATATAATATTTTTTTGTATTTTTTAAGTGGAGGTGCGGTAATGCTGCTTTAACGAGCAGCTGCCCTTTCAGTAATGCCATGCTAAAATGCATCTTGCGTGTAATAAATAAATGTAAATCTTAAATACTTTCCTGGCATCTAAAACAAATTTTTTGACTAAATTTTATGTTTTTATTTATATATAAATTCTTTATTTATTCAAGGCTAATTATTAAAAATACAATGTAGTACAGTATAGACACGGATCTGGTGTTAAAACAGAGTAGTGCTCTGTCACGCTCCAGAGGTGGCAGTTCTTTGAAAGAGGGACAATTGTTTCTGAGTTTGCGCATAGATAGTTCAATTCAGGTTAAAATATGGGCATACCTAGAGACCTTTTGTTTATTACAGATTTTTTAAAATAAGAGATGCGACAAACCTGTCAAAATCAAATTTATTTACTTTGGAAATATCGGTCCTCTATAATGACATTTTTAGACATAATCGATTTTTTACTCTTAAAAAACATATACACCAGTATTTACTAAGACCTTAAGACTTAGCATTGTAGACCGGGTTTAAGTATCAAGTCTATAGACTTGATACCGACCGGTTTAAGTGTATTTTTTTAATACTTACAGGTCAAATAACTGCAAAGATTTGATTCACCCTAATTTGCAATATGATAGTTAGCATTTCTCAGTGAGTTTCATCTCATATAAATTCAAATTAACTTTAGAAATAAAGAAAAAGCACATAAAAATTTTGTAACCAAATGTCATTTTTTGGAAACTTAGTCCATGCAGTCGTAGGATTCCCGTTAAAAATAGTCTTAAATTGTAGTACCACCCCTAAGGGGTGGTTTAAAGTTCGAAAAACAATAGAAATAATCCATGATTGACAAAAAACTTACATACAAAAATATTCCAAGCTAAATAATACATAAATAACTTAAAACTATATCTGTAGATGCATTACCGTATTAAATACGTATCAATATTTAAATACTGTAAAAAGCACAAGATATATTAGAATCCCTTTTCAATTACTCATTCCCTAAAACAATCGATCATCGGTTTAATCGTCGCTAACTTGTCTAAAAAATTAACATGTAAAATATAGCGGACAGCTGACACTGACTTACTCCATTTTTATTCGACATTTCCTAGTGACATTTGGAGGTTTAAATATGGCTACCATTGTTAAACCAAAATATTTTATTATTTTTATTTATTTATAACCTTTGTGTGGAAATAAGGTCTTTGCTACAACGAAAAAAGATGACCCATATCCCAAGGTATTTATGAACAATTTAGATAAATATTAAAAACTATTGCATTCACGGGAAAAATAAGTTAAACCTTCAACCAAAATGTAGACTTTTAAACCTAGGATTGTAGCACTTAGCACTGTAGACCCTTTAGTAAATACTGGTGATATAGTTTTTACAAAGTCAGTTGAACAAAGATAAAGTGACATGGGCGGCGGTAGATATATATTATGGGGTAAACTAAAGAAATAAAAATAGATAATAAAACTTTATATTCCTACACCTACAGGAACAACGACACTGATTTATTTTCTAACTCTGCATACTGCCGACTAAAGGGGTCCCGAAAAGCACATCCCAAAGCAATTAAAAGCGCATCTCAAAAAAATCTGCCAATCGGGTGCCCTTCATCCACCTGGGCTCGGTCGGTCGAAAAACAAATACTTTGTGGTCGGACCGCAAAGAGCCGCGCCTCTTCTATGTCGGTAGGGTTGAAATTATACCAGGAAGATTTTATATGAATTTGGATAACTTTTGAAGGGCAGAATGAAGCAAAATTTCATGAAATCGATAGAACCCCGTATAAGGAGTTATTCAAGTGACTTTGCAAAAACTATACCGCCGGTGACGGTATTTATGCAAGTTTCTGCTGTCCTAATCTAAACTTGAGAACCGCATTTTGCTAACTGCTATCGTTTTCTGGTAACGATTTTATTTTAAATATTTCAACTTTTTCAACACCCCCCGCCTACTACGGAATTATGAAAATATAATTCCTAATCTATTAACCCCAGCAAAATTTTATGGCCTTATCCACTAGTGCCGCAAAATTTTTGTGCCAAATTTGGTTAAAATCAGTTTCTTGGTTTTTGAGTTATTGTGCCCTAGACAGACAGAACCATCACAGAATCTTGTAGTTGGTAAATAACTTATTTTGAATGAAAATAAAAAAAAAGTTATAAAATAAGAAATTAGTTTTTAAGGTTTTGAAAGTCAGAGTTGACGAGAATTGGGACAAGTACTTAGAGTTTAGTTTCCTTATTTTGTTTTTAGTTCGGCATGTGGTTCTATTATCAGTACAGCACAAAGGTCTAGGAAGAAAAATTTCTCACAGTCATGACTACTGATACAAGAAGAAGAGTAAAATTATACGCACTAAATCAAGACAGGCAGTGGGACGATCGAGGCACAGGTCATGTCTCCTCTTCTTATGTAGACCGGCTGAAAGGGATTTCTTTGTTAGTCAGGGCTGAAAGTGATGGCTCACTATTACTAGGTTAGTTCGTCGCCTTAACGCAGAACTATTGTAAGTCACAAAATTAAGTTTTTACAGCAGAACATTTTTTTAGTTTGACTCAACGTGAGTCGAGGCATCACCGCATAAATTGGTCGGGCGGATGGTGGGGACGTTTCATCACTTAGCCGTCAAATAGTTCTGTATTCAATTAAGCGCAATTAGAGCTATACGTTTCCGCAAAAAAAACTGAAAATGGGAAAGCTGGACATTGATAAAACACAAAAAATTAAAAAATATATCTTTTTGAATACTGGGGACGCCTTTAGCCAAAACTCAAATTTTAATAATAAAACCTCATTATTTTGACTTGTTTTCAATGGTGCGTCAAAGCATCTAATTTGTAGGATAAACATATTTTCATTTTTAATCGTAAAATATTTAGATTTAATCAAAAAATCAATTGTTACTATTTATTAAATATTTTACAGCGACTAAATTGAAATTTAGCGCCTGCGTACTCTGTTAGGAATCAACTTTAAGAGATATTTTAAATTATTTTTTATATTTACTATAGAATCAAAAATTCAGCCAGATACTGCCTACCAAAAGCAACAAGACACGCTCATAGTTTGGTCAGAGGGAGATAATTTTGATTTGGCACTGAGTTTTCAGGAGAAATTGGGTTGCGATGAGATTTGGGAGAAGATTTGTCAGGTTCAAGGGAAGGATCCATCAGTTGAGATTACACAGGTAAGCAAATAATTTAATGATGGACCTTATGTTTGCTATTAAAGCATTTGTCGTATGCTTGTTGTTTGACATATATAGATTTACGAAAAAAAATTATAGTCACAAAAAAATTGATCATTTAAGGTTTGAATTTAAATGTACAATAGTTTACTCAACACATAAGCCGTTTATTCAACAAATAAGCGGTTGTTTAGCGGTAATGATAAAAATAGCATTATATGACAGCCTATAGATCTGTTTATTTTTTGGGGGTTTCAGGTAGAAAAAAACTTACCCCCACTTGCAAGCCTCGATTTTCAAGAGATTATTGAAGTTGAAAACCTATAACTTTTTTATTTTTGTCAATTTATTTTTACCGTGTATATTTTTTTTTAAATTAAGAAACCAACTATCAAATTGAATTTTATCTGTCACTTTTAGTGTTTACGATATTACATACAAGTTGATATTTTTCTTAAGGAGCGGCCCTCTTTTTATTCGATAATTGGAATCAGCGTAAAATTGCCTTTAAAATGGTGTATCACACTATATTTTATTTTTTTTATTTTTTATTGATTTTCTAATATGATAATTTTAAAGCCAGTAAACAATAAATAATATACAAAAAAGATAACGAAATAAAGAAGTCATTCGATAAAGAAATATCAATGATATGTAATATCTCAAAAACTATAAGTGGTAAAAACACCCCATAGCGTAAAAACGGCTTGTTATTTTTAAATGCGTTTTTTACATTTAAGCTGATTTTGAAAAAATTGAGCCTCGCAATTGCGGGTCAGTTTTGTTCTACCTCCTCTAAAAACACTTGAAACCCGAATTTGGGACACCCAACAAACTTTGAGTTTCGAGCTCTAAAATAATGTCGTTTGCAATGATATAAAACTATTTTTTTTTTAACGTATGTAAAATGTCAACAAATGGAAAATACTCATTAATATCTGTACATTGTAATAACTCTCTCACCCAAATTTTATTTAATTCTTATCTTTTAGTAAACAAACAATGCTAGCATAGGGTTAGTACTGCAAACCTGGAAAACTAGCCAATTTTGGACTAAATTTTACGTTTTTTAGTATTTGGCTTTAAACCTTAATGACAGACGCGAGGCCGACGTCTTAATGGCGGAATATACGCAACCAGCGTTGATCTGACCTAAAAGACAATGTGTGTCGTAGGTCACGTGATGGATTCTCTTTTTCAATCGATATTTTCATCGATCGATAATATAGCAGTTTTACTCGTCTGCTGCTGTTTTAGTTTCTCTCCTATTTCTTACTCTCTCTCACTAGAAACGTAAGGGAGAAACAAAACCGTGTACTTAATTTAGCAAGGGTATCACATTGACCAAGCAGTGTTCTGAAGAATCCTATAGGGACGAAACAGTTACCTGTCAACACTTATTAGGTGTCCATTAGATCTTGGACCCCCGTGAGGTCAAGCTTTCGAGATACACACGGAAAAATACGAGAGAAACAAAAAATCCTTATTTTTACCCGCCTATCCACGATTGATTTTTAATTTACGGGTACTAAATTTTACGTTTGAAATGTATTTTGTTCCGTTAAGAATTTTAATTTGAAATTTAGAAAAATCAAAATATATTTTTTTCAAAGACGGCATAATGCAAACACGGCTTTAAAATATTATTTACCAGGTTTTCAGTCCCAATACCCCACAGTGCAGTAGTTAAAAATGAGATACTCTTTTTTTTTAAAGTCACCCTATATTATTAATTTAATGAAACATTTTTCACTGCGAGGTACATGTCTTTCTAAATGAAGAGGGAAACGTAACAAAGCGTTTCAGTTCCTTTAAAATTAAATTTGCCTCGTTTTTACACCACTTGACCCTACTAAAAAATTAAAAATGAATTCTAAACACTTTCATATATTTAGGATATTGTGGAGGAATCAGAGGATGAGCAGTTTGAAGATATGTCAGTGGAGCTGCCCCCATGTGAGATGAGCAGATTGGAGCAAATCAGTGACATCATTAGTAGTTGTCTAACAACCCCAGTGCGAAAAGACAAACTGGCTGCTGCCATCGAAAATGAAGGCTACATCAGGAAACTCATTAATTTATTTCACATGTGTGAAGATCTCGAAAGTACAGAGCGTCTGTACCACCTTTATGACATATTTAAAAATATCTTCCTTTTAAATAAAAATGTTCTATTCGAGACTATGTTTAGTGACGACGTAATATTTGACGTGGTCGGCTGCCTCGAGTACGACCCCTCGTCTCCTACTCCTAAAAGGCATAGGGAGTACCTGAGGCAGCAGGCCAAATTTCGCGAAGCTATTCCTATCAAAAACCCTGAACTTTTAGCGAAAATTCACCAAACGTTTCGTGTACAATACATTCAAGACGTGGTTTTACCTACTCCCTCGGTATTCGAGGAAAATATGCTGTCCACGCTGAGTAGTTTTATATTTTTCAACAAAGTGGAAATAGTGTCTTTGGTACAAGAGGACGAGAAATTCCTCACGGAACTTTTTAGTGCGTTAACGGACTTGAACACTACCGACGTAAAACGTAGAGACTTGGTGCTTTTTCTTAAAGAGTTTTGTAACTATGCCCAAAACTTACAACCACAAGCGAAAGAGTCATTTTATAAAACCCTTACTTCTTTGGGAATTCTACCGGCACTGGAAATTACTTTGGCAATGGAGGATCAAAAGACGAAGACCGCATCTATCGACATTTTAACCTACATTGTTGAATATTCGCCCTCGTTTGTGAGAGAATACACTTTGCAGCAGGCCAACAGTACTGATGAGGTAAGTTAGTTGTCACTTTTTACTATCGAAACAGCTACAGCTTGCAAAAAGCAGTTTTACACAATTTTTTTTGTAATGTCTCAGGAAGCTATAAAATTCCTGAAATATTTTAACGACACTTAAATTTGAATGTACTGTCACAAAAATTGGAACACTATAAACAACCGTCTTCTTAACAAAAAACATACATATAAGAGTCGCCGATTTTATACAGGGTGTTTCGAAATTCAATAACATAATTTTAGTGTTTACTTACTGAAATGATTTCAACGTTTAGTTTTCAAGATACAGGGTGTTAAAATTTCCTTTTTCTAAAAGATTTTTGTTTATAGCTCGTGCAATTTTTGAGATATTTAACTCAAATTTGGCCCCTATATTTTGCTATTGGTACTAGACTGTTGGACACTTGCCCAGTTTTTTAATGTCCTCTTATTTTTTTCTACATTTGTAGAATACTAAAGTTTGGGGCTTTTTTTCTATAACAAGTGTTAAATCGGGTACTCGCGTATACGTAACGGCTGTAACCGTGGTTTTATTGACAGCTGGCAGCAAATCTTGTAGATTCAGATAAGTTTGTAGTCTGAGTTACTTGATTTAATTATAAAATACAGCTTTTAGCCCCATACAGGTAACATTTTATCTGCATCCCTTAACTTTAAGCAAAGATCTTTGACGGCTCGAATCGAAAAAACTCCGTTAGATCGATTCAACCGGCGCAGTAACAAATTAATTAAATACCAAATTGCAAGTAATGCAAGGACCTAAAACTATAAGCAACAAATGAAATTAAAGAAAGAAAAATAAGAAAAAAGTTTTTCTGCTTCGGCCGGGGATCGAACCCGGGATCTCTTGCTATCTAGGCAAACATTCTACCACTGAACCACCGAAGCCAAACATAAATTTTCGGAAAACCTCTATCTATGCGGGCCGCGGTGTCTCAATACAAGAACGAGAGACACTCAGGTATTAACTCGACCAAGTCATCCAACTGATCTCTAAATTCTTCTTTCCCACTGTCAAAGGTATGATAACTCAAATTAGACGTAAAGAATCAACGTCTGAAAGCATGAGATCACCTTTTCGTGTTTTCTGATCGCAAAATGGGCGATTTGCCAATATAATTATCAAATACCAAATTGCAAGTAATGCAAGGACCTAAAACTATAAGCAACAAATGAAATTAAAGAAAGAAAAGTAAGAAAACAGTTTTCTGCTTCGGCCGGGGATCGAACCCGGGATCTCTTGCTATCTAGGCAAACATTCTACCACTGAACCACCGAAGCCAAACATAAATTTTCGGAAAACCTCTATCTATGCGGGCCGCGGTGTCTCAATACAAGAACGAGAGACACTCAGGTATTAACTCGACCAAGTCATCCAACTGATCTCTAAATTCTTCTTTCCAAAAGAATTTTAACACACGAAAAGGTGATCTCATGCTTTCAGACGTTGATTCTTTACGTCTAATTTGAGTTATCATACCTTTGACAGTGGGAAATAAGAATTTGGAGATCAGTTGGATGACTTGGTCGAGTTAATACCTGAGTGTCCCTCGTTCTTGTATTGAGACACCGCGGCCCGCATAGATAGAGGTTTTCCGAAAATTTATGTTTGGCTTCGGTGGTTCAGTGGTAGAATGTTTGCCTAGATAGCAAGAGATCCCGGGTTCGATCCCCGGCCGAAGCAGAAAACTTTTTTCTTATTTTTCTTTCTTTAATTTCATTTGTTGCTTATAGTTTTAGGTCCTTGCATTACTTGCAATTTGGTATTTGATAATTATATTGGCAAATCGCCCATTTTGCGATCAGAAATTTTAACACACGAAAAGGTGATCTCATGCTTTCAGACGTTGATTCTTTACGTCTAATTTGAGTTATCATACCTTTGACAGTGGGAAAGCAGAATTTAGAGATCAGTTGGATGACTTGGTCGAGTTAATACCTGAGTGTCTCTCGTTCTTGTATTGAGACACCGCGGCCCGCATAGATAGAGGTTTTCCGAAAATTTATGTTTGGCTTCGGTGGTTCAGTGGTAGAATGTTTGCCTAGATAGCAAGAGATCCCGGGTTCGATCCCCGGCCGAAGCAGAAAACTTTTTTCTTATTTTTCTTTCTTTAATTTCATTTGTTGCTAACAAATTAATTGTTAAATAACGAATAAGACTTGAGGTTGTAAAGTAGTGACAGGTAATTGACGACTTGTCACTACCTAAAACCAACCTCTTGGCCCCCCTTATTCATGAAATGGTGCGTTGTTTGGCGACACCGCACGGCTTAAAATAAGCATCGTTATTTATTTAACGATTTTCAGTTTTAAAAGCCCGCTAAAATTCCAGGCTTTCCGGAGGAGTTTAGTCAATTTTAAGATGACATTAAGAAAGTGGGCGACCGGACATAATGGCTTGTACCTGGCATAGTAAAAATACTGACAATGGCCCTAAAATGTTAATTAGAGCTTCGGATGCGGCGTAGATATTATATTTCTATTTTTTTTTTTGTTTAGGATCAAATGCTGCTTAATATCATAATTGAACAAATGATATGTGACGCGGATCCGGAACTAGGGGGAGCTGTACAACTGATGGGTGTACTACGAATACTTCTGGATCCAGAGAACATGCTAACCTCGGTCAACAAAGCAGAAAAAACTGACTTTTTAAACTTTTTTTACAAACACAGTGTACAAATTTTAATAGGTAAGCGTCCAGTTGATTTCTTAAAAGCCTAAGTGTAAAAACCTAGTAGATTGGGTACAAGCCATTCCTATATACCTAGCCTTGCAGCCCTTCCACTGCGACCACTAGTTGGTCTGAATGGGCGGGAAAAGTCCCATGCACTTAGGCCACCTTGCTGGGCCTGTTGTACCCAACTCCAATCCATTGTATCAGCCCTGAAAACCCTCCGCCTTGGCAAAGGAGCAGATTTTTCTGGGTTGAAACTTTCTGACATCGTCAGGGCTAAGCACACAGCTTCCCAAAAGCGACATTCTTATCGCGGCGAGTGCAGGGCACTCGGTTAGGATATGTAAAGGGGATTATTCGTCCTCCATACACCAACGACACTCCGAGTCTTCAACCGTCAAACGATTCCCAGAATGCTAAGGTGTTTATTAAGGCGACAGTGTCCTGTCAAGAGCCCTGTCGCCAGTCTCATATCTTTTCTCCCTAGTCTGAGAAAAGACCTTGCCTTGGAGGCGCTCACCTCCCCGATAAGAAGCTTGGCCTGCCTCATTCCGTCCGTGTCTTCCCAGAGTGTCTGTTCAAGTCACATTTTAGGGTCATCATGGCAAGACACTCCGCGATGCCCACCATGGGTTCCGGCCCTACTGGATCAGCTGATGACCCCATTCTAGCAAGTTGGTCAGCCTCCTGGTTTCCAAGTGTCCTCATGTCCTGGAACCCAGAGGAGATCAACCTTTTGTGTCCTGCCAGGGTTTTTAATATATCCCTACACTCAGCTACAAGTGCAGACCTTACTCTGGCCGATTTGATGGCAGACAGTGCAGCTCTACTGTCTGAGCATATGTAGATGTATTTTCCTGAGAGAGGCATTTCTAGGTTTTTATAACCACACATCAGAATGGCGTATCCATCTGGAAAACAGTGGTATACTTGCCCAGGGCAAAATGAAATTTTGCTCCTGTTGTTCTGCAGTATACTCCTGCTCCAGACCTCTCCCCCATTTTGGAGCCGTCCGTATACTAGACTATCCCATTCTGGGGGTCTATTGTGGCTCACTTTTGAGTGGTTTCTCACCACTGTATGCCTAGTCCTCCAAAAAGGTTAGCTATCAGTTTGGGTGAGACACTGTTCAGATCTTCTAAATCAATCTGAGGTTTACCGAAAGTGTTTTGACGTAAACGTGCAATAGCCGGACCTTCGCACAGTACATATCAAACTGTTTAGTGATCCTCCATACAGAGTTTACATTCGGTCTCTTCTGTTTTCCCATTCTGTGCATGGGTACTCTTAGTCGACATCCCCAGGGCTGGTTCAGGGCCGAAAAATTCGGTAGATGCCGCTTCCCTCGCTGCCTGGTCTGCGGCCTCATTTCCCTCGTGCCCAGAATGCCCTGGTATCCATACTAATAACACATTATTGGCGCTCCTAAGCGCATTCAGTAAATTCCTGCAGCTTTTCACGGTTGTCGATGCTTAAGGCTGCTTGACTGTCGGAGAAGATTTTTATTGTCCCGTTGGTCCATTCGTGGTCAGTAATCCACCGGGCACACAGTTCAATGGCTACGAGTTCGGCCTGAAATATAGTAGCCAATTGGCCGAGACAATGAGAACAACTCCAAATCCAATGCCTGTGTATGAATTCTTAAACGAGTGAGGAGTACTTAATTGCCGCATCTCTATTGGTCCTTGCTTGAATTTCGAGGAGTACTCGCTCGAATTTCGAGTTGCGAGTTGCATCCAACTCTTGTTCCCTAATTAGAACTGTTGATCACTGCCCTGCCATCCTGGTCGTTGGCCCGTATTCTATAAGTTGCTCTTCGTGCCTCCGCCTCTAAGAATGTGAAGCCGAGGTAAGTTTAGTAAGCATTCAAGTGCAGTAGATGGGCTAGAGCGTGACCACATATGGCAAGACTGGCCTGTGGTTGTAAGCTGGTTAGTTTGGCCTTTGAGGTTTTTTGATGTCCCTTCTCAAACCAGATTATTGCGCCGTACGCAATAATTGGTCTAATTATTGTTATATACAGCCAGTACATTTGTTTGGGGCTAGTGCCCCAGGTTTTTCCGCAAATTCTTTTGCACCTCCATAAGGCTATGTGTGTGGCTTTTATCTAGGATGACCCCTGGGTATTTACACTCTGACGCAAATTAAATTATTTGACCGTTAAGCTCCGGAGGAGTCAGGAAGTCTAGCTTCGTTTTACCTGTGAACGGTATAATGACTGTTTTGCTGGGATTAACAGACATCTGTTTCCTATCACACCAGTCTTTTACGGTGTTTTTAATTTAATTTAGTTATTTTGTGTAATAATTCGATGCCTATTTCAAGTACTAATATTTCAGCTCCGCTCCTAGAAAACACAGTCCACGACACCCCCCAAAAAGAAGACTACAGAAGCGTCCAGTTGCTGGGTTTGATTTTGGAATTGTTGTCATTTTGCGTTGAACATCATACGTATCACATTAAAAACTGCATATTCAACAAAGATTTGCTTCGGCGAATATTGGTCCTTATGAAGTCTAGACATAAATTTCTGGTTTTGTGTGCATTGAGGTAAGTAAAAACGAGTTTGAAAAATCAATTTTGTCCCGCGCCATTTTGTTCTATAATCATTGAAACATATATCACTAAATCAATGTTCCATCACTATTTTTATGTAAAATTGTTGTAGCAAAAGTTATAAGCCAAAGTTTGTGAAAAACATGAGAAAAGCCGCCATGTTGGATTTATGACGTCACGCAAGCCTTCTTATTTAAATTTGAAGCACAACACCCAGTGACTTAAAATTGTATGATCCATTACCAATTGATCTAGGATGGCTTAAAGAAATCTTCCACAACTATAGCTTTTTGATTTGTTTCTCTGTGGGGTACAAAACCTTTACTGCAAATGAATTCAAGTGACTAAATAAAAATACTACAGTAATCATTGTTAAAAAAAATCAATTGATCCATCTAATGTAGTGTAATTTTAGTTGGTTGGGAATAATCAGGAAATCGATAAGAATCAAAAATTTATTATCAGACTATTTGGTTTTGTTATATTTATATGAAACAAATATAAAAACCTGTAAAAAATAAAAAAGTGATCATGCCACTAAAAAAATTAATAATGATATTGCTGCTAAAAACACTGATATTCCGGATAGTATTGAAAAGCTACATTAGAAAGTACTAACCAAAATTTTTTATAATAGGTTTGTTTTTACTTTTTTATTGTCTTTGGAATACCAAATAACGCTAAAGCAAATATTAAATTATTTTGATTAATTTAAAGTCATAAATAACAAATTTCCGGAGTTTATTTTCAGTTCAATTTCATTTGATTTTCGAGTCATTTGCGATTTTGTCCTGTTTTGACTTCACTTCCGTATGAGTCTCGAACCCTTGGTAGTTTGGCGAGTCCGCCATATTTGTTGGTGTTTGCTCTACCTAAATTAACACTGAAGTGCTTTTTGCCTTTTTACGGTTTTCATTCATCTGTTGGGCCCGATGCCCGAGCGTTCGTGTTATCAGCTACCTATTGGTTATGAACATTGATATCACTCAAAAGCAGACTGGGGTTTTTTGAATGACTGAGGATTTAGACCAAATGAGTCAGCAACTATACATATACATTTACAGTATTTTTGAAAAACTGGTTTCAAAATATTCAAAAAATCCCAAAAAGCGGCAGTTTCCTCATTGGTTTACGCCCGATATCTTAAAAAAAAAGGCTGCGAAAAGTAAATAAAAAAAATCCAAATCCTGACACCTAGCGAGAATTTAGTCAATTAGGAGCATATTTAAAACTAGAAATAAAAAACTACACCTGGAATTCATACATACCGCTGAAAATAACATAAAGAGCGATCCCTCAAAATTCTGGTCTTTCATAAACAGCCAAAAATCAACGTCATCAATTCCTAGCGTAATGTACCACGATAACACTGAATACGACTCTATCCAATCCATTTCGCAGGGTTTTTCAGACTATTTTAAGAGCGTTTTTAACGACAACCCCGTACAACCTCCTCAGAATCACACGGCGAATAATAATCTCCCCTGTATTTGCATAACAGACTTCTCAAATGCGGAAGTTGAAAATGCTCTTGGGAAGCTTAAACCTAAATTAATAGCGGGTCCAGACTCCATACCAAGCTTTATTATACGAGATTGCGCCTCCATTCTCACGGTTCCCTTGTGTAAGTTATATAACAAATGCCTCAGTGAGTTGCGCCTCCATTCTCGCGGTTCCCTTGTGTAAATTATATAACAAATGCCTCATTGAGTCGAGAATACCTTCCTCGTGGAAGGTCAGCAAGGTGTGTCCCATTTTTAAATCTGACAATAAATCTTATATTAAAAATTACAGACCTATAACTATAATTAACAACTTTTTGAAAGCCTTTGAATTTCTCTTGCATAAGTCTATCTACCCCTCTGTGAATAATATTTTATCACCTAATCAACACGGCTTCATTAAAGGACGTTCTACTGTTACCAATCTTCTGTCTATAACACAAATCATTTCTCAAACCATTCACGCAGGTCAACAGCCGGACGTCATATATACAGATTTTTCTAAGGCGTTCGACAGACTTGCTGTTAACAACCTTAAAAAATTTCGGTTTTAACATACCATTATTAAACCTAATAAAATCTTGCTTAAGTAACAGACGCCAACACGTGTATGTAAATGGTGTTAGGCGAATACCTTGTCAGCTCCGGCGTACCACAGGGCTCTGTGCTGGGACCTATTTTTTTCGACATCTTCATAGATGGTTTGGGAAGGGGTCTCGGTTCATCTAGCCTTTCATATGCTGACGATTTTAAAACATTCAGAGTAATAGGCGACGTCTTTGACTGTATAGCTCTTCAAAATGATCTAAATGCAATCCAGAATTGGTGCGTTCAAAACGGCCTACCACTTAACATTGCAAAATGCAAAGTAATGACGTACACAAATAAAGCTATATATCTAACGTATGACTATGCTATAAATGGCCAAGTCCTGGAGAGGCCGGAAACCATACGCGACCTAGGAGTAATTTTTGACAAGAAACTATCATTCTCCTCTCATATTGAAGACATTACATCAGCTGCATCGAGAATGTACGGTTTCATTGTTCGCATCTCAAAAGAATTAACTAACATCTCAGCGCTCAAGAGTCTTTACTTTGCTTATATTAGATCAAAGCTCGAATATGCGTCTATTGTCTGGAATCAAGTTAACCAAATAGAAGACCGAGAGAATTCAAAGGCGTTTCTTAAAATTTTTATCCTTTAAAGTAGATGGAACCTATCCCGCTCAAGGAATCCCCCAAAACCACCTTCTCGCCAGATTCGATATTCCATCTCTAAACAGCAGAAGACAGTACGCATCTCAGGCAACCTTACATAAAATTTTAAACAACCAAATAGACTGTGCAGACTTATTAGCCCAACTAAACTTCATAATCCCGCGCCAGGGATCGAGGCAACTATCCACTTTCTATCTGCCAACGCCTAGACTAAATGTGTTAAAGTATTCACCGCTTTATACAATGTGCGACATTTGTAACAATACTTCAGCTATCGATATATTTAATACCAATTTAAAACAGCTTAGAAATACGCATTTGCAAAATAATGCCTAAAAGTTTTGACAACCTGTCTGATAAACAAAACAAAAGAAAATATAAATAATTAGCAGATTAATGTCGGGTTTCGTTTTTAATTTTGTGCCGTTTGTTTTCCTGATGTGCTTGAATTCTTGTTTTTTGTTGTTCCAATGTACGATCTAGTCTGAAGGTCTAATGAAGACAAAAACCATTGTCGAAACGTTACCGATGGATTAAAACGTATATTTACCAGAACAACAGTGTCCTTATTCCCACTAAATTTACCTATAATCTAAATAAATTTAAAAAAAATTATTTTATTTAGTTATTTCAATTGGCTTCAGTACACCACTGTAGCAACTTTTACCTTCCTAATTCTTGTTTATTCGCATGAACAGAGTAATTTTTTATATTTGCGTGGTTAGAGGTTAGTGTAAGTGAGAGAAGAAACTTTATTACAAAAGTTACATAATTGTGTCCGTATTATGTTTTGGACCATGTCAGAGATGTCAAGTCTTATTCCAAATGTCAGCCTTTAACAGCAACTTTCTTAATTTAAAGGGAACATCGTATATATTTTCTTGTCAGAACGAGTGATTTTCAAAATATACAGTTAATTAATTTACAATTTTACAAGTATATGATATTATCGTTAGTGTATATATTTTTGAAATCAGGAGAAATATATGTTAAGTTCTGACAAATAATATACAGGGTGCTCCCTATAACTGTCAAAATTTGACATAAGGAATGACACCTGACATTTCTGACCTATTTTAAAAGATAATACGGATACTATCATGGAACTTTGGTATTTAAAATCCCCCTGTAAATGACCACGCAAATAAAAAAATTAGTTTGGTTCTTTTGCCAAGCAAAATCCCATGTAAAGTGTGTATGTCCTTTTCTAAAAAGTGAAGAGTGGGAGTTGTAATGGTTAAGCGTGGGGATACATCAAGTATAGAAAGGGTTTTCCCTTCAAAGTGATTGGCTCCGGAAAAACTGAGATTAGAAAGTGTTGTCTATAAAATGCCATTTTATCTGTTTTCGTTTAGATTTTCTTGTTTAGCTCATTAGCTAGAAAGTAAAGTAAATTTTAGGATTATCAGCAACGCCGCTGACTTGGTTCCTCCAAACTCTTCAAAGAGGGGATAATGGATTACTTAGGTCCAACCTACCGTTTATACAAACTCAAATATTTCTAAATATTTCTAATGCAAAAAATCCACTTCTGACTTTAAAATGCAGTAAGACAATATATATATATATATATTAGAAATATATAGAAAATTATTTTGGTATTGGAATAAAAAGGAAAAAATAAGATTTTGAGTTTAGTTATAATAATCGTCAGTTTATCAAAGACCAAGTACAAGTTGGTATTGCATATTATTTTGCTGTTAGCCACAAAAGACCCGCTTGAGGTCGCATTGAAACGGCTGTCGATAGCCACCTGAATAGAATAAGTTTCGTTTTGGTGCCAAAATAAGAAGTTTTGCCGTAATTAATTATGCTTCCGTGAAGTAAGCCACATAGCCACTTGTCGGGTACGATTTTATTTTAAATCGAGCCCTTAAACGAGGGTACCGTAGTAGATCTCTTGTGTGTATAAAATAAATATAAAACAGTTTTAAAAACGTTACAAACTTTAATGAATACAAAATAAAACTCTGTTGCAATTTACAAATTGTTACAAGACTTTTCTTATGACCTATAAAACAAACAAGACCCAAACCATAAACTAACTAAAATAAAATTTTATGTTTCTTTACTGATACTTAGTTTAGAGGTTTTTAGTTTAGAGTCAACAAAACTTAGAATGTGACTACCGACTTGTCTCCTCAAAGGTTGGGTTTTTATAAACGGTAGGTTGGACCTAAGTAATCCATTATCCCCTCTTTGAAGAGCTTGGAGGAACCAAGTTGCTGATAATCCTAAAATTTACTTTACTTTCTAGCTAATGAGCTAAACAAGAAAACCTAAACGAAAACGGAGATAAAATGACATTTTATAGACAACACTTTCTAATCTCACAGTTTTTCCAGAGTCAATCACTTTGAAGGGAAACCCTCTCTATACTTGATGTATCCCCACGCTTAACCATTACAACTCCCACTCTTCACTGTAGTAGTTTTTCTCCCATCACCCATCTGCTGTGTGGTAGGCGGCAACCAAATGTTTACCATTTTGGAGGGAGGCGAAACCAATTTTTTAACTCTGCAAAACCATGTTTTGCGCGTTTCGTTTTTCTAAGCTAGTTTCGTACAGTGGCACAGTCGAGGGTAATTTAAATTCCTGACAATATATTAAAATTTAATGTGGAAAACATGTGCTACTTTTATTGAGTTTCTATGTCTAGTTCTTAAGATATTAACTGTCAAATTTTGAAGAAGAAAAATACAATTGGTATTTTAGAAATAAAACTACAAATTTTGATAACGTTATAGTTTTTTTTATTTTTTTCTGCAGGTTCATGCGCAAATTAATAGCCCTTAAGGACGAGTTTTACAACCGGTACATCATCAAAGGCAACCTCTTTGCTCCAGTCGTGGATGCTTTGGTGCACAACCAAGGCCGCTACAACCTGCTGGATTCCGCCATCATAGAAATGTTTGAGTTCATAAAATTAGAGGACATCAAGCCATTGTGTTCGCATGTGGTTGAGAATTATGGAAGGTAAGATTATAGAATTAAAGAAAATCATCTTATCTTTTAAAAAAAGTTGTTGTAGATGATAGTAAACCTGTATAGATTTCATTGTAGTTACTTCATTTTTGATTTAATAAAGATATTTTAAACTAAAGTAGAAAACAATCCAAAGGTAGTTGGGAAATAAAAGGCTACATTCAATTCCTAATTTTAGGGTTATAGTACTTTTAATCCCCTATGGATTATTTTTAGCTAATACACTGCAGTTTCGATCTCTAGCTATATAACATCTATAAAATATGCTCAAGCCTCGCCCTCTGGCAGTTCTATCACTATGGAACATTCATAGTACCATAAGGAATATACTTTACATGTATATAACCACAAGAAATATGTTACTGCTTCGACCTTTAGTTATGTTACCACTACAAAACATAGAACCATAAGGAATATACTACACTTCATCCTCTAGCGGTTCCATCACTACATAATATATATAGAGGCGGCCTGAAATATTTAAAAAAAAATCGTATGTATCGTGTATGGTCTCGTCAGATGTCATCCTCACGACCCCGCAGTATAGTGAATGGCATGCTTTACATTAAATGATGTATTGCTTTGCTTCATGAAGAAAAAAGCAGTTTAAAATCCAGTTTTAGGTGCTTTGGTTGTAGAGATTTTCATCTCGTAGGCTGAACTGAAAATAGAAGATGGTGAATAAGTATTTTTCTTAATTTTCACAGGTTGTTGGATGACATCTGCTATGTACAAACGTTCAAAGCGCTAAGGGTTAGGTACGACCAACATCAGGATAAATTAAAGGAGAGGAATAGTTTAGACGGGTAAGATTTTTATTATTTAGCAGAGAGGAATGCTTGATCATTTTGAAATTTCTCGTCCCACTTTTAATTTTTTTATTTTTTCATACAATTAAAAATAATAAAATAAGACTTAAATTACTTCCCGTACGCATTTTAACCACACTTGTAGTGAACTTATACATTAACCTTACCAGGCTTTTTCTAGTTACAACAACCTACTGTTTTTTTTTTAAATATAATTGGGTCGAGTTCTCCTAAATCTTATACCGTTTTCGATCAACGATCAAAAAGTGCTGCCAAGCTATCCGATATCAGCCTAAAAAACATTTTTTCTGTTCGATTCAATGCAGAGCGTCCGTCGCTCCCGCTGAAATTTATTTTTTCAATTTGGCAAAACGCTCTCAAGTCTCGCGCGGATCGATATCTGTTGCTCTATGTCCTGAGACGGATCAATCAACCCTACTTTGAGTTGAACGTGAGTGTGTAGGACAAGCTTTTATCGCCTATTTCAAGTTCTAGAGACGACCAAGAATATTATAGAATGTCTCGTTATTGTATCCAGAAAGAGTTATTTGCTGTGCAGAAACATTATTAGAATTTTTAAAATTCATTGTTTTGCTTGTTTAAAAAGTTTTAAAATGAAAATCAAAAATTTTGATGGTTTAGTAATGGTTGAAGAGGGTTTGTAGAAAAATCGCGGTCGATTAGAAATCCCGCTGGGAGTCCCAATTAAAATTTGCATCAATCAATGACCAATTTGCAGTTGCTGCCACAGAGATCTGCTCTAGCTAGGAATGCTTTCTGAGCGGTCGAAAGTTCGTGATATAGTAACATTAGTCGAGAGCAGTGTTGGTCGATCGAAAATAGTGTTAGTAAACAGATCAAAAAAACCTAAACCAAAAAATCGGTTTAGGAATTGATAATCAGCGCATACCTTATCTACATTTACCGCAAATGTCTAACAATATATAAAAAAAACGCTTGTATATATGTATTTTATGTGAATTATTATAAGCTGCTTAAAATCCCAAAAAGTAAAAATTTTATCAAGACACAGCAATTTTTTTCAGAATAATTTTTTTGCTAATACCAAGTATATCCTTGAAAATTGCACGATCCGCATATCTGATACTATTAATATGTATGCCTTATTCCAACGCTTGCAAAAGATGTATTTCTGAAGAGATGTTGAGTAACAGGGGAGATAGTATGCAGCCCCCCAGTTGATTTTTATATTGACAATTTGATTCCAGTACAGGTTTGTAATAAGTTTTGTATACCAACATCTTGAAACTTTGTTGTAATCTATAAAGTAAACATAAATATCTGTTTATATCTCGACATCCCTGAAAAAATATCTGAACAGCGAAAGAGCATAGTGCCTGGGGCATTTTGGAAACCACATTGGAATGGGCTGATGATATATTCTGCAAGGCCTTAAATCCGGCTATGTTAAATTTTAAGAAATAGTTTTAGTAAATGACTTATAAGGCTAACTGTTTGGTAGTCACTGCATATTTTGGCGTTAGGTTTCTTTGGCAGCGCTATGAAAGTTGACTATAGACATATTTCTGGAATTTTGCCTGATACATAGATACAATTTAAAATATTAGTTAGCCATTTAATGCATCTAAAATTTTCATAATTTCTATACAAATCTCATCGGGACCCGCTGCTTTCCTGTTTTTTATTTGGAACTGGATACACGTAGTTCGGACTGTGTTATAAGTAGATTTTCCACTGTATTTGTTATGTCAGGATTTTCTTCTAGTTTGGTCGTTAAACAGTTCTATATATGTTTTTATGTCTTTATCTATAATTATATTTCCTCAAATATATACTATATGTTCGGTTGCCCTTATTTTTTTGTTCCCTATTGTTCTCTGATCTTTTTGTGTAAATTAATGTACTCATATTTTGTTTCTCCAGGGTCTTAATTTCATGATGTTCTTCCTTTACCAATTTTGCTCTTGGCGCCCTTGTTTTCGTTTTATGAAAGCATATAAATTGTTGTCATCCCTTCATTCTTCCATTAGATTTAAGTTTTAATTTGTCACTCATGGTTTTTTTCTTATATTGTGTATTTCTTTTTAAATGTGTAAACTGTTTTCTGTAATTATTTTAAATTAAATTAAAGCTTGTTCTGTGTTTTATTCACTTTTAGTGATGTTCCTAATATTTTCTGATAGATCTTTCCTAGTTTTTTCTTTGTTTCCTCGTTTTCAGATCAGGTCATGTTAATTTTAACTTTATTCTAAAGCTTGTAATTATGATCTATTCTGTCTATGTTTTAATAGCAAAAGCTATCATCGAAGGGCTCAAAACCAGGTTAAGTTGGCTGCATTGGGAAAGGTTCAAATACTGAAAAACTGTATAACAACCCCCTTTTGTCAAAGCCATATGGGTTTAGGTTTCTACATTAATTATAAATAAACTTGTTATAAACTTGTTAAATTGATTTTCAGTAAAGTGCAAAGTACACTGATGCGGTTGTTGGATAAGCAACCAACCAATTGTTAATAAAAAACAATAACTCCATCCAAAATAAATAAGGTTTAAAAGTTGAAATGTATACTTTCTTAAATGTATTTTTTCAAGAATAAAAAATATCTTTAGATATTTGCCATGTGTGTATTTAAAATTCTGACATTTAAACCCTCTCTAAACGCAGTAATCCCATTAGGGTCCCGTCAATACTACGCAACAGCCGGTACCGGAGGGACCAGCGACAAATGGAGGAGGAGGAAGAGATGTGGTTCGCCGAGGATGACGACTTCGACGATGGTGAGCCCCTTCAAAGGTCTCCTGCGGTTTCTCCAGGCGCGCACGATCTCCTTACCAAAAAACTGGACTCCAACCTGGACAGTATAGGCAAAATTATTGAACAGAAGAAAGCTACCAGTCCGCCAGTAGAAGCTAATGGCCCTACTAAAGTAAGGCTTGTTATCATTAAAGCAATCAAATTGTAGCATATACTATTTGAATTCTCCGTCGTGGAGCATCCTTGTAATTTTGGAAAAGGAGTGAAAAAATCCTAAACTCCACACAATTAGATTATTTATTTCTATTCACACCCTGACAAGGGGAAATTTGTAATAAAAATAGTACTTAAAATATTAAAAGTTGACGTTAACAATACATATTATAATATAAAATTATAAGTTTGTTATCCAGGAGGTCAACAAATGTGAACAATATGATTAACAGTTACATAACACTAAACAACATTAAAAGCTTAAAACATTTACAGATAAAACTAAAAGTTTTTGTTAAATAAATTATTTATACCCCTCGCACATTTAAACAAGAGACAAAAATATGTCTTTAGAAGAGTTCATGATCAGGGCCAGGTCCGGGCGAGTTCTTTTTGTAGAATCATTTCTTGTATTTGGAAATTTTGGTCAAATTGGTATTTTCATCAAGCACAATATTTGATTCAAAACTCGAAACGGACAGAAAGACACAGAAATTATTAATTTATTTTTTATATAGGTGTGTTTCTTGTCTATTAATTAAAAACATTTTTTTCAGGTTAACAATAATTCATCATCACCTAAAGCGCAGCCACAGCCGCAGTCTCAGCCAATTGTAAATAATAACTCGAGCGTTCAAGACGAGGCTGACGATGGGCCCACGGCTCAGGTCAATGACGATGCCGCGAGTAAAATTTCAATGTTTAAAAGGGTAAGCAACCATATTGTAAGGCATTTTAAAATGCGCAGGGTGTCCACATTCTGAGTAAACTTGAAAAGTCAGGAATCTGGAAAATCAGGGATATATCCCCAATGAAAACCAAATAAAAGAATTAAAGTAATGGACAAAAGTATATAGACAAATGGAAAGTTAACAAAAAGTAATTAGTAAATTTATTTAAAATGTGTATAGTAATAAATAATATGTACACCGATGAACTACATTACATGACAACATATGTATTTTGTTTTAATATATTATTTACCAAAAAATTGATAAAGTTCACTTTTTAACTGGACAAAAATACATAGAAAAAAAAATGTTTAGATTATTTTGGCTATATATTTTACCACTGAACAATGATTTTTACTTTAATAGAATAAAGTGTTTGGTTAACCCAAGCAGCATTTGGACGTCATATTACGTTACCCATACGTTGCTTGCGATAAACGCGACGTCGGGTGCCAACGTCGTTTCGACCGCCTGACGACCCTCGTTTGCACCTAAATGGGGAATACAAATTCGGCAGCATCTGACCTTATAGGTAATAGAGTTTACCAATTAACAACGTAATTGTACGTTGGATTTCCGTCACTTAAATTTAGTCGCAAACAGGTAAGTTGCGTTTGGTTTCGTTTCCATTGCCTAGATTACATATAGTTTTTGCTAAAAATAATTCCTGTCGAGTAACTAAAATTATACCTGATAAGTAAATATTTTACACTTATTATAACAAGTCTCATAAAAATGGGTGCATTTTACAAATGACAATTATAGTCATGCATGAAAGGGGGTATTACAATATTAATAATTTATATTTTAAAGCAGGAATCCAACAAAAATTTTACAACGAAGGCATGTTTATTGATAAAGGTGATTAAAATACTTTCAAAAAAAGCAAGCGCTCCTGAAATATGCAAAAATTTACTAAAATATATATTTGTTAAATAGACCTAATTTTATTATTATTTTTATTTTTGTAAAAAAAATATTTTGCTGCCTCACTAAACTCAAATTTGTTAACAGTTTTACAATTATTCTTTCATTTTTACTTAAAAGTAGAAAAAGAAAAAGTATTTTATAATGGCCGACAAACGCTAACCTTTTTAAAATGGTGGATTACTGTGTCTGACTTAATGTGAACTAATAATATACCAATTCGGACCGGGTCTCCACTTTTGGTTGTGAAAGATAACCAAAGAGTCGAAGTCCGACGTCCGGCAAACGTATTTCGTCCCATTAAATTCGGACGTTCGCCCCGCATAATTTTGCGTCGGCCTACCAAGGGATTGGAACTCAACGTCCGCACTTTTTGTACTACAATAGGTAAAGCCCACGGTCCCAAAGCTAACTACCCACCGAAATCATTGTATTTTTTTTATTTTTTAGAAATGTTTGTTTTATTATCAAAAATCTAAGGGAAATAAAACCCATACCCCACGTGTGGGAAGAGGATGGGGTATTATGGTTTCCAAAATCCAAAAAATATATAAAACTGTGTCATGTCCTGAAACGTAGCCGTCCTGACCAAAATATCTCTTGACCAAACAAATGCACTTCTTGTTAGGTTATGGGCGTCTATAAATGACAGTGGGCTGTACATGTGACGCGTAGGCCATATGAACGGACGTGGAATAGGTCAAGTAAAAGTTACGGAAAATACACCAACCAAACTAAACGCTAGTTTAGGTCTGAGGTTAGGGTCTTCGCCGGACGTACCCGACGCCGACGTCTGTTGGTCGTTGGACTGGTCAGAGTTTTTGTACGTCGAACAAACGAACGTAAGACCGACGTTGGGAAATTAATGGTATATTGCGTTGCATTATTTGACGTCGCGAGATCGTTAAAAAAACGGATTTATATATGATAACGTCGGTTTTGATATGAATGCGACGTCGCTTAACGCATAATCAATCTTGCAACTTAAAATTCCACTAAATCCGACGTCGGTTCAGGTCACATTAGGTTGTAAGTCATATAAATGTTTCTTGGGAAGATATCCCCCAAAAACTAATATGCAATGTCACGTGGTCGACAATTGCATTTTTCAGCTAAAAATTGTAGTAGAATTTTACCTGAGTTGTTTAAAAATGGACATCAATTAGTAAATATTAAGAAAATTTTTAATTTAAATGATTACAGCCCTATGGTTAAGAAGTAATTTTAATTCAAAGAGGGGAACCCTAGGTACAAAAATAAGAAGTGGTCGTCTTGAAGATAGGGCTCTAAGAAATATTAAAACTAGTTTGTCCAACGATTGTTTTAAGACATCTTTGCAAATACAAAATGATTAACAATAACAGAGATTACCAAATTAGTCAACAAAGGTTAACTATGAAACAATTTGCTCGCTGTCCTTAAAATCCTTTAACTTATAAGAAAAATAGAAAAGCCCATTTGGAGTTTGCTTGTCAGCGTCAGTATTGAAGTTTCAATTAATGGAAAAGAATTTGTTTTACTGATGAATACAAATACACTAGGTTTTGATATAATGGTATTTGGTATATAGGCGTCCCACCAGCAAAAAGTTAAACTCTGAGTAGACTTTGCTTGATTTTCTGGTTATTGGATGAATCTAGTTCATCGAATTGAAGGCATTATGAATTAATTTTTTAATGAAAACATTAGAGGATATACCTCCCTTTATAGAGGGTATAGTTTTCTTAAGGGTTTGCTTAGAGCGAAACATTGACACTAACCGTCCCTTTAAGTAGATAAAATAATTTGTTAAAAATTAAAAAATATCATTTTTAAAATGAATATTCATAATCTCCTGACCTAAATCCCAATGAGATACTCAGGTACTACTTGGAAAAAGTATTAGATCTATGCCACGCAGAATTTAAGCTGTTATTGATAACACTGTGCCACAAAATAATAAACCCATACACAAAAGATAAATTAAAATATGTGCTTTTATCATTTTTTAAAATTAATTTGGTTTTTGTCTATATAATTTTGTCCATGATATTTTAAGTTTTTTTGGCTATAATAAATAATCTTTAAGTAGTATTTATGTAATTTTTATTATCTTGAGTTATGGTTATACAATATAAAACAAAAGGCAGGAAAATTGAGAAAAACTGCTTGTCTATATACTTTTGTTGTCAAAAAAACTGTTGCCAACTTTAGAATCTTTAATATGCTCCTGTGCTTTTATTTTGTCTAATTTTTTTTTGTAGGAATACCCTTTGATTGTTTCAGCTTTTTCTATATTTCATAAATAAAATAAAATATGGTTAACACAATCTGGCTAGACCATGATGTTTTCCCTGAATTTAGTGAGTGGGTAAAGATAATTATGAAATATGAGAGAGATAAATAATACTTCAAAATTGAGAAAATGCTCAAAAAGCTAAAGCAAGGCTTTTAACATTTGACATGGACTACTACTAAATCGTATGAGATTAGAACTCGTTTGTATTTTTTCTGGTTTGGAAAAGATTAATTTTTTATTAAATTGACTACACTATTCTGCTTGGCAAAAATATACCAACAAACATGTTTCTCATGTTTTAAAAGGCTTGGATATTTAGTTTTAGTCATTTATTATGTTAAACTCATAGGTGGTATAGTAACTAATGACAATTGAGATTAAAAATCGATGTATGAAAATATAAAAACAGTATCAGGCAAACCGAAACAGTCAAGAATTTATTATTATATCGATCTACAGTATAAAGAACTATAAAGAATTTAAAAGTTTCTTAAGGATCTGTTCTGCTGCTGAGAAACTCTTGATGACCAAGAATATCATGTAAAAAATTTGATCGAAAAATGTGTTAAGGCAAGTCATTTATACCATCAAATAAGAGAGACCCTTGGCAGAATTTAAAGAAGGTTGTCATTGTGAGAATTCCAGAACTGTAAGAAGCGGTCAGTGCAACTCAGCCTGTTAAATCATCATTCAGCCAAAAAACCACTACTTTCAATAAAAAATGGGCGTTTCCGTTTTAAATTTGTTGTAAATATTGCTCACTGGACAGCCAAAGAATGTATAAAACTCATTTTTAGCGACAAATCAAAATTTACCTTGTTTCGAAGTGATGATATGTGACATGTGAGACGACACCAACACTTTGAATCAGGTATACTTTAATTCGTCGCCTTAAAAGAGTTTTTTCCAATCTTTGTCAGTCCAATGAGCATGATTAACTACAAATTTGAAACGAGAACGTACACTTTGTACTGAAAAGGGTATTTGTTTGGCTGGATGACGATTTAACCGGTTCAGTTGCACTAAACGCCTTTTTAAAGTTCAGGAATTTTTGCCACAGCAACCTTCTTTCAATCCTACCAAGAGTTGTGTTTATGGTATAAATAAGTTATCTTTACACATTATTCTGATACGACAATTAAGTATCTGAGATGCTTTTCTTTGCCGTCAGGTGATTCTCAGCGGCAGAACAGATCCTCTAACTTTAAAATTATTTTGAGTTCTTCATACTATAGATCAATGTAATAATACATACATTAGCTGATTCGGTTTACTTGATAGCCTGATTGTAGATTTTCATAAATTGATTTTTAATATCAAATGTAACTGCTTTTGCACGACCTAATTTGAAATGTTCATTAGTTACTATACCGCCTATCAGTTTAACATAAATAACTCAAACTAAAAATCTAAGGCTTCGAAAACAAGAGGAGCTAAATGTTTTGCTATATTTTTGTCGAGCAGAAAAGTATAGTTAGTTTAATAAAAAAATATAATATTTTTCAAACCAGAGAAAATATAAACGAGTTCCTGTCTAATATGATTTAGAAAACATGTGCTCTTATAAGTCGTCGAACGCCAATCTGTAGTCTTATGTGCATATGGCCTTAATCTGCTTTTTGGTAAAATTTTATAATTTGTTGCTATAATTTTGTCCAATACTGTATCTTTAATTATTCTTGATCTTCTTTAAAAAGAAAGTTCCTTTTCCTTTTTTTACTGTAAATTTTAAGTCGTTGATAACGCAACATTAATAATTTTACCATTTGTATGTTTTATATTACCTCAATAATACCTGATGTAAGGTATAAACCTTGCCATACGCAGTTACACTTTTGTGACTGACATGAAATAAACATATTTCCTAACCAGAAATATATTAGAAAGTAAACATGTCATATTGGTGTAAAATTAAAGGTAAAACTGTCTCTAGATAAAACGTTGCTGAGTGTAGTTTGACACAAAAAATGCACAAATAAAAATAAACTCAAAGACATGCCATTTTTCAGATTTTTTTTTATTGCTGTCAGTATGCATAATGATAAATAAAGTCCTTGCCATAGTGAGTGTAACTCACTATGGCAAGGACTATACCTATATTGTTATTTTATATGTTTGCATTATTCTCCAAAATAAATGAAAATATAATAAAGTATGTATTAATACGGTGTGGTCAGGTCGGCTGTAAGGAATTGGAGAAGGCTAATTTTTCTTCTTTTTTTATGTTTTGTTTTGATAATGGTCAGGGATAATCCCATAAGTTGGTCAAGGTAAGCAAGGGTTAAGTAATGCTGTGAACACCCTGATGCTATATAAGAATCAAGTAGTCTTTTCGGCTTTTGGTCCAAAATGGGTATTATAGTGACGTCATGAATCTTTGTGAGGTCACCCTGAAATGATTTAAATCTCACGGTGTGATCAAAGCTAAACGCGAATTTATTTACAGTTGATTTTGTTTATGAACCTTATCAGTTTTGTTGTCTTAATTAAAAACATTCATAGTTATACAGCAAGTGGCCATGGCGTGCATTTTCAGAGCCATATGTCCATCATTGATTTTTTTAAACAAACAACTATCTGAAATGTTTTCTTTTGAGATTTTCATTTATTTATATTTTATAAACAGGTTGGGTCCGACACACAAAAATATAGTTTATATTAAAAAAAAGGCTGTAAAATTTTAGGTTTTGCTATCTATAACACAAAACGAATCATTGCAAGAAAGTCGTTAAGACGTCTTGAAATTTATGATTTTATGGCCTTAAAATTTTAGCTTGGGTGGTTAAAGCTTAATTCCCTCCATTTTTAAGTTCAATTTAGAGTCAATTTAGTTAAAAAATACTCCTTCAAAAAAAAAACATAATGTCTAAAACAGTTTTTTAGACATTAAAACTTATTGAGCAGAAAAAAATTGAATTTAACAAAAAATAAGAGGCTACAAAGCGGTGAACATTTTCAGGGGGAGGGGGCACACGAAAAAGTAAACATTTTAAGAGAAGGAGGGAATCATTATTTTTTTTTGGCATCAAAACAGCATAAAAACAAACATGGAATAAGAATACATAGATTCAAATATTAAATTATGATTCTCAAACATCAAAACAACGAACGAAACACGATTAGTAAGGCAAAGATGAAACTTGACAATTGGCTTTTTATTCTGCAAGATAAATATGACTGTTTCCTTTGCGTCTTCCAAACTCTTAGTAACTCTTTTCCGTCATATCTCTGAATTATGTTTAATTTTTTTAGGCGCTGGTGGATTATGAGGGCGGAGACTCTGATGAAGAGGAGGACCCAGACGGCGGTGGAGGGGACACGGGGGGTGGTGGAAACTCAAGTAAAAGGCCTCGATTGTCATAGTGCTGTTTTTATTCTTCCAATAATAACATACTTCCCGACCCGGAGGCTTTGGGCCAAATAAGAAGGTAAGAACTGCTTAATCTACCCTAAAATACCAAGATCCTAAGATCTCTTCATGAAAGTTGACAGGGTTCAGAAGGTGGCGAAAGTATTTTGAAAACAAACTGCAAATTTACGCATAGCATTTTTTTGATTTTAAATAGAATAAATATTTTTGAGTGTTGTTTGCAATTTTTACACAAATCAGAGATTGTCATGTACATATACATAATATTTTTTATTTAAATAAATGGTTGTAATCCACTTTTCTTGAAATGACAAAACGAAGTACAGCTTATTACTATTTTACATGATAAGCCGGGAACCTTGCAAAGGTTAGGTAAGGTTTTTTCAAAGTACTGGAAAAGCCCTAGAAGCAATCTTAATTATGAACATTTCCTTGGTAAAGCCAGTGGCTTCTGAGGGTACCTTGACGGGAATAAGATTCGCGCGTATTGGCGCCGTCGCGATCACGGTGGCAAGCGATAGCAGTTGTGGAAACTACTTTAGTTTATTTGGGGATATTATCGAATTGCCACAATCTCCACTATTCCATAATTTTTTGTAAATCTCCTGCTGACCTCTCCTAAATCCCTGAAATATCATAAAGTTTTTAGTTTTTTTTATTAAACCTAAAAAATTAACTATGTAATTTTTTAATGCTCAACTAAAATGGCCTTATTAAAACATGTTTTTTAGAGTTTCTTCCGAAACAATCCAATTTCAGAAGTACCATATCGGCTACGGAAACATTAAAACAAGTTTATACAGCTAAGAAAATAAAACTAAATCAAAAAGTTCACCTTATTCGTGTTTATACAGAAGAAATAAAAGTTCTCCAACATTTCACTGATTTTTTATTTTATTCAAAAGTGGATGTGGGTATACCAGCCTGCGACTGCTAATGATGTGACAGTGCTTTTTCAAAATTTTGGGGTTTTTTGCTTTGTTAAAAAACACAGAAGGAAAAAATTTAAGAAAATACTAAAAATAACTTTAAAAACCCTAACTAGAAAATGAAGGATCAGCTAAATTTATTCACGGAAAACAAAAATATGAAGAAAAACCTTGACCAATGCTAAGGCAAATCACAAATACCCTTTCCGCCGCAGATTAAAGTAACTGCGAAAGAATTTCAGGAACGGTTTCTAAAAACAAGTAGAAGGCCTAGAAAAAATTCGGTACCGTCATTGGATTAGCCATAGTCATACCACACAATACAATCCTGCCAAATTCTGTTCAATTTCCGAAAAAAGACAAGAACTTGCCGAGGGTACTATAATATAATTACGATTAGTATAGTATACGTTTTTCTAAGAATCAAAAGGTTGTTAAAACTATCCTAATTGATAAAGACTTTAATCTGTCAAGCACGCCCGTCGAACATATGACAACTATTATATAGCAAATTAAAGGCGAGAAGCAGGGAAAGTAAATAAAGATAAAAAGAAAGAAAGAGAAAAGAAACTGAAGGAAACCACGCTCAAAAGTATTTAACTTTGTGAAAAACTGGGACAATTAAATGAAAAACAACAGGTTGGCTTTGTACTATAAAACGCTATATTGTAAGACTGACTACTTCTTTACAAAAACGACCACTAGAGTTCCTAGAATCTAATAGGTAAAACTACAAGTAAAAAACGCTCAAGCTTATATTAAAAATATCAAGAGTTCGCTACATGTTTTAAACAAACATTTTAATATCTTCCAATACCCCCAATTCTTTAAATTTTGTTCTAAAACCTTAAAAACAAAACCTAAAGACAAAACACAGTAGGCTAAAATAAAGTCAATTATCAGTTAATCCTAATTGCTCGACAAACTTCTTATTTTAACACTTGGCAAACTTTTGGTAAAAATGTCAGCATTTACATATATCACTAGATACCAAATAAAATAACTTTTTTATTTTATCGCCATTGTTTCAGACACGAAATGGTATTGGATTCGTAGGTAACTTTTGAGCTGACTGGTTATCTAGCAACTTCTCAAATAAATGGCTTCTTTAGCAGCCTTGCTCATAGCCATGTATTCAGATTCTGGAGTGCCTACAGCTACAGAATGTTGTTTTCACCTTTTCTAAGAAATGGCAGCTCCAGATAATTTGAAAACAAAACCTGTATTAAGACTTTCTGTCAATACTGTCTGCTGCAAAATCAGCGTCTGAATAACCTTCTAGCTCACAACCATTTCTTGTCAGCACAAAGCACACAGGTACTTGCTTTTGTACCTTGCAGGTAACGCAAAAACCTTTTTGCATATTTCCAGTGAGAGTCTCAGTGTACCTATTAATATACTGACTCAGAAAACTAACAGAATATGCAAGATCTGGCCTAGTTAGTAGGGAAACATGCTTCAAGCTTCCAATGAGCTGCTGATAAGTGATGTTCTTATCACAGGGTAATTCTTTTGAAAATCATACAGAGTCGTTGCTCATATGTCACAGATTTTTTTAATTTTTAGTATATTTGTAACCCCTATTCCCCGCAACTTAAAAATGTATTTTAAAAAAAATTAAGTTGATTCCTTATTTTTATACAGGGGATCAAAAGTTTGTATGTTGGTTTTTTTTTACTAAAAACATAAGGTTTTGTAAAAAAAATACAGGCATATCTTACTATTCAACAAGTTTAATTTTTTTTAAATTACTTTTAAAGGGTTAGAACTAATTTTTTGTTAATTAATTTCAAGTGTCCAAGGATCCCTTCGAGGTGAGATATATATTTTAATAATAGCGAAATTGTGGGTAAAATCTGTTTTTTAATTTATGTTTTCTGAGGAAAGGAAATACGTTTTACTTTATTTTTTTACAACAATCGGTTGCTCGGTATATCTGCTCTTGAACCATGTTCGAAAAATATCTTTAGTTGCTTTTGATTTTTATACAGAGTCGCTCAAATATAACAAGTTTTACAAAAAGCGCCTATTTTAAACAGCGCATGCGCCGAAGGGCCTAACTTAAAAAAAAAATATCGTTTAATAAATGCTCCAACATTCTTTTATTTGCCAAACCAATTTTGTTATTGATACTTTGCTCATAACATAGTTATGCAGGTTTATAGCCATACAGGATTTTATGACCTTAAAATATAAAAAGTATTGAAATTTCCAGTCATAATAATAATCTTTCTTTTTCTCCTGTATCAACACTTATCAGGGTGCCCTCTGGCTTGTCCGAGGAAGGGTTGGCAATTATTTTTATACAATCTAGATTTTTAATATCTACCAAAGAGCAGTTGACAGTAGAAAACTGCATTGTTCTTGGCGACTTTGCTGAAAATTATAAATTTATTGTACAGGACGAGATACAAAGCTTTCATTGGGTAAGCAAACAACCTACATTGCACCCATTTGTGTATTATTATAAGTCTTCAAAAACAAATGAAATTAAACATAAAAGTCTCTGTATAATCAGCGATTGTTTAGAACACAATACAGTGTACACACCTTTCAAAACTATGTCATTGAAGATATCAAAAAAGTAGTACCAGGGGGTCGATTTTTGTACATTAGACCTCCGATCGTTTTTAGCCAGCTAAAATTTTTAACCATATAAAATTGGGCTGCATTGAGTTCAACTAGAACTGGCAAAATATCGTGGAAGGTTTCTGCTCAATATTTTGAACCAAAAAGGCAAAACATCCTTAGATATTAGTAAACACAACATTCTAGAGCTAATTTTCTTACGAATTTCATTCTATGAAGGAAACAAAAACCGTTTTCCGACATGAATTGTACGTCGAATTTATTTCTCAGTGTTCATACAAGTCAGTGATCGCGAGCCGCAGTGTTGTCAGTGCAGCTTGGTAGAATTCTTTCACTTATTTCAGAAAATCGAGTTCGCCTTGATTTTTATGACGCTTACTTTGACGAAGTATGAAGCAATTTCATAATTAACAAACAGAAATTTTTTTTTAAATTATATTACTAGTTATAAAAAAATGATAAGTTGATTTCTCACACGTGCGGATATGGTGTTCTGTGGGCGGATTATTATCCCAGAGAGGGGCTCCATTTCTTTTAAATACGCCTCTCACAAAAGACAAGAAGATTTGGATAGCTCTACTTGGATAACCTCTGTGGTTCTACACGAAGCCTCACCTATAAAATCTACTGATGAAGAGAAACATAGTATACAAAGTTTCCATCCCAGAGGGGCTCCATGTCTTTTAGATATGCCCCTCACAAAAGACGAGAAGATATTAATAGTTCTACATAGTCTTGAAGCTTCACTCATAAAATCTCCTGATGAAATATGAAAAGAAACGTACCTACCTATAGTTAGTATACAAAGTTAAAATCATCATAAAAATTCAAAATAATGGATATGTATAGGGGAACATCCTTAAATTATGCAACACAAAAATTCAGGATTTTTAACTCCCCCTCGTAACGCATTTTCAAGAAAAAACACATTAAAAAAACATTGCGTGTAATCATGACGCAAAGCCAATCTCCCCCTCTTGAGTGTTTATATTCCTTTTAAGGAATATAACTGGGTCACTTTTTTTGAGGGGCTTAAATCAAATTTGGTAATAAAACATTTAAATAATATTGGTGTTCTTTGGATGGTTATACATCATGGGCGTAGTCAGGGTGGGGCACTTGCCCAACCCTGCCTTGTCACCTGCACCATCCTGGCTTTAGCTCATTTAGTAATACAAAAATTAAAGGGGAGCTATAAAATTTTTTGCTTTTTTGCCCCACCCTGAGTGAGACCCTGACTACGCCCATGTTATACATGGTTAGTTTACCAATTTTAGCTCATTTTAATTCATTTAAGAAAAAAGGGTGGGGGTATATTTTAAAAATTAGAGTTTAAGTGAAAATATAGCGTGTGTGATATCAAACGAAAGATAATTGAGTCCGGAGTTTAACAAAATACATTTTAGTTTTTGTTTTTTTTAAGGGTGGGGGAAGATTTCAAAAATTTGAGTTTAAGTCAAAACATGGCTTGTGTGGTATCAAACAAAAGGTAATTTAGTCTGGAGTTGAATAAAATATATTTCAGGTTTTAGTTATATTAGCTCACACGTACTCTATAACTATAGTACCTAGTGAGTGTGAGCTTAGGGGCCCATATATTGGCAAAGTATTTTAGCTCACACATATACTATACTATAGTAGTGTGAGCTATGGTGATCCTAATTTTTTCGAGAAAAAAAAAGTTGCTCCGATTTCTAAATTTTTTATATATCTTTGCGTTTCAGATGATTTTGAAACTTTTTTGTTGCACCGTCTGTCTGTCTGTCTGTCTGGCTGTCTGTCTGTCTGTATGTCTGTCTGTCTGCAAACCAGAAAGCAAATAAAGGGGTGGGGGTAGATTTCAAAAATTAGAGTTTATGTGAAAATATGGCGTGTGTGATATCAAACGAAAGGTAATTGAGTCTGCAGTTAAACAAAATACATTTTAATTTATTTAAAAAAAAGGTATATTTTAAAAATTAGAGTTTAAGTGAAAATATGGCGTGTGTGATATCAAACGAAAGGTAATTGAGTCCGGAGTTTAACAAAATACATTTTAGTTTTTTTTTTTTTAAGGGTGGAGGTAGATTTCAAAAATTTAAGTTTAAGTCAAAACAGGGCTTGTGTGGTATCAAACAAAAGGTAATTCAGTCTGAGTTAAATAAAATATATTTCAGTTTTTATTTATATTAGCTCACACGTACACTATAACTATAGTACCTAGTGTGAGCTTAGGGGCCCATATATTGGTAGAGTATTTAATAGGTGCTTATTTTGTTAATTTAATTTGGCAGGGTTATAGTTACACTATCTGCTTATATGTAGGTACTTACTATAGCTTTTTTAACTATAGACTATAGCAACCCCCACAACTAAAATCATTATTTATTGCTACAAGCCTGTGACATCTATCAGGTACCTAGGTATATCCATTTTTTGTATTTTTTAAAATACCTATACTATCCATGAAAATGAGACGAGATGAGAAGAATTATTGTTTCGACAGTGCTAGAATAAATTATTATTCACTTGTATAATATAATTAAATTTTTTTTGTTAATAAATTATTTAGAAACCTTATGCAGTAGGTACTTTTTTTTCACTTTTATTGGGTCACTGAATAATGACTTTTCAGTCCTTTATTTTAAATCAAAAACTTTGAGTTTTTGGTTGTTATAGAAAAAAGTTATGTAAAAATTTTACATTTTTTGTAACAAATATGTTCTAATGAAAAATTATTTGAAATACATTTTCCATGCACGAAAATTCGTTCAAAAACATTTTCTTTAAATGGAAATTTGTTCGAACAAACTTCTAATCGAAGAAAATGTTTTTGAACAATTTTCTGTATATAGAAAATTTTATTGAATGATTATCCTTTTGAAGAAAATGTTTTTTTTTAATTTAATTATTGATTTAGAATCTTAATAAGGTACTTTATTTTTTTTTGTGTTTTTGGTGATTATAAAAATACTCTGCCAATATATGGGTACCTAAGCTCACACTATAGGTACTATAGTTATAGTGTACGTGTAAGCTAATATAACTAAAAACTGAAATATATTTTATTCAACTCCAGATTCAATTACCATTCGTTTGATACCACACAAGCCCTGTTTTGACTTAAACTCTAATTTTTTAAATCTACCCCCACCCTTTTTTAAAACTAAAATGTATTTTGTTTAACTCCAGACTCAATTACCTTTCGTTTGAGATCACACACGACATATTTTCACTTAAACTCTCAGAGCAACTTTTTTTTTCTCAAGAAAATCAACATAGCTCACACTACTATGGTATAGTAGTAGTGTGAGCTAAAATAAATGTTAAAATTAAGATTTTACAGTTTTTGTAACATTTGAGTAAAAATATGTTCAAATGGAAAATTCTTCTAAATCATTTTCTCCTAAAACATTTTCCTTGGATGGAAATTTCTCCAAAAACATGTTCTTTAATTTGAAGAAAATGTTTTTGAACAATTTTCTCTTTGAAGGAAATTTTATTGAATAATTATCCCTTTGAACAAAATGTTTTTTAAAATAAAAAGTGAATTAATTATTAAAGAAACTTCATAAGGTACTTTATTTTTTTAAATTAAAATAATGACTGACGACGACAGTGCTTACTTAAAATCAACAACTGTTTTTGGTGATTATAGAAAAATAGTTTTTAAAATTAAGATTTTACATTTTTTTAGAACATGGGGCATGTTCGAAGCATTTTTTGACATTTGAGTAAAAATATGTATGTAGTAGTTATTTTTGTTAACCCTCATAGAAAAGAGTGGGTTGCATAAACATCTTTAAAATTAATTTTATTGTTTAAATGGAAAATTGTATGAAATCATTTAGTGCTAAACATTTTCCTTGAACAGAAATTTGTTCAAAAATATTTTCAAGAAAATTTTACTGAATAATTATCCTTCTGAAGAACTGAACAAAAAATGTTCTGTAAAACATGTACTCAAAGTATATAGCAGACATGTAGATTGCTTTTCTTTCTGGGGGGGATACTCCCATATCGAAAGTCCTGTGTTGTTTCTCAGTGACGGTGCATGATGTTTTGAACAGGGTAGGCAGAAATGCATGCCTGAGGCAAGTCCACTGAATACAGAATATTTTAGTAGTGAAGTGCCCTACACTAAAATTTCATAATAAAAACTTGTTCAAGGAGGGGGGAAATGTCCCCCCAGTGCCCCCCTCCTTATATATGTGCCTGGTATCTATTTCTCACAAACTATTATGAAACTGAACTCAACTTCATATTGCTCAACTGTTTTTGTTTGTGGAAATGTAATCACTTTACGCACTTTTGAAGTTTGAACATATCACACAACAGCTACAAAACCAAAACTATCGAACGTTGAACATAAATATAAATTAGTTGAATATTAATTATAAATTAAAATAAAAATTTCCAGAAAAATGCAATCCTAACCCACTTTTGTCTTTATCAAACTTATTTTTTGTTGTGAAATGCAGAACTGACTGACGGTATCGTTGCACAGTGGGCCAAATCAGATATCCAAATGCAATTTTTCTCGGTAAAACTAAATATTAACAAAACCAATTTTTTTTTTTACGCCAAGGAAGTAGCTTGGGGAAGGGGGTAAGCCCTCTAAGATCAAAATTAGCCCCTTTCAAACGAAATGAACATAATCTATCAGGGGTGCCGACCAAGTCCACAAATAACATGCAGACTAGGCCTTCCTTCTCTGTTTTTTCTAGAATTTTAGTGACATAATTAAGTGACTCATTATAAAAAAATAAGCTCTCCTAGAAAAAGAAAACATCATTTTACTTTAATTGCTGTTTTTACAAGCTTTTATTTAACTTCAGATGTTCTGTCTAACTATCTAACTAACTATCAAATCTTGTGAAGCGTTTTTGACACACTTCCCATTATCCGATTTGGATGAAATTTGGTACACACATAGTGATCCCATGACAATACAACATTAAGAAAAAAATATCCTCCCACCCCTAACCCCACCCCTTCTATAGAAAAATGTGTTTTTGACACACTTCCCGTTATCCGATTTGGATAAAATTTGGTATACAGATAGTGGTCCGATGATAATACAACCATAAGAAAAAAATATCCTCCCACCCCTACCCCCACCCCCTTCCATAGAAAAATTTGTTTTTGACACACATCCCGTTATCCGATTTGGATGAAATTTGGTATACATATAGTGATCCGATGACAATACAATATTAAGAAAAAAATATCCTGCTGGGGTATCTTAGGTCAGGTTGGGTGGGTTTAGTACCTCTGCATTTTTCTGCAAGATTGATTCTTACAAATAGTGATATTTAATTGATACGGATATCTTATCATGCTAACATCGTCAAGATTTCCATCAGTCGGCCATCACTTTTATTATTATGATAATACTAGAATGTTAGAAAATTATTTTTTAATTTTTAGTGCATTTTATAAAAGCTTGTGACTTAAATTTTTTTTTTACCAATTTATTGTAGTTTAATAATAATATACAAATAGATTCCTACATAAAAAGTATAACTGCCTGTATTTCTATGGGAAGGGGTAAAGTGAGATATTCCCCTCCCCCATAACCAGCCCCCTCACAACAAACCTACCACAATCTGCCCTCCGTCCGATATCATAAGGACTGAAGATTTTTGAAGTGTAAACTTCTTTAGGCGCGTTTAGCAGTTTTTGTGGGTACTGAATTGAACTGACCCGTCAGGCTCGGCAATGTAACGCTCATTCGGGTGAAGTCGGCTCGAGTCGACTGTGAGAGGAACATCCAGCGAGCGACATGATAATGCATATGAAGGCCAGTATTATTAATTTCGCCTTGTTGAAGTTTAAACTTCTGCCGTGTGGTCTTAAGCACACACAATAATTTTTTATTTAATGATATGACATAACTTTGTAAAAGTCACTTTTGCATTTGGATAGGGGAATGTGTCCACGATCAAACATAACAGGTATTTTCCTAAATAAACCAGATCACGTTTTTATTTTCCATAAGTAAAGGCTCAACTAAATCTTTATGGTGAAATATAAAAGATAGATCAGAGTGTCCTCTTCTAATACAAAAAATGTTTTTAAAAAGAATAAAAATTCTGTGCCGTTGTGAAACTTGTGTTCCAAAATAAGACAAGAGTTGCATCAATGTTTTAAGAAACTTGTAGGACTTAAATATGTGTTTCAAACTTATGTATGTACTATGTTTTACTTAGTACACAGTTTTTTTTGTACCGAATTTCTAATTCAAATCGGATCATTTACAATTTTTTTATTTGTACAAGGTGTTTAAGTAATTGTAAGTCAAAAAGTTTATATAAACATAGACACGCAAACGCTTAGTTTTCGAGATACAGGGTGTTAAAATTTCATATATTTTTTAGTTTTTTGTTTATAGCTCGTGCAGTTTTTGAGATATGCAGCTCAAATTTAACACATATATTTAGCTGTTGTCATTACACTATAAGACATACCAAACGATAGTAAAAATCTAGAAGGTTATACTTTTTCAGGGCTCATGTCACCTTTTTCCTGGAATATATGGGTTGTAAGCCACTGGCAGATTCTAAAACAAGAAATAAAATCCTTGTTTCGTTTGCAAACTTTTTGTCTCTTGCAATTTTTTCGCATCTAACCGTTTAAAAAAAAGCTTTTGCGCCAAAGACTACTATCATCAAAATAAAAAATGCTTTGGTATGGCATGGCGGCTATATCAAAATAAACCAAAAATATTATCTCGAAAACTAAGCGTTTGTAGACCTATGTTTATATGAAATTTTTGTCTTAAAATCACTCAAGAAATGTAATACCAAAATTATGTTATTGAACACCCTGTATATATGGGTCTGAGTGGAAGAGCGTGCTAAACAAACGATTTTTTTTTGTCGCTCCCCTCGGTGGCGTAATAGTCTAGGTACTAATTGTAGGCTAGGCTACAAATGTCCGCACTTTTTTTGCATTGGTTCGGTTAGGTTTATGACTTTTGACCTAATTAGTCCATTAAACAAGTGTTTACTACTTTAGACATTATTTCATACATATGAAAAATGACCGATAGTTTTAAAAAGTAGACAAGTATTTGTAAACATAAATATTATTTTTTAAATTAAATCAAATCTTTATTATTTTTCCGTACAAATTGTACATAAAGAATGGGGGTTAAGGAATAACTGTACTAAAACATTAATTAAAAGTGATTTGGTTAGATATTATTTAAAAAAAACTTTAATTAAGTACATGTTTGCATTTTCACGAATATAACAATATAACCATCAAAATGGAGTTATTTTTATTTTATATTTGGATTGCCTTAAGAGTTTGACTTTGGAGCAGTGATTAAATTTAAAATTAAACCGATTTTAAAAGAAAAAAACAATTATACCCACATCCCAGCCAAAGCTATCAGGTAAAAACTATAAATAATCTAAAAATAAGGAATTATTTTTAAAAAGAGTATCATTATATAAATCCAAGTATGTGACATTCTCTTTAATTTTTTTTTAATGACTGCCTTTTTGAATTAGTAGTTTTGTAACCGTGTAACCAAATTAAATATAAATGTTCCGTCAATTAAAACAAATAAGTTGTATAGTTTTAGCGTATAGTAGCCATCTTGAATTTTAAAAAAAGCCGTATTAATCTTTATTTGCATTTAAAGCCTTAAGGAAGGTATCGGTTTCTTATTCCAATTGATTAATAACTAACCTAAAAAAATAACAATAGCCGGCTTCGCTGGTTCGGCCTGACTTGCACATGTCATAGCGTAAAAAAATCGCCTTAACAAGGGAGAATGGCCTATAAAACATGTATGCCAAATTTCATTAAAATTGGTTAAGTAGTATCTGAAATAAGCGATAAAAAACTCTCTACCTTTTGTATTAATATACTGATCTAAACGCAGTATTTTTTTAATTGAAAGAAAATATATAAATGCCTCTCAGCTTTTAATTTTCTGCTAGCTTTATTTTATATTTGCGATCATTTTTGTTTAGTTGGATTGAAAAACTTATTTACTTTACATATACAAAAATTTTTAGATCAGTACCTAGTTAAATATTTAGCTGCATTTTAAATATGAAATATTTTTATAGGACACCCGGTACATCGGTTGCTAAAATGTTGAGGATTTACTACCCCTTAATCTTGTAATACAAAACTGCTAAATTATAACAATTGGTCCCACTGTGCGACGACCCTCCACGCTATTCATCGCCACTGCCAAGGGGTGCTGTGGAGTCTATACCGGGCTTCAGGCTAAATCTTGTGGCTAAAATTTTTTAGTCGCCCAAAACGATCGGAAGGTTAAATTACAGAAATCAAGATTAAAGTTAAATTACAAGATTTCGGTTTGCAAGCCAATTGCGACTTGCCACGGAAAAAATGCATGCGACGGTATAGGTGGTATAGTTTTTGCAAAGTCACCTGAAATGCTCCTAATACGGGCTTCTATCGATTTCATGAAATTTTGCTTCAATGTGCCCTTCAAAAGTTATCCAAATTCATATAAAATCTTCCTGGTATAATTTTAACCCTACCGACAGAAAAAAGGCGCGGCTCTTTGCGGTCTGAGCACAAAGTATTTGAGTCCCAGCACAGGTTGATAGACGGCACCTGATTGGCAGATTTTTTTGAGATGCGCTTTTAATTGCTTTCGGGTGTGCTTTTCGGGGCCCCTTTAGTCGGCAGTATGCAGAGTTAGAAAATAAATCAGTGTCGTTTCTGTAGGTGTAGGAATAGAAAGTTTTATTATCTATTTTTATTTCTTTAGTTTACGCCATAATTAAATGAAATAATTTTCATCTACCGCCGCCCATGTCACTTTCTTTAAAGGATATGCCGATGGTCGGCTTTAACCTGTGTTCAACTGACTTTGCAAAAACTATAACACAAAGAGAGAAGTTGCGAAAGTAAGTCTACAAAGGACGTTGAACAATCAAATATTAACACCTGAAGATATGTTTGATTATTGTAAAAAAAATCTTCAAAGAATCGAATACTTTTTGGTACCATCGGAAGAGATAAAATCAAATGCTATCCACCTTCAAAAGAGGTTTGATTCCTGTATTTCTAAAGCACAGACGCGATCCTATCACCGGTTTGTACCAGCTAACGATTCAGAAATAAAATGCTATAAAATCTCTATTTGAGACGACTACAAAGTTTGTAGAGTTACAAAAAAGTCCAAGTAATTGAGTAAGGTTTTATTTTTTTATATAAATATGTATACATTAGATGTAAAATTTATTTTTAACTTTGAGTTACTTCCATGCCGGTGTAAGTGATGCAAAAACAGTTTTAAAAAGTCTTTTTAACCCCAAGTTTTTTATTATTAAAACTGCAAGTTTGTATCATTTTTTATTTAAGGGATACCCTGTATGTATTTTGTAGTTGTTTGGAGCTCGCCTTTTTAAATTATAATCAATGCGTCTAAGCTTTTTCCTTAAGAACTGATGATACCCTGTATAATATTTGTACCTAGTTATGGCTTACTAACCAGCTACCCTTATGGCCGAGTTACACGGTTCCAGTAGGTGGAACAATTACTAAAGCCAGTAACTAAAATTTAGTTAATGGAACCGTGTAGACTTTATAATTGAGTATTATTTAGTTGCCTAAGTACTTAATTATACTAAATTATTAAATTTACACGGTTCCAGTAACTAAATTTTAGTTACTGGCTTAAGTACTTGTTCCAGCTACGGGAACCGTGTAACTCGGCCATTAGGTAATGTTAACTACTAAAAATGTTTAAACGCAATAAATTCTTGATTTAAAAGCATTTTAAGACTACTAATGTATTTTGATTTCTCTGGTGTAAGCCGAAAATCCTGTATGGATATACACCAGCATAACTATGTTATGAACAAAGTATTGTTACAAATTCAAGTTATTTAAATTTTATAATTGGAATTTATTTAGGTTTAGTGTAGTATTAGGTCGATTTATCTTAAGGTTGTATTCTTCGTCTAGGTTTTAGTTGCGTTGTCTGTGGCTTGCGGTCGCGGTAGTGCTGGAACTTTCCGGACGTCGAAGGCTGCCGGAAAGTTCGAGAGAGATGGACGATCCTATATATAGGGCCGGGGTCGCGCACCAGGCAGTCAGTCACAGATAACGTGCTGTAAGTTAATAGACCGATTATAGTAGTGAAGTTTAAGTGCGTGTTTTTGTACATAATTTGTCGAAATAAATTGACGTATCGTTTTCAACAATTGCGAGTTTTAATTTGTCGTTGTGAACCCGTAACAATTGGTGTCAGAAGTGAGATTAAAAGAAATAAATAGTGCAAAGACTGTCCTAACATATTACCACCGGATAGGACAATTGGACAGAAAAACAGTAAGTGATTTTTCCAGAATATTCGAAGAAGTTCGATATTGTTTTATTCAAAAACTAAAAGAGATATTTAAGAACCGACTTCGACATTAACTTTACAGTTCAAAAATTGATAATTAGAGAGATTTTCTAGAATATTCTATAACATTCTACGACGTTCTATTTAAAAACTAAAAGAGATATTTAAGAACCGACTTCGACATTAACTTTACAGTTCAAAAATTGATAATTAGAGAGATTTTCTAGAATATTCTATAACATTCTACGACGTTCTATTCAAAAACTAGAAGAGATATACAAATACCGACTTCGACATTAGATTAGTAATTTTAAAAGTAAGAATCAGAAAGAATTTCTAGAACATTCCATCACTTTCTACGACGCTCTATTCGAAAACCAGAAGAAATATCCAAAAAGAGACTTCGACATTAGCTTAGTAATTTCAAAAGTAAGAACTAAAAAGAATTTCTAGAAGATTCCATAACATTCTACGACGTTCTATTCAAAAACTAGAAGAGATATACAAATACCGATTTCGACATTAGTTTAGTTATTTCAAAAGTAAGAATTAGAAAGAATTTCTAGAAGATTCCATAACATTCTACGACGTTCTATTCAAAAACTAGAAGAGATACACAAATACCGACTTCGACAGTAGCTTAGTTATTTTAAAAGTAAGAATTAGAAATTATTTCTAGAATATTCCATAACATTCTACGACGGTCTATTCGAGAACCAAAAGAGATAATCAAAAAGTGACTTCTACATTTGCCAAGTAGCAGAAAGAGTAGCATTTACCAGTATATTCCAGAACATTCCATTAGGTTCTATTTAAGAATTGGAAGAGATATTGAAAAACCGACTTCGACATTCGCTTTATAGCCCTAAAATAGACGTTTTAAGTGATTTATCAGGAAGTTGATGCTTACTAGACAAGGATCGGCAAAGATGGAAGATCTAACTAAAATGATGCAGGCTCTAGCAGCTCAAATGGCTCAAAACCAGGACGATATGAAACACACTATTGAACAAAACCAGAACGATATGAAACAGACATTTGAGCAAAGATTAGATGGCATTCAAGAAAACTTCGATCAAATAAAGAGCAACTCCGAACAGCTGAGAGAAGAGTTCAAGAGTGCAACCGAAGATCTTAAGGAAGAAATAACTCAAAGAATGCATAGTGTGGAACAAAAGGTACAAAATAAATTGCAGAATGTAGAAGAAAAGGTACAAAATGTTGAAGAAAAAGTGGAGACCAAACTACAGAATGTTAGGGAAGAAGTTTTTCAAACCATAGAAGAAAAATTCCAGGACATGTCAAAACAGTTTATACAGCTTCAGAAAGAACACAACAAAATAAAAGCTCAAGGATATGTTGTAAATTCCAACCAAAACATTAAGTCTCCAAATTTTGATGGTACGTCTTCCTGGTCTACTTACAAACAACAGTTTGAAGCTGCCGCTGCTGCAAATGGTTGGGATGATGAAGAAAAAGCTAGAGCTTTGTTAGTAGCTCTACGAGAACCTGCTCTGGGACTTTTACGGTCCATTCCAGTCGAACAAAAACAGAATTATAATGCTTTAGTGGCAGCGTTAGAAAGAAGGTATGGAGACGAACACTTGCGAAATTTACATTGGTCAGAATTAAATATTCGTCAACAAAGACCAGGAGAATCATTGCAAGAGTATGAAGCAGATATCAGGAGGCTGATGTATTTAGCTTACCCAGAAATGCCAGAAAATTACAGAGATCCCTTCACGGTAGATCGCTTTATTAACGGATTACGAGACACGGACTTAGCAAAGTTACTTCGTCGAGAACGCTTCCATAACAGCAGTGAAGTGTTGATTCGAGCCCTTGAAATTGAATCATCAAATAATATGTCCAGGCCAAAAGTAAGAGCTGTTTCAATTCAGGAGGGAGAAGAAATGAGCAATGGACATGAGGTCAACTCAAAAACGCTAAACCAAATGTTTCAATCACTGATAGAGAAGATTGACTCTGAAAGAAAGCAGACGATCCCCTCCAAATGTAAAGTGTTTCAGATGCGGACGTACAGGGCATATTCAACGCGATTGTCGCGTTCAAATAAGGTCTCGCTCGCCATCTAGCGGGACAGAGTACCGAAGAAGAGATCAGGAAAACTAAAACTAGTCAACGCAGAGGGGCGGGTGTTGGCTAATGGGAATAGAGCCCCCAAAATTTACTCTATTAAGAGCCTAAAACATACTGCTGACAGTCTTAACATCGACGGACTTATTAATGGGAGAAAAGTTAATATAACAGTAGACACTGGTGCTGCCATATCATTGCTTAAGTTCAAAATTGCAACGAGATATAAAATTCGACCAATAGAAAAGAAAATAACACTTAAGACTGTGACTGGAGAATCCGCCGACGTGTTGGGGCAGACAGATATAGACCTACAGCTGGAAAGATTGAAGATTCGCCACACTGTATTGGTTGCCGAAATAGAAGACGAATTTATTTTGGGAATGTACTTGATAAGTAAACATGGATTTGCGTTTGATAATAAACTTAATACCCTAAGATTTGGGAATGAAGAGTTCATTATGTCAAATAGTCACTTCAATAAAGAACCAATAAAGGTCGTGGCAGTATGCACAACAAGACTAGTCGGTAACAGTGAGACCATAATTTTTGGGAGGCTGGAAAGTATAACATCAAGCTGCGTCGGACTCATAAGCCAACAAAACACACCCAACACCTACCTCGTTGCAAAATCACTAGTTAAAACCGATAAAGACATCCCGATTAGAGTCGCCAATATTTTCCCAAATAGTGTCAAAATTAATAAGGGGGAGGTGGTAGCATTATTTGAACCAGTACAGAAAGTAACAAGATGTGAAGAGCCAACTTCCGAGGATACAAGCAAGTTACCAATGGAGGTACTTCAGCAATTTGAGTCAACTTGGCAACATCTCACTCCAGAAGAATATAGTAAAGCGAGAGAGTTTATAGAAGAACAAAGTAATATCTTCGAAACTAGGAGTAGTTCGGGACGCACAAACCTTATTCAACATGCTATCAACACTGGCGATGCCCAACCGATAAGACAACCCCCAAGAAGACTACCAATGGCCAAGCAAGAAGAAGTTCACAATCTCATTAATAAAATGCTCAGCGACGGTGTTATTGAAGAGTCATCAAGTCCTTGGTCATCTCCTGTGGTGTTGGTCACTAAAAAGGATGGAAGTACTAGGTTTTGTGTCGACTACAGGAAACTTAACGATGTGACCAAGAAAGATAGTTACCCACTGCCAAGAATAGACGACACATTAACAACGTTGGCAGGATCATATTGGTTTTCTACTCTTGACCTGAAAAGTGGGTATTGGCAAGTAGGAATCTTTGAAAGAGATAAAGAGAAGACTGCATTCTCTGCTGGAAGTGGACTTTATCAGTTTAATGTGATGCCATTTGGCCTGTGCAATGCCCCAGCTACATTTGAAAGACTAATGGAAGTCGTTCTACGAGGCCCTACTTGGAAAACCTGCCTAGTCTATTTGGATGATGTCATAGTAATGGGGAAATCATTTCAAGAACATCTAGATAATTTACGAGAAGTATTCTCAAGAATCAGGAATGCAAATCTTAAATTAAACTTAAAGAAATGTTTTCTGTTCCAAGAAAAAGTTGAGTTCCTGGGTCACGTCGTTTCCCGAGAAGGCATCCATACCGACGAAAAGAAGCTACAAGCAATAAAAGAATGGCCTCAACCTCGTGACAAACATGAATTGAGAAGCTTTTTGGGTCTGTGTACATACTACAGACGATTTGTAGAAGGATTCGCCAAAATAGCGTCTCCGTTACATAGACTTACAGAAGATAAAGCTTCTTACAAATGGAATACCGAATGTGACCAAGCATTTAGAAGACTAAAAGCAGCATTATGTTCTAGTCCGATTCTTGCATATCCCATTCCAAAAGGAAAATTCATATTAGATACTGATGCGAGCAACGATGGCATAGGAGCAGTACTCTCCCAAGTACAAGATGGAGAAGAACGGGTCATCGAATTTTTCAGCAAGAAGCTATCCAAACCAGAGAGAAATTATTGTGTTACTAGAAAGGAGCTCCTAGCCATAGTTAAATCCGTAGATCACTTTCACAAATATCTCTACGGACAAGAGTTTCTGATTAGAACGGATCATGCTGCGTTACAGTGGCTCATGAAAATGAAACAACCTGAGGGGCAAGTCGCGAGATGGATAGAAAAGCTACAACAATACCATTATCAAATTAAGCACCGAGCAGGAAGGGTGCATAATAATGCAGATGCATTGTCCAGAAGACCTTGCCCCGAGGATTGTAAACATTGCAGGAAAATTGACCAGAAAGAAGGAATTACCTACGTGCGCCAGATAAAGTTAGAATCAGATGAAGAATGGATGTCGGCTTCGATTAGAACCACACAACTTAACGACAATGATGTAGGACCTATCTTGCGATTGAAAGAGGAGAACAAGCCACGACCATCATGGCAAGATATCGCAAACCAAGGGGTGATATTCAAATCACTGTGGGCACAATGGGATTCACTGATAGTAGAAGAAAACATCCTTAAACGTGCCTGGGAAAGTACCGATGGCCTTACTGTGATTAATCAAGTGGTGGTTCCTAGGAGCATGGTAGACAATATAATGGCTGAATGCCATGGTGGAAAATCAGGCGCGCACCTAGGCATAAATAAAACCATGGACAAAATTCGAAACCGATTTTATTGGGTCAATTACTTTCAAGATGTGAAAAACTGGTGCCGCCGATGTTCGACTTGTGCAGCCAGCCAAGGTCCCAAAACAAGGTCCAGAGGTCAAATGAAACAATATAACGTAGGTCTGCCATTCGAACGCATTGCTATTGATGTGGCCGGACCATTTCCAGAAACTAAAAAGGGCAACAAATACATCCTTGTTGTCATGGATTATTTTAGCAAATGGCCAGAAGTTTTTGCTTTGCCTAACCAAGAGGCCGCTACAGTTGCAGAAGTTCTGGTAAATGATGTTTTCAGCCGATTTGGCATTCCTTTGGAACTACATTCAGATCAAGGAAGAAACTTTGAATCAAAGCTCTTCCAGAATCTCTGTGACCTTTTAGGAATACATAAAACACGGACTACTGCTTTGCATCCGCAGTCAGATGGCATGGTTGAAAGATTTAATAAAACAATAGAGGAACATCTTTGCAAAGTTGTTGATGAGCACCAAACAGATTGGGACCAATATATTCCATTGTTTTTGATGGCCTATAGAACTGCCATTCACAATACGACAGGAGCTACTCCATCTAGTATCCTGTTTGGTAGAGAACTGCGTTTACCATGTGATATCATGTTTGGTTCACCTGAAGAAGCACACTTAGAGGTTAATGACTATGTCGAACGTTTAAGGCAAAAGCTGCACGATATCCATGAAGTGGTTAGAGAGCGAATAGAAATAGCCAGTGACCGCATGAAAGCGAGATATGACCTGAAAGCAAACTCTTCAGGGTTCAAAGAGAATGATCAAGTCTGGCTATACAATCCTCAACGCAAGAAAGGAAGATCACCTAAGTTGACACCACCATGGGAAGGGCCTTATAAAGTTGTTAAGAGAATTAATGATGTAGTCTACCGAATCCAGAGAAGCCCGAAGTCCAAGATGAAAGTTGTTCATCTAGACAGACTAAAACCTTACCTGGGAAATGTTGATCGAGACGATCAAACCTGAAGAGGAGGATAGTGTTACAAATTCAAGTTATTTAAATTTTATAATTGGAATTTATTTAGGTTTAGTGTAGTATTAGGTCGATTTATCTTAAGGTTGTATTCTTCGTCTAGGTTTTAGTTGCGTTGTCTGTGGCTTGCGGTCGCGGTAGTGCTGGAACTTTCCGGACGTCGAAGGCTGCCGGAAAGTTCGAGAGAGATGGACGATCCTATATATAGGGCCGGGGTCGCGCACCAGGCAGTCAGTCACAGATAACGTGCTGTAAGTTAATAGACCGATTATAGTAGTGAAGTTTAAGTGCGTGTTTTTGTACATAATTTGTCGAAATAAATTGACGTATCGTTTTCAACAATTGCGAGTTTTAATTTGTCGTTGTGAACCCGTAACAGTATCAATTACAAAATTTGTTTGGCAAATAAAAGAATGTTGGAGCATTTATTAAACGATATTATTTTTTTATAAAAGTTAGGCCCTTCGGTGCATGCGCTGTTTGAAATAGGCGTTTTTTGCAAAACTTGCTATATTTGAGCGACTCTGTATAAAAATCAAAAGCAACTAAAGATATTTTTCGAACGTGGTTCAAGAGCAGATATACCGAGCAACCGATTTTTGTAAAAAAATAAAGTAAAACTTATTTCCTTTCCTCAGAAAAAGTAAAATAAAAAACAGATTTTACCCACAATTTCGCTAATATTAAAATATATATCTCACCTCTCAGGGATCCTTGGACACTTGAAATTAATTAACAAAAAATTAGTTCTAACCCTTTAAAAGGTATTTTAAAAAAACTAAACTTGTTGAATAGTAAGATATGCTTGTATTTTTTTTTTACAAAACCTTATGTTTTTAGTAAAAAACAAACTTTTGATCCCCTGTATAAAAATAAGGAATCAACTTAAATTTTTTTAAAATACATTTTTGAGGTTACAAATACACTAAAAATTAAAAAAATCTGTGACATACGAGCAACGACTCTGTATGGTTTTCAAAAGAATTACCCCACAAGAAAAAAAATTTTTATCACAAGAAAATTCATCTGAGCTCAGTTTTAAATTTAACTTTGAGTCTAAAGGTGTTGCTACACTATGACAATCACTCATATTGAAGCGCTTTAGAATCTGCTCAATATAAGCTTCCTGATCTAACTTAATGCAAGCTGTTTCTTGCCTTATTCTGACTCCTAATATTTGTTTGGCCTCACCCAAATTTTAAATTGAAAAATAACTTTTAAGCTCTTTTTTCAAAAACTGACTTCTTGTCGCAGTTGCTAAACACGAAAAAATCATCTACATACAAAGCAACTATTGACAAAAAACCATCATGTTTTTTAATGTAGATGCATGGTTTATGTTTAGACTTAACATAACCTAACTTATTTATAACCTCATCAACTCTTTGATTCCATGCTCTACTGCTTTGTTTCAGGCCATAGACTGCCTTTTTTGAATGACACATTTTATTTTCTGCACTAGAAACAACAAAACCACCAGGTTGTTTCATGTATACATTTTCTTTTAACAAACCGTTTAGAAAAGCGGTTTTCACATCTAAATGTAAAATTTTTAAATCCAGTTTGACTGACAAAGCAATAAGCATTCGAATACTTGAGGGTCTCACTACAGGTGCAAAAGTTTCAATATAATCTATACCTGTCTTCTGCGTCTGGGCGTGATAGAGCATCTTCCAATGCCAGTGGTGTATCTTCTAAATCAACTTCGCTTCCACGCAAGTATAGCTCATAGTCATCAACCTTTTTTGGTATTCTGCCTCTTTCCGACCTTCTCGGTGGATCTGTCAGTCATTTCTAGTCCCCCACCAAATCATCATTTTCTTGACTCTCATTCAGATTATTTCTTTGATCATTTACCGAGCTGTCAGATTTGCTGACTAAAATGTCAAATATCTCTGTCATTTTCTCTTTGACAACTACATCACGACTACGACCAAAGCCGACTAAAATCATAGGCTTGGATTTTTTGTTTCACTTTTTTCTATTTGTCTTGGGCACATGTACCCTGGCCTTGCTGCCAAAAATCCTCAAGTTACTGATGTCCGGCTTACTTTTATTCCAAGGTTCGTATGATGTTTTATAGTATTTAGCAATACAGCGGTTTCTGAAATATCTGGCTGTGTTTACAGCTTCTGCCCAAAACTTTTTGCCAAAGCTGGCCTCAAAAAGTAAACAACGAGCCTTCTCCACTATGGTTTTGTTCATGCGTTCGCTCATGCCATTCTGCTGTGGTGCATGGGAATTTGTTTATTGATGCAAAATACCTTCTTTTTTCAAAAAACGTTCAAAGCTGTCGCTGCAAAATTCCCCACCATTATCAGAGGGTAGCACTTTAATTTTTGAATTATGTTGGACTTGAAAATACTTCAAAGCTTCATCTTTAGTTTTCAGTTAAGTATACATGTGTTTAGGAAATATAATCGTCTTCAAAAAGTAAAAAATACTTTGAACCTGCAATTATTGCGTCCTCCATGGGTCCACACCGGTCACAGTGTATCACCTCCAGTGCAGATTCAGCCCTTTTGCCATCATTTTTGAAGGGTAAACGAGCGTGTTTTCTTTCACAACAAATTTGAGAAAAATTTATTATAGGTGCCTTTTGTTGACAAACCTTCAACTGCGATACCAAATTCAAGTTTATTTACCTCCTGTTTGGCCCATATAAGTTGGTAAACCAAGCGATAGCAACAACTTTTTCTTGTTTATTTATGACCTTACGGTACTTGTCATCAAAAATAATCTTATTTCCATTATGGATCATCTGACTGATCGATAAGAAATTCTTAGTTACCCCAGGTACATACAAAACATTTTTGATCTCAATGTCACATTACTGCCCGTCTACAATAGTTTTCAGCTCGATATTTTCATGGCCTAAAACTGGTAACTTTGACTTGTCTGCTATTGTTATTTCCTATAAGTCATCAGGTTCTCTAAGCTCTGAAATCCAGTATTTTCTCGAAGTAATATGCTGAGATACGTCCGGTCCGGTCCGAACCGAACCGAACCGAACCGAACCAATATACCAATCTGAACTGTCAAAAGGCCCATTCATGAAGACTACACTAAGTGCACTAGCCTGTTTCTAGTCATCTGATTTCGAGGAATTGTGTGGAATTTGTTTTCATGTGTTCATAAAATGGCCGAATTGTTTACAGCGATAACATTTTACATTCTGCATATCGCAAGTCAATTCTTTTTGCGTTTTGCGCGGAAATCTCGTTGCTTTCGCACAACCGAAAATGCCAAACCACCGCTGCTGGCGCCGTCTACCTGCAGTTCTAGTAGCTTTGATTTGATCGTCTCTGTAGTGATGTCAATTCCACTATGTTCGATCGCCATCGACATGGGGGCGTACTTTTCCCGCAAACCAGCCAAAAGTAATGAAACCGCCCACCTGTCTTCTTCAATCTTTGAGAAGTTTCAATTACCTGACTTACATAGGACATCAATTTAGCACGAGCCTTTGCTTGATTCGTCAAGTCATTGTCACTACCGTCGAGACATTTCTGTAATCCTTCTAGGATCCAGATGTTTTCTGCCGAGAAGCTCCATTCTTCATAATTATCCCGACCCATTAGTTTCGGCACACCAGACAAAATATACAGCCGCCATCTTGGTCACAACCGCGTTGTACAAAAAGCTATAAAACCGAATTTCACTAATATTCTGAAAGTTTTTCACGCGTAGTTTGGAAACCCAACAGCACTGGGCCCATAACCTGAAGGAAACCACGATCAAAAGTATTCAACTTTGTGGAAAACTGGGAGAATTAAATTAAAAAGACTGACTTTACAAAAACGACCACTGAGTTCTGAGAATCTAATAGGTAAAAGTACAAGCTTATGTTAAAAATACCAAGAGGGCGCTACATGTTTTAAACAAACATTTTAATATCTTCTAATAAAAAGAACAACTGCAAAATACTAAGAAATAAAAAATATAATAGAAAGTAAAGTAAGAAAAGTAAAAAAGCAAAAAGTACAAAGAAAGCGTTGGCAAATACATTAAGCGAAAATAAAAAAATTAATCGATCCAGATGGCTGTTAAATCTTACTAAACTTACAATTACATTAAACTAAGTATCATCTCTAAATACTGATATTTCTAGCATTGAAAGAGAACTAGAATAATTTAAAAAAGTAGTTTTTAGCAACTACATTCATAAGTAGGTATCTGGAAAATTTTTGTTACATAGAGTTTTTAATGGTTTAATAACTTAACATATACAACAAAACCAATTACAATGCACTATTTTGTACTAAAAATTTTTTACATTTTGTTAATTTTTCCCAAAATGTGAAAAATATCTCCTAAAATGTCGTCCTTCTCTCCTAAAACTTCTAAGAATACCTCCTAAACATCCTACCCAAAATTGGTCGCCCTGCTATTGTGATCGCGCCAGTCTGCCTAAAGTCAGCCTTAAAGAGTGGAGGAACATTGGTAGAAAACAGTTTGTAAATATACAATTGATAGAAAATGCTTTTGATAGAAACCATTTTGTAAAAAATATACCAATAAACGTACACTTTTATCACGAGGTTTAAGCGTTATTTTTTGCACTTTCATTTGGCTTTTTTTAAGGTTTTTCCTTTTTATCCCTGATCCGTCTCTTTCATCTCGGGGATAAAAAATGGCACATTTATCCCTAAAATGAGGGATATAAAGTGCATTAACACGCCTAAAATAATTATAGCTAAGTGGGTATTTAAAAATTGCAAAAAATCCAAAATCATAAATTAATGCATGGTGTTTACATTAAATTTTTGTTTCATATTTCTTTAGTAAATATTAAGAAGTTAATGGAGGTGTATCTTTGTAAAAAATCACCTTCTACTTTCTAACAATTATTTTCGGGGGTAATTACACTAGTACATAAAAATTTCCGATAATTTGAAATGAATAATGAAAGCGTGTTTCCTAGAAACAAGATTTTTATATGTTGGCTTCAGACATTCGAACTCGTGCTATTTTACAAAATATGAGATGAAACGAATTGTGTTTTTAAAATAAATACGCTTAAAAACAAAATAATCTGACAAGTTTTATGCACGAGTGTGATTTAGGCAGAAAAAAATAAGTATAAGGAAAAATTATGCATGGGACTGTTTTTATTAATAGTTGAGAGGCTTATAGTCAAAAATTGTGTCCCGTGGTATGGTTGTGGAAGATTTTCGAAAACTGCTTTAGATCGATTCGTAATAGATCACACAATTTTAAGTCACCGAATGTTTGCCTTCAATTTGAGTGGGGGGCCTGTGTGACGTCATAAATCCAAGATGGCGGCTTTTTTTTAATGTTTTTTACAAACTTTGGCTTATAACTTTCGCTAATTTAGTTTTACAGGAAAATACGTTTTTGTTTCCAAGATATTAAAAACCAACAAAGATATAAACATTTTTTTGGTCAAAAATGTTTTTATTATTTAAAAAAATATACTATCTTTGTTAGTTTTTAAGATATGAAGCTAATTTCGTTACTATATTCATTGTTGTTCTCTTGCAAACCAAAACTTTATTTGCAGTTTTAATACTAATTTAGCAAAAGTTATAAGCCACAGTTTGTAAAAAAAAATGGAAAATGCCGCCATTTTGGATTTATGACACTTACATAAATTCGACTTTTTTGAAGTAGGAGGTTTAAGTCAAGAAAATTGAAAATTCTCCGTTCACAGTGATCTGGGGCTAGATCATAAGTGGTCAAATCATACATCCTGATAACATCCTTAACCGATGCTATTTGAACCCTTAAATAACCCCAGGGATTCGACGCATTAAAAGTTAATTCCTAAATCTATTCTTTTATTAAGTTATAGAGGGTTAATTTAGTATAATTTTGGTGCACAATTACCATAAGCCTAAAGTTAAAAAATTAAACAAATTATAAGTAAGGCAAAAATTGTTCGTGGAAGAAACTAAAGACATTTGCGTGTAGGGTAAGGATTCAGCTTTTAATCAGTATAAAAAAATGGTAAGAGCGTTTTGGTTTTTACTTTAAATTTTTGTAATGAAACGTTATTTTAAAAATAGTCCCTGCTACTTTCATAGGCTACATCTTTTAAAGTCAGCTTTGGTCCGGCTTGCTGGTATATAAGTATGATGTCCCAAGGCTTACTGAGTAAATGAGGACAACAGAGATAAACTCTGTGTAACGAAGGTTATCGGGTGCGTTATTATTGCCACCAAGCATTTCTTACGGGATTTACTGGTGATATCATTATGACGGACACGGAAAATTCATTCGCCAGACACAAATTTTGTCCGTTACGTCATGATAGTGCTCAGCAAATCCCGCTAGATACACTTGGTGGCAATAAAAATAAAATAAAAAACATAAGTATAAATTATATTTTCACCTCCAATCGTTTTAACTTATACCAGCTATAGCAACCATATTAAATTTAAAGATATAAAAAATCTTATTCGCTTTCACTGTACTTTTTTTCTAAAAAATGTGTCGCTGATAAAAATCGCAAAGCGCAACGTTTCTTTCCAAAATTTATCTTAGTTGGCTATGATATGATCACATGTGTATTCTTAATTCTGGTTAAGTATAATATGTCTTGTTAATAAATTGTGTATACTGAAACATGTTATATTTAGCTATTTGTTATATATTATTTTCAACAAATACATTTGTTTATTTTTTAAGTATGCCGACACTCATTAAAAATACTAACTAAAAATTTTGTAAGGCTGAATAATTTTTTTATTTACAGTTTACAGTCCTGTAAACAAAAATGGATATTGAAAATATTTGACATTCGGAATATGTCATATTCTCTAGGTTTGCACTTGCGCAGTATAAATATTAAAAAATATAATATTTATGCAAAAAGTTAGACTAAGAAAACAACTAGCGAAAAAAAAGTCCTTAAAATTTTGTTTATGAATGACAAAATGACTTTTGACCGCTTTCTGACCTAGCCAGATCACTGTGCGTCGTCCTCCACTAAATTTCATCATCATCAGTGATCTATTGGTATACCTGTATATCACAGGACAAAACATAAAACAAAATAATGGTCACAGTTCCTTAAAATACATTACTAAGTGTTTCTCTATTTTAATGAACTCTGACCATTGTTTCATATTTTATCCTATGATATATAGGTATACCAATAGATCACTGATGATGACCGTATAGCCCGAAACTAGTATGATCTGAATAAATTTAGTGGAGGACGACTTAGAATTTTCAATTTTCTTAAACTTTTTTTTCTTGAGATTTTTTATTTTTTTTTAAAGTTTATGATGATGATGATGAAATTTTAAGTTAAAAAAAAATAACAGTATCCTTTAGAGCTATTGAGATATAAAGCTTACTAAAACTACAATTCAGTTTTTATTCTATATTAAAGTTACTATTTTTTAGTAATGTTTAAAATATTAATACCTTTGTTAGTTTTTAAGATATCAAGCTCATTTCTTTACCATCTGACGTGGTGTTCTATGGCAAACAAAAAATTTATTTAAAAATTAAAAAAAAAAGTTATAAGCCAAAGTTTGTGAAAAAACATGAAAAAAGCCGCCATCTTAGATTTATGACGTCACACCGGCCCTCCTACTAAAATTCGAGGCAAACCCCCGGTGACTTAAAACTGTGTGATCTATTACCAATAGATCTAGGGTAGTTTAAAAAAATCTTCCGAAACTATCCCACGGGATACCACAGGCCACTCAACTATAATGTCAATCCATCGAAAACAGCATGTATAAGTGTAATTGTATATTCTATAAATTTTTTGTTATAAAAATTATGTTTTTAAATTATTATTTTGTACAAATTATTTGATCCCTTTTAATATATTTTTAAGATTAAATTATTTTACATTTCCAGTTTGATTTTATAATAAGCTGTATATTCAACACAGCAAATAAAAGTCGTACTTTTGTTATTTGACTTTCAAAAGATTATGTACAAATAATAAATGCTTTCTCACAGAAACACATATCCAAAATTCATATAACTGAAAACTTCCCTGAAATTAAATTGGGAAAGAAATAAATAATAAGCACTTAAAATTGCTTCAGATGTAATTACATTTCTTTGTTTACCTTATTTCAGCTGATGATGAGTCTCTTTAGACTCGAAACATATCCTAAATAAAACCTGAAACAATAAAGGCCTTAGTGCAGAAGACGTAGAGTTTTTTCTTTGCAATTTGCAAACTCCAGTTTGAGAAATGGACTATTTTTTCAATTTATTCTTTTTTTACCAAATGCCTTTCTACCAATATTCCGCCGTCTCGCCCGTAGGTTACCAAGGGGAGATAATTATTATTATATTGGGCGATTTTCGCCGCCTAACTTAACTTACTTATTAAACTAAAACATGGATTTACTGAGTTTCTCTGTATTTTTTTTTTATTTCTAGGATGCGCTCATCGGACCATACTTATTCAAAGAATTTGTAAATTGGTGTTTATAGTCATAAATTAAAGGCCAGATTTTTAAAAACGAACAATTCTACGATTTTAGTGCGAATCGTAAATTATTGAAAACCCGTGAGAATATAGCGTTCTCTGATTTTCTGAGAACGCGAATGTGAATTTTTAAAATTATTGAGATAGTGTAAGTCGTAATATCTAGGCAGTAGATAATTTATATTTTAGTGTCCATGTCAAAGAAAAAGTGTGAGTAGTTATTGATGGAGTGCTTAGAACTTTATTGATAAATATAATTTGAATATGTTGAGGCTTGCATTTGATATCTTGCATCTTTATAAAAATATTCAACACAGCAAATAAAAGTCGTACTTTTGTTATTTGACTTTCAAAAGATTATGTACAAATAATAAATGCTTTCTCACAGAAACACATATCCAAAATTCATATAACTGAAAACTTCCCTGAAATTAAATTGGGAAAGAAATAAATCAAGTGGGCCTTGTTCAAAGGATCTTTTAAAATCACTATTTTACATTTTTAAAACGCAAATATCTTAGCACTGTAAGCAATTAAACAGTCCATTCAACAAAGCTCCACTTGACCTGGCTTGTCTTTGAGATTTTAACATTTACCTCTCCCTGGGGGTTAAACCACGAAAGTTTAAAATAGTCAAGTCCAATAGTTAACTTCAAAAAAGGATACTTTAAAAATAAAATTTGACGTATTTTGTATTTTATTTTTAATATAATTTACCAAAAAGGACACACTAAGGGTAAATATTTTCGAATTTTAAAGATGACTGTTAGGGCATGACATTTTTAAAATTTTAATTTTAAATCAAAGAAGAGATATAAAATGCTTGCAGCCTCTAAGAAAGTGAAAAAAAGCCTGTAAACTTACAAAAAAATAAACTACCCAAAAGCTTTTGTTAATTTTTGTAAAATAAAATTGTGATGAATAAATTTTATTCCTAAATATTTAATTTACCCGGTCGATGTGCTGAAGTTTTTTTTATTTATTTATTTGTTGAAAATATTAAAGATAATTCATTAAAAGAGGCTATTTGATTTGGAGAAAAAGAAAAAGCAAACTAAGAAAGCTTGTAAATATATTTAAATCAACGTCACAAGTATAGTTTATATTTTGAATTAGATTGCGGCCGCATTAAGTGAAGGTATCGTTTGACCTATTGGACTTCGATGAGTTCCAATAAGGTCGAAAATGTTAACTGGCCACCAGCATCTAGTGATTTCGTTACATCTTGGTTGATGTTATCACTTCGTTTTCTTTCTTTTAAATTAAATTATACATCCTATTGATAAGAACGAAACAGAATACTTTTTTGCTGCACATGAATTTAATCCAGCGCAGTCAACAGTTGCACAAAATGACAAAAAAATGTGACAGTGTTCCATACCCAGTCATTTTCGAGGTTCGTCAATCTAGTTTTCTATCTACTCTGAATGATGGTGTACTATACATTAAGGGATAAAAATAAAACTAAACTAGTGACACCACAAAAAAACTGCTCTTAATTTAGGAATGAAAGTGTCAATTTAATGGAGCATTTTATTATTCATTGCATTGCGCATGGTAATTTGTCAAAACGTGTGCTTTTTTTGCAACGGTAGCTTGTCGATAATAACTAATTTGTACTCAATCATTGAACATATTGCTTCATATGAATCTCGGATAGTTTTGTTTGGTTTTTATATTACGAAAATATATTAAAATGCAAAAAATCATAGTGTACTTTTTAAAAAGTATAACTTTTATCACTTGGTGTATAAATAATATACTATTTTTTTTATATTCTAACATTGTCTCAAATTTGTCGTCGTAGTATATTTGCTTCACACGCAGGGCGGTCCGAGATCGAATGCTGGCTAGGTAGGTAATTCGTTGTATGTGATAGTTGAAAAAAAAACGCTTTCACTTTGCTTACACCAGGGCTATCAAAACGGACAGGCCACGATCTACAACTTTGTTGACGTCACAGCGGAGGCTGAATTCCTTTTTAATGGTCACGTCACGCCCCAGCTGATTGTGTTTGAATATTTGATTTTTTTTAAATAAAGCCGGTTTTGAGATTGTTTTTACTATATTCTTGTAAAACAATTTTTTTTTAATGTATAGAATTCCTTAATTTTTCAGAGCCGTTTTATTAGCTCACACAAAAATTAAATTTAAAGCAGAAGCGAACCTACACCTATTTGTTTATACTCGGCAACTTTTAAAACATAATTAGATGTGTTTACAAAAATTACAACATCAAAAAATGATTTTTTTCTAGTGTAATTTTGTTTTAAAAAGACTAACACTGGTATCTTTTAATTTTAAATAAACTTTATTGTAAAAAATCATTAAAAATTCGAACAAGCTTTACATAATGAAATAAATAAATGCCATGACAAATAATGTCAAAGTCATATCCATGTCAAATATAACAGTTGGCGTGCGGTGCATGGCGGGCAATTTGAAATCAAAATAAGGAATGCTATATCTTAAAGATTTTAACCTTTTAACCATATTTCATCGTTACAAAAGTTTGGTGGAATATCGGTATAGTGTCTGGGGCTATTTGACTGAAATTTCTCGAAAATCTGTAGTGTCATTTTGAAAATATCACAAATAAACCTCTATCCGCCCATAAGTCCCGATGTAAAATTCAGCCCCCCAACAACAGCTGATTTTTTCACGGTCGTGGCCTGTATTTTTTTGTTGGCCTTGCTTTAACTTTGCGACACGCTCGATGCTGAATGGATGGAAAGTCTCGGTGTATAAAAAGAAATGTTTATTTTGTATTCAGTTCAGTTCTTTTCTACCCATAGAATGACAAGGATTTAAAGCATAAGAAATAAAATATTTCAAGCTCACGCTTATATTATAGAATAATTTTTATTATCGATGATATGGTATACCGCTGTCATATTTTGGAACCATTTCTGTGCAAGAGATCACAAATTTGGAACAATACTTGTGTAAAAGTGAGGATTAGAAAACCATTCTGTATTCTCGCTTTTTTTATTTTAATTAAATAATATCTATGTAGCGACACAGTTTTAAATGCTAAAAACTAAAGGCGCATTTGAAAAAAAATGCTTTCTTGCTTTATTTTTGTCTCCCTAAAATGTTTACAAGAAATATTGTTGCAAAGTTTAAAACGCTACACGCTATTGTTTTAGATTGTTGGTATACATATTTCTTATTTATTTTCCTATATTCTGCAAACTTGTTTAAACTTTCTAAAATGTTTTTTGTAAACCGCTTATGCAGGATGTTGCAGACTTTTTCAGCAAATTGTTACGAAAGCAAATAACAATGATATATGAGTTTCAATCCATCAGATGTTTGCAAGTCCTGTTATTGTGCGTATTCATACGGCGAACAACGGAGATGAATTCGATTAAATGCTTTCCACGTTCGGTAAAAAACCAACGTTGTGTCTGGGGACATTAATAAATTTCGTAACCCAAAATTTTAGGATTTTTGACCAGCCCCTTCTCCCTTCGTAACGCATTTTTAAGAAAAAACCCAAAAAAAATATGGAGTATAATGCAAGGCTAACGTCTTTTCCCGTTCCCCCTTTAAGCGTTACGTAATTTAAGAGTGGTACTTCTACACACTTTTAAACGAATTCCTTGGCAGGAATTAATTTATCTTTGCAGGATACACACACATTCATTTACGCGGTATGTCTTGTCAATCTCTAAAAACTAGTGGAACTGCATGTGTACAAGTGGCTGTGTGAAAAATTTGGTACGTACCTTCCTCTAGAGTGTGACGTCACGATAAATGTCAGAGTTATTAAATAATCTATATTTATTCTCTATATTCTGTACTATCTTTAATAGCGGTTTGCACTGTTTTTAACTATATTAAATTAAAATTATTTTTTGTTTCTTTATTACTTTTAAATACTATATATCACGTGCTAAATCATTTGGAAACTCTGATATTTTACAACTGTATCGGACATATCGCTTTTTTTGCCATGCTTTTCTTTCGGGACTACTTACTGCCGCGTATTATCTGCGAGGATAAACCACGGGAATGGATGTGTGTGTATGGGCCGCTATTTACTTGTATACAGGGTTATCAAGCCTGGATCTTGCATGGGAGATGGCCGTATGTTAACAGCCGAAAAATAAAATGATAAAAGATACGGGGATAGGGCGAGGTTGCCACTGCAGTTTAAAATTATAGATTAACACAATCCAGATAATTTTTTTTTATAATTTTGTTTTTTTTACGTTTTACTTTTTCTATAGATTTTTCTTTGAAAATGATGAAACCATATTAAAAATTGTTTTGTTTTTCCAAGAATTTTCCATCCAATGTTAATACTTTTAAATCTCCGCGTATGTTTCCTCCCGTCTCTGTATGTTTGCTACAAAAATGTAAAAACGGCATGTGTAAAACTAAATTTTGAATCTGTAATAATAGTTTTAAAAAAACTATTTTCTTTTCACCGATGTATCAATGAATTTCAGGATCTAAAAAAGTGACAGAGGTTATTCCCTTCGTCGTCATGGTGAAATCAATGTAGCATTAGTTGGTTTAGTTTAGCTTGGCGCCGCATCGCAATGATGGCGATAGCAGTACAAACAACTTTAAATTGAAATGTCTGTAGTTTACAGCACGGATCACCTAACAAAGGTGATCCGTGGTTTACAGACTATGCCCTTAACTATTAGAGTAACGACATTATTTTTAATGCAACCGAAGTAAATAGCATTGCACAATATATCGCTCACCGTCGACAATAGTGCGTGTCTCAAAAATATTCAAAACCCCTTAAAACACGCAAAACAATTCAAGATTGAATGCACGAATACTGGCATAAAATTAGTTGAGATTGTCTACTCGAGATGGCGCTTGTGTCACTACGGGCCACCGCGTGCCAAACCCCGTAAGTTTCATCAATACCGGCATATTTTTAGTGTGCCCTTGACTCTAGAGACCTTGCCCTTAAATATGCTCAGGGATCCTGCGTTACAATTAAGCAGTATTGACACATCTAAGGAGTAGTGACGATTTGTTTCAGCAATAGTGACACATTTTGAGTTGTGCCACTATAACTTTGTATGTTTGGCCATTTTAGCCATAAAATTGTTTGCCACAATAGTAGCACATCTTACAAATCATCAACTTTTTTTAAAGCAAAAAATAACAGTCTTCAATAATTTAGCAGATGAAAACCCACCAATAATCACTGTCAAGTTCATTCATGATTATCAAATAACATTACAACATAAAAAATTAAAATAGCTTAAATTTTAAATGCAGTTTTCTCCATAAAGTAAAGTAAAGTAATTTTGAGTTGTGCCACTATTGTCGCCGGTGTGCGAATTATGTTTTTCTTTGATCCATACAAATGTTCTGTCTGTCTATACCCGATCACACGGCTTTTCCCATGCAAGATCTAGGTTTGAGAACCCTGTATAGTCACAAAATTATCTGCATAATACATAAAACTAAAAAGGTTTATGCGAACAAATTCGTTCACTATCCTTCGTTCGCCGTGCAAGTACATACCTTTATGTTAATTGTTTCCGTAATACTGCAAAATAGCTTTGCTTATTTTACAACATCCCGTATGACAATTCCCTTCTACTGTTGTCAGTGTTACCTTCATAATATGTATATGGGTACTTAAAATGTTTCCATCTTTATAAATATAAAATACAGAAGAAATAGTCGATAAGTATGGTTTTTATACAGAACAAAATGTAATTATACAAAAAGAAGGGGCTAAAGCTTCCTTTTAAAAAATATCAATTTTAAAATGTTTGTGTTTTGATTTTATTCCTTTAAGCAGAAACTAGTATGTTATTTTACTAGTTTGAGCTTTAGACATTGCAAAATAACGTTAGCATTATATTTTTTATACAAGCATAAAAATAGGAAACGTCAAAATAATACATTAAATACCTACTTACAAAAAGCTGTCCCAAAAAATCTTAATAATAGGCCTATAACCTATTTCTTTTGTCTGTATTGCATTCCATAGAGAAAGTACTATCAATTTAGTTTAATTGGATACTAGGTACTTTTCTTTGGGTTGACATCAAAAATAGGCAATATTTTTAAATATCTGTATAGTTGTCTTCATTACCAGCTTACAGTTTTCGGTTAGGCCCGTTTCACATTGAACCGATGATCAGGACCGACGATCGGTCTCATCCATCTTATCATTGGTAGACCGGATTGGACCGATCATCAGCACTGATCGTCGGTCCCATGTCAAACGGATCTTCTATGTGATGATGGTATTTAGTCACCATGTTGGTTTTTAAGATGGAAAATTTTAAACAAACAAATTTTTTTACACTAATTTTTTTCACGGAATATAGAACATTGACAGATTGGATTTGACCAAAGTAAATGTGGCAAATCCAAAATGGCCGCCGTCTCGTCCTTTTTAACCATTGACATTTTGTTCTCTGACTTAGAAAGGTCAAGTGCTTGTCAACCGCTGTTTTTTGTTTATTTGTATTTTTGTCAGTTTTTTTTACATTAAATTTGGGATGAAATTTAACTGTTAAACACTGTTTAGGGTCTTAGAACATTAATTTTTCCATTAGAGTAGGAAAAGTCCTAGAATATTTTTCTTTTTCACCAAAAACAACAAAAATATCAACAACTGATAGTTTTTGCCATTTCGACAAGGCCGTGATAAAATCAACCCAGTACAGGTTTGGTTAAGCTGCCTACCAGTGCCAACTATTTTAATCACGTTTTCAATGGTAATGTCAAGCGCATGGTGTACCCACTCTTTCTATTTTGGTTGGTTGTGAAATCCAATTTCTAGCTGTTCTAATATCTGATTTTTTTGGTTGGCTTAATTCAAAAATATTGGTTTATTCATAACTCCTTTATTTTTTAACCGATTTTTAAAAGGCGATCTTGTAGAAGGAAAAACCGTAGAGAAAGTTGATTCAAATTAATTTAAAAAAAGTGTCACAAAACCTTCAGTGAACTAATCCTAGGGCGAGATGCTGACCAGTTGGCTCGATCCCGGCCATAAAACCTAAATACACACACATACAACTAAGAGGCATTAATTATTAAAAGCGCGCGCAAGTGTTTTAGACATACCTACAATTAAACCTTGGCACCCAAATATAAATGTAATCACTTGCTAAATCGAAAAATATTTAACTATAACTTTTTTATTTTTAACCGATTTTTATGAGTTAGAAATAGCCAAGAAAAGGCAGCAATCTCATAAGTCTGGATATGCTGCTCGTACGTTAGAAATCTGACCAGTAAGATTGCTGACTTTCCCTCTAATTACCTACGGCCACGAACAAGATGATGCAGAACGCAAAATCCATTTAAGTGTTTTAAAGGCTCGTTTTCACGGTGAGTTAGTATTATTCGTGATAGGTTTTTGTTTTTTATTATAATTGGCATATGCCATAAAGTTTTTATGGCTTTAAAAAAAAACTCACCTGATTTCTAGAACAGAGGGATTATGCTTAATAATCCAAGTAGCATTTATTAGCCGTGGAAGTTGTGAAAACCGAGGAGTGATCAGCTGAGCCAAATTTGTACACCATCCTACAGGACTTACCATTGTTCTTTTGATTACTGTCACGAAATTTTGGTAATGATACTTAAAGTGTATACCTCTTATCGCGTTGTCGCTGTTCTAAAGAGGCAAACCTGGCAATGGTCAGGCTCGCTTTCGATCCTGTGCCTACGAGGCTGGATGAAATACGTACGGGTGACAAAGCGTAGCTTTACGGCACCCAATCCGTGTGTCTTTCTTGGAACGACGTAGTAAGCTGTTAGACCACAAACGTGACCAATAAGATTACAGCATTTCACAGTTACACAACGACAATGCGAAGTACTTATTAACTTTAAAGGTCTAGTGTCCAATAAGTGTAGGTATGTAAGTGGTGGGCAATATACATTCAGTTTCTTCCAAAAGGTTGGTTATTCGTCTATCAGTTGAATAATGTAAACAATAGCCACACACCCCCGCCGTATCTGATATAAGTTTCTTCTTCTATAAAATATATTTTAGAAAATCAACTGTTTTGTGTCCACTGGAATATTTGTTTGAGCAGTATTTATTGAGTTGTCACATTGACAGCCAACGTTTTCGGCCCGTTTGGGCCTAGCCAATTTGAACTAATCATCTAATCCTAGAGCTAGAACCGAAAAAAACTATAATTGCAGCCAATTTCTTTCGCAATGTTTTGTAATAGTGATCGTGATCGCAGCTAAGACCGCGACAGTCTGCGCGTACCTTAAGGCTACCAGATTGTCTGACACAAACTGGAAACCTAGGTCTTTTTTTTTAAATGTATACCTAGGCTTTTTACAGGCCATATTGAGATTTTTGGGATACCCTGAACAAAAGCAGTACATATTTTTTCCAATAAATAATCTTCCTTCTGATGTAATAAAATTTAATATTTTTAAAACAATTTGTAAATAAATTATGTACTCGTTATATTTAGATAAATAAAAACGTAAAATGATAAAATGTAGTCTTATTTGGAATTTTTAGACCAATTTATTGCGACAAATCGATCAAAAACTTGAATACTGGTGTTGTATTCTTGAATCCCGTGCCCGTGAGTGAGTAGCTTCTCACTTACTTTAACCCAGGTGATTGTGAGAGAGGATAGCTGCACTCACCCTGCACTCGACTCACGGACCGTCAAGAATACGGCCTCTGGTGTCTTAAAAAAAGGACGAAGTGATATATAGCTTATATATTTTTAATAATGGTCTTTAAAGAACAAGCGATCCATATCATCGCTGAAAAGGCAAAGGGGCGAATGCGATATTTTTTGGTATTGGAGTTATGTAAGATTTATTGGTATCTATGAACTGACAAAGAGCCGAACGTCCATCTACAGCCATTTGAAGTATAAAGCAAAAGCGACATTATTTATCCTATAATAATAGGATCAGACAAAGGGGCAAACATACACAAAATGGAGTTTCGCTTATCTTGTCGCTTTCGCCCCTTTGTTTTTTTAGTGACGATATCATATGATGCTCTTAATTTAATTAAGATTGATGAAGTAAAAATTAATTTATGAGGGAATGAAAGCACAACGAATTGAGAAGGCAATCGTATAATTGTAAAACAATGGTTAAAAGAAAACCTATTTTTTTGGGAATTACTGAACCACTTTTAATGATTCGTATGCCCAGGGCTATCAAAACGGACGGGCCACGATCCTCCACTTTGTTGACGTCACATCCGGGGCTGATTTTTTTTTGATGGTCACGTTCCGACACAGTTGATTGTCTTTAAAATATTGAAGTTGGAATGATGGTTCATGAATATTTGATTTTTTTTTAAATAAAGCCGGTTTTGAGATTGTTTTTACTGTATTCTGTCAGAACAATTTTTAGAAAATCTATAGTAATCCTTAATTTTTCAGAGCCGCTTCATTAGCCAGGGCTATCAAAACGGACGGGCCACGATCCTCTACTTTGTTGACGTCACATCCGGGGCTGATTTTTTTTTGATGGTCACGTTACGACACAGCTGATTGTCTTTAAAATATTGAATTTGATTTTTTTTTAATAAAGCCGTTTTTGAGATTGTTTTTACTTTATTTTGGCAGAACAATATTTTTTAAATGTATAGTAATCCTTAATTTTTCAAAGCCGCTGCATTAGCTCACACAAAAATTAAGCTTAAAGCAGAAGCGAATGTGACAATCACAGATGACAAAGTCAATACATGTCAAATATAACAGTTGGCATGTGGTACATGGCGGGTAATTTGAATTCAAAATAAGGAATGCCAAATCTTGAAGATTTTAACCTTTTAATCATGTTGCTTCCTTACAAAACTTTGGTGGAATATCGGGATGGTGTCTGAGAATATTTCACTGAAATTTTGCGGAAATCTGTAGTGCTATTTTGAAAATATCATAAAAAAACGTCTGACCTCCCATAAGACCCAATGTAAAATTCAGCCCTCGGAGAACAGCTGATTTTTTTAGGGTCGTGGCCTCTATTTTTGTGTTGGCCTTGCATTAGCTCACACAAAAATTAAGTATGTATGTGACAATCACAGATGACAAAGTCAAATACCTGTCAAATATAACAGTTGGCATGTGGTACATGGCGGTTAATTTGAATTCAAAATAAGAAATGCTAAATCTTGAAGATTTTAACCTTTTAATCATGTTGCTTCCTTACAAAACTTTGGTGGAATATCGAGATGGTGTCTGAGAATCTTTCACTGACATTTTGCGGAAATCTGTAGTGCCATTTTGAAAATATCATAAAAAAACGTCTGGCCTCCCATAAGACCCAATGTAAAATTCAGCCCCCGGAGAACAGCTGATTTTTTCAGGGTCATGGCCTCTATTTTTGTGTTGGCCTTGGTATGCATTGATGTGCGTGGCGGAAACAGGGATTTTTTACTAATTAAAAATATCTGATTTTTTTAACGTTTTAAAATGTTCCTAATAACAATAATTTTATATTGTCTCAAGAATAATTGGAAGGATAGATAGATATTCTTCTCTTGAAACTGACAGCCATTTGTTAGAATACCCAGAAATAAAGAAATAGTAGCAGAGAATACAAAATGGTGGTTAGTGGGTGGTATGGCTACCATGCCCCCCCCCCCCCTTTATGACCGCCGCGATGAAACTTGGTGGCCCTGGGTTCGCTTTACAATCAGAGGGTGCTGGTTCGAATCCCATGCCTGCCATTACAAACTCGAACCAACTATCCTATGTTCAAATTGTGAAAGGCTTTCGCGGCCATCGTCCAATGGTGGGTGTGCTTTCGGGCTGTTCGGCCGTCGTCGTTGGAAATTCGTTCTCGACGTTTCGCCATCTCGAGTGGATGGCATCTTCAGGAGATGTTGACTGTTTGTCGGCTTCTCGAAGACTGGTTGTTAGCCTGTCGCGGGCGCAGGTTATATACGCTATGGTGGGCGTGGCGTATATCAGAGCTGGTCGGTGATTGGTCACATTCCCTTGATTCAGTTTTGTTATTGTAAGCGAGCCGTTTAGTGTTTTTAAGAACCGGTACCCATGTTCTGTTAATTTTAAGAGTTTCTTCAGATCAGTCTCTGGTATTTGCTGACGAAAACAATAAACGGGATAACCAGCAGCCCATCCTTGAATCTACAAAAACTATCATCAACCTATCGGACCGCCCGCTTTCTCAAAATGAAGTCTCAGTACTCTCTAAGGGGGGGAACTTTGCTGTTGCACCTAGGGAGGTTCCCAAGGAGGAAATAATTGCAAACTTAGAATCTGCTATTAGAAAGTTGCCCGAAGATCAGGCAGAAGAAATACGCACGGAGTGTTCACAGATTTTGCGAAAAGCCAAACCACCAAAACGCAACATTACAAGGATGGAAGAAAAAGCCATTAAGGATCTCAACAAGGACGAAAACATTCTGATACTGCCTGCCGACAAAGGAAACGCCACTGTAGTATTGAACAGGGATGACTACAACAGAAAGATGGTCGATCTTTTAGAACCCTCAACATACAAGAAGCTAAAAAGAGATCCTACACAACCCGCAATTAAAAAAGTGAATCACTTAATTAAGATTTCTTCATTGGAGGACCCAGTCAAGAAGATGCTATGCCAAAGTGAAGCCCTGACTCCGAGATTGTATGGACTTGCAAAAATCCACAAAAACGATGTGCCTCTTCGTCCCATTGTCAGTACTATAGGCTCACCAACATACAAACTTGCGAAACATCTTGCTTCCCTCTTGCAACCCCACATCGGACTAACGGATTCGTATGTAAGAGACTCCACCCACTTTATTGAGAAGATCAAAAACATCGTCATGGACGAGAAAGACATCTTAGTTGGCCTTGATGTTGTGTCTTTGTTCACGAAGGTACCTTTGGCCGAGGCAATGAGGGAAGTGGAACACCTTTTTCCGAAGGCCATCACCGACCTGTTTAAAATCTGCCTAACGACATCATATTTCACCTTCAATAAACAAATTTATGAACAGATCGATGGAGTATCAATGGGTAGCCCTTTATCGCCAGTGATTGCGAACTTGTTCATGGAGAAACTAGAAGAGAAGGCGTTGCATAATGCCCCTCATAAACCCAAAGTCTGGTTTCGATATGTAGATGACACTTTTGTCGTTTGGCCTTATGGTAGAGACAGCCTTAATGAATTTCTCAACCACATTAACAGCATACACCCCAGTATACAATTTACAACAAAAATTAGCATTCCTTGACGTACTAGTAACGAGGAAAGAGGGACGACTAGGACATACCGTATACAGAAAATCTACTCACACAGACCGCTACCTAAACAACACATCTAACCACCACCCGTGCCAACGAAAAGGGGTAATAAGAACATTGGTAGAGAGGGCGAAAAGGATCTGCGAACCAGAACATCTAGACAAAGAATTAAACCATCTTAAAAACGCCCTCGTAGCAAATGGATACACTCAAAGCGACATAGATAAATGTATACGACCAAAGCCGAGCACTAGAAGTAACAGTAGCGGTGGACTGAGTAGCCGCGAAGTTACTTCAAGAGCCTTTCTGCCCTACATCCCTAGAGTGACAGATAGGATCGGACGTATTCTGGGAAAACACAACATAAAAACGATCTTCAAGCCATCTAAGAAGATCGAGAACCACCTCAGATCTGCGAAGGATATAAGGAACCCACTAAGTTCTTCGGGGGTATACCGCATTCCCTGTACCTGTGGAAGTGTCTACATCGGAACAACCAAACGGTCCGTAAACACAAGAATCAAAGAACACAAAGCCAACTGTCGAGTCGGACATACGGAAAAATCCGCAGTTGCAGACCACACACTAAACAATGAAGACCACCGAATAAAATTCGAAGTCACACAAGTTCTCTGCGCCTCCTCTTCATACTATCCAAGACTATAGAGAAGCAATCGAAATTCATAAACACCAGCAGAACTTCAACAGATCTGAAGAAACTCTTAAAATTAACCGAACATGGGTACCGGTTCTTAAAAACACTAAACGGCTCGCTTACAATAACAAAACTGAATCAAGGGAATGTGACCAATCACATCTCCTGAAGATGCCATCCACTCGAGATGGCGAAACGTCGAGAACGAATTTCCAACGACGACGGCCGAACAGCCCGAAAGCACACCCACCAACTATCCTATGTGTTTGAACATCAACGAAGTGGGCAAAGTTGATGGTCAATACAAGGCCGCGGTTCGGAAGTTACGTTAAGCCGGTCGTCCCGTGTTAAAAGGGTAGATGGCGCTAGCACAATAAAGAGCCCTGTGTTCGATAAAGAGCATCAGGCAAAATTAAATTCTTGAGAAAAGAAAATGGCTTGACGGGCCGGCCCGTCAGGTGTCAAGCGCAGATTTGAGGGGAAGGTAACGTGGTAATTACCCCCCATAGAAAAAATATGCACTTTTTATTAGTAATTAAAGGGAAAATGGGAGAACTGCCCGCCCTCCCCTAGAAAAAAAATTATATTACAAATAATTTTTTACTCGACTATTACGCCCCCCTAGATTTTGACCCAGATCCGCGCTTGTCAGGTGTTCATGTAGTATGAATGTGAGAGTTCTGTTTCTCCCGGGCACCAAGTGATTTCAAGTCAGATTATCTGGGTGTCCACCGACTTGAGCTGGCAAATTGTCTGCAATAAGCGAACAGAGCCAATAGGGACTTATTGCAATAAAGCCAGGCAATAATAGTGCCGGGCACTATTCTGAGAGTTTTCCATTGAAAACTGACAGTTGATCTTTCAAAATTGACATCAAAAGTCGAATTTATACATCTTCGTTTATTTTCCATTATTAGTGGCGGCACTATTAATTCCGGCTCTTATAATACACAAAGGCTTAATTTTGAAAGAAGACAGCTGTTCTTATAATGCGAAATAGTGCCTGGCACAATTACTCCCTGGCTTTATTGCAATAATTGACATACCAAAGTCGAAAATTCAGTCGTTTATTTTCCATTAATAGTGGCGTCACTATTAATTCCGGCTCTTATAATACACACTGGCCTAATTTTGAAAGAAGACAGCTGTTCTTATAATGCGAAACTGTCAATATATTGCCCGGCACAATTAGTGCCTGGCACTATTGCAATAGGTCCCTAGTCCCTACAGGCAGTAATTGTGCCGAGCACTATTCTGACAGTTTCGCATTATAAGAACAGCTGTCTTCCTTGAAAATTAGGCCTTTGTGTGTTATAAGAACCGAAATTAATGGTGCCGCCTTTATTAATGGAAAATAAATGACTGGATTTATAAATTCGATTTTAGTACCTATGTCAATTCTGAATGATGCAATAAATTATAAGAACAGCTGTCTTCTTTCAAAATTATGCCTTTGTGTAATATAAGAACCGAAATTAATAGTGGCGTCACTATTAAATCCGGCTCTTATAATACACAATGGCCTAATTTTGAAAGAAGACAGCTGCTTTTATAATGCGAAACTGTCAATATAGTGCCCGGCACAATTTGTGCCTTGCTTTATTGCAATAGGTCCCTATTAAAAGTGCCGCCGCTGTTAATGGAAAATAAACGATTGAATTGATAAATTTGACTTTGGTATGTCAATTTTGAAAGATCAACTGTCAGTTTTCAATAGAAACCTGTCAGAATAGCGCGTAATCCGAGAAATGTGTTTACGGTGTAAGCTAAATTTCTGTGACAGACATCAGCTGATATTTGTTGTTTTTTTTTACAGGGCGTCCGAAGAGCGCAAGCGCGCGGCCGAAATTTTGAATTTACCGCCATTAATCATGTTTTTAACAGAAAATCTCAACATAACCTCAAAATTTTATTTGTTTTTATTTTCTTTTTCGCTTTTGTTCTTTCGTGTCTGTGTTTCGTGCACAGATTAGGTTAAATAAGATTGTTTTGTGTAGAAAATGACTCTTGAAAAGAGGCCTATTTAAGAGGCCTTTTTATTGAAATTGAATTTTTTTTTCAGTGGGTTATGTCTAAGACTAATCAAAAACAAAAGACGAGTATGAACAGCCGATTTTGTTTAAGACAGCTAAGACTAATCAAAGGACAAAGAATAATCAAAAACAAAAGACTAAGACGAATATGAAGAATACTTTAGTCTCAAAAATTAATCAGTTTTAAGAACAGATCCTTTGTGCATATGGGAAAAATGCGTTTTTCTTAAAAATATTAAACTAAAGCGAGAAAATCTGAAATAAAAGGCACCATGTTTTCTTCAAAAAAGTAGGTTATGTTTTGTTTATTTTGTTTTTTTTTAACTTTTTTTCTAGTTTTTTCACTTATTTTGAATTATTACATAGGCGCACCAAGGGGGCGGGGGGCTAGGGGCCCGGACCCCCCCCAAACCACATTTTTTTAGATATTTTCGATATTGTTCATGAATAAACAGAAAAAATAGCATAAAGTACAACATCATGAGACCTCTGGGGGCCCCCCAAAGGTATCGGGCCCTCAAAGGGTTTTGAAGTTTTTTGACCAATGAATCAATGAACTATCAGCCCAAGGTAGGGGAAAGTAGTTCTATTCAAAGAGCTCACTTAACAGAGACGAAATTGAAATAGACTAAACTTTTCTCATCAGATTCAGGTTTTCTATTAGGATCTTTTGTTGTACTTGACTAAACCTTTTGCTAAGTAATAGGCCTTCTATAGCGTTAAACTGTGAAAAATATTTCACTATGATTTTTAGGTTTAGACAAAGTTTAATTGTTTTAACCCTCCAGTAGTGACATGAAAAAGAGGCACAACTTATAGGTAGGTCAGTCCAACAGATCAATATGCACATATGAGTTCCAACCGAGGTTGGTCAAGCAAACTTCTAATAAGTACTTTACAAAATATGTTTATTTAAAAAAATATAAGTAAACATTATATTAAAAAATACTTGCAAAATTAAAATACAGTTTTTCTTTGTCATTGGCCTCACACACTGCTCAATTATGTATCTAAAAGTTTATACAAATAAATATATACTCTACTCTACAATTGGGCGTAACAGCATATGACCCATTAAGAGTATTAGAACCCAAGTTTTTTTGAGAGAAATTGAAAAAAATATCTGAGATAACTTATTTGTTTTTCTTGTGGTCATCAAAGTCAACAAAGATTACTTTTTTTTCCATCTATTATTAATGATGCCATTAAAATTTTTTTTTGGTAATAAGCTCAGAACAGTACCGTAGAAATTTGACAAAAGGACTTGTAGTAGGTCCAGTCAGATACTATACAAATTTTACAGTGTACAAGTTTTAGGTGTCACAAAGCATAGAAATAAAGGAAAACTTGCACCAAAAAAGTTTAGGATAAAAAGAGGTTTGAGTTAGGGAGATTGTCAAATTCACCAGTTTATTCTAAACTGTTTTGAGGTCTGTAAAATAAATATTTATTAAAGAAAAATAAACTTTGATGATACAGGACTTCACTCAACACTATACCAGGATGCTACACTACCAAAAGTTTATTTAAGAGGTCTGTAGGATGGTGTACAAATTTGGTTCAGCTCATTATTCACACTTTAACCTCATATAACAATTCCTTTTTTTTCTTCTCTGGACCCTTTTTTCAACCATCATTTTTAAAATTTTTCCACCGTTTTGAAACAATAATCCATTCAGGAGAGACCCAGTCATGATCATTGCTGTATTCTAGTTTTGAAAGTTGCTTGCCTAGAATAGTAAAAAAATCATAGTGAAATATTTCTTACAGTTTAACACAATTCTATGTTACACTTCTGCAAAAGGTCCACTCAAGCACAAAAAAAGATCCCAATAGAAAATGTTGCCAAAATGGCAGTTACACATTTATCCAAAACAAACCTGACAAAAAACTTTCTAATATTTCAATTTATCCTCTGTTAAGTCAGGTAATAGAGCACTTATCCACTTTCTTTTCCCTTCTTTGAGCTGATACCTAGTTCATTTAAATCAAGATGATTTTTTAAGGTCAAAATACTTGGCATTCCATCAAAACTAACATTATCAAGCTCTCCCCAGCTGCCACAATTCATAACAGCACAGAAACTAATAATAATGATTCAAACTGAGTAAAAAACTGGAAAAAAAGTAAAACAAAAACAAAAGTGAATAAAAACATAACCTGACTTTTGAACAAAACATGGTCCCTCCCATGGCTTCAATTGATTTTTTTTTAAGAAAAACGCATTTTTCCCATGTGTACAAAGGTTCAATACTTAAAACAGCATCTTTGTTGTAACGTAAATCGTTTCACTTTTTTTAAAAATTACGTTTTTGTTAACATTGCGGCTTATGGGAAAACGCTTTATTAGCTTGTCTAACGAACTGCCACGATCAGCTGTTTTTCGATCCAAGATGGTCGCCATGGGACAAACAAAGCGTTTTCCCATAAGCCGCAATGTTAACAAAAACGTAATTTTTAAAAAAAGTGAAACGATTTAACTTACAACAAAGATGCTGTTTTAAGTATTGAACCTTTGTACACATGGAAAAAATGCGTTTTTCTTTAAAAAAAATCAATTGAAGCCAGTAAATCTCAAATGAAAGGGACCATGTTTTGTTCAAAAGTCAGGTTATGTTTTTATTTACTTTTGGTTTTTTTTTTACTTTTTTTCCAGTTTTTTACTCAGTTTGAATCATTATTATTAGTTTCTGTGCTGTTATGAATTGTGGCAGCTGGGGAGAGCTTGATAATGTTAGTTTTGATGGAATGCCAAGTATTTTGACCTTAAAAAATCATCTTGATTTAAATGAACTAGGTATCAGCTCAAAGAAGGGAAAAGAAAGTGGATAAGTGCTCTATTACCTGACTTAACAGAGGATAAATTGAAATATTCGAAAGTTTTTTGTCAGGTTTGTTTTGGATAAATGTGCAACTGCCATTTTGGCAACATTTTCTATTGGGATCTTTTTTTGTGCTTGAGTGGACCTTTTGCAGAAGTGTAACATAGAATTGTGTTAAACTGTAAGAAATATTTCACTATGATTTTTTTACTATTCTAGGCAATACAATACAGCAATGATCATGACTGGGTCTCTCCTGAATATCCATTCATCCATTGTTTCAAAACGGTTGAAAAATTTTAAAAATGATGGGTTGAAAAAAGGGTCCCGAGAAGAAAGAAAAGGAAAACAATATGAGGTTAAAGTGTGAATAATGAGCTGAACCAAATTTGTACACCATCCTACAGAACCTTAAATAAACTTTTGGTAGTGTAGCGTCCTGTATAGTGTCGAGTGAAGTCCTGTATCATCAAAGTTTCTTTTTCTTTAATAAATATTTATTTTACAGACCTCAAAACAGTTTAGAATAAACTGGTGAGTTTGACAGTCTCCCTAACTCAAACCTCTTTTTATCTTAAACTATTTTGGTGCAATTTTCCTTTATTTCCATGCTTTTTGACACCTAAAACTTGTACACCGTAAAATTTGTATAGTATCTGACTGGACCTACTACAAGTCCTGTTGTGAAATTTCTCCGGTACTGTACTGAGCTTATTAGCAAAAAAAATTTTTTTGCCATCATTAATAATAGATGGATAAAAAAGTAATCTTTGTTGACTTTGATGACCACAAGAAAAACAAATAAGTTCTCTCAGATATTTTTTTCAATTTCTCTCAAAAAAATTTGGGTTCTAATACTCCTAATGGGTCATATGCTGTTACGCCCAATTGTAGAGTAGAGTATATGTTTATTTGCATAAACTTTTAGATACATAATTGAGCAAATATTGTTACAAAAAAACAGTAATAAAAGTAATAGTAACAGTAGTAATACAACAGCGAATATTGTACTGTTGTAAAATTTGAACAGTACTTACTGTTGTGAGCTGATGAATTTGACCATACTTAAGCCCTATGTATTATAGTTCATGGAAAATCATATGGTGATGTACGGTGTGTGAGGCCAATGACAAGAAAAAACTGTATTTTAATTTTGCAAGTTTTTTTTTTATATAATGTTTACTTATATTTTTTTAAATAAACATATTTTGTAAAGTACTTATTAGAAGTTTGCTTGACCAACCTTGGTTGGAACTTATATGTGCATATTGATCTGTTGGACTGACCTACCTATAAGTTGTGCCACTTTTTCATTTTACTACTGGAGGGTTAAAACAATTAAACCACGGATCACCTTTGTTAAGATGATCCGTGATTAAACTTTGTCTAAACCTAAAAATCATAGTGAAATATTTTTCACAGTTTAATGCTATAGAAGGCCTATTACTTAGCAAAAGGTTTACTCAAGTACAACAAAAGATCCTAATAGAAAACCTGAATCTGATGAGAAAAGTTTAGTCTATTTCAATTTCGTCTCTGTTAAGTGAGCCTTGAAGTGAGCTCTTTGAATAGAACTACTTTCCCCTACCTTGGGCTGATAGTTCATTGATTCATTGGTCAAAAAACTTCAAAAACCTTTGGGGAGCCCCAGAGGTCTCATGATGTACTTTATGCTATTTTTTCTGTTTACTCATGAAATATATGGAAAATATCGGTTCTACTACGTTATACCTCGCTCGTCAAAACGCCCTATATAACGATTTTTTTGTATGGAAATGATTCTTTGGACTATTTTTAGTCGATTTAGATACGGGAAATTAAAAAAAAAAGTATGGTTTTTTTGAAAAATAATTTTTTAAAAAAACGTTACATAGTGATTTTCTTTGACTTGTTTTGGTTGAAAAAAATCAATTTCTATCACTGCGTCGTCAAATTTTCGACATAAATTTGTAAATTAGCTTAGGATTAATAATTTAACAATTTTAAATTCCTTACATACCTAGTTTTTCGTGTTTTTTCGCGGTTTTTTCACATAACTTTGAAAATTTGTACAGTTGACCTTCCCACAGATGTTTTGACACATTGAGAGAAATTTTTTGCTGGGCCGACTTTTTGCAGGTCATTCGGCCATATCAAATTTCCCAAATCGATTTGCTTACGCTGACTTACCCTCAGATGCACCGTAAGCACTTAAGCGCGATCATGGGTTTAATCGCGATTAAGTCCTTGTTGCTCACATACAAAACAACAAAGATTGAGAATGGATTAGCAAAGCCTTGTTACGGGGCATCTGAGGGTTAATGGCCCAAATTATAGGAAATTATTTATTTAGAACTATTCACCAAGAATCGGCGCAGCCGATTCTTGCTTATTGCTTGTGCGGTACGGTTCGGTTCGGTTTCGTTCAGTTCGGTTCGGTTCAGTTCGGTACGATTTGGTTTGGTTCAGTTCGGTTCGGTTCGGTTAGGTTCGGTTTGCCTCAGTTAAGTTCGGTTTGACTTGTTCTTAGGTAAGGTTTGTTGTGTCTTAAAGTAATTCAGCAGGAGTCGGCGCAGCCGACTCCTGCTGAATTACTTTAAGACACAACAAACCTTACCTAAGCCCGACCCGAACCAAACCAAACCGAACTGCTGAATTACCGTTTTTGTGGTTTACTTTATGTAAGGTCAGGTTAGGCTGATTAGAATGTTCGGTTGTGCTGATTTTTACATCATTTTTATGATAAATCACAAACTATAAAGCTTTCTGCATCATTTTTTCCATTATAAATACTCAATAGACGATTTTGGACGATTTTACAGAGTCGAAAATGCGCGACCAATTAAATGGTTGGAGCCAGATGTCAGGTAGAACGTTAGATTTAAAAAATATGGTGTACCCATATTTCTATGCGTAAATACATTTCTAAAAACACAATTACCTTTTTTCGTCCCTTGCCAGACAGTTGGTCACCTTATTTTGGCTAATTGACCATGTAGATCAAGTTCAGTGGATTGTGAGCCGCCCGTTTTTATCTCGACATCACAAACGTCAAATAACCTCTTTCTATAGCAATTTGTGTAATTTTTTACTAATTTTTTAATTTTGAAATTTCTAAAAAAAATGTGAAAAATCCGCATTTTTTTTTCTTGAAAACGGTATAAAAAGACCTAAACTTATTATTAAAAAAAAAACACGCATTTTCCAGCATCGAGGTATATCGTAGTAGACCCAAAATATCTAAAAAAATATGTGGTTTGGGGGGTCCGGCCCCCTAGCCCCCCGCCCCCTTGGTGCGCCCATGTAATAATTCAAAATAAGTGAAAAAACTAGGAAAAAAGTTAAAAAAAAAACAAAATAAACAAAAACATAACCTACTTTTTTGAAGAAAACATGGTCCCTTTTATTTCAGATTTTCTCGCTTTAGTTTAATATTTTTAAGAAAAACGCATTTTTCTCATATGCACAAAGGATCTATTCTTAAAACTGATTAATTTTTGAGACTAAAGCTCTTGTCGTTTTTGTAAAATTTACGTTTTTGTTAACATTACGGCTTATGGGAAATCGGTTTGTTTGTCCCATGGAAGACATCTTGGATTTGATCATATGTTTTGTTAGACAGCCCTATTTGACGAGTCGTTAAATACCGAGATGAATTCCATCAAAGGAGCATGCGCCAAAATTAACGTCAAAATGTCTAATTTAAATTATTGGCGCGAATACCGTGATTGGTGCGAGATCGAAGAGCTTAACGTATAATAAAAAATTCAAGGTATAAAATAATGGTCAATTCTAATTTTTAGGTATGATTTTTAGTCGGTACCGGGTGGTTTTTTATAACCGGAGCACTCAGCAACTTTATCATTGAAAATAAATTGAGATTTTTTTGGTTAATTATGACAACTTTAAAAGCAAACATATTTTTTTTCTATCCGTCACCATGTACATAGTGACCCAAATTCGATGTTTTGGGGGGTTTCGAGTATTTCTAGAGGGGCTAAAAAAACTGATCCCCCTTTGCGACATTCAAATTTTAAAAGAAGCTTAAAGGTGAAAATCGCATTTTGATATAGCAAGCCGTTTTTAAACTACGGGGTGTTTTTAAAAAGTCTGCATTTTGGGAAGGGGTCTATAACTTGTTTATTTATTAATATTTTTTATTTCTGTGAAAACATTCTTAAGACAATTTTTTAAGAGGAATTAAACTGTTAAATTAAATTTTATTTGTCACGTTTAGTTTTTGAGATATCACATAAAATTAATTTTTCTTTATGGGAGGATCCCTTTATTTCTTTATATTTTTGTATTTTTTTTATGTTTACTACATATTTTAGTTTGCTTAATGGGATTAAAATATTTTAATATTATAAAATTATAAAAACAAATAAACAAAAGACAAAACTAAAAATTCAAGATGTCAGAACAAAGCGTGGATCAACATGCGGAAGTGATCACTATTTTCTGGATACCAAAATTCTCTTTCCTTATCAAGGCCGAAGCCTCCATCAACGCAAAATCTTGATGATACAGTGAATGAGGAAATTGATCACTGTCAATATAATCTACTAAGCCTAGAACATGACAGCGTAAAAAACTTATACAAAAAGAGACTGAACGAAAAACTTAATTCAAGTTCAGGTGAAACCCCAGATGAGGAATACGAATGTATCACATTAAGCATCCATCAAGCTGCAAAAGAAGCACTAGGATTAGTGGAAGAAACTCCTAAAAGAACAAAACCATACTGGTGGGATGCTGAGATTGAAAGTGAAATAAAGGAAAAAAGGAAATTATATCACATATACTTATCCCAAAAGACAGATAGAACCAGAGAAGAATACAAAATCGCGCAATCAAAGGTGAGAAGAATGATCAGTGATAAGAAAAATCAATCATGGCTGCAAAAGTGCCAGAAAATAGATTCTTACTTAGGAGGTAGGAGAAGTACCGAAAGCTGGAAAACTATAAGATCGATCAAAAAAGAAACATGCAGATATATTATTTCACCAATACCAGACAAAGAATGGGATGAGCATTTTAAAAAACTTTTAACTGAAGATAGAGCAGAATTCAAGGAAGACGAAAGAGACAATATCATTAGAACCAGTACCCCTCACAATATCTGAGGTCAAAAACGTGTGCAAAACCTTAAAAAGCGGTAAATCTGCCGGACCCGGAAATATCCCAGCTGAACTTATTAAATATGGCACTGAAGAATTGTTTTGGAGATTACGGAATCTTTTCCAAAGATATTTAAATGGAGCTGTAGTACCAACTAAGTGGAAAACGTCATATATATCCACAATACACAAAAAAGGAAGGAAAGATATATGTGACAATTATAGAGGTATATCTGTAACTAGTACGCTAAGCAGAATATATGGCAAAATAATAAGAAATAAAGTGGAGAGCGAATATAAAGATATGGAGGCAGAAGAACAAGCTGGTTTCAGGGCGGGTAGATCGACTTCAGATCACCTCTTTTGTATAACCCAAGTTATTGAAAAGAAAATGGCATACGGACAAGAGCTCCATCTGCTTTACGTAGATTTGCAGAAGGCATATGATAGTATACCACTAAATCTACTTTGGAAAGCGTTGGAAAAGACAAACATAAGCGTACAACTAATTAAGGCCAACAAAGAGTTATACCGCAATAGTAAGGCAAAAGTTAAAATAAAAGCAAAACTAACCAAAGGCTTTCAAGTAAATAAAGGTCTTAAACAAGGTTGCTGTATCTCGCCTATGCCTTTCAAGATATATTTGGAACAGGTCCTTATAGTCTGAAAAAGAAAATGCCAAAACATGGGAATTCCGTTGGATGAAACCACCTTATATACTTTATGTTTCGCCGATGATCAGATAGTGGTGGCTCAGGATTATGACGACCTCGAATATATGACACGAAAACTAATAGAAGAGTACAATAAGTGGGGACTAGAGGTTAATATCAATAAGACAGAGTATATGTGTATTGGTGGAACGAAACAGGATCTAATCTTAAATACTGGGCAGCGAATTCAGTCCTGTGATGAGTATAAATAGGTACTTGGCTCTAAAAATTACAGCTGACGGAACACTAGACAAAGCTATAAAAGATAGAAACGTACAAGGAAGAAAAGCAATAACTTTATTAAATGGAATAATTTGGGACCAGAGTATATCAAAACATAACAAAAAGCTTATATATAACACCATTGTTAAAAGTATTATTACATACGGCTCAGAAGTATGGCCAATCAAAGATAGAACAGAAAAAATGCTTTCCGCTACGGAGATGGACTATTGGAGAAGAGCAGCAGGGAAATAAAAAAGAGAAAGAGTTACCAATCAAAGAATAGGAGAAATTATGACAGTGGGTGAACGTACTCTAGTGGATGATATAAGAACCAAACAACTGGTGTGGTACGGACATGTACAAAGAATGGATGATGGAAGACTACCTAAACAAATATTACAATGGAAACCAACTGGCCGAAGAAAACGAGGAAGGCCGAGGAGAAGCTGGAGAGAAGGAATAGATATTGAAATAAGAATAAGAGGCCTAGATGATGAATTATGGGCAAACAGAAACGAGTGGAGATTGGGTATCGGAAGACGTAGAACGTTGTGAAACCGATAAATATATATATATATATATATATATATATATATATATATATAAAATTATAAAAATAAAAAAATAATAGAGGTGATTCAAAAATAAAAATAAAGAAAACAATAAAAAAATAAAATATTGAGTGTGATACATCATTTTAAAGGAAATTTTAAGCTGATTTTAAAAATCGAATAAAAAGAGAGTTATTCTGTAAGAAAAATAACAACTTTATGCAATATTTTAAAAACCAAAACAGATAAATAAAAACCGTTTACATCTGTCAATTCTTCAAGAAAAGATCTATAAGAAAGCTATTTACACAAAAGCAAAATACAGACAAAAACACTCCGTAGCTTAAAAACGGCTTGCTATATCTAAATGTGGTTTTCACCTTTAGGCTTCTCTTAAAATTTAAGCGTCGCAAAGGGGGCTCAGTTTTTTTCTATTTCCCCTAGAAATACCCGACACCACAAAAAAACAACGAATTTGGGACACCCTGTAGAGGGTGTGACAATGAAGTCGATTGTTTGAGAGGGAACACCCTGTATATTTTTGCATTTTAAGACTCGTCTTTTCTTTTTGATTTCAAAAATTTACAATATCTATGTGCTGCGATTAATATTTTTTGAGGTATATGCAGTATTTCTTCTATATTGTATTTCACGTTTATTTTGTTTTGCCATGGGAGTATTGACAAATTTAAATGCGCTAAATCTTAAAAAATGTTTATCGTAGCATAGACATACAGTAGAACCCCGATGACAGTGTTTATTCAAATTAAATTGGGCACTAAATAATTTGTCACACAACTTGCACGTCACCGGCATTTTCACAGCACAAAAACGACGAATTTTCATCAAAAAGAACTGGGAATTATTAAAGTTTTGCTGTATAAAACCATACTGAAATATCTCTCAGTTGATTGGTTGGCAGAAGTGACAGATCAACGCTTGCGCACGTCTTGGAATTCATCTCGGTATTTAACGACTCGTCCTATACGTCCTATGGCGACCATCTTGGATCGAAAAACAGCTGATTTAGGTTATGTACAAATGCCACAGTACTAAAGCCGTTTTCAAGCGAATAACTGGTAATTACCTCTGGTTATCCCTTGGTTGACACAGGGCTATCAAAATGGACGGGCCACGATCCTCCACTTTGTTGACGTCACATCCGGGGCTGATTTTTTTTTTGATGGTCACGTTACGACACAGCTGATTGTCTTTAAAATATTGAAGTTGGAATGACGGTTCATGGATATTTGATTTTTTTTTAATAAAGCCGTTTTTGAGATTGTTTTTACTTTATTCTGGCAGAATAATTTTTTTCAATGTATAGTAAGCCCTAATTTTTCATAGCCGCTTCATTAGCTCACACAAAAATTACGTTTAAAGCAGAAGCGAATGTGACAATCACATATGACAAAGTCAAATACATGTCAAATATAACAATTGGCATGTGGTACATGGCGGGTAATTTGAATTCAAAATAAGGAATGCTAAATCTTGAAGATTTTAACCTTTTAATCATGTTGCTTCCTTACAAATCTTTGATGGAATATCGGGATGGTGTCTGAGAATATTTCACTGAAATTTCGCGGAAATCTGTAGTGCCATTTTGAAAATATGATAAAAAAACATCTGACCTCCCATAAGACCCAATGTAAAATTCAGCCCCGGGAGAACAGCTGATTGTTTCAGGGTCGTGGCCTCTATTTTTGTGTTGGCCTTGGTTGACATTAAAAATCAGCTGTTAAGGCCCTTAGCCTATTACCACAGAAACGCCGCTTGAATAGTTTTTTTGGCGATTTTTTAAAGAAGTTTAGTTGGTTTTAGTTTAGATGAATAATAATCTTCTTGCCATTATTGAACTTAAGTTCTTCTCGACCAACTCTGAAATACTGGCGTATTTGATTCGAAAAGGGCATAATTTGGAAAAAAAATAAGTATGATAAACTGTGGTTAGAGGACTACAATGATACTGTTTTTTTTATGATATTTCGTGTATCTGTCCACATTGGGTAAATTCGAGTAAGCCAAGGGTTGATGAAAATAAAATTTTGGCAAGACAATATAGAGAAGGCCATCACTTTGTACAATTTTCTTCATAATTGAGGCACACATGATAAATTTCACTCATTTCAAAAATGCACAGAACATTTTTCCAAAAAGAAACAAAACAAATGATTGTGAGGTTAGAAAACGCAATAACCTTCCTCAAAAGTGTGGTAATTACCGGTAATAAACGATGACGTCCAAAGAGCTCATTTATGACGTCACTCTTCAAGGAGTGGTATTTACCAAGGCCGCTTGAACGGCAGTGGTAAATACTAGTAATTACTAGTTATTCGCTTGAAAACGATTTAAATCTAAAGTCAAGAGGGAACACATTAGCGACGAGACTATGGTTTATAAATTATGTACATGACAGGTCCAGCTGATTTTATTAAACAAAAGTTAGATATGATATGAACTAGAGACCCTGTATGTATCAACGATTATACACTCTATAGTTCTTGTGTATGTATGACATATTTTAAAGATAAAGAGACGCGACAAACTCTTCAAAGTAAAATTTATTTAAGTCAAAAAGGATGAAAATATCGGTCTTCTATAATCTAGCGATGTTTAGAGAGAATGAACCTTCTGTCCTTGTCAATTCATAAGCATCGGAAAATAAAAATAAACGATTTTTAACAAAACTCATACAGTGATGTCACTTACCGCTGACAATTTAAATTATTTTAGTGAAACGCCAATGAACTTGGCAAGAAAATAACAATCAAAAATTGTTAATTTCGGTGACTTTGATGGGTTTGTCGCGTCTCTCTTTTGTAAAAATATGTCATACATACAGGGTCTCTAATATGAACAACTAATCTTTCTAGATTTTTTGAAAGCTAAGGCAATTTTCCTCTTGCTGCTCCTACTGTTTTTTAGTATATTCTTATAAAATAATATTTTTGAGACATTCCATGCAGTCGTTATTTTTTTTAACCCGGTTCATTTTTCTTTACACAAAAATTAAAATTCGAAGAAAATATTGTGTTAGTTTCAGCTTCAAAAGTAATACGTTAACCTGCAGCTTTGTTTAGTTCCTAAGTCCTCCGTTTACCTTTGATACGAAACGATCACATTCAGTTTGCCTTGTATTTTAAATTTTGTGTAATCACAAATAAAGGGGCTAAAAAAAAATAACGACAATACGTCTAGAAAATTATATTTTATAAGGATGTACTAAAAAATTGCCTTAGTTTACAAAAAAATTAAAAAATATTAGTTGTTAATTTCATATCTAACTTTGTTTACAAAAATCAGACCACCGGCACCGGTGACGTGAAAAATTCGACATATATATATTATATCTATATAGGGTCAGTGCACCAGTAAACAAACAGTTTGCTCTATTTTCCGGTAAAATAAGACGATACGCTTTTAAATCTTCTTCTGTTTCTGTCCTATTAGTAGAGTTAAAAGCCGCTTCTATCGTGTCACCCGGTGTGCACTTCATTGCTAAAATGTAAGACACAATTTAAATCATTTCTTATACCCTAAGAATGCAAAATCGACTGGTCGTCCAAAAATCGTCGTGTGCAGGGGGTGGTGGGGGTAGTTTTTCCAAAAATTTGGAAAAAAAATTTTTTACATTTTTTAAATCTCTGCTCAATGACTCCACCAACAGCATATAGTAATATTTCTATCAGAAACATTTATTTTTCAATGTTGAAAATATCGTTCCCAATGCTTTTATATGGAGTTCCCTATTAAACAAGTGCTCGCCCTGTAAACGCGTATTTACAATAATTTATAACTTGTTATAAGTCGAGAACCCTTTACTTAATCAAAAAAACACTTTCTATAAACTTTGTGTATGAAAAATCAGGGATCACAATGGTTTTTGAAAAATGTCAATCGGACGCATAGTTTTCTTTTAAGTAGCAAAGAGTGATGCCATGACGCGATGAACGCGGCGGACCCAGATATGCGACGAAGGGTCAGATATTTTACAAATGCACGGCGGGCCAGGCGAAACGCGACTCTATGTCTTGAGACAAGACGAGACACACATAAGTTCGTTTTTCGTTTAACTCTCGCGGTTACAGATGTTTAAGGTCATAATAATAGATAGTTTTTGGTCGTGCCAAATTTAGGCCCGATAACTTCACCGACAACGATAACTTTAACAATATTTGACAGTTCGAAATAGCATTTTTGGTACCCGTTTTAGTCGACGCCGACGGTGCAGTTATCTGTCGTTTGGGGTGCAAGACTATTAAAATCGTGATATTCATTAGGAGAAGATGGGGGAGTTTTTATCTAAAAGAAAACATTATTTGCAGTTTTAATACTTTGTGGTTTTTCTTGTTGTAAACAAGTTTAGAATGGAAATGTTTCGTATTACTCCTTTGTTTTGACTATCGTGGGGTAATAGGAAACATCGTAATGGGGTAATAAGAAATATAATCCTTTTTGTTCCCCTTTGATTTGAGTAGTGTTACCTTAAAATTTCACTAAAGTGCCTTATGCAAAGCAGTAAAAATGGTAAGTTGCAGAAAAATTAAATGACATCTAACGCAAATAGTCCACAGTACACCGGTGTATTTTTTAATTGATGACTAACAGTCTGAATTCTCGTACATAGCTTTATTCGACCGAGACGCCTAACTTTTTCCTCTGCGAAAATTTTTGAGAGTGATTCTAACAGAATGTGCGGGTGCAGAAATTTTTGACCTTTGGACTAACTAAACCAAGCATATGATTTTGGGAACAATGTTGCCATTTACTTTAAAACACATATATTTTTTAGGCAAGATAAAAAAACAGCTATTAACTCTCCAATTATCTCAAAATTATTTACTGAGGATATTTTTTATTTTTTAATAGGTAGCTTAATTTACCGAATGCTGCCTAGGCCAATCTTACTCATCTCTTGATTTCAGTTGTTTCGTTTTCTGTTTTTAGTTTATTAATTTGTCCCCCCAGCCTAGGTATATATTCCTGTGCTTGTTCTATTTTCTCTTGGTTTATTCTGATCGTGATATCTACATCTGCGTTTGTTATGATTTTAGTTTTAGTATAGTTCATACTCAAACCTATATTTTTAGCTGCTGTATCCCGTTATTCCAGCATTTTTATCAGCTTTTTCTTATCTGTTATTAAGGCATTATATTAGATGGTTCAAATATTGTCCGTTTACTTTGATGCCTATTTCTTCCCAATCTAATTTTTTATCTGGTTAAATAGTTTAGGGGATATTGTGTCACCTGGCTGACACCTCTTCTTATGCGAATTGGTTTGGTTCCTTCGTGGATTTGATTGATGTTGCTTCGCTATATTGACTATTAATTCTGTGTATTCGGCTATTAATTAAAGATGCTTTTACTGCCAAGTGCTCAATGCTATCGAAAGCTTTTTCAAAGTCTATAAATGCAATATATTGTTGGCTCGTTCTATTAAAGAATTAGTATCCAGCAATTTTTTTTGACTGTGTGAAAGTTAATGGCAATATTGTTCTACAAAGCATATCTTTGGTTTAATTAGTCGGGTGCACGAAGCCCACTCTGCTAGGAATTACTTTCAAGTATTTTTGCGGGGGAAAAATTAGGCGTCTCGGCCAAATAATATATGTACGAAAATTTATCCTGTTAGTAATCACTTAAAAAATAGACCGGTGTGCTGTGGACTATTTGAGTAGTATAGATGTCATTTAATATTTTTGCAACTTGCCATTTCTAATGCTTAACATAGACTTTTACCAAATTTAAAGGCAACTTCACTAACTACTCAAATCAATATACAGTTAAAATAATATATTTTTTATTGCCCCATTGCGATGTTTTTTATTACCCCACGATAGTCAAAACGAAAGGGTAATAAGAAACATTTCCATTCTAAACTACTTATTGTTTATGACAGGCAAAATTTAAAAAAATACATAGAAAGTCTTACATTTGACAGCAAACCTAAGTATTAAAACTGAAAATAAAGACAAAAAAAAATATTGTTCGAAATGGTTTGCTTGTAAAAAACAAAAGTGCTAAAACTTTATTAATATTGTAGTAGAAAATTTCAAAGGTTTTTTCAGATATCTCATATGAAAAGACAACCTGCAAGAGTAGCAAAAAATATTTACTATTACTTATTACCCCATTATCCCCTATGTGAAAGAAATGGGTACCGCCAGAGATTGCTTAATGTTCTTCCATCTGTCCCTAGTGCCGCTCAACACACGGTATATAGAGACCGTGCGCTCAACACTCCTGTAACCTGTGCAGCCTGAGCCACCAAATGGCGCGGAATTTAATAGAAGCTCGCTAAAACACAATTACGCACGTTCTACGACTGTCAAAAATCCTATGTTAACCGTCCGTGAGTTTGCGGCGTCCCACGGAAGCCGCTAACGACATGTGACGTTCAAATGTCAACAGTGTCAAGTTGCGTTAGTCGTCGGCCGTTTTTAGCATGACCAAAAACTATCTAATAAATACTGCATTATACGCTTTTAGTTGAAGTGATTAAGATTATGGAGAAATGGCTTTATGCAAAGTTGTTTTGTTGAACTATTTTTTTAATCTATTTTGATATAAGAAAACTAAAAATAATGGGTTTATTATTGTCCAAGAATAATTACTGATTTTTTGTTTTATTTTACCCCCCTCCCCCTAGATTTTGACCCAGATCCGCGCTTGGGCCACTCATTTAACAAGTCTGAGATTTTTATGCTTATGCGTTCTAAAAGTAAAAAAGTGATAAAATAGTATATTCTTAGGGACTTAAGTAGCACTTTTATCCCGAGAAGAAAAAATTGTATGTAGCTACGGTTCGCCGAGTGCTCAAAAGGTACTTTAGTCAGTTTTGGGCCCCGTTTTTATTAAAATTATTTTGCAAGAAAAACAAACTTCCGATTTTACTTTTTATCTTTGAACGTCACTTTTTATCCGCGGGATATAAAGTGATACTTTGTCCCTAAAATTTGTGATTAAAAGTACACTTTTGATCTCTAAAGGGCAAAAAACCATTTTTTTTTTAAATATTCGCACACACAGGCATATTCGCACACACAGGCCCCAGAATAATTTTTGGCAGATATATTTTAAGACTATAGCAGTATTTTTATAATTTTATTGACTCCCTCAAATTATTGTTTTTGTGCGTTCCCATCGACAAAAAACGGCCAATAAGATATGCGATTCTAAAATATTTAATTTTCCATTTTGCTCACAGTAGTATAAGGTTACGTACCATAAATATTTTGGGAATTTTTTTAAAATTTATTATTACCTATAACTAGAGTCCCTGTATGTTGACATATTTGGATATATTAGAGTCGCGACAAGCTCATCAATGTCATTCTTGAATTTGCGTCTAGGTCAAGATCTATAGAGGATAGGTTACCTGGTAACTTTCTGGCCAATCAGAGCCAGTTGTTGAAGCGGGAAATGACGTCACCCGGAGTGCCCATTTAAATTAAAAGCATTTAATATAGTAGGAAATCTTCAAGTTTCTTGTGTTTCGTTATTGATTTAAATGTAAATATGTTTTGTTATTCTTCTTAAAGCGTCTCTAATAACAACATTCATAAAACACATCAACTAAGTCAAATATAAAACTTACCTTATACCAAATATCCCAAAGGCACAATGCCTTGGGAAGCTTTTAGTCCGTTAAAATAACTAAAAGTAGAACGTATAAGTAAACTAAAACAAGTATTTACAGTTTTTAAATAAATATATTCCGAAAAAAACACCACAAATGTAAAAAATAAACCATCGAATATTAAAAATACTTAGAAACACATGTAAACAAAGCCCTTTCTCCAAATGACGCGCTGTCACCTCTCGCCGCTTCGACCATGGAGTTACCAGGCAACCTGCGTCTAGGTTATGTTATTTTAATTGGCGTGGTATGAGTATATTACTCTATTGAAAATTAGCAACGGAAAATTAATAAGGCCTCCCAATACAGAGGGGGCCCAATATAGAGTAGTAGATATGTATGTATACCGGGGGTGCGGTCCAGTAAAATAAATCCAGTATTAAAATCAACATTTTGATTTTATCTGTGTGTTTATCATTATTTTATTATTTTAGGTTTTTTCCTAAAGAAGAAAGTCATAAATTTTTTTATTATGTATATATTTAATTATAAAATAACATCCAAAGTGCATATCACATTGTGAATAATTCTTTAACTAGGAAATAGTAGTTTATGATTTTTTTATTATTATAGCAACTGCTTTTAAAGATTTTAGTCCACAGTACACCGGTCTAATTTTTAAGTGATGAGTAACAGGTTGAATTTTCGTAAATAGCATTCTTTTACTAAAACTTTCAACTTTTACATGTGTGAAAATTGTTGAGGGTGATTCTTAACAGAAGCTGTATCCAAAGATTTTATGATATTAAACATAAAAAAACGTTCGCCCTACAAATTAGATGCTTTAACGGCCGCGCCGTGTCTCCCAGGCCAAACATGTCAAAATTACGAGATGCAAAACTTTATTGTAAATATTTAGTAACCGGCTTGGCAACATTGCGTTCATTTAGGATTCAGTTTGACGTACACAAAAAGAATAACTAATTCAACGTTCTTGTCATAACAAGTCAAAAAATTTACTACGACCCTACACGGACATCGCAACGCAAAACCATTGAAGGGAAACACTGGCAAAAGCGAGATAATCAACGAAAAGCGAACTTACGTGTGTCTCGACTAATGGAATCGCGTTTCGCCTGGCTCGCCGTGCATTTGTAAAATATCTGACCCTTCGTCGCATGTCTGAGATCCGCCGCGTTCGTCGCGTCATGGCCTCACTCTTTGCTACTTAAAAAAAAACCATGCGTCCGATTGACATTTTTCAAAAATCATTATGATCCCTGATCTTTGATACACAAAGTTCACACAAGGTGTTTTTTTGATTAAGCAAAGGGTTCTCGAGTTATAACAAGTTATAAATTATTAGAAATATGCGTTTTCAGGGCGAGCACTTGTTTAATAGGGAACTCCATATAAAAGCATTGGAAACAATATTTTTAACATTGAACAATAAATGTTTCTGATAGAAATATTACTATATGCTTTTGGTGGAATCATGAGCACAGTTTATAGATTCAAAAAATGCAAAAAAAAAATTTTTCCAAATTTTTTGAAAAATTACCCCCACCACCCCACACGACGATTTTTGGACGACCAGTCGATTTTGCATTCTTAGGGTGTAAAAAATGATTTAAATTGTGTCTTACATTTTAGCAATGAAGTGCACACGAAAATCGGTTCTAGAAGCCTTTTACGCGCTTATAAACTCTACTACCCACATAGCACAAAAATCACATCAACATTAAATTAACAGAAATAACAAAGTTTTTTTTACAACCTCATAGCATGTAATATTTATTTTGTTAAATCTACATGCTTAAAGACTTAAAAACAAGGAGAAATCAAGCTATAAAATTCCACTTTTTGGTGAAGTTTCTGGTGCTGTGTATATAACGTGTTTTTTACCCTCGTTATTTTCATGTACCAAATTCACACTTGAAAAGTCCCCCACAACATGTTCTAAAACGCCACTAGATTAAGACTTCTAAAACCTACTAACTTTTTGCGTCTTTTTTGGTCACGTTTTTTTAATAACATTTTTTTAACTTAAAAGAAACGCGAAATGAAGTTATAAAAGTTCACTAGTTTAAGACTATAACACTTCAAGACAATTTTAAAGATGGCGCTCAAGGCAAGACAAAATATCTATATATCTATCTATATACATTATGTTTTTTTTAAAAGCTAAAGAAGATTTTTTAACAGTACTTAAACACTTTCACAGAGTATTAATGTGTCTTTATCAGGTTAAATGACTGATGCGTCGTGATCGTAAAGGATCAGGGATCAGTTTCTTAACAGGTTTTTGGAGTATAGAGGCCAAAGCACTGCCTGATAGATTTCGTCAAAGTAAAAAATGCCGACAATAGGTGGCGCTGCTGCTAGTAAAATCTCAAAATTATTCGGTAGAAAAGCCATGCAAGTGGCGTTTTAAAATTCATGTAGAAAAGGCGTGAATCTAATGTGATTTTAACGTTGATAACGTAAAAACTGTGCAGTTTTAACTTGATAATGACGTTATTACCACGTAGTTTTTAGCAACGTTATTTTTTATAACGTTAATGAATGACCTATTAAGCTTGTTTTCATATGTGAAATAAACGTTTTTTTCTAGCAGCTTTTAAAATCAATGTTTTTTTCTCACGCCTTTTTTACGTGTTAAACACGTGATTGTGCTATGTGGGTATATGGCTAACCAACTTTTTTCGTAAGTGTTTTTTCACTGGACGCGCTGGAAAAATCTGTTAGTCTAGTCTTGGCACTTAATGCATGTAGTCGATGTTTCAGGGCAGTGGCCAGGCAGCCATATTTTGTTAAGGTAAGCTAAAAGTGGTGATTTATAGAACTATGGATTCTGCATTACATGTTGGGTGTTTAGCAGTAATTATAGGTAATAGAGGACCGTTTTTTTCACATTAAACTCAACCTAATATAATGTATGTTGAAAATATTTGCATGTTCAATTACTGGTACACAGATATTTCGAAAATCCAGCCAATGAATAAGGTGTTCATTCAATGGGTATTTGCATATTGGCAGAAAACTAGGCCTTAAAGTAAGTATTTTTTATGAAGCAAGCTTCAAAATTGAAATATTTTTGTCATTTTAAGTAGTTTTCCAGTAAATGAACGGTGTTCATCCAGTGGTCTTCATTTGTTCATTTACTGGAACTTTCGCCTAACTATACCAGTTCTTTTTAAAAAATATTTGAATCAGTTAAACCATTCTGGCACTTTTAATGCTAGGTTTGTACAGAAAAAAGTTATATTTAAAATTACAATATTTTGCTCTTTTTACACACACAACGAAAAAGAGAAGGAAACGACAGAAAATGAAGATGAAATAAAAGAGAAGAACCTGAAAAGAGAAATGAAAAAGAAAGAGCAAAGGTGAAAAAACTGATTAAGCAAAAAAAAACGTCAGTCAGCGAGATAAAAAAAAACAAAACCAAAACATAGCGCATTCTGACAACAGATGAAAGACTCTTTAAAAAAACTTACAACCAAAACCAAATGTTCCAGTATCAGAACATTGTAAAGAAAATTTAGCGCTGGTTGTTCTGATGGCTATTTGTATATTAACATTTTGTAAGTTTTCTTTCCTTAATGACTACTAATAGTTACTATATTTTGTTATTTTTTTTAATAAAAAGACGGTGTTTTTCAATAACAAAACCTTGAATGTTTTTTACTTTTTATATTGTACCTTTTTAATTTCTATGAGACTGTTAAACTATCTGCTGCCTACCATTTTTTCTCACTTTCATAATGAAAAATATACCGCATATTAGGGATAAAAGTGTCACTTTTGAACCCCGGGATAAAAAGTTATAAATCAGGGATAGAAAAATTTGGAATCAAAAGTTGCAGTGACCAAATAAAAGAAAAAGTCGAAACCCAAAAACACCAAAATAAAAAAACAAACTAAATGAAAAAGTAGAAAAAAAGCGTACAAAGCTTGTGATAAAAGTGTCTATTTACCTCCAGACGAACTGCAGCGGGCCACAAACTTTCCGCCCAGTGATAAAAAGTGACACTTTTATCTCTTGGTATATAATAGTATTACTCTCCATATCATAATTTTTGAGATAACGTTTTGACAGTTAGCAGCTGTTTACCATAATAAATAGCATAGGCCAACGAAAAAAAGTTGTCAAAAGTTGTCTCGAAGAAAATGATATGGGGTTTATATACTTCTGAGTATAATTGTGTACGAAAAATAACAGTGGCACTTTTTATCCTGAGGCGAAAAGGTTCCAACACGAGCATAGGATGAACTTGCCAGGGGAGGATTTCGGCAGAAATGCGTCGGGCAAGAGCCTTTCCTGGGGCTTACAAGAGGGCAAATGAAGGGGCCTAACAGAGTGAACCCAGAAAGAGATACAAAAGGAATGGACCAACACAGGAAATGCCAGACAGGCGAAGGAGTATGTGACAGAATAAAGCAAACCCATATGGGCTGGCTGCTCCGCAGAACACGAAGAGAGGTGGGAGTCCTAACCGGACACTGAGTCCTACAAGGACACTTGGCAAAGATGAGAGTGAAGGAGGAAGCGACGTGCGAGCGATGTTGGGCCGAGGACGAGCCCTCGGCGCATTTCCTCTCATTATGTGAAGAATACAAGGAGGCAAGAAGAGAGGTATTCAAAGAGGAAGCCTTTGAGACGGAGAATTTGAGGTGGCCCGATATTCTGACCCTTGTACAGAAGACGGGCAGATTCCTTAGCGAAGGAAGGACGCAGTTAGGGGGGATGCCCGGGGGTTGGCGAAAAGGGCGCTTCATGGGCCTAGTCGCTAGGCCTAGAGCCTACCCCACACCACTACTGCTACTACTAACACGAGCGTAACCAGAGCCTAAAATTGTCAAGGCATAAAAGACACTCCTACTGTACACGCTATTTTTCACACATTTGGACTTTCTTCCAAGGTTTTTCATTTATTGAATGAATTATGAACTTCATATGAAGTTAGCAAAGCACCAAAAAAAACGGTCAGAAATGAGAGCGACAAAATTAATTTTTCCACAAGTAATTCACGACTAATTAACGGCAAATTATCCACTTAGTCGCGATTCGATTTGCGATGGGTGCTTCGCTAACTTCATGCTCATAGAAAATTTAAATCCGCGCGGCCAGTCTTAGAAATGTAGCCAAGGCCAACACAAAAATAGTTAGCTTAGCATAAAAATCTCGCAAAAAAAGGCCTCATGATGTGGCTTTCAGTGTAGTTGTTAGTTGCTAACTTTACAAATGTTATTGTTTTGTTTGTTGTTGTTGCCTTGTTTGTTTTTTGGATGATCCTGAAAAATTTTAACTCTTTTAATAAATGTTAAATAAAAATCTAAATATTTCCGATTTAAAGGGCGACAGAAACACGTCAGTAAGTAGCCAACGTGCGTTTGTAAGACAAACGCTCGCAAATACCTCTTATTTTTCTAGACCATACTGATCTAGGAATGCAGAGACAAGATATAATTGGGTAGCTTTTTTCTGATAATATTTTCTCTATATGCATGCTAGAAAAAAGTTTGCTTTGATTTTGGTTATTTTATATGCACAGTGTGCCTGAATGAAGTATAGTTTAGTTTGTGAGATGCCAAGATTATTAGTATTTCCACTCCCAAAAGAGTTAAAATAATACCCATGCTCATTTTATTGTAGCTACAATATTATTGATATTTGTTTTTTTTGTTACATAGAAGGCTTTAAACCTTTCACAGAAGAGGATATTGACTATATGTTTTTAAAGTTCATTGGATGGTACCCCTAAAGACTGCCTTAAAGAGGGTGGATTCTGAAACTGTTTGTTGCAGTGAAATGATGCATCCTAGCAAAAAACTATAAAATTAATTTTTTATATTACTTTTAATTTCGCTTCTTCTGATGTATCACTCAGCATCTTAGCTTTGATAGTTAGCTGTACAAGCCAGCTAAAATATACAATTTTGTAAAAATTCCATATTTTCGCTTCAAAATCGATTTTTTTCTTAAAAATTGTAAAAACATTGATCATAATACCTCTACATAAAGGAAAAGAAAAGGACCTGGCAGGTAACGATTGCCCTGTAGCACTACTCTCTATTATATCTAAATTATTTGAAAAATTAGTTCATGCTTGAGTTAACAACTTTCTTCAAAAAAATCTTTACTTTTCAAAAAATCAGCATGGATTCCCCTCAAAAAAGGGAACAGATTTGGCACTAGTAAAATTCAATAACAAAATAATAACAGGTCTAGATAAAGGTTCAAAAGTATCTTCCCTATTTATAGATATACAAAAAGCCTTTGACACCATCTCACATACAAGAATTTTGATAAAATTAGAAAAAGCTGGCATAAGAGGAATCATCACTGTAAAAGTGGTTTAAAAGTTACCTCCAAGATAGAAAACAATGTACATTGGTAGGACAGGCAACTAGCAAATGTAGTAATATAAAAACAGGCATCCGCCAGGGTTCTGTCTTGGGGCCTCTCTTAGTTATCATTTACCTTGATGATATATTCCATGCAGGATTCAAAGGCACTCTGATTGCATTTGCAGATGATACTGCAATTATATATATTAACAACAATATTCATCAAAACATGCTAGATATGCAGCACAACCTGGAAGTTCTTAAAGATTGGTTCACAGAAAATGACATGTTCATTAATACTGAAAAAACCACTTACATAAATTTCTCCCTTAAAAACAAAATTTCATTTTTACAGCCACTACAATTTCATATAAAATGTAGTAACAAAAAACTCTGTGATTGCCCCACAATCAGTCAAAGCAGTGAAACTAAATACTTAGGTATAATATTTGATGAACATTTAACCTTTAAAAGTATAGGGCTGTCTAACAAAACATATGATCAAATCCAAGATGTCTTCCATAGGACAAACAAACCGATTTCCCATAAGCCGTAATGTTAACAAAAACGTAAATTTTACAAAAACGACAAGAGCTTTAGTCTCAAAAATTAATCAGTTTTAAGAACAGATCCTTTGTGCATATGGGAAAAATGCGTTTTTCTTAAAAATATTAAACTAAACCGAGAAAATCTGAAATAAAAGGGACCATGTTTTCTTCAAAAAAGTAGGTTATGTTTTTGTTTATTTTGTTTTTTTTTTTAATTTTCTAGTTTTTTTACTTATTTTGAATTATTACATGGACGCACCAAGGGGGCGGGGGGCTAGGGGCCCGGACCCCCCAAACCACATATTTTTTTAGATATTTTCCATATATTTCATGAATAAACAGCTCAAATAGCATAAAGTACATCATGGGACCTCTGGGGGCCCCCCAAAGATATTGGGCCCCCAAAGGTTTCGGGTCCCCCAAGACATATTTCTGGGTGCACCACTGATTATTATGTCAAGTTTTTTTGCTGTTGTGAATTGTGGCAGCGGAGGAAGTAATGATAATCTTAGTTTTCATTGAATTTGAAGTTTTTTGACCAATTAATCAATCAGCCCAAGGTAGGGGGAAGTGGATAAGTAGTTCTATTCAAAGAGCCCACTTCAAGGCTCACTTAACAGAGACGAAATTGAAATAGACTAAACTTTTCTCATCAGATTCAGGTTTTCTATTAGGATCTTTTGTTGTACTGGACTAAACCTTTTGCTAAGTAGTAGGCCTTCTATAGCGTTAAACTGTGAAAAATATTTCACTATGATTTTTCGGTTTAGACAAAGTTTAATTAAAGAAAAAGAGGCACAACTTATAGGTAGGTCAGTCCAACAGATCAATATATACATATGAGTTTTAACCGAGGTTGGTCAAGCAAACTTCTAATAAGTACTTTACAAAATATGTTTATTTAAAAAAATATAAGTAAACATAATATAAAAAAAACTTGCAAAATTAAAATACAGTTTTTCCTTGTCATTGGCCTCACACACTGTACATCACCATATGATTTTCCATGAACTATAATACATAGGGCCTAAGTACAGTCAAACCTATGGTTCATCAGCTCACAACAGTACTGTTCAAATTTTACAACAGTACAATATTCGCTGTTGTATTAGTACTATTACTTTTATTACTGTTTTTTTGTAACAATATTTGCTCAATTATGTATCTAAAAGTTTATGCAAATAAATATATACTCTACTCTACAATTGGGCGTAACAGCATATGACCCATTAAGACCCAAGTTTTTTGAGAGAAATTGAAAAAAAAATCTGAGAGAACTTATTTGTTTTTCTTGTGGTCATCAAAGTCAACAAAGATGACTTTTTTTTCTATCTATTTTTTGATGGCATAAAAAAATTTTTTTGGTAATAAGCTCAGAACAGTACAGTAGAAATTTCACAACAGGACTCATAGTAGGTCCAGTCAGATGCTATACAATTTTTACGGTGTACAAGTTTCAGGTGTCAAAAAGCATGGAAATAAAGGAAAATTTGCACCAAAATAGTTTAAGATAAAAAGAGGTTTGAGTTAGGGAGATTGTCAAATTCACCAGTTTATTCTAAACTGTTTTGAGGTCTGTAAAATAAATATTTATTAAAGAAAAAGAAACTTTGATGATACAGGACTCCACTGGACACTATACAGGCTGCTACACTACCAAGAGTTTATTTAAGAGTTCTGTAGGATGGTGTACAAATTTGGTTCAGCTTATTACCCACACTTTAACCTCATATTGTTTTCCTTTTCTTTCTTCTCTAGACCCTTTTTTCAACCATAATTTTATTAATGTTTCAACCATTTTGAAACAATAATCCATTCAGGAGAGACCCAGTCAGGATCATTGCTGTATTCTAGTTCGCTTGCCTAGAATAGTAAAAAAATCATAGTGAAGTATTTCTTACAGTTTAACACAATTCTATTTTACACTTCTGCAAAAGGTCCACTCGAGCACAAAAAAAGATCCCAATAGAAAATGTTGCCAAAATGGCAGTTACATATTTATCCAAAACAAACCTGATAAGAAACTTTCGAATATTTTAATTTATCCTCTGTTAAGTCAGGTAATAGAGCACTTATCCACTTTCTTTTCCATTCTTTGAGCTGATACCTAGTTCATTTAAATCAAGATGATTTTTTAAGGTCAAAATACTTGGCATTCCATCAAAACTAACATTATCAAGATCTCCCCAGCTGCCACAATTCATAACAGCACATAAACTAATAATAATTATTCAAACTGAGTAAAAAACTAGAAAAAAAGTTTAAAAAAACAAAAGTAAATAAAAACATAAACTGACTTTTTAAACAAAACATGGTCCCTTTTATTTAAGATTTACTGGCTTTATTGACTTTTTTTAAGAAAAACGCATTTTTCCCATGTGTACCAAGGGTCAATACTTAAAACAGCATCTTTGTTGTAAATTAAATCGTTTCACTTTTTTTTTAAATTACGTTTTTGTTAACATTGCGGCTTATGGGAAAACGCTTTGTTTGTACTATGGCAACCATCTTGGATCGAAAAACAGCTGATCGTGACAGTTCGTTAGACAAGCTAATTAAAATCAAGATTTTATCACTTTATTATTTTAGGTTATTTTCCTAAATAAGAAAATCAGAATTTTTTTTATTATGTATATATTTAATTATAAAATAACATATAATTAGGTAACATCTAAAGTGCATATCAGATTGTCAATAATTTTAAATTAATACCTACACAAAGTATAGTTTGTGATTTTTTTGTTAGTATAGCAACTGTTTTGGAGGATTTTAGTCCACAGTACACCAGTCTACTTTTTAAGTGATGAGTAACAGGCTGAATTTTCGCAAATAGCACTCTCTTACAAAAACGTTCAACTTTTCCATGTGTGAAAATTATTGAGGGTGATTCTTACCAGAGGCCCAAAGATTTTATTATATCAAACATGAAAAAACGTTCGTCCTACAAATTAGATGCTTTGACCACGGATCACCTAAAGGTGATCCGTGCTTTGACGGCCACGCCGTGTCTCCTAGACCAAACATTGCGAGACGCAAAAAGTTATAGTAAATAATAATTATAGTGATAACCGGCTGATTTTTTTTTCTGTGGCTTAAAAAAATGTGTTTAAAAGTAAATGGCAACATTGCGTTGAGTTCAGTGAGGAATCACTTTCAAGAATTTTCGCAGAGGGGAACGTTGGAGGTCTCGGCGAAATGAAACTATCCAAAAAAATTCGGCCTGTTACCCATTACTTAAAATATAGACTGGTATACTGTGACTTTTTTATATTGACTTTTTAAATAAAAAGGAATAGTTCAACGATGATTTCGTTCATTGTTATTATAATAATGTTTTTTTTTCTAGGAAAATATTAGTTTTAGTCACATCAATTTGTCAATATTTTCTGTTTGTAAATAGTTTTAAAATAGATAAAAAATTGTAAAATGACAAATTCTTCCTGTTCTTGATAAGTGGCCAAAAATGTTCCAGCTCCTTGTACTTTAAAACTAAATTGTCGTTTTCTTTTTTGTACAGTTCAATTTTTTCCATATGTTCGTCAAATTTCTGTAAAAGTAAAGATTTTTTTCTGGAATAACTTGCTGCTTGAGTGACACGTAAACTCCTCTTGTGCAAAGTGAACCTATTTTTTTTTTTTTTTAATAACAATAGGTACTACAAAATATTTGTGGGAATTTTTAGCAAATGAAATAAAAAACGCTTGGAAACGGTAATTTTGTTTTCTAGGGGAAATTTAGTTACCATATATTATATAGGCAGTGGCGTATATGTAGAAATGTATCCTGAGGGGAGGGGCCCTCAGCGCGGAACACTTTTGTTATACCTATAATAGGATGCCTTATGTTTATGTTTTATGCGTATGTACTAAACTCTATACATTTCAAACCGGCCAAAGCGCTCCTTTCATTTTAAATCCTATTGTTAATAATAATAATAAAGAAAAGCTACACTTACCTCTCCAATTTTGGTATTAAATCCAACTTTTGCTGATGCACGCATTAACTTTTTTACCCATATTTTTTGAGATTCTGGATTGCTGGGAAAACTAGAAAATCGATATCTCTTGTCTGATGTATTACAACAGCTAATTAAGAAACAGGAATAATTTATTTTATTAAAAATTTATGGTTTCGAAATAAAAACTTGGTTTTCTGTTGACTTTTATTTGAAACTTTTTGACAAATAAAAACAAACATGACATGCTTTGTCACTTCATTTAAGGTCGCTTAATCAGCGCAGCGATGTGACTTTCGATTTTTCCTATTAATTAAATTACCGCCGTTCATTGTCAGATAAAGAGCGCGTATACGTTCCCTTTCTAACAATTGTTAGAGTATAGACATCCAATATTTTGTCCTTTTATTTTAAAAGACATTGATGGGTTTGTCGCGACTCTAATATATCCAAATATGTTAACATACAGGGAATCCAAATATGTCAACATACAGGGACTCTAGTGTTGGCAAGTTTCCTTATTTATATTTGAACACTTTTATTTCTGGCGCCTTGTTACTAATGTTAAGGTCACTATTATAATATAGTTTTTGTCAAATTCTGGTATGGTTTTAACAATATATCACAGTTTTTGTATGAAAGTATGTGACATTTTTGCATCTTTTAAATATATGTCGCTGAAGTTCAAAAACACTAGACCCTAGAAAAGATTTTCTATCACCTGACAAATTAGATAAGGAGGGCAACAAAAAACTATAAATAGGGTAGAAGGTCCGGTTTTCGTCCGGTTAGTGAAAATTTCAAGTTTAAAGCCCTAAATCTTCATCTTCTCAACAGAATATATTCTTGAAATTGAATAATTACCATTCCTTAATGCTTTAAAAAGGAAATAAAACTTCATTTTAGTTTTAGTTTTCGACCTGGTGCTGCCCTCGTTTCGTCCAAAAATTTCCAGTTTTCGACCGGTCTAAAACTGCGTGTTCCTAGATCGAAAAACTGGCTCGTAAATGTCGAAAACCGAGATTATTCGACCATTAGCGGACGAGACATAGGTGTGTGAATGTCGAGAACGGGGTATTATTCGACCATTAGCGGACGAGACATTGGTGTTTATCGCCCACTGCTGGTCGAAAACTGGCAATTTGAAAGCACATTTTTGCCATGATTTAAGAGCAACAGTTCAAACTAGGTACTAAATTTTAAAAACAGATGAGTTTTAATAAAAATAGCAGATAAAACATTAAGCGCCGTTTTCATTACAGTGAGTACCACCGAACGAATTTGCTTCCTTGTGCTGTGCAAATGCAGTACTCCCACCCGCTCGTACCCGAAACAGAAGTTAAAATATCCTTTTTTGGCAATTCTGGTCAAAAAATTCCCTTCACTATAAAGGACATTTGTTAAAAATTGCTAAAAAGGGTAAACTTTAAGTACTTTACTTAAAGTACAACTAAATGAACAGTACTTATAGTCTCTTGTTACTCAAACTATTTATAACAATTTTTAGGGGACTTTTTAATTGGCCGCGCTCGAAAATAAAAAATATTCCTATTTGAAATTAGGAAACCCAGTTTGAACCAAACCAAAAAAATAGTGAACCTTACCTCTGTCTTTATACATACGTAATATAAAAGAATCTTTTTTCTAATATCTTTATATTATAAATTTTCACAGAAAAAAATACACCGGCATATTAAAAAGTATTTGAATGTACATGTAGGTATATAACAAATCGAAACTTGGTCTATAACAAATCGAAACTTGGTTGTATCCAGAGTTGATTACAGGTCTTGTCAGCGACACATTGCATTTGTTGGGCCTCGTCTCTTTAACATGATACCTAATGAAATAAAATCAATGAGTAACAAAAAAACATTTAATAATCAAATTACAAACTGGATAAAAAATTGCTCTTCTGACATTATAGATAAACTAAATATTTTGTAAAAATAAAAACTATGTATGATATGTATGTGTGTGTGAGCATGTATGTTTGTCAGAGAACAGTGGATTGGATTCTGGCACGGTTCAGACTCGGTTAACCGCAAAACACTCTGGTTGTTGTCACTTTGTAGGGATTATATCTTCTATTTCTCTGTCACTATTATTTCTCTATAACTACTATTACTTGTGATTTTCGACTGTGATAATATTGTTATTGTTACCTATGTTAGAATTAAGATTTTTGACAAAAACTAGCATCCCGACAAGTCACTTGGGACTTAGGGATGATAGTCAAATGTATTGTAAATTATTTAAGCATTTGAAATAAATGAACTTGAACTTGAACTTGATAAAACTTTACGGGAGTTCTATTGCTCAGACAAATCATAACCTGTTATAACATTCACGCATTATATTACCCACCTACTTAGGGAACGTCCTTAAATTACGTAACGCAAAAATTCAGGATTTTTGACCCACCCTCCCCCTTCGAAACGAAGTTTTAATATATATTTATTAAAAATTTCCGCTGGTTGAGTTTTTCCGATATTAAATTTTTCAGCGATCTTTCGTGCTGATAGATGTTCCTTCTCCGAAACGTTAACAACTTCCATTTTTTCACGTACACTAAGAAGTTTTTTACTAGGCGCCATTTCAAAAAGATCTATTACTATCCAACAATTAAAATATAACAAAGCAGTCCCGCCGAATAAAATATTTTGTAAATAAGACAGAATTATTTAGTCTCCGCATTAAAACGGAAAGAGGTAAGTCCCCGGCTGTAGAGTGCGTTGTTGCCAACATACTACATAATATTTATGCCCATGTCGTGCAGCGCTCCGTCCAGTTGTCAGAAATTTTCGTACGGTTAAGGGGGTTTTAGAATTTTTTAACCAAAAAAAATTATCCACGTCCGGTTATTAGAGTGCCGGTTATAAGAATGAATTTTATATGTAAAGAAATAAGAAAAAGCTGGGTTTCAACGAATTTGTCCGCCTAAAGGGAATGTCCGCAAAGAGATGTTTCACTGTATAACCTTTTCATATCATGCATATTAGATATTAAAATAAGTATATTGCCTCTCATAACCGGACACCTCCAATAAGCGGACAAAATCGACGAAACCGTGAGTGTCCTCTTATAGGAGGTTTTATGCACTTTTCATGTTAATGCAAAGTTGACTACAGGGGTTGAAAGCCCTTACCTTCGGGAACACAATTCCACTTATTGGACATCTGTCAAACTCATCCCAAATACATTATAGCGGCTTAAACATGAAAAATAAAAATTTTATGGTTTAATGGAAGTTTTTATAAAAGTGCACTATAACCAAATAAAACAAAATTAATTTTAAAAAAATCGGGTAAAAATAAAAAAGTTGCGAATTTTCCAAAATTCTTATTTTTTCATGTTTGAGCCGCTATATTGTATTTGGGATAAGTTTGACAGATGAAAGGAAACGGCTTTCAACTCCAGGAGCGCGTTCAGATTGAAACACCCGGTGTGCGTCCGGTAATAAAGGGCGTTACCCGGGCCGGTGTGTGACGGTCCGTGGTCGGATCGATTCTTCAATCTGAACGATTTTCATCTTGCAGGTGATCAATTGATAACTGTCATATGTAATGCATTATATTTCCAAAAAAAAATTTTCTTGTGCTTTTTTAAAAACGACCCAACGTTTTTGTTCAACCACTCTCATGATTTCGTCCAACACCAAATTCATATAAAATGAAGTAGATGAGAATGAGTACTAATTTGGTTATTCATTTCTATCTGGTAAGTACCTAGTCAAAATGTTAGCACTGATTTTAAGGCCGAAAAAAAAATTCAAGCAAATAATAAACAATACACATCTGTTGTAAAGATCATAAAACAAAGGATTGATCAAATGCGCATGCGGGTTAAATTTAGTCGTCCTATTTCGAAGGGTGCGAAAGTGTGCATCCGGTAAAAATTCACCAGCAATTTGAACGCCAGAGTAAAGTCCAACCAAATGCACACCGGATGCAATCTGAACGGCCAGGACGCGCCCGGGCCGCATATTTGTAAATAGGAGACGCGTTGGCGTTGTCCCTTTCAATTTCGGCATGCCCGAAGAATACTAATATTTAGTAGATGCGTCCGCCTGATACGTCTGCTGTTTACTGGAAATAGCGATGTAACAAAATAGCGATGTAAGAAAATAGCGACTATCAAAATAGCGATGTAACAAAATAGCGACTATCAAAATAGCGATGTAACCATTAACGTATTAACCGTACGTTAATGGATGTAACAAAATATCGACTATCAAAATAGCGATATTTCGGTTGCGTTTTGGCATATAGTTCGACTAAAGGGTTTCTTCCTAAGTAATTTTTTCAGAAAAAAAAAACTTTCCTGACTTCTTTCCCGGGATCCTAGAGGGTGTGAATTCGAACCGAACCGAACCAGCATATTTTGCTTATTTTTGGATTTAGGAATATTTTTTATTTTTTTTAGGGGCTCTCGCTTGCAACCAAATATTTTGCGCCGTATTTTCTTATTTTAAATACATTTTTTTGCCGGCTTGACCCCACTTAACCTAGATAATGCGAAAAATACTATACTACCGGGTGGGGGGGGGGGGGAGATTGAAACACCCGGTGTGCGTCCGGTAATAAAGGGCGTTACCCGGGCCGGTGTGTGACGGTCCGTGGTCGGATCGATTCTTCAATCTGAACGATTTTCATCTTGCAGGTGATCAATTGATAACTGTCATATGTAATGTATTATATTTCCAAAAAAAATTTTTCTTGTGCTTTTTTAAAAACGACCCAACGTTTTTGTTCAACCACTCTCATGATTTCGTCCAACACCAAATTCATATAAAATGAAGTAGATGAGAATGAGTACTAATTTGGTTATTCATTTCTATCTGGTAAGTACCTAGTCAAAATTTTAGCACTGATTTTAAGGCCGAAAAAAAAATTCAAGCAAATAATAAACAATACACATCTGTTGTAAAGATCATAAAACAAAGGATTGATCAAATGCGCATGCGGGTTAAATTTAGTCGTCCTATTTCGAAGGGTGCGAAAGTGTGCATCCGGTAAAAATTCACCAGCAATTTGAACGCCAGAGTAAAGTCCAACCAAATGCACACCGGATGCAATCTGAACGGCCAGGACGCGCCCGGGCCGCATATTTGTAAATAGGAGACGCGTTGGCGTTGTCCCTTTCAATTTCGGCATGCCCGAAGAATACTAATATTTAGTAGATGCGTCCGCCTGATACGTCTGCTGTTTACTGGAAATAGCGATGTAACAAAATAGCGATGTAAGAAAATAGCGACTATCAAAATAGCGATGTAACAAAATAGCGACTATCAAAATAGCGATGTAACCATTAACGTATTAACCGTACGTTAATGGATGTAACAAAATATCGACTATCAAAATAGCGATATTTCGGTTGCGTTTTGGCATATAGTTCGACTAAAGGGTTTCTTCCTAAGTAATTTTTTCAGAAAAAAAAAACTTTCCTGACTTCTTTCCCGGGATCCTAGAGGGTGTGAATTCGAACCGAACCGAACCAGCATATTTTGCTTATTTTTGGATTTAGGAATATTTTTTATTTTTTTTAGGGGCTCTCGCTTGCAACCAAATATTTTGCGCCGTATTTTCTTATTTTAAATATATTTTTTTGCCGGCTTGACCCCACTTAACCTAGATAATGCGAAAAATACTATACTACCGGGTGGGGGGGGGGGAGATAGCCTAACACACCCCAAGATAAATAAAAAAATTGCAATATAAATAAACTACTGGAAAATTAAAAAAAGTAGTAGGCAAAAATTTTAGAAAAATTAGGTACTTTTCGAAAAAGTCATGACGCGGAATTCTTTTTTCTTCATTCTTGTTGGAAGAAATGGCACCGCATAAAAACATTTGTTCAATATAAAGAAACTGAACTAGAAAATTTAATTAAACTTCGCCGCAGGCAAAAAGTTTAGAAAAATACCGAACTTTTAAGGGAAAATCGCGCCGCAATTTATAATTTTCAGTTCGTGAAGCCCTCCCTAGCCCCCCAACTTAAAATGGACAAAAGTATGCGAGATATTTTTTATTAAAATATTTTGATTATTTCGATGATGATGAAATACGTGGAAAACGGCTTAATTTTGCGGTTTTAACAACGTTAGTATTTAATATTTATTTATTGAATTTTAAGAATTTACAATTATCTTAAATTAATCCCTTAATTATTGAAATTTTAGTAGAGTTTATTATAATGAACCTAATTAAGGGATTATATTGTGTGCCTTCAGATAAATAAATTTTTTTGTTGCCCACATTTATTCGCGTACTATATGAGACGTGCTGTGAAGGATAAATAACCTTCGCGAAAATAGGTACATTTTGTTGTTTCGATGCCAGTTTGCCGGGTAGTTTGTCTGCAGCAGTGGTTATTAATGGGTGTGTTTTAGCAAGTTGTGGTCTGTTTTATTTGTTATTCCCTACAAAAGTTCTATGGGGTCATAAAGATTTCGTAACTTCGTGAAGCTTTTAGAGGTAAGTTGAGAAAAAATATTAATTAAATTTTTTGCAAAGTTTGGAAGTAAAAGGTTTTTACAAAAATATTTGAAAAATCAGAAAACTTAGAAACATACATATTAATTATAACATAATAGCATACTCATATAGTTGAGTGGCCTATACCATCGAAGAAATAACTGGACAAGAAGGACAACGCATGTAGAAAATTTCGAGCCCTTGTTATAATATGAATATCGTGTACATATCTTATTGGAATTTAATTTATAAAGAAGTAGGTAAGCCGCGTGATCGAGTCCTCCACGAAAGACCATCGGCGCGCGTGCAAAACAAAAATTGAATCGGGTGTCATCGGATGTTAACGTCGGCTGTCGTCAACGGGAATGCGGCCGGTCGAAGGTCAAGCGAAACGCCTAATTTTTAAAGTAGGTAGACTGATTAATAAATACCTACCTACCCAGGTCGATTTAATTTTCTGTTTTATAATATTTGGGTGATATAAACCCAGAGCGGAGGCAGTTGCAAATTAACAGAAAAATACTGAAAAATTGTAATTTTTAAAAGGTCATAGTTTTATAACCATTTTTTGGATTTTTATGAAAAGTTGAGAAATGTCGCATATTTTTGTATGGTTCGGTTAAAAAATTAAAAGGAGCAAACCGGGTGGGCCAAAAAAAAACCGGACAATTTTTTTCATGATAACTATTGAACTATACACTATTGATTTTAATGAGACAAACTGCACTTGGCAGAGAATGGATCAGAGTTTTGACTAAATATATTTTTTGTCCGCCATTGCAAAATTTAAGATGGAGGACGAAATGAAATTGTACCCTTCAATGATGCTCGTTTATTCTTGTGTTGCGAACATGTTTTCATTATTTTTTTTTAATTAGTAAGAAGCTGTATTCTTGCCACGCATAACAAGGCACGACTCAGCAAAATCGGTTTAGTGGTTCTAAAAAAAATATTTTTGTTTCAACCATTGTTTTACATATTATACGATTGCCTTCCCAATCATGTCTGCATTTATTTCCTTATAAATTCATTACTACTGAACCGATTTTAATAAAATAAAAAACATCTTGGTTAGAATTGATTTCTTTTTAAAGATCATGATCAAAGTTTATCGCCATCTTAAAATTTAAGATGGTGGACAGAATCATACTTGATTCTTCAAAATGGCGTGTTTATTCTTATTTTCCAAAAACGTTTTAGTTTTTATTTAATTTATAGAAAAGCGCTACTTTTCCCCCACAAAACGCGGTACAAATTAGTAAAATCGGTGTGATGGTTCTCAAAAAATCTTTTTTTTTCAACCTTTGTTTAACAGATTATACGATTGCATTGCCAATCCTGTCTGCATTAATTTCCTTATAAATTCGTTATTACTAAACCGATTTTAGTATAACAAAAAAATCATGGTTGAGAATTGGTTTCTAAAGATCAATTAGTTTGCACTATAATGTTTTTATTTGACTAAAATTGGTTCAGTAGTAATGAATTTATAAGGGAATAAATGCAGACATGATTGGCAAGGCAATCGTATAATATGCAAAACAATGGTTGCAACAAAAATATTTTTTTTAGAACCACCTAACCGATTTTGTTGAGTCGTACCTTGTCGTACGTAAATAATGAAAACATGTTCGCAACACAAGAATAAACGAGCATCTTTAAAGGGTACAATTTCATTTCGTCCGCCATCTTGGATTTTGCGATGGCGGACAAAAGAATATATTTGGTCAAAACTTTAATCCATTCTCTGTCAAGTGCAATTTGTTCCATTAAAATCGATGGTATAGTTCAAAAGTTATAATAAAAAAAAATTGTCCGGTTTTTTTTGGCCCACCCGGTAATAGCGAATTTCTATATTTTTCATATCGACGGTGTTAAGACAGAAAGGCGTTAAGGCTATTTACTAAATTTTTAAGGAGCCAAAAACGTTTTACGCCCTTATGAAACGGACGATAGAAGAAGCTATATTTGCAACAAACATTCTATGTATAGAACTTGTTTTTTTAAACTATATAAACAATTTTAAGTTTTTTTTAATTCGAGGGTATCTTAGAACTTGGCGGTTACGCCTTTTTTCTAATTTAGATTGCGCTTACGTCTTTTCAAAAGGACATTGTAACGTGTCATTTTTCAAAAGGACATTATAAAAAACAAAACTTAAAAGCAGATTTTTTTAACTAAAAAATAAATTTTTTGGCATTTTCTGTAAAAACAGGGTTTATAAAAATGTAAGTAATATTTACCTTTTATAGGGTCACTGCATCACGAAGACGTAGTGAGGGTCACTGCATCACGAAGACGTAGTGTCTTCTTTGGGTAGCGGCACGACAGCTAAATATTTTTGGTTATATGACGAATCTGACACTGTCAGGAGCGTAGCTGTTTTTATATTTAAAAAAATAAAATGGTTTACAAATGTTACGTAAATAACTGACCGTCACACTCGGTATATATATTAAGACTGTCCAAATAAACAAACCATTCAAATAATGCAATAATACTTTTCAGATTGTCGAATAAAAACGATGTTTTTTATGATTTCAATATTTACCCAACAGCGCAAGAAACCAAAAATTATTTGACATATTTTATAAAATATAGAAAACTATTGTTGGATTTATTCTAGGGCATAAAAGTGTACGTTTAATCCCTTTTTTAATGGACTTAGGTGATTAAAAGGAATATCTTTAAAACTATAAAGGAAAAATTATAGGTTTTTTGGATCATTTTATTTTATAAATATACAAAAAACAAAAAGCTATCATGATACACGATAACGGTTATTCTGTTGCTTCCAGCTTGGCAGAAGTTTACTGTACTTTGCTGATGACTTGGTTGGTTTCGATTATTATTGTGTCCTTTGGCATAGCCTTCATATAAACGAAGCATTTAACTTTCTAGACTTCTCCAGGATAAAAAACAGGAATACCTTTTCGGTGTCATTATATTTATTGCATCATTTTCGGTACTCTGAAAGCTGCTTTCTTTGGCGGCCTTTTCAATGTCCATCTCAAAGTGGGAATTATTCTTTGGTCCCTCGTTTGTTCCATCTTTAAGAAATTTAATTCAAACTTGTTCAACTTATTTAGTTTGTTATGAAATAAATATTATTTTTTGCACATTTTTTTCTGTTTGTTAGCGTCTGACTGACTTTTGTTTAATATCTATCATAGCAACGCGCCCAAAGCTCACCAAAAAAATGAAAACTATTACTGCCCGCTATATGCCGGGGGTTGACATGCTAAAACTAGAGTACCGGAGTAAGTGGTTTAATATTTATTTATTTTATGATTATTATTATTTTTAGTATGTAAACATTGGCATTAAAGTCCCTTTTAATCACTTAACAAATTATAGCCATCCTTCCGGTCGGGCTTAAAAAATCTTGCCGCGGAATTAAAAGTAAACACATATACCTACTATTATTTTATTACAGTGTCCAAACAAAAGCGGGCGGCGAAGAAAAAGTCGAAAGAACAAAATGTCAAAGACACGAAAGGTCGAAAGTACAAAAGGTCAAAAACATAAGGTCGAAACTACAAAAGGCCGAAAATTCAAAAGGTCGAAAGTACAAAAGGTCGAAAAACAAAAGGCCAAAACTTCAAAAGGTCAAAAATACACAAGGTCGAAAGTACAAAAGATCGAAAATAGAAAAGGTCGAAAGTACAAAAGGTCGAAAGTACAAAAGGTCGAAAATACAAAAGATCGAAAAAAATAATGAAAAACAAAAGGCCCAAAATCGAAAGTAGCTATACTGTAATGATTGTAAAAAAGGCTTTACTATAGACACAGAGGCACACACACACACACCTAACGCACACACACACACACCTAACGCACACACACACACAAACACATACAAACACATACAAACACATACAAACACATACAAACACATACACATACACGCACATACACATACACGCACATACACATACACGCACATACACGCACACACACACACACACACACACACACACACACACACACACACACACACACACACACACACACACACACACACACGCACACACACACACGCACACACACACACACACACACACACACACACACACACACACACACAGACAGACGGCACGATTATATTGCGAAGATAAGTCAAAATACACCCAAATAAACACATTTTTGGCGTCATCTCAAAAACATTTTTTTTTCTTCGAAAGCAATACCTTTTCTAGCCATTCTTGCACGGGCTAGGAAGGTAAAAAAAATTCAACAATCTAAAAAATTTTACACAAGACGTATCGCGGAACTTTGTTCAAAAACATTTTCCTCAAACGGAAAATTGTCAAAAACGGGTTTTTCGAACGGAAATTTCTTTGAAACAAAAATTTGCGATCAATCGGTGTTTTCCTAACCTTTCTTAGTTGATCGCAAACGTATTCTAACCGGTACAGACACTCTCTGATCTTTTTCCACCAAAACACTGTCTTCAAATCACAGGTTTGCTATCAATTGAGAAAGGTTAGAATAACACATTTTTCGAAAATATGTTTCGGTTGGTTCGGTTTGGTTTCACACTCTCTACCCAGACATCACAAGTACGTACTATGTACGTACATAGTAGGTAACTCTGCGACGTACTATACGTACATGGTACGTACATTTTTGGACGTCCATATATGTACGTCGTAGGGACGTAATTTTAGCCATGTACTATGTACGTAAAAACTCGTACTAGGTACGTACATGGTACATCCAATTAAACGTAAAATGTACGTACTCTAGACGTACATGGTACTAACATGGGACATCAAATTAAAATAACAAAAGGTAGAATTAAGACTAGGTACCATTAAAAACTATTCTGGCTTCCTGAACATTCCTACTTTAGAGTGATCGTCCATAAGGCACGAGGTCTCGATAGGTTTGAAGTTTGTTTTACTTGATTTAATATTTACGTAATGTATCTCTAACAATGCCGTTAAATGTTATAATTCCACATATAAAGAACTTTAAAGACACTGTATGTTATTTTAAAAACAAATAAAGACTTACTGATCGATGTAAAATACAAAAATAAAAGTTTTGGAATATTTTTCAAAAAATCATGTTTTTGCACAAAGTCTACCTGATTGGAAGCACGGCAGAACCACATAAATGACTTTAGAAACTATAAGAAATTTACAAAAGAGGCAAAATTTAGGGTGACCCCACAGAAATGATATTTTTTATAATTGTAGGTAGGTACTATAACTACTATTATATCTAATAGTAAAAGTATATATTATATGCATTAAATTGTTGTAGTATTTTTGTATTAAATTATATTATAAAAATAAAAAGTTGGTCAAAAACTTAAAGTACAAGTATGGTCTTTAATTTTTTTGTAAATATTTTACATACTGTAGGTACTCTAAAAATTCTGAGGTCGCTTTACAAACTTCTACATAAATTGTAGGTACTCTAAAAATTCCGAGGTTAATTTACAATATTGTATAAAAATTGCATGTAGGTACTCTAATTATTCCGAGGTAAGTTGACGAGTCGCCCATGGAAATTCCGAGGCAGGTCACGTGGGCTTGTCGCTACCCATGGAGACGCCAGGCTTCCAGGATGCAGTGACCCTAACCTTTTATTCAAAAAAGCGATATCTACATTTTAAGTTATGTACTTAAGTTAACTTTGATAGTTTTTTGAGTTAAATTATCGAAGAAATGTTCTCTGGTTAAATCTTAAAAAATTATTAGAATATTAAAGTGGTGTAAAGTAGATGATGGGCATAAGGGGCACCTTATATTTACGACCGAATTGTGTTAAGACAAAAGCAGGATTTCTGGAGGGGAGGGGCCAAAGTGGCAGCAAACCTTAAAATATTTTTTATTAGTGGTTTTTGATAGATCTGAGGTGTGAGATTTAGTATATAAAGGAGATATATGGCGCCGCAGTTATATGGCCGGGCCCCTCTGGCCCCCCCTTGACTGATTTACAATGCTTTATAGAGTTATCCAACTAACCTCATGAAAAAAGAATTGAGCTTTAATATCTGATACATGTCGGTTCAACAATACTTTAAATAAGGCCCAAAAATAAATCCCATTAAACAGCATTAGAAAATATTTTCTAAAAACTCAGTCATTACAGTATAGTAAGTAGTTAGATTCATTTTAGATAATATTTAGTCTTTTTAGTTTTTGACATCCTCCTGGGCCTTATTATCGGGCGGGCCTTACTTATAATGAGCTTTATTTATGTAATTCGAAAATGTTATTTAGGTGGTCTAAAACTAAAATAAATAATTACAAATAATAAAGAAACTTAATTAAAGCGTATTTCTTATTATTATTTTTTTTATTAAAAAAATAACAATATTTTAAAAACACAAAATTCTGGAAAGTTAAGAGAATTGGGAATCGTAAATCCTGTGGCCACTTGCATTTCGATTAAATTGCTTTGCCTTACATCATTTTATTTTATTTTATCCTGCAAAAAAGGGCAAAAAATCGTTTAATAATGAGGCCCAGTGGCGTATATATGGGTGGGCCTGGGGGGCCCGGGCCCCCTGCGAAGCTAATATTTTTTTAGATATTTTCCACACATTTCATGAATACATACATGGGGTCTTGCCCCCCCCCCCCCCCCCCGGAACTGTCTCGGCCCCCTGAAACGTTTTTCTATATACGCCACTGATAAGGCCCACAGTATGAGTGTAAGGCCCGGGCCTTGTGATCAGACAAGCTCTTTGGCTTTATTTTCAGAGAACTACTGTGTTGTATACTACTACTACTGCTAAAAATAAATGGATTTATGGCGGATCGGATACCTTTCTAGCTCATTAGCACACTCCACGCTATACATATCAGCTTTGTTTGCAAATATCTCAAACGAAAGCTCCTACGAATTTTTTGGTTACTACACAAATTATTGAGAAAAACGTGTTCCACTTTATTTTGAAAAAAAATTTTAAATGTCAAAAAAATGAGATTAGCATTAATGGATTTTGACCAAAATCTAATTGGCTCGTTACAGTCTTGAACACTTTTTTTTTGTGAAAATCACATGAAAATCGGTTTAGCGGTTTAGGACACCCAAATAACGCATTTTCGGCAATTATCTCAAGAAACTTTTTCTCCGAAAATAATACTTTCTCTAGCCAGTGCTGCGCTAGACCAGGCAAAAATTTAGAATTTCCAAATTAAATTTTTGCCTGGTCTACGCGGGCTACGAAGGTAAAAATTAGGAAATGAAAATTTGAATGCAAAAATATGTAGAGCAACCGGCATAGTAATAAAAAAAGTTCTATACTGTCAAACCCTGTCACTTCTGACAGTCCACATACCTGATGTTTTTATTATAGTTGGTTTACCAAAAAGCACATGGTAATTGCAGTGACACTACATGCAGACCTAACGTAGAGGTTTTTCGCGGGATATCACACGTCACTAAAGGGTATTTTAACTAAGGTCACTCATCGTAAAGCTTGCCTTTATGATCAGTGTCCTTTATTTTAACGTCGTAAGGTACAACTCGATGGGGGTCAACTATTTATAAACTCTTCAGCGGCGTCCGTTAATTAAAGTAATTTAAAAAAGTCAAAAACTATCCATTTTTTTCCATGATTTATTCGATTTTTTTTTAAACCAAGGTTTGTAGAACAAAATGTGTTATACATTATTGTAGCAAATAAAATTTCCTTTAAAATGCTGTACAAGAAAGTCGGATTGGTTTCATGGTTATAAATTCAGAGGCGCCCGTAAATTTAACCAATTTTAAAAAATCACAAATTAAAATATTTTTGTTACAAGTTTTATCTAATTTTTTCAAAAACTGATCCTAATTTTAAAAAATGCTATGATGCACTTTATTGGCCGTAAAATTCTCTTTTTAACGGTGTATAACTCGATGAGGTTTGACTTACAACGAACCCGCCAGCGACGTCCGTAAATGGGGGCCATTTAATTAATTTTTTTAAAAATTATGTTTTGCACAGGTTTTATTTGATTTTCTGAAAACCATGCCCTTTATCAAAAATATTTTTTTTTACTTCATTGTAGATAATAAAATTTCCTTTTAAACGTTGTGTAACATGGTAAAAAATATTTCATATTTACCGCTCAAGTGGTGTGCTTAATTTAAAACAATTTTTTTTAAATCACCAAAAAATTAATTCTGTTATATATTTTATTCGATTTTCTTAAAAACCAAGCCCTTTATCAAAAAATGTGTTTTATTGAGAAAATTTGAGAAAACCTAAATATGTTAGATTTTGGGGGGTCTGGGGGGTTTTTGAAGAGGTGGTTAGTTTAAGGAGGTGTTTGACCCCTAAGCTCTCTTACCTTTTTCTACGTCACTAAATTTACACAAAAAAATAAAAATAAATAAAAAACGTGCCGTTTAAAGCACTAAATTTAAAAAAAATTATTATTTTCTACTTACTTTAAGTTAAAAGTTATTCCCACTCCATTACAATATTTAAAAATACATTTAGAGAATGGATTTTGTAGCTGATAAAATTCTCTACAAGATATGTTCTTATAACTTTTACCCTAGAACAAAGTATTTCGTAGCTTATGCCGTCTAAAGTAGAAAAAATCTGAAAATTTGCCCAAGCACGTGATTTTAGTCATTTTTGGAAATTATCTAGCTCCGTTACTACTGCTCGCAGAACAACCATAGTACCACCCAATTGTAGATAATTATATCCTCTAAAAAATTTCATATAACTCTTTTTGCGACTTAGTGTACTGGAACGAAGTTACATGCAAAAAACTACAAAAAGTGCCAATTTTTGAAGGTTTTTTCAAGATGGCGGAGGAAGCACGGGGGTGGGGGTGACGAAAACTCAGATTTTTAACTACCCTTTCGACCTTAATAACATATCCAAAATTCAGAACTACCGGACCTTTTGTAGGGAATAATTAGTATACTGTGGGTAAAACTCCTCTATTCATTGTACTATATAGGCGAAGTGTACTTAAAATATGATAGTAAGGTAAAATGGGAGACCGGCACTCCTGACCAAACTAAAGGTAGCAATGTTGCGCTGTTTCGCTAGATTCGTTCAATGGGATCGACGTAGACCTCCGTTTTTTTACAAGCTTTTTATTACAAGCTTTTATTTAGCTTCAGATGTTCTGTCTAACTATCTAACTAACTATCTATCAAATCTTGTGAAGCGTTTTTGACACACTTCCCATTATGCGATTTGGATGAAATTTGGTACACATATAGTGGTCCCATGACAATACAACATTAATTAAAAATATCCTCCCACCCCTACCCTACCCCACCCCTACCCCACCCCTACCCCACCCCCTTCCATAGAAAAAAATGTTTTTGACACACATCCCGTTATCCGAATTGGATGAAATTTGGTATACATATAGTGATCCGACGACAATACAATATTAAGAAAAAAATATCCTTCCACCCCTACCCCCACCCCCTTTCATAGAAAAATGAGTTTTTGACACACTTCCCATTATCCGATTTGGATGAAATTTAGTATTCACATAGTGGTCCGATGACAATACAACATTAAAAAAAATATCCTCCCACCCCTACCCTCTTCCATAGAAAATGCGTTTTTGACACCCTTCCCATTATCCGATTTGGATGAAATTTGGTATACATATAGTGGTCCGATGATAATACAACATTGAAAAAAAAAATCCTACCACTCCTACCCCCACCCCCATCTATAGAAAAATGCGTTTTTGACACACTTTCCATTATCCGATTTGGATGAAATTTGGTATACATATAGTGGTCCGATAACAATACAACAATAATGAAAAAATGTCCTCCCACCCCTACCCCCCACCCCCTTCCATAAAAAATGCGTTTTTGACACACTTCACTTCAAATGACTTTTATAAAATTTGGTATATGCATAAAGGTCCGATGGCAATACAGCCCAAACAAAAAATATATTTCTACCTCTACCCCACCCTCTCCTTCCCCCAATAGAAAAATGAGTTTCCAAACAACTCACGATCAGCGAATTTATTATAATCTAGAATAAACTCTTCTGTTCTGTTATTGAACAAATATTTTCATTTAATAGAGTAGATAGCTGAGACTAAAAAGTAGAAAATAAATTGGTAAATTTTTTTTTTAAGTCACAAGTTTTTATAAAAATGCACTAAAAATTAAAAAATAATTTTCTAACATTCTAATATTATCATAATAATAAAAGCGATGGCCGCAAATCAAAGCATAAGTTAATCTAAATTTGTGATCTAAACACTTAAAGAATATTCAACATAGCAAGTCATCAAAGATATGTTTGATGTGCCGCAATGTTATGCCATTGCCATACCTATGTCAGAGAAATGCTGGGGTATCTTGGGTCGTGTTGGGTGGGTTTGGTACCTCTGCATTTTTCTGCTAGATTGATTCTTGCAAATAGTGATATTTAATTGATACGGATATCTTATCGTGCTAACATCGTCAAAATTTCCATCAGTCGGCCATCGCTTTTTTTATGATAATATTAGAATGTTAGAAAATTATTTTTTAATTTTTAGTGCATATTATAAAAACTTGTGACTTAAAAAATTTTTTTTTACCAATTTATTTTTTAAATCGGTCATTAGATGGTTACAAGAACGTGCAGTATTTTTTTTTATTTTTGTGTGTTCCGCTTGTAACTTTTTATTTAAATGCTGGAAGAATTGACTACTGAATAAGGTAAGATATTATATTCTGCTATTGATATTTGCAAAGTTTATAGTCTTGGCTACCATCAAACATGCTGTTTTTGGCTCAACGAGAAACAATTAGAAAGTGGAATTAGTTTAAATATTTTATATGAGATTGAGGTAAAATAGGAAATTGCTAAAGTAGCTAAAATGGGATATCCCGTTTTTCCTCAATTAAATGACTGATGAAAACTAACTAATTTTGAGTTTTACCGAGAAAAAATTTGTTTTAGTTATACGCATCCTTGTGCGATATTAAGAATTAAGAGCATATTATTTTTAAGATTCCTAGATTATTTGTTTAAACAAATTGTATCTCATTTTAGTTTTATCTTTGTGTGGTATTTTTTTTATTAAACTAGTTGTTTTGTATTTTTAATGTTAATTTTATATCCTATTTTACCTTAATAATATTTCCCATTTTACGTGCACAATTAGGGTAAAATGGGAAACTGCAGATTTTTCAAAATAACAAATTATTTTTGTGTTTAAAGTACTACAAATGAATTATAACAAACAAAAAAGGATATTTCATCAACAGCATAATGTTTTAAGCCAATAACGTTAAAACTTCTTTTTGTATAAATTTTTAAAGCTTAAGTATCCCATTTTAAGTACACTTTCCCTATGCTACCAGTACTGATTTTAGAGTCGTCTGTCCTGACTAATTTTTTATTGTCATAATTTTTTACTGATTTTTAAGGAAAATGATCATTTGTACTGGTCTATCTTGTTGATGACGCGACGCAACGTCGTCTTATAATTTGGCGTACATATAGGGGCATTTCCGAGTCATTGCGGGGGCCTTGACTGCGCATTTCCGGGGCCTTGCTCGAATTGCCTGGGCATTTCCGGACCATATATATTGCTGAGTTGGTCGTCAAAAATTCTTTAAAATGACCGGAGCATTTTTGGGTTGTGAAAAATGTTTTTCACCGAAGTTAGTGGACTTTGAGGGCATGGCCTGGGCATTTATTGGATATTTCAATGCCCTTAAGGCACAAAAGTTAGCACCGATGAACTCCTCGGACAGGGATTTAACCAGCCTAGCAATATCCGTTCAACTTTATATATACCAAATATGTTTTCGTAGCTAGGCGGGTAAAAATGATTTCGTTTTTCTCTTATAGAAAAAAATGGCGTAGCGAAATCTTTAAAAGAAATTGCGCCGCGAAAAAACATTTTGGTAAAAACTGAAAAACTTGATGGCGCAAGCGAAAATTATAGAAAAATTTTAAAAAAATTATGAACGGTCTAAAATTTTAGCATTATTTGGTGCTATTCAGTAAAATGTTCTGATTTTTTGAGATAAAATAAATATATATTTTTTTTAGTTAAACGATTTTATTAGAAAATTGCACTAAAAAATTATTTGCTAGAATACTACTGTCTAGATTTACCAATAGCGTTACTGGTACATTAAATATTTTTATGTTTGATATAAAATCGTGGCGCGATTATAAACGATCAAATTGAGAAGTAAACACGCCACGATTTTATATCAAACTTTGAATTGAATTGATGGGTATCAATTTCTTTAATTAAGCACAACGACTTTGTATCGAACTTAAAAATATATAATGTGTCATATACTGTAGTCAACACAAATCTTCTAAATTATTTTTGACTTTTTAGTACAATTTTCCAAAAAAATCTACTAACTAAAAAAATAATACTTATTTTATTTGTAACATTTCTCTTAATGAAAAAAAAGAAGATGCAGGATCTATAATTATGGCTTTGCAGCCTTTTCATTTCTAGCAGTGCCTCATGATTACAAGGTTTCTTTCCTGTCAATATTGTACAATCCGATTTCTCAATCCTTAGTTTATCAAGCGATACTCCCGTTTTTTTCATAACATAGTATTGTCACCAGAACAAAACATAAATCTGAAAACCGCATTTTTGTTTCTATTTAGATATCAAAGTTCTGCATTTACCCCTTTTACACTCTTCGTATGTTGGTATTTATTTAAATATCAAAGGTTAGAATTTACCTTTTACACTTCTCACCAACCCCTAAATTCCGTTTTTTTCATAAAATTGGATTGTCACTAGATCAAATCATGAATATGAAACGCGCATATTCGTGTCTGTTTTGATTACTAGTTATGAATTTACCCCCTTTACAGCCCTGACGTCCCCCTACCGCCGTTTTTTTGTCATAAAATTATATTGTCACCAGAACAAATTATAAATCTGAACACGGCATATTTCTATTTGTTTTTTTACAAAGTTCTAAATTTACCCCCTTTACAGCCCTTACCACCCCCTACTTCCGATTTTTGTTAATAAAATTGTATTGTCACCCGATCAAATCATACATCTGAAAACCCCATGTTTGTATCTGTTTTGGTTTCAAAGTTCTGAATTGCCCTCCCTTACACCCCTCACCTACCCCCGTATTTTCGATATTTTTAAATAAAATTGTATTTTCATTACACCAAATCATAAATCTGAATACCGCATGGTCATATCTGATTTGGTTTCAAAGTTATGGATTTATCCCTTTTACACCCCTTAACCACCTTCTACCACCCATCTGTTTTCATAGTATTGTATCGTCATCGGACCTACACGACTTTCCTAAATTTCATTAAAATCGGTTCACGGGAAATGTGTCAAAAATAAATCGCTAGATTTGATGACAGACATCGCCAGGCTCTGTGAAGTTAATAAAAATCGTTTAAAACATGGTCACTTTAATAGTGTATCTGAAGCCTTGCATGCCTCCGCCACTGACGAAACGCGGCGCGAAAGCCGAGTTCTCATTGTGAATTCAAACTCGCAAGGAAACGTTCGCAGAGCCCTCTTCTTCTGGCAACGTTTAACTGGGCTCGCGATTGAGCGATTTGGCGAAGGTTCTTTAGATGTTATATGTTCTCTGCCTATACCGTGAGATAGCGGTGAAAGATCTTTATAAACTACCCTAGATCGATTTAATTTAAGTCACCGAGTGTTTGCCTTTAGTTTGAGTAGGAGGTCCTGTGTGACGTCATAAATCCAAGATAGCGGTTGGCTGTTGGATGTTTTTTTTTCAAACTTTCACTTCATTTTGCGGATTTTATAAATTAGTTTTATAGAAAAACGGTAAATACGTTTTCTGTTTTGCAATAGAACACCACTAAAAAAGAAATTAGCTTACATCTACTAAAAAATATATTATTTTAGCTCACACGACTGCTATAGTAGTGTGAGCTATGGTGATCCTAATTTTTTCAAGAAAAAAAAGTTTCAGATGATTTTGAAACTTTTTTGTCGCGCCGTCTGTCTGTTTGTCTGTCTGTAACGACCAACGCGCATAACTGAAAAACGGCTTGACCGATTTGAATGAAATTTGGTACCTAGACTGGATCTTGCGTCGAGATGGTCCGATTTAAAAATTAACAAAATCCATCAAACGCAAGCCAAATAAAAGAGTGGGGGTTGATTTCACAAATTAGGGTTTATGTGAAAATTTGGCGTGTGTGATATTAAACGAAAGGTAATTGAGTCTGGAGTTAAATAAACTACATTTTAGTTTATTTTAAAAAAAGGATGGGGTAAATTTCAATAATTAGAGTTTAAGTGAAAATATGGCGTGTGTGATCTCAAACGAAAGGTAATTGAGTCTGGAGTTAAACAAAATACATTTTAGTTAAAAAAAGGGGGGGGGTAGATTTCACAAATTAGACTTTAAGTCAAAACATGGCTTGTGTGGTATTAAACGAAAGGTAATTAGGTCTGGAGTTGAATAAAATATATTTCAGTTTTTAGCTATATTAGCTCACACATACACTATAACTATAGTAGCTAGTGTGAGCTTACGTGTCCATATATTGGCAGAGTATTTTTAAATACAAATAATAAATACTCGAAAATATTGAAGACCCTGTATCTTAAAAATTAAGAGGACGAATGGGACATTCAAGACATATTATGTTCATTTAAAGTTTTTGTCTCAACATGGACTCAAGAATGGGCGGTTGGGTTTTGTTGAGGGTCCTGGACTTTTCTGCTTTTGTTAGTTTGTCATGCGGCAATAGTATTTTGGCCTTCTTAGTATTATAGTGTGAGCCAAAAAAGTTAATAAATTGTGAAATTTGATTTTCTAATCCAAATTAACTGAACAACATTGAATCCTAATTTAACTCTGTCGGGACCTTAATATGCCGTCGCTATAACCGACATGTCGTAATATCCGATATCGTTATAAGCGATATTAACTGTATATCAATTATATTTTGCTCTTTGAAAATGTCTAAAATTTTCATTACATTAGAATACATTAAATTTTTTGGCCTACCTGTACATTTTTTACAATAATGATATTATGTTCTATTAACACCTGTCCCAAATACTATTATTGAAACGCAAAAACACGTCGATTGAGTTTTTTGTAAGCTTTCTGGTCATAGCAAAAAAAAATTTTTTTCATCCCCTTTAGAGGGTAGAACTCACCCCGACTTAATTTTTTTAAATGGGATGATACGACTTGTGGCACCTTGTTGGAAAGGTCTTTCCAAAAGAAAATTGATTGTGCCGTTTTTTTTTTTCATTTTTACCAAATTGTAATTTTCTAGCGTGAAAATTCTTCTAAGGCTTACAAAAGCATTCTATGGTACAGCTTTTCGTGGTCAGTATTTTCTCAATTTGTTTTTAGAAAAGTGTATGAATCGCTTTATCTCAATTTGGACTTTTTATTATAAAAAATGGACTCGGAAAAAATGAAGGAAAGTATAGGTACAAGAAAATTATCGCATCTTTATCAATTGTAAGGCTGCAATAAATCAAATTATTTTTTCACGCTAGAAAACAGCATAAGAGTTACAATGAAAAAAAAATGGCACAATCAATCTTATTTTGGAAAGACATTTCCAACAAGGTGCCAGAAGTGGTATCATCCCATTAAAAAAAAATAAAGTCGGGGTGAGTTTTACACTCTAAAGGAAGCGATTTTTTTTTGCTATGACCCGAAAGTTTACAAAAAAACTCAATCGACGTGTTTTTGCGTTTTATCCGCATTTTCTAACCTGAAGCTGTAGCGTATTTGCGCCAGTTGCGGTCCCCACCTTGTATAATAGAACATATTAACATTGGCCGCTTATACCTCCAATAGTAAAAAAAACAAACTGTACACTGGTCACACAACTGTACATATTAACCTTTAGAAACAAATTATAAACTTTCCCAAATTGTTCTCAAGGGCCCTTTGACCTCGGCTCAGCCTTAATTAAGGCTTCCTTAAAATGACAGTAAAATGAATGGGGTTCCCTAAAGAGGCCTTTCCAAGAACGCTTCAGGGACAGACTATTAAATCTGATTCGAGTAAAATGGGCTAATTAGATTTATGTCCTATGTTTGTTGTTAAATCAATCCACGACGGTGTCCCAGTGTTCGGCTTTTTTTATAGGTATTTTTTACTAAGGAATCCAACTGTTAAATTGAATTTTATCTGTCACTTTTAGTATTTGATATATTTCAAGAAGTTGGTATTTTTCGTATGGAATGACCCTCTTTTTATTTGATTTTTTAAATAAGCGGAAAATTTCCTTTAAAAAGACATGCTTATCGCACGTTTTTATATTTTGAATTTATTGTATTTATTTAAGCTCTTTAATTTTTTATTATATTTTGAAAATATTTTGAACTTAGCCAATCAATTGAAATATAAAATAATAACAAAAAATGTAAAAAAATGTTAAAAGAAATAAGGGGGTCATTCTTTAAAGAAACAATAATTTTATATAATAATATCTCCATAACTAAAAGTGACATTCAGTTTGACAGACTTTTTAGAAAGCCTCTGTAGCTTAAAAACCGCTTGCTATATCAAGATGCAGTTTTTACCTTAATATACATATCTCTAAAAAATTGAGCCTCGTGGAAAAAAGTGGAAGTCACATTTTCCCATCTCACCTGGAAATACTTGAACTCCCCAAAATCATCGAATTTCGGACATACCCTGCGTACTAACAATTAGGTACTTTTTAAATTGCCGCGCTCGAAAATAAAAATATTCCGATTTGAAATTAAGAGAACCAGTTTGAATAAAAAAAAGTGCGAACCTTACCTCTGTCCATACATAAAAAAACTCTTTAAATAATAAATTTGGACAGAAAAAATAAACCGGTAATTTCAAAGGTCCCTGACTGTACCTACTAGGTAGGGGACAATTGGCCGCGGGCCGACCTGCCGCGGGGACACTTCGCATTGAGATTTTTGTTCGCAGACATATCCTAACCGGTGTGTGGATCACCAACATTTTGTAGAAAAAAATGTCCCCACAAAATAAACTTTACGTTTCTAAAAAAATAGTTTTTCGAAAAAAAACGCTTTTCCAAAAACTAATTTATAAAAAAACTAAAAAATATATTTTTTTCGATTAATGCTTTTTCGAAAAATAGTTTTTTCACAATATAATATATAAAAAAAACCTAAAAAATGATTTTTTTAAATATTTTTTCAAAAAGAAGTTTAATATACACAAAAATAAATTAAAAATTAAACAAAAATTCTCGCAGCGGATTGTCCAACAGCAAATCGGCAGGCGGCAAATTGTCCCCACTACTAATAGGCTCGCGTCGAATCGTCCGCGGCGAATTTTCCAATTCCCGTACCTACTAACCCAAACAGCAAAGTAAAAAATAAAACCAATTTTATTTTGCGATTTTTAGGTAAAAATTTATTTTCTCATTCCCACCTTAGCAAAGCTTTTTATCAGGAAGTCAAGATCTACAACCTACAAAAATTTTGTCAAAGTCGTACATTGTCTGAAATCCCATTGAGAGTGTGCCTTTGTTGTACAACATAGTAAAACAATTTGACAGAATCAAAAATGGATAAATTCAAAGATGCCCACTTTAGTCCCACGCCGTCCCAAGGCAATATTTATACATTCGTGGACATGAAACTGGCCAATGGGTCTACAGTTTTGCTAATGGCCACTTTGAAGAGGGATATCTGGTGTTTCGAGTACAATGTGGATAGTGCTTCTGGAGGGTTGGTGCCGACTACGAGAGAGGTTTCTTTTACGTATATTCCAAGTGAGTACTCGTAATCAGGGCACACTAAGGTCGCTCATCGTAAAGCAAGCTTTAGAGGTAGCGAAGCCTGACATTAATTTTCTATTTTTTGGTTATAATTTTTGAACAAAAAAAGATATCGATATCTGGTTTATTTTTAATAATGTTTTTATTGGGATTTGATTGGAAAAATCTTGGATTAGACCAATTTACAAATGAACAGTTTTTTAAAAATATTTTGACTGTTTCAATTATGTTATTAGTGACCTTGACACAGTGGCGGCTCGTGAATATCGCAATAGGTGGCGCAAGATTCCCCTACCCCCATTTTTATACACACATATAAAAAATAAAAATATAATAATATGCTAATAATGTAAATACCTATTCTACATAGAACTTACCTAAATTCAGTAAAATCAGTGAAATCAGGTAGGTAGTAGATTTACGATGATGCAATTGCAATTTAATTTAAATTTTACTGCTTGTATGTGGGGCAATTCGTCTATCCTTCTTTAACATGTTGAATGTACACTTTGTCTTTAACATTAGCCGGTTTGTTTCCGGTCAATATAGGGGACGGCTTTTCAGAGTTCAAAAAGTCTTTTTTGTCATCGTCGTTCCACCTCGAAAATGGTTTTTCCAATAAAACACACTGCATCGTACCAATGTTTACAAGACTGAGAGTTGTGTAATCAAAGATCGTACACACGGAGCATCGCTCGTTCGGTTTTGCCAACGGGGCGCGGCGCGGCTCCGATTTTTGATTTTTTGTCCTGTCAGATTATTAGATTATTATTATTATTAGATTATATTATCACCTGCGTCATTGGGCGGGCCGCCACTGCCTTGACATAGGGTCCACTGTCTATTTGAAAAAATGTATTTTTAAATAAAGATCCTGCACCATTAACTTGGTTTTGTTTCAGGTGGAGCAGAAATAATTTCAATAGATGCCTTTAATAAATCGCCTACCAAAAATGAGTGGGTTATTGGAGTTACAATAATTAAGGTAAATAATCCAAAAATAATAGCTAATTAGGTATCTTGATCATAAAGGAAGCGTTTATCGCCCGCTGCGTGACAATAAAAATACGAGCTGTAAATGTATAAATGCAATTTCTGACACATGCAATGTTTTATGCACAAACTTGATTTTAGGAGGAAAATATTTTTTAAAAAGGCTTGAAATATCTCTTAAAGTTTTGACAATAAATAAGTCACCAGTTGACGTGTATTCCAGTGGCCTTAATATTAAGGTCACTCATCGTAAAGCAAGCTCTATAGGTAGCGAAGCCTGACATTGTTCTGTTTTTTGGTTACAATTCTTGACATGTTTTCCGCGGTTTCGTAGGAAACTTGGGTGGACGTCTCAGGAGAGATGCTATCTTATTGAACTACAGAAGCATTGAAGCAAGCTTGCTCGGTTTCGCATTGGCGGCTCATTATTATTTAAAAAAATTCCAACGATCTAGGTGCATAAATATTTATAGTTTAGGTACCTTCAGACTGTGTAATATCTGTAAAATAAAACCCAGCCGCCAATGCGAAACCAAGGAAAACATGTCACAAATAATAACAATCAATCAAAACAATATCGGGCTACGATTCCTATAAAGGATGCCTTTACGATTAGTGTCTTTACTTAAAATAGGTCTTATCGCCCAGGGGTCTTTTTATCACCATCAACCATGTTATTAGCTCACACATTTACTATACTATAGTAGTGTGAGCTATGGTGATCCTAATTTTTTCGAGAAAAAAAAAGTTGCTCCGATTTCAAAAATTTTTATATATCTTTGCGTTTCAGATGATTTTGAAACTTTTTTGTTGCGCCGTCTGTCTGTCTGTCTGTCTGTCTGTATGTCTGTCTGTCTGTCTGTCTGTCTGTATGTCTGTCTGTAACGACCAACGCGCATAACTCAAAAACCGCTTGGCCGATTTTAATGAAATTTGGTACCTAGGCTGGGTTTTGGGCCGAGATGGTCCCATTTAAAAATGAACAAAATCCATTGAACACAAACAAAATAAAAGGGTGGGGATAGATTTCAAAAATTAGAGTTTATGGGGAAATATGGCGTGTGTGATATCAAACGAAAGGTAATTGAGTCTGGAGTTAAACAAAATACATTTTAATTTATTTAAAAAAAAGGGTGGGGGTATATTTCAAAAATTGGAGTTTAAGTGAAAATATGGCATGTGTGATATCAAACGAAAGGTAATTGAGTCCGGAGTTTAACAAAATATATTTTAGTTTTTGCTTTTTTTAAGGGTGGGGGTAGATTTCAAAAATTTGAGTTTAACTCAAAACATGGCTTGTGTGGTATCAAACAAAAGCTAATTTAGTCTGGAATTGAATAAAATATATTTTAGTTTTTAGTTATATTAGCTCACACGTACACTATAACTATAGTACCTAGTGTGAGCTTAGGGGCCCATATATTGGCAGAGTATTTTTTTACAGTATTGAAGAATGAATATTAATATATATTTATAAAAATATTGAGTTGCGTGTTTTTTACTTATCGGACGTTTTACTGATCCTGGCGGCACTTTACTTGGCGTAGCATATTCGTATATCGTCGTCAATATCACGAACTGGCGTAATTGATTTTTTAATATTTTACAGGAAAGCGTTCAAAATGTCTTTATTTTCATATAGCAGCTTCGACAGCTGTCAAAATAATGTCAAAATATGGTAAAGGCTTCTATACTACTTGGAACTTGGTTACGCTTCTTCGTGAATTCGAAGAGCCACTTTTTTTATGTATGTTAGGTGGCTAATCTAAAAATCACATTTTTGTGGGTTACAACTTCGATGTTTGCTTTATTTGTCCGAAAACGGCGTTTTCTAAAGAAGCTATTCGCCGTCCAAATACAGCAAATAGCGCTAACAGGAAACACGCGTCTCGGTCGACTTATCGTTTTTTAATCAACATTAAAGGAGTGAAGTAAGCCAAATATTTGCGTTTTCCGTCCACATTTGGTTCCCTTACTTAGTAAAACCACCGTGCAGCAGCCGTGTTTAACATGTATTGCTTTTATAGCGAAAAGTGATTTTTGTTAAGAAAATGGACTGCCCAAACGCAAACGAATATCATCTTGTTTACTAGTTTGCAAACATATTTGGCATGTTTGACTTTTTTACTGATTTCCTTCGTGTATGTAGATGGCCTGTTTGGGATATTTGCGAATACGCCAAATATTGGGCCAAATACACCGAAACACATATATGATGATGTTTGTTTAAATTTAGTAGGTCTACCATATAGGGAGGGACAAACCAAATAAAATATTTTTCGTTTTTAGAATAGTAACGACTCCGACACTCTGGAAACATTTTTGAACATTTACTCTCAACTCGAGGAGAGTGACGATTTTGATATAGCAAACATAGCTCTTAATTGTCAAAATGTCAAGTTGGACTACATTCCCTATCATCTGTCGCATACCTGGATGCTGAACTGGACTTCCAAGGATACGTTTACCAAAGAGGTATTGACCCAAAAAACGCGATTAAAATTATTTTATGTGATATTTTGTAGGAAATCTAATGATTTGGAACTTCCATTGTCTTTATTTGTACTTTTTGAAGAATATTTAGACCGATAGTCTATCTACCGGTATACTAGCATTTACCTGATGATAGCAAAATATCAGTGGAAACCTAGTAAAAAAAAATTAAAGAATAGACAGGAGAAGTTCTAAACAGTCTTTCTTTTATAAATTCAGAAGGTTATATTTAAATATAACATTATTTGTTTCTAAATTCTCGTCCTTGCTTTAGCTTTTAAGGTTTCGGAACAATACGGTTTACTTTTGTTGACTTTCTGTGGCCGGTTGCTACTTGATAATAAGTCAGAAGTTAACAAAAGTCTGTTCAATATATCTCTATTGTATGTATGTCACCTGTGAATATTTACGAGAAAAGTTTTAGTTTCGTTAGTTTAGGATTATTTAGCCCTATAGAAATATCTACCCTATTGATATAAATAGAATAAATTTTAAATGTTAGCCGTAACGTGAACTAAGATCGAATATATATGTAGAGTGGGTGACATTGGATGCCACCCATGTAACTGTACGTACAGTTTAAAAGTTTCATATAGGTATAATTCAAAATTTTCTACGTGAATCATACAGTTAATTGAAATTGCCTCTAAGATTACTTTGCTATCAATGCTTATAACTAAGGATTTATCGATTCCATTTTTTCGGGAAGTTGTTTCTGCATTATCTTTAATCTTTTTTAATGGTCGTCTCAGTTTCTAACCTCAAACAGTAATTTCGATAGAATTTTCAAACCATTCTTAGCTTGTTTAAAAAAGAAAGTTTTTTTTATACTATTTGCATTTTTGTAACAAATTAGACTTAAATTCACTATGTCTTAACTGACCAACTAAGTTATTTGTACAAGAATTTTTGCAAAAAATAAAAACTTTTTATCTGATTAAACATCATATCGTACAACAGCTTTCTAGTCGTTTGCCCTAATATTTTAGGCCATCCTGTAAAAAAAGAAAATTATTTTAAAAGTAATGAAAAATCGATAGCTTTCATAATGGGAAAAAACGAGCAAGATTTTTATTTATCTATAATTTAAACACTTAACTTTATTTTGGTTAAAAATGATAGCCCAGAAGGCCCCGGAACACTCTTCTTAAAAATGTTTACAAAAAAAAAATATGTTATTTATGTTTCTTAAAAAAATCTAGATGGTAGTTCATAGTAAATTTCCTAAATATATTTTGTTATAAAGAACATGCCTTCATTTTTCTCATTCACCTATATTGCTAACTTTGGTATTATTAGAGGTATGAGATCAGTCAAGGTAGCATTTTTTTCGCTGATTAAGATAGTTAACACCCTGTATATTACTATAAACCACGTAAAAATTGCTATATAATTTATAAAAATTAAGTAGTCTAGATCCGCTCGATTCTGATTTCATGCGCCTGGGTTCATGTTCTCGGTTCGTCACTAGTTCAAACGTGCAAAGGGTATGCGGTCGGGTTATAAATTGTCAGTTTTTCAGGTGTTAGAAAATGTCGGTTGGAGTGAGATTCGCCTTATTGCGCCCCTTTCTTCAGTCTAATAGCCAATTCTTTTGAGAAAAACTCCAGTACAGTTTTAATCGAATATGTCGCCGTCGTGGTGTAGTGGTAGCAATGTTTGTTTCCCACAATGGCGGTCCGGGTTTGATTCCTGGCCAGGTACTTGGTTGTTTGTGTTTGTTTAAAAAATGCTTTAATCTTGCTCGAACTTTGCGAAACTGGGCGATTGATCCTGATTAGACGGAAAGTCCCAGTATAAAAAAAAAAAACAGTTTTAATCGAATACGGCAGTGCACTCCAGCTCGGAAAGTCACAAAAAACAGTTTATCATGACGTCCTTAGTTTTATTGTATTAAACAACAATTAAAAGTAGAAATGGGAATATTTTGACTTACAAAGTATTGATTTGAGAGCACCGAAATACTTTTTGAGTTTATTTATTTGTCAAATTGATCAGCTGGCAGGAGTTATACTTATTTTAATATTTGTTCTATATTGTGTCCCTAAAACGTCTTTACAACAACTAAGCTTATATTCCCGAGCTTAAAATAAGCCGATTGAAATCATTTTTAATTTTTTACTTTAATACCCTGTTTGGAAATGAAGCAATTTCGGACTAACGTCTTTATGCTTCTGCTTTAAGTTGGCCTATTTTGACCTCAGGAATATGTGGTATGCTGTTCTAGAGACCTTCTCTAGTACAAAAAATAAGGATGCTCGTCGATTTGAGGGAAATGCTCTCGAGCACTGTTCTTGAGACTGCCTCTTGCATTATTTATAGGTAATAGCAAATCTGTTTTCTCCTTTAGACTGTATTTATTCTAACTGGTAGTGAGAACCAAGTCCACATCTATAAAGAAAATTCTGCGGATCATGCCTTTAAAGATATAACAAATTCAGCTTATTTTCCGGAGTTCACAAAGACACCTAGTCCTACGGTTTGGGTAGATTTTCTGCATACCGATGATTTCGAAGAGTAAGTACTTATATTAAATAATTTTCTTGTAATTGCAACCTCCACGTGGATTTCTCAAAAATATAAGTTTTCTTTAAAAATCGGGTATTTCACACTTCTAGGAAACATTGGCTATACTTATTCTTAAGTTTTTCAGCCCAAAGTTTGGCGTTCTTTCAGAACTGATTTTTTATTTATTTTGTCTTGAGGTATTTTTTGCAGTCAATTTTTGTTTTTCATTGATGCTCCCATTTCTAAATTATTTTCCATTCTTCTCGCCGTCGCACAGTATATCCGTTTTATGATCTAGGGGGATTTAATTAAAACAATGACATAAATATATTTTTATTTTGTTTCTAGTTTAGAAACAGCTTTTATTAGGTCTGCGCCATGGCTAGCTTATTATTTAAATGAAGGAAACATATTGGTTATTCTTAAAAAATAAACTTTGTTCCTATTATGTTCTGCTATTAGATAAAATAAAAATTATTTCTTTTTACAGGGTATTTCTTTAAGTTTGCACCATTGCTAACTTATCATTTTAATAAAGGAAACATAGAAAAACTTTATTACCTAAATCCATTGCTTTTTGTTATTAAGTAAAAGTAGATATTATTTTTTTATACAGGGTGTTTTATTAAATCTGCACCGTTGCTTATTTATGATTTAAGTAAAGAATACATATTATTAAAAATGTATACTTAGTTACCTAAACCTATTGCTTTTTGTTTTAAGTAAAAATAATAAATAATTTTTTATACAGTGTGTTTCATTAAGTCTGCACCATTGCTAACTTTTTTGTTATTGAATTTACTAGATGCGTAAAATTCGCAATCTTGTAGTATTCTTCTCGCTGACTAAGACGATTAAAATAGAAAAACAAACAAAAACGTGCGGTATTTATTTATTTCTAGTCCTAAAGCAACGATTCCGTTGTAAAGTTTGTTTTGGTGTTTGTTTGTCTGTCTGTTTGTGACGTAATTAGGGTGAGGGGGGAAGTAACTCTGACCGAGTGTCTCGCATCGTTTTTTTATGGTGCAAAATTTTAAAAACAGGAAACCGGAAGTAAAATATTTTAACGGCGTTTGTAACTAAATCCACGGACTAATAGGCAAAAAAAGTCAAACGTTTTTTTAGATATCCTTTAGTAGAAACCATAGTTATTATTTACAACCATATACGAACATATAAGAAACATATCTCAAATGATTTTCCTTTTTTTTTAATTTTTAAACTATCTTTTCAAATTGCGCTATATAGAACACAAAGACGTACTATATAAAAAAATTACTATGCATACGTTATCTTAATCATTAGACTGCTGCACCACGAACTCTTTGAAAAGATTTATTAATGTGAAATGGCAACACAGTAAAAGTACGTCTGTTCAAAAACAAAAAAGGCTATAAATGTTTTTATCGGACTTCAAATTCGTATTTTTCAGGTATTCCACCATTAAGGTGCAGTATTATTATTTTTTTTCATTAAAAAAAAAATAATGAATTAAATCCCTCTAGATTAACTCACGGCTTCAATGTGCGTCGGTCGTCTCAAAAGACACAATTCGTTTTTAACAAAACGAAGAGACGTATCTCAAAATAGCAAGTTTTTTTATTATCTTTTATTTGAGTTTGTTTAACTGTAAGACATTCTTATAAAATGCTGATAATATAAAATATTGCAATAAAGATACAACTGATCGCCTTATCAAAATATACTTAAAACTAGCAGTTATGGTGGGCGCAACTCAAATCTGGATTTTTTTTAGATACGCCCCTTCGTCATTTTCTCGACAAATTTATTGCTCTTTCACTCCATGAGAAACAAACTAGTTTCCTGGCTACATGCTAAGAAGTTTCTTAACTTCCAAACAGGTTTCTGACGGGTCACAGTTTTATCACTGTGTGCACAGTGCATCTCACTTACTGCTGTCCCATCTCAACACAGGAAATATTGATGCTCTGTTCCTCAATTTGTCGCCAAAACCACGAACCATATTTTGACAGCTGTCAAAGCTGCTATGTGAAAAAAAGAATTTGAACGCTCTCTTGTAAATTAGTAAAAAAATCAGTTACGCCACTTCGTGGTATTGACGACGAAGTGGTATACTGACTGTTTTATCCTTGTTAGAAATCCTTATGCCAATCACCAGCTCCTCTTGGTACACTTACCTGTCACTTACATCTCAAAAAGCATTTCGGTTTTTCAACAACAATGTTAAGCATCCATATTCTAATATCATATCTAAATGTAAATATGATCTCAGAATTTACTCTTTAAGTTTAAGTCTCTGCTTTTAAATAAATTTTGTATTTTAATGATGCCGAACTAGCATTTTGTATGTGCCATTTAGGGCACATTGCAGTGACTTTGAAAATTTCCTTTCTTAACTATGGATTGCTTTAATTTTAAACACGCCTTATTTTTAAATTTGTTGCACCGAGCAAAAATCTCCTCTCCTTTGTTAAGATGCGACCACCTTGTGACCCAATCAGGCCACGCGGCTGTTTCAAACAACCAAATTTTTAAACTATGGAAAAACAAGTACTTCCCAAAATAGTTTTCTAAAAGCCACAAATTTTTCTGTCAAGCTGCCTTTAAACATTTATTTTAAAAAATGAAAGTTCTTGAATTTGAAATCGAGATGGTGATGCTGGATTTTGTGGAGTTTGGGTATCCTCTTCGGTACAATCAAAGGACTAAAAATTATAATGAAATTAGGATTAAGTGTAAAGGCAGAAAGTAAAATCGTCTTATTACGTCGTGCAAGGGTTTTCTTAAACTGGTCAGTCCTATCCTACCCTTAGCGCTGTACCTACCAGGCTGTAAACAACAGTTAAGCCGAAAATTAGACGAAAATACTGTAATAAAAAGTAGAAGAGAACTTTATTTATATTATTTTTCGTCCTTACAAATCTTTTTGTAATCGATACATAGGTATATTTTTTCACAAAAACATTGTGCCAAAAGAACCAAAATATAGCCTTATCTTTTGCAATAAAGTTTTGCAAAAGCACTTTTATTTATTTAAAGATTTTTTTTACAATTTTTATAAAAAAAAGCATGTTTCTTACTTTATTTACTCACAAAACACAAAAAGACACCTTCACTTTAATCACAATACTTTGCTCATTTGTCGGTATTGTCTGTTGCTATGGCTATGCCAGACGGGTAACATTATGTGAACAGCATCTTATCTTTAAGCAGCTCTTAAGGAACAATCAAGTCACCGAAAGAGGTGACTTAATTTTAGCAACACTAAGGAAGGAATAAGTCTACCTTTAATTTCGGTGCAACGAAATTTTACGAAATAAGGTATTCTTTAGTCGGTGCGATGGGCCCTTATTTTCAGTAAAATGAACTTTTTTTCTAACTAATTTGTTTTTTTTTTAGTCGACTTACAGCATCCGCCACTGAATGTGGCATTGTGAAGTTCCTAAGAATAAATACGAAAACACATAAAATCGTCTACAATTTTTTTACTAACTTAGGCAATATGCAGTCTTGTGTTTGTCTGTATTTTCCAAAAGATAAAAGAGTTGTTCCAGAAAAGTTTAAAAACATTTTTAAGGAGACAAATGAACCCAAAAGGGAAAAGCCGCTAGTAAATATGATTGCTGTGGGTTCTACCTTGCCTGCCATGTTGTTTAAGTAAGAAAAGTTTATTATTATTTGTTTTCATTTTGCTACTTTTTGTACAATTTATTTGGTAGTTATTTTCGCCAATTATTAGCGGATAACCAATCTTAACCAGAGCATATTAGCGATATCAGTAATCAGCTGTTTCACGTTTAGTTCAAAGCAAAAGTGAGGATAAGCTGGGATACCGTTGGTTAACTTGTGTTAACAGTGTCGTTTTAAGGGTTTGAGACAAAAAAGATATGTAAATGAATTTTTTAATACAAATTATTATGATGAGTCCATGTTGCTAGCGAAAATTGCTTACATTTATTGTTGCATTTCTGGAAGTGTCCTGTGCTATTATTTTCGAAGTTATTTTAATTTCGTTTCTTCTTTTTCTTATAATACGAGAAGGAAGCGTAGTCTTTCTTTGGCCTACACTTGTATTTTGAATGCAGTGTCTAAAATTATGGCATCTTGTGGGACTGCGGTGCCTTGGTTGGACTAGGTTATTATAGGCTTCTAAACTGCTGGGGCTGGATGTTTTCATGCGATTTTCATTACAAAATAGTATTTTATCCTGCAGAAAGAGAAAGGAGTTTTTTTTTTGGAAAATCGGCAATTTTACATTGGTTATAATAATACCCAACAATAAACAATCTCTAAAAACTTGCGTAAGTTCATGTGCATCAGTGAACGCGTGTGACAATCGCAGCAAGCCATAATTAAACTGGAAAGGATTTGGGTCGTCTCATCCACTGGAGCTAGACGTTCCGCAAACGTGACGCGACCCCATAATATAGATAGAACTGTTGAAGTCGTTCTAATTTTAAACTATTTTTAGGGACGTCCTTGTGTATGGTTTTAGTGACTACCTCACCCTGCCCGGATATGAACCCAGTACGCTTCTGACCACTTGTCTGATAGCAGACATAGATTTTGACAACGAAAAGGAAATTGTTTTAGGAACCAGCTCTGACGTAAGTCTATATAAATATTTAAAAACTTTTTTGCCTAAATATACTAACTGAAAAAGAAAGCTACGTAAACACCCAGAATTATACCTGGACTTTAAAGTTTCGTATTAAGTTTTTTATTGTTTTTAAAAACATTACAGCTTTCAAAACAGTAGACTGCTATCAAAAAAAAAGATTATGAAAATGCCTAAAACTAAATTATTTTAAATATACATAAATATATAAAGTTTGAGGGTCTTCAGCACCTTCTAAACATTATTTTTGCTATTGCTCATTTATTTCTCCAAAATCTTGATAGTTACACTTTTTGGCTATCTTGAAATTTTCATAGCACACATCATCTTCGAGGGGTATACTTTACCCCTATATTTTGAATAGGGATAGTTGGTATAGTGATACCTTGTTTTGAATAGGGAACGTGGGTCTACTGATACCTTTTCCATTAGTTTTTGAAATAATTGCCTTCAACTTTCAATTTTAACATTGGTGAGGTTAGGCCTTCTGTAGAAAATAAAATATACCGAAGGACCACTCGAGATAGCTCGAGAAAAACGTGGGGGAGTTAAGAGGGACTGTATCTTTCCACAGGGCTCCAACAGGGAAAAAAGAGCCTAAAAACTTAAATACTAAAAATAGCGAAGCAATGAAAAATTATCAAGAAACGACTTACCATTCGATGTCTTTTGTAGCTACTTGGCTGGCCAGCCCGATTATACGCGAAGTACCAGACTCTCCATGGTTCTATAGTTCAAAATGTTCCAAACACTAATATCTAATAAACTAAAGCGTAAAATTAATAGTTTCCACAATTTTAATAGAAAATAATAGCGGTGCGGTGACTTTCCTTGCACGTGGCGCGTGGTTGAGTTGTTCGCTCAGACAATCGGCGTTTTCGTCTGCTAGGCCGAATTTAGCCGCTTATCTCAAATCCTTCATTGCTGGAAGAAGCGCGCGAAGTTTAAATTTAAAATATGGAAAGATATAGCGTAAAGTAAATCAAAATAATATTCTAAAAACGCTTGTAAGCGTAGAAAATGTAACCCAAAAATATTTAAAAACTAAGAGAGATAGCTTCTCTAATTTTAAGTGAAAATTAGAGAATATAATTATTTACAAAAATAAAAACAAGTTGGGAAACTTGTTCATTCGGCCCACCAAAATGAGCATCATTTTTCGGTAGGTGAATCTGAATCAATTGGAAGGGGGCAAAGCTTGACTAAAGGTCGTTTAAAGATACCGGACGCGGTACGAACATTTGCCACCCTAGCGTGCCCATCAGGCCCTTTAAAAATTTCAATAATGCGACCTACCCGCCATTGAAGAGGCGGTGATAACTCGTCTTTGATAAGAACGACGGTACCTATTTTTGGCTCTGCGCATGGTTCCAACCATTTATTTCGTACTTGAAGGGTATGTAAAAATTCTTGGCTCCAACGACGCCAAAAATCGGCTTGTATTCGTTGGACCAAGTTCCATCGCGATAACCGATTCTCAGGTTTACTTGAAAAATCTTCATCAGGAACAGAAACTAAAGGTCCATGTGTTAAAAAATGTCCCGGTGTTAAAACCTGTAGATCGTTACAGTCGGTAGATTGCGGGGTCAAGGGGCGAGAATTTAAAATCGCCTCAATTTGACAAAGAACCGTGTACAACTCCTCATAACTTAGAATTTGCGAGCCAATGGTACGAATTAAGTGAGTTTTCACTGATTTTATCCCTGACTCCCAAAGACCGCCGAAGTGGGGAGCTGATGGAGGGATAAAATTCCAGGCGATAGCTTGTTGCGTGCAAGCATTTCTTGCAAGATCAAGCAATTCTTTGCTTGATTTAACGAAATTTGTGCCATTATCTGAAAAAAGAGTTTTTATGTAACCTCTTCGGGCAACAAAGCGACGTAGCGCAGCTAAAAAAGCGTCCGAAGTTAGATCTGACACTAACTCGAGATGTAAAGCTTTAGTATTTAGACAAATAAAAAGGCAGATATATGCTTTTTGTGTTTTTACACCTCTGTGTTTACTGAGAGTGATAGGTATAGCACCACTAAAATCTACTCCACTAAAAGTAAAAGGCTTTTGTGGAATCAAGCGGTAGGACGGAATTTGTCCCATGATTTGCTCATAAGAATGCGGTTTGACGCGAAAGCAACGAACACATTTGGATAAAACCGTTTTAATTAAGCGTTTGGCAGATAAAATCCAAAAAATTTGACTAATGAGATATTGGACTGTTTGCACTCCGACATGCAAATATTTTTTGTGCATATATTCAATAAAAATATAAGAAAGTCTACTTTCCTTGGGTAAAAGAAGAGGATGTTTTTGTCCGTAAGAAATAGTCATGGCTTGTTGAATGCGTCCTCCAACTCTTATAAGACCATCCTGGTCTAAAAAGGGATTCAATTTTTGTATGGGTTTTATGCATTTTTTCTGGTTTTGAAGGTTAAGAATTACTTCAGAAAAGTATTTTTGTTGTTCGTGCTTAGCCAAACATTTTAAAGCGTTAAAGAGATCGATATAATCTATATTTGTCTTTTTTCTGACGTCTGCGGATAGTCTACAATTATTTATGAATCGTAAACTGCGGGCTAAAAGTAGTTGAATAGCGTAAAAATCGGATTTATTATTTAAAAGCGAATCTAAAAAGTTTTCCGTTATTCGGTCACAAGAAATCAGAGCAACATTTTTTCGTTCCTCAGTCTCTAAACTGTCATTTATTTTGACTTGCGGGATTTTTGTTGGCCATTTATCGAAAGATTCTTGTAAAAAACTAGGGGCGGCCCACCATAGGGGATGATTTAAAAGCTCACTCGGCGAGCAGCCGCGGCTGGCTACATCGGCACTATTGAGAAAGGTGGGGGTATATAACCAACATTCTGGATTAATATTATCTTGGATAAGACTAACACGATTTGCGACAAAAGTTTTCCATTTACTTGGATGGGATTTTATCCAGTGTAAAACAACCATTGCGTCCGAAAAAGCGTAAATATTATTTATTGTGAACCTTTTTATAAAGATATCATTTGTGTATTTTAATACCTCAGATAAAAGAGTAGCGGCTAGAAGTTCTATTCTCGGAATACTAACAAATTTTTTAAGTGGAGCGATGCGACTTTTCGCAAGAACAAAATATATGTGATATTTAGCGTTTCGTAAGACACGTAAGTATATTACGCATGCGTACCCTCGTTCACTCGCATCACAAAAACCACAGAGATCGATGGATTCGGCGTTGGTGATGTCAATGTGGCGGGGTAAACTAAATTTTTCTAAAACTTGAAATTCAGATTGATAGAGTGTCCACTGACGAACTATTTCTAAAGTAGGCGTGGCGTCCCAGGAAATACCAAGTAACCAAATTTGTTGAATCAAATATTTTAAAGTGAATGTTACTGGGGTAAGATACCCATGGGGGTCATAGCAGCGTGCTAAAAACGAGAGAAGCGTCCTTTTAGTACAGCTTTGCTGATTAGGTAGTATGTTAAATCGAAACTCGTCGTAGGAAGGATGCCAGCACAGGCCTAAGACCTTTGTGACGTCATCCGAATCGAGAGATAAAACTGCGGGGTTGACTAAGGAGGGATCTAAATGAGAGATCACTTCTGAGCGATTGCTAGACCATTTGTGTAATTTCAAGCCAGCGTTTCCTAATAACTCCGTAAGCTCATGCTGCAAATTTAACGCCTCTTGAACCGTTTTACATGAAGTAGTGACGTCATCAATATAGGTATCGTTAAGTATAACTTCAGCAGCGTGAGGGTAGTTATCATATTCGGACTCAGCTAAGTGCTGAAGGGTGCGTAAAGCGAGATATGGTGAACAGTTCACTCCGTAAGTGACAGTTCGTAGTTTAAAAACGGAAACTTTTTCATTAGGGTTAAACCGCCAAAATATTTTTTGGTATTTTTGATGATCAGGGTTGATATTTATACCACGATACATTTTTTGAATATCGCAGGTGAGCGTCACAGGGTTAAGGCGAAAATGTAATAATATTTGAATAATATCTTTTTGTAGTTTTGGACCCGATAATAATACTTGATTAAGCGAAATATGCGTAAAGGGGTCAGTAATACTCGCATTAAAAACTACCCTTGTCTTAGTAGTGATAGCTTCATTTTTAACAACAGCGAAATGTGGAATAAAATAGCTGTCTGAATCGTCTTCTTTTTCTGAGTCATAGTCCATATGACCCAATTCCAAATATTCATTCATAAATTTAGAATATTCACAATACAAGTTTTTATCGCGAAGCAGTTTTTTTTCTAAAGATAAGAAACGATTTAGCGCGACTTGTTTTATTGCAGGAAACTGCGGTGGATTCTCCAATGTGCGAAAGGGAAGGGAGACAGTATACCGGCCGTCTTGATTACGCGACACGCTCTGTTTAAAATAATTTTCACAAATTTCATCCTCTGGTTTCAAATGAGTTTTTTGGGGGACGCAGTCGGTTTCCCAAAATTTTGAAATTAATTGCGAAAGCGAGTCATTTTCATTTTGACAAAAAAGAGCATTAATTGGCGGGGTAGAAATTAAGGGTTGATTTATTTGTCCCATCAAAATATAGCCGAAAATAGTTCCCATAGCAAAGGGATGATTTGGATCATCGCTAGCGATTTTTTCACCCTGTATAATTAGTGGAAATAGATCCATACCAATTAGTAAATTTATAGGCGAAGGGTTGTAAAAAGTGGGATCTGCTAAGGGTAAATTTTTTATAAAATGCCAATTTTCTGTATTTATTTTTACTGACGGTAAATCAGTACAATCTTTTTGCAAAATAATCGCTTGCGTAGACACAAAAATATCTGGTTTTTGAAAATTACAAATTTTAATAAAAATCGATCCTAGATCAGAAGTAAGAGAGTTGCCTCCAACCCCCTGTATATTTGAACATAAGGGTTGTCTGGGAAGGCCCAATTGTTGCGCTAATTTTTGAGAACAAAAAGTGTTTTGCGAACCGCTGTCTAAAACGGCTCTAACTGTTTGAAAGTTACCGCGGACATCTTGAATTTTTACTAGGATAGTTGACAATAAAACTTGCGATTGCGCAGAAATAAAACCACAATGCGTGGGGTTAGAACCTGAAGGAGTTGCGATTGGTACTTGTGAATTAGAAGACGTCGAAGTAAAATTTTGATTATTTTGAGAAGAGGCACTTTGAGGGAACTTATTTTGAGTAGAGTAATTTTGAAGCGGACAACCAGTAGCCGGGGATCTAAAACTTGGCTGACTGGCGAAGTAACCACGTGGTGCACTACTTGGAGATGCGTTGGGAGAAATATTAGAGAGATTTTGTGAGAAATTCACGTTAGCATCAAAATGTGATCTATTTTGATTTTGGGAACTAGAGTAATTAAAATTTCGCTCAAAATGAATTAATGAGTGATGTCTTTGATTACCAGGGCAATAGCGACATGAGCGTAGACTTTGACAAGTATTTGTTGAATGTATTGAGCTTAAACAATTTAAACATAGTTTTTTATTTTTAGCTTAAGCATAGCGTTCGTAGGCAGATTTACCTTTAAATGCGTGACATAAATATATTGAATGTGTGTTAGAATCACAAAAAGCGCATCTATCTTTAGAATGAGTATTTTCCGTACCAAGTAGCGTTTTTGTATAATAAGGCGAGGCGTTATTTTTATAAAACTGTTTATTATTTTTAAATCTATTTTTAGATTGTAGCGAATAAAGCGAATTACATTGAGTTTCAAGGAAATTATAAATTTCGTGATATTTGGGCATTTCATTAGACCTAGAATTAGCTAGTTCAAAGCGCGAAAGTAGTACCTCAGGCAATTTATCTAGTAAAATGTTGGCGAGCGGAAAACACCATTGATCAGTGTCGTAATTTAGAGTTTTTAAAGCCTCAATGTTTTCTGAAAAAACATCAAGCAGCGTGCGCAGCGTTTCTGGATTGTCGTCTTTGAGAGCGGGAAAATTATACACGGAGAGCCAATAAGTTTGAGCCGATAAGCGGGGGTTATGATAGCGTTTTAGAAGCGTATTGTAAGCGATTATATAATTAGCGTCGGTTATTTGTAAATGTTTAACTACGTTTAAAGGCGGTCCTTTTAGGTAGGACAGTAACAAATTAAATTTAGCGTTTGTAGGAATACTAGGATTATTGTGTACAGAACTATTGTACATATCTAGAAAGGTTGGAAACTTAGTGATGTCGCCATGAAACTCGACAATGCGCAGTCTTGGCATTAAAGACGCCATAAAGCGGTCTGGATCAGAAGAATTTGAAATTTGCGTTAAGTTTTGAGGTTGAGGAGCTTCAATTTTCACCTCAAATAGTTGTTTTTGAATTCTTTTAATATCATAGAAGCTGTCGTCAAACTCAGTAAGGCGTTCATTTTCTTCTTCCAGTCTCTCCGGACTTGCCGAATAAGCCTCTATTATTTGATTTTGATAAATAAAAAATGATTCTTTCATTTCATCAAGGTCGATAAGTCGAACCTGTAAACACGGTTTTTTTGTATCATCCGTTAGGCAAGCATTAGCTAAGTTATGAAGAGTATTAATGCGATTATGTTGCACATTACGGAGTGCTTCTAACTTCTTAAGTTGCGTACTTGGGGCTCCCTGGTGGTCCAGATAGGAGAGTTGTCTGGAATTTAACGGTGTCAGATGTGGACTGTAATTTTAAGGGAATAAGGTCATAGGCTAAGCTGGTACAAGGGATTCTGAAATGGTCTAGTTTACCTTCTAGGTTAGTGTAGCAATAAACAAATGTATGTAAGGTAAAAATAATGCATTTTCACTTACCATTTTTATACAGGAAGTGGAACTCATGGGAGGACGTGCTGTTCAACCGTATTTTTTGCACCCCACATGAATGTGGTAGGAGAGTCGCTAACACGCGTGTATTATCGTTCGAAGGCGAAACGGTTCTCTGTGGTCCGGCAGCAGGTATCGCTGCTGCGTTCATTCTCCCACATGGCGCCCAGTGGCGTCGTTAATCCATAGGCGTAGAAGAAAAGGAATAAGTAGGAAGGAATGAGATTACGAAGGTCCATATTAAAGGAACTAGGAACCTTAGTAATTCAAAATGCATTTTATGTAAAGTAAATTAATTATAGCAAATTGTAATATTTGCCTCTAAAACCGCGGGAGTTTCAAATGCAAATAACCCAGTAATTTTAAGTACTTAATTAGTTAATTAATACTAAATAAACAAAAAATAGAAAATGCTCTAGTGAATCACCAAATAGCCTAATTCGAACCAATTTGGTAAATTATAGTAAAAAGAACATATTTACAGAAAGGAAGGCGGGACGAACCATTTCCCACCCCCCTGAGAATGCCCAGGGGCATTTCAGAGAGTTTAATCTGTAGGCAGGGCGCATAGTTTTACCAAAGGCCGTTTGTAGGTACCTTTAGTAGTCTTTACAATAGCAACCCGTGGAACATTATCAGAACCTTTAATAAGGTCTTCAATGCGGCCTAGGGGCCAATCCAATGGAGTGGAATTTTCATCTTTGATCAGTACCATAGTACCAATATCAATGGAAGCAAGAGGTTGGTGCCATTTGGCTCGCTGTTGCAAAGTGTGCAAATATTCGCGATGCCAGCGAATCCAAAAATCGCGGTGCATTCTTTGCAACAGTTGCCACCTGGACAGCCTGTTTAACGCAATATCGCAGTAGTTTGGATCGGGTATTGTACCTGGAGGCCTCAAATTTAAAAAATTATTAGGAGTCAAGACCGCCAGATCAGTAGGATCGGTGCTTAAGGCACATAAAGGACGTGAGTTCATTATGGCTTCAACTTGGGTTAAAACCGTATTTAATTCCTCATAGGTGAGTATTTGATTTCCAACTACCCTGTGAAGATGAGTCTTTAAAGATTTAATGTTTGATTCCCAAATGCCTCCCATGTGGGGAGCAGCAGGTGGGTTAAAAGACCAAACTATACCTTCCCCCTTCACGCAATCAGAAAAAATTTGTCGCAAGTATTTTTCAGAGGCCACGAAGTTGGTCCCGCAGTCTGAAGAGATCTTTGAGCATAGTCCTCTTCTAGCTATGAAGCGGCGCAGAGCAGCCAGAAAGGCTTCTGATGTCATATCAGAGACTAACTCTAAATGCACGGCTTTAACAGCGCAACAGATAAATAAACAGACATATGCTTTCATGGTTTTTGCACCTCTGGTCCGACCAAGAGTAATCGTGAACGGACCACAAAAATCTATACCTACATTTTCGAACACCTTTGCTTCGGAAACTCTAAATTTCGGTAGGTTACCCATAGGGGGTTGAAGGGAGTTAGGTTTAGTTTTCCAGCAAGTATGGCAAGAACTTAAAACTTTTCTCACTACCTTTTTAGCAGACAATACCCAGAAGTTTTGCATTAGTAAAAAAGTTGTGGTCTGTATACCACAATGAAGATTGCTGCGATGCAAATCTAAAATCAGTAATTCAGTGAATTTTGCACTAGAAGGCAAAAGAATTGGAAATTTTTTATCGTATGATAAATTTGAATGGCATAAACGGCCTCCAACACGAAGCAAATCGTAGCTTTCATTATGCAAAAATGGACATAATTTTTGAAAAGCTTTTGGAAGCTGTTTCTTATCTTTTAGTAATTCAATTTCTTTTTGGAAAGAAAAAGATTGTACGCATTTCGAAATAAAAAGTAAGCTTTTGTAGTAATCCTGATTTGTAAGGTAATCAGTAGCAAAATTGTATGAGGGATTTTTAAACTTTTGTAACCCTCGCAAAAAGTAAGCAACTATTCTCTTAATTTTAAAAAGAGAACTGTATTTTTCAAACAAGTTGTTTACATAATATTCAACTGTTTGTTCGCAAGTAAAAACGTTAAAAATATTTTTTCGCTGTTCTTCCAAAACTGCATTCCCATCGTAAGTAACTGTCATAAAATCCCAAGTATTTGTAGGTTGGTTTAGAAAAGAAGGCCCTTCTAACCAAAAATAAAATCTTTGTAAATCAGAGGGATACATTTCCCTAGTACCGCAGTCAGCAGGATTTTGTTCAGTAGGAACATAATGCCAAAACTCAGGGCTAATTCTTCCTTGTATATAGGCAGTTCTATTCGAAACAAATGTTTTAAATTTGTGAGGAGATCCCTGAATCCAAGATAAGGTCACTGTGCTATCAGTAAAAGCAAGAATTTTATCAAATTTAATTTTTTCCGAGAACGTTTCTAGTAAAAAATCCATTAATTTAGCCAACAAAACAGCTCCTAAAAGCTCTAGTCTTGGTAAAGTTAGTTTACGACGCAACGGTGCGACTCTAGATTTACTACAAACAAAAAAAACTTTAATGTTTCCATCAGAATAAAAAATTCGAATATAAGCGACAGCACAATAGGCCCGTTCTGAACTATCGCAAAATCCTACTAGCTGGATTTGACTAGCATTAGGCAAAATTATTTGACGAGGAATTTTAACAGAATGCAAAAACTTTAATTCATTTTTAAATTTTTCCCATTTAAAAACAATTTCCGGACTGACAGGGTCGTCCCAGTTTAAGTCTTCTGCCCAGCAGTATTGAACAATTAATTTTAAAATTAAAACTATTGGCGCCAAAAAAGACAGAGGGTCGTAAATGCGGGCCAAATTACTTAAAATTGTTCTTTTAGTGCATGTTTGGAGAGAACAGTCGAAAGTATAAAAAAATTCATCAGTATGAGGGTTCCAATTTAAACCGAGAATTTTCAAAGTTGAATTTTCAGCATCTAAATCGAGAGAAAGAGCCTTCATCGAAATGTGTGACTCAGGAAGATCGGATAGTAACTCGGGACAATTGCTCGCCCATTTACGCAATTCGAATCCACCTCGGCTAAGTAGCTCGATTAATTGATTTTTCATCTCAGTGGCCTTAAAAAAGTCATCACTTCCCGAAATCACATCATCGACAAAAACTGCCTCCTCAATGATTTTTGAGGCAAGAGGAAGGTCCTCATGCTCTCTAGCAAGTTGCAGCAAAGTTCTGATAGCCAAAAAGGGGCTACAAGAGACCCCGAATAAAACTCTATTTATTTCGAAGTCTTGAATAGGCTGGTTAGGATCAAACCTCCAAACTATTCTTTGAAAATTAGTTTGACTAGGGTCAACTAAAATCATCCTGTACATTTGACGGATGTCGCAACAAAAGCAAAATTTATGCAAACGATAAAGTAATAAAATTTTTTGTAAGTCCCTTTGTAAAGGGGGCCCAGTATAAACAGCGTTGTTGAGCGAGATTTTGCCAGGGGCGTGCATGCTCGCATCAAAAACCACCCTCAGGGGGGTGCTAGTAGAATCTTTTTTAAACACCGCATGGTGTGCAATATAAAAATGATTTGAAATTTCGGTCGGCAAAGGTGCAGAAACCGGTTGCATATGATTATTATCTAAATAATCTTGTAAAACAGAGCTGTAGGCAGCATAAAAATCAGGGTTTTGTAGCAATTTCTTCTCAAGGGAGAAAAAACGACGTACGGCAATGGATCGAGTGTCGCCAAAATCTGGAGCAGTAACTTTAAATGGTAAAGATACAATATATCTCCCCTCCTCATTTTTTGAGGTAGTTTTCAAAAAATAATTTTCGCAAAACTCATCTTCGGATTCAATGGCCTTGACATTAGGTATGTCATCTATTTGCCAAAATCGTTGTAGATTTTTATCTAAATTGACAAAAGAATCGTTCATTGACGTAGTAAAAAATGTTTTAATTTGATTTGTAGTTGAAGGTGAAAGTGAAAGATTGCCCATTATTCCCCAACCAAAAATAGTATTAATGCAGACGGGGTTGTTGGGTCCCGTAGACAAACGACCATCTAGCAAAATGTAAGGGTACACATCGCCGCCCAACAATAAATCAATTTTATCGCTTTTATTAAAGCCTGGGTCAGCTAGTTCTAAGTTGGCGAGAAAAGGAAAACTTTTAATCGAAAATGAGGAATGAGGTAAATCACTACAAATTTTATCGAGTATTATCGCATCAAAATTAAAAACAAAATTATTATCACGCAAAGAGGATATATTGCAATTAATTCCAGATTTTGCCGAAGTTGTCATTCGATCTAAGCTTTGTAGAGTCCTGGCAATATTAAATTTAGGAAGGCCCAAACTATCAGCACATGACTTAGATATAAATGAAGATTGAGCACCAGAGTCACAGATGGCGCGCACTGTGTGCCAATTTTGAAAAACATCCTGTATTTGTATTAAAGCGGTACAGAGAAGTACTTCGCGATCATTTAAAGACATACCAGTAACAATGGTGTTAGTGGTTCTATTAAATTCGGTAGCCACGGGGCTCCTCGGGGGTTGCACTGCAGAAGTAGAGGGGCTACTCGCAGAACTAGGTGTAGAATTAATAGGAAAAAAATGTAAGAGACTGTGATGAAATTGGCCACAATGTAAACATCTTTTTTCTGATTTGCATTGTTGGGGTAAATTATGCTTTGAGGCCAAACAGTTGACACACGCTTTATGTTGTTTAACAATCTCAAAACGTTGCTGGGGAGTTTTCGCCAAAAAATTAGGACATCTGTATATTATATGATCGCCACTTTTACAGAGAAAACAAAATTTTTGAGGGTTTGGAGTATTATTTAAGCCACTTTGGCCATTTGGAGACTGGGAGGCATTTTTGGAGGCTCTCTGAGTATTAGCAAACAAAGCAGATCGATTTTGAAACTTTGCTTGATTTTTCTGACTTGAAATTGACAAATCTTTATTTTTTAAGTAATCTTGAGTTTGTTGTATTTGTTCCAACGCAATGCAATGGCTAGAAACAAAAGCACGAATTTTATCATAAGAGGGGATCTCATTGGAGCAATAATTTTGCTCAAATGCCTTGCGCGTGGTTGGGTCCAACCTATCCAAGAGCATTTGTGCCATAATATAATCCCAAAACTCCGTTTTAAAACCCATGACTTTTAAAGCACTTAAGTTTTTCGAAAAACAATCAAGCAAATTCCTCAAATTCGTAGCATTCTCTTTAGTAAGAGGAGAGAAGCCTTCAATTGCCTTCCAGTGAAGGTAAGCTTGTAATCGTTTATTTGTATACCTATCCACCAAGGTGTGGTAGGCATTTAAATAATTTTCAGCAAGGATAGGAATGTCAGAAATGACATCCAGGGCAGGGCCCTTTAAATTAGAAAAAAGCAAATTGAATTTTTCAAAGTTTCCCAGCGACCTATTATTGTGCACGGTAGCATTAAAGGCTTGCAAAAAGGTTGGAAACTCCTTAAATTCCCCTTGAAAAAGAGGTATTTTTATCCTAGGCAGTAAACCATGCTGGTCTGTGGAGGCACAGGGACTGCCCATGGGATTTATCGTACTGCTCAAAAGCCCTCCATCTTCAAAGGGTAGTTCGAAAAGTTCGTAAAATATAGTGGAAATCTCGTCACAGCGTTTGCAAAAGTCCATAAACACTTTGTTTTCTACTACTAAGCGATCCTCATCAGAGGCTACCAACGTCAACAAAGTATTATGGTGCTTTTCAAAATCTTTTTTGATTTTTGACAATGTCCGAAATTTGACTTTAAAGCCGCTGTGATAGGCAGGGTCATTTTTTGCGAGGGTCGCGGATTCAATGATCAAATTTAGCTGTGAAATCGCACTATAGCGCAAGGCTTTAGCCTTTAAAATTTTATCCGAACTAGACATGATTTAAAAAAAAATCCAAAAAATAATTGACAAAAATTAGGTAAACTGAAAAAAAAATCAAAATTTGGACACCCTGTATAAATATTAATGTCCTACGTTTAATTACAATAATCAAACTATAAGCGCACAAAAGTAAAGAAAATACCCGATGCAAACTAATGATAACAAAAAAACTTGTGTATAAGTTTTTTTATCTTCGCCTCGCGAATTCAAATAAGTAGGTACCTACTATGTACTAAATTTAAAAATAAATACCTACAAATCAAAAGCATTTAATTTGGTAAAACTATTTATCTGCCTTTACACGAAAACAAATTCTCAAGTTAAGAATTAAATTTCCTTCAAAATTTATTATGCACGCAAAAAATGGATACAATCATAGCCATTTGCAGACAGATATTATAATAGTAAATTAGAAATAGATATATTCATAGCAATTTTTACGCAAAAACGAATATAGTAAAGCATCCGCAATCGGATATAGTCATAGCAATTTGCAATAAGCAAAAATGAATATGGCAATTTGGAGATTTTTTTTCGAGCAAATTGGATATAATTATAGCAATCCACAAATGTGAAGGCACAACGGCTAAAATAATAGCACTTTGCAGACACTATTTTAAACTATTTCCAGTGACAAACAAAAAAACACCCAAATTCCATACGGTTTTTTTTTTACAAAAAAGAAACGAAAAAACTTGATTTATTCGAAACAAAAAAAAAGCATAGTAGTTTACAGATTTTATCTGTGTTTGGTTTTTCGCATGAAAAGGCTAAATTTATTGTTAAAAATATTTAATTTTTACACAAAAAAAATCGCAAAATGTATTTTAGAAACCTAGGGGTTTTCTAAAGTAGGCATGTAAGAAAAACAAGGGTTTTTCTTGCATTTGTTTTTACACAAAAAAAAAATCGCAAAATGTATTTTAGAAACCTAGGGGTTTTCTAAAGTAGGCATGTAAGAAAAACAAGGGTTTTTCTTGCATTTGAAACCAGTAAAAAAGGCATTTAGGAAAAACAAGGGTTTTTCTTGCATTTGAAACCAGTAAAAAAAAACTAACCTAAAAAGGCAAAAAAACGATTCCAGAAATCCGGCTCGAAGGACCAAAAATGGGGCTCCCTGGTGGTCCAGATAGGAGAGTTGTCTGGAATTTAACGGTGTCAGATGTGGACTGTAATTTTAAGGGAATAAGGTCATAGGCTAAGCTGGTACAAGGGATTCTGAAATGGTCTAGTTTACCTTCTAGGTTAGTGTAGCAATAAACAAATGTATGTAAGGTAAAAATAATGCATTTTCACTTACCATTTTTATACAGGAAGTGGAACTCATGGGAGGACGTGCTGTTCAACCGTATTTTTTGCACCCCACATGAATGTGGTAGGAGAGTCGCTAACACGCGTGTATTATCGTTCGAAGGCGAAACGGTTCTCTGTGGTCCGGCAGCAGGTATCGCTGCTGCGTTCATTCTCCCACATGGCGCCCAGTGGCGTCGTTAATCCATAGGCGTAGAAGAAAAGGAATAAGTAGGAAGGAATGAGATTACGAAGGTCCATATTAAAGGAACTAGGAACCTTAGTAATTCAAAATGCATTTTATGTAAAGTAAATTAATTATAGCAAATTGTAATATTTGCCTCTAAAACCGCGGGAGTTTCAAATGCAAATAACCCAGTAATTTTAAGTACTTAATTAGTTAATTAATACTAAATAAACAAAAAATAGAAAATGCTCTAGTGAATCACCAAATAGCCTAATTCGAACCAATTTGGTAAATTATAGTAAAAAGAACATATTTACAGAAAGGAAGGCGGGACGAACCAGTACTCATTGTAATGTTTTGAAAAAACTCCGTTAAAACAGGTGAACGATTAGTTTCCGAAATTTTTAATATTTAAAAATTAAAAGCGTTTAAAAAGAAAAGAAAATAGGCGATAAAAAATGTAAACAAGTCTCATTTACCTCTCTAATATCGTGGTGTTGGAATCTTTTCCTACGTGCAGTCGACGCCAAGCCAAAAAGAGGTAGGAAATGCGCGAAAACAATGCGCGTTCGGTACTTTTTTACTTGTTATTTTTACTGCTAGCACAGCAAAAGATCAAAGTCATGCGTATTTATTAAAAATTTTATTTTTAACAAAATGCGATTTAGACTTTAATTTTTCCCGGAGTCCTGTTATCAGGCTCGAACCTGGACCAAATGGTGAGGTTAGGCCTTCTGTAGAAAATAAAATATACCGAAGGACCACTCGAGATAGCTCGAGAAAAACGTGGGGGAGTTAAGAGGGACTGTATCTTTCCACAGGGCTCCAACAGGGAAAAAAGAGCCTAAAAACTTAAATACTAAAAATAGCGAAGCAATGAAAAATTATCCAGAAACGACTTACCATTCGATGTCTTTTGTAGCTACTTGGCTGGCCAGCCCGATTATACGCGAAGTACCAGACTCTCCATGGTTCTATAGTTCAAAATGTTCCAAACACTAATATCTAATAAACTAAAGCGTAAAATTAATAGTTTCCACAATTTTAATAGAAAATAATAGCGGTGCGGTGACTTTCCTTGCACGTGGCGCGTGGTTGAGTTGTTCGCTCAGACAATCGGCGTTTTCGTCTGCTAGGCCGAATTTAGCCGCTTATCTCAAATCCTTCATTGCTGGAAGAAGCGCGCGAAGTTTAAATTTAAAATATGGAAAGATATAGCGTAAAGTAAATCAAAATAATATTCTAAAAACGCTTGTAAGCGTAGAAAATGTAACCCAAAAATATTTAAAAACTAAGAGAGATAGCTTCTCTAATTTTAAGTGAAAATTAGAGAATATAATTATTTACAAAAATAAAAACAAGTTGGGAAACTTGTTCAAACATGGACTGATAAAATAAAAATTTAATGAGAATTTTCGGATTTAATTTGTAGTTTATCATTCCATGTTAAATTTGAAAATTTGAAAGCAAATCTCTCAAAAACTAATCGATGGATTTTCGAAATTTTTACACGGTTGTAAAGATATTCAAGAGAATGTTACTTCACCTAGCAAGATGACGCCAGAAAAAGGCCGGTGCAAACCATTTTATCTTAGATATGCCCCCAACACCTAGGTGTCACCTAGCTATTCCTGGTCTAGGGGGATGTTAGTAAAAATGGCTGTCGGTAACTCAAAAACCGGAAGACCAATTTTTACCAACTTTTGTACAAAAATTATGCAGTACCCATGGATAAGGCCATAATTTTTTTGCCAGGGGGTAGTAGGGGGTTCAAATATTTTCAAAAATCATTATTTTGGGAACCAGAGCAGCTAGAAAAATGAATTTGTCAAAGTTCGATTAAGAATTATATATTTAACAGTATTTGTCATAACGCTAAGTTTGCCAGAGTCGCGTTTGAGTTATAAAAAATGTTTAAAACATCAAATCATACCAACCACAGCAACTAAAACTTGTCAAGGCGTCAAAGTGTAGTCACAAGTTTTGGAAAAAATGAAAATTGAGTATATCTTAAGAACGACAGCAGCTAGATAGTAACATAGTTTCCGCAAATTGATTACGTGCCTATTAGCGTCAATATTTTTCCATTTACGAGTTTTGAAATTTTTATTTTGTTATTTATTATTGATAAATATTATACATAATAAATAAAGATTTTGAACAGTTTACTTTAAAAAATATTTTCTCAGTACCCAAAATGTATTATTTTTGTAGAATTCCAGTGATATGTTCTTTGTTTTTTAGGAGCTATTGTTATTGAAATTTAATCCGGATGGTAAATGGTGGCTGGAAGAATGCAGAGAAATGGCAGGTCCTATTATATCTTTGCGATATATAGATGTTACTGGAGACGGAATCAAAGAATTAGTCGTTTTTTCATCCAAAGGTGTTCATATATTACAAGTAAGTAACTATAATCGGAATGATATCTTGTAAAGTAACTTCTCAATTACATTGATCGCTAGTAATGTAATAAGCTTATTACGTAACTATTTTGTTTAAAACAGCAATATGTTCGAAGAAATCCTTTGTCAGCATAGCACGCAAAACGCCATAATGTGCTGTAAAAATTCTAACAATTTTAAATACATGTATAATGTTATACAGGGTGTTTCCTAAACATTGGTAAAACATCATCCTTCATCATCAGCTTAAGACTTTTTTTGTCTTTTGCCAATTTTTGTACTTCGTTACCGAACTGCTAGTGTTTAAGTTTTAGTGTCTTCAGTTTTGCTTATTTTGCTTAAATTACGCTATAGGGTTTACATGATTAACCAAACAAATTTCTTCAAAAAATTTATAAGGTGATATTTCTTTCAGAGGTCATGCTTCATTTTTAGCCGCTGAATTTTGTTCCGATGTGGTCAATTCTGAAATACAATATGAATTCTTTATTCTGTCCATAAACTTTTTAGTTCTTAAAATTTCTTTATGCCTGTTACCGTTATACCGATTTCTTAAATTTGCTTATTACAAAAAAATTGGTATTTTTTCTTCATCACAACAGCGGCGCATCGAAATTGTAAATTGTTTAAAAAATCCTGGATCGGTTCAATAAAAATCTCTTTTTTGTGGGTTTATGACGTTTCGGTTTATTTAACAATCATCAGACATACACTAAAATGGAAATTTCTACACTTTTTATATATTTAAAGATTTTTTTAGATAATACAATAATTTATGATAAAAAATAACATAACAAAGTACATTTACGCAAAAAGACAAAAAAAAAATAATTTAAAATAAAATAGCAAAACTTCGCAGTATGATAAAAGAAATTAATTAATTTTTTTAATTCCTTTAAAATATAGGTTTTTCCCTAATTTCTCTCTTTTTGCTTATCATTGTTGTATATTTTGTCTCATCTGTATTTATAATTTAATAGCAATTTTTGCATTAATTATTTTGAAGCGATCGATGCGATGTGGTGGTTTCAAAGTCTGTTTTAGATTTAAATAGATGGGTAAAATTATCAATTTTTTTTAAAATCTATGTATTCATTTTTGGTTTGACAATTTTATACTGGTTTGGTAAGCAAATTATAGATTGTTTAATTATTTTTCTATATATAGGTATAATTTCTTTTTAAATTTATTATTTGTCTTTATTTTAATTTTGTATAATTTAGTTTTGAAAAATATTACTTAAGACTTACTTAAATTTATTGCGTTGGGGTGTTTTATGATTTGAATCATTTCATGAATTGTTCTTTTATGATAGTTATTTTCTTTTAAAAGGATTTCTGCATTTTCAAAATTAAAATTGTGCCAATTTGGATGCCCTTGATATGTTAACGCTGTTTTACTCTCATTCTGACCAAAATTTAATCAGCTCGTAAGAGTGTCGACCACTATTTTACCTAAACATTTTATGAAAATCGGTTTAACGGTTTAGGCGCTATCGTGTTACGGACAGAAATAATATACACACACTCATACACACACACACACACACACACACACACACAGACATCACGACGATATTGCTAAGATAGGTCAAAATACACCCAAATAACACATTTTCGGCGTTATCGCAAAAAAAAAATTCATCGAAAATAATACCTTCTCTAGCCATTGCTATGCGGGCTAGGGAGGTAAAAATTTATATATATAAATGTAGAACTTTCCATTTTATTATGTCTGATGATGGTTAAATAAACCGGAACGTCACAAACGAACAAAAAAGAGATTTCTATTGACCGATTCCCAGGATTTTAGCTCACACATATACTATACTATAGTAGTGTGAGCTATAGTGATTTTTTCAAGAAAAAAAAAGTTGCTCCGATTTCAAAATTTTTTATATATCTTTGCGTTTCAGATGATTTTGAAACTTTTTTGTCTGTCTGTCTGTCTGTATGTCTGTCTGTAACGACCAACGCGCATAACTCAAGAACCGCTTGCCCGATTTTAATGAAATTTGGCAGCTAGGCTGAGTCTTGGGTCGAGATGGTCCCATTTAAAAATGAACAAAATCCACCGAACACAAGCCAAATAAAAGCATAATGAAATTTGGCAGCTAGGCTGAGTCTTGGGTTGAGATGGTCCCATTTAAAAATGAACAAAATCCACCGAGCACAAGCCAAATAAAAGGGTGGGGGTAGATTTCAAAAATCAGAGTTTATGTTAAAATACGGCGTGTGTGATATCAAACGAAAGGTAATTGAGTCTGGAGTTATAAAAAATAAACTTTAGTTAAAAAAAAGGGTGGGGGTAGATTTGAAAAATTAGATTTTAAGTGAAAATATGGCGTGTGTGTTATCAAACCAAAGGTAGTTGAGTCTGGAGTTAAACAAAATACATTTTAGTTTTTTTTTAAAGGGTGGGGGTAGATTTCAAAAATTAGAGTTTAAGTCAAAACATGGCTTGTGTGGTATTAAACGAAAGGTAATTGAGTCTGGAGTTCAATAAAATATATTTCAGTTTTTAGTTATATTAGCTCACGCGTACACTATAACTATAGTACCTAGTGTGAGCTTAGGTGTCCATAGATTGGCAGAGTATTTTAAAATATGTTAAATCTACGGGAAGGCTCAATCACGTCTCTATACTTTTACACAGGTTGCTACAGAATTTGACCAGCCATGTGAAGTAAACTGGACGACTGTAGCTACGTCACCGCTTTGTCATAAAACAAATGGCTTACGGCAACGCGATGACGCACGGTGGTCAGCTTGTCGGTTCTGAACGATCGAAATTATTTTATGGTTTTAGTTTTGACAAATTTATGCTGAAAGTTAGGTACTGTGCATTCTGGAGATGGTACAGTCGCCTCCAAAAAAACTGTTACATATCGATTTTTTCCTGTTAAGCAAAAAACTTGAAAAATTGATACTTTGAGAGTGTGTACGTAACTAGCTTATAGTTTTTAGCTCACACATATACTATACTATAGTAGTGTGAGCTATGGTGATCCTAATTTTTTTGAGAAAAAAAAAGTTGCTCCGATTTCAAAAATTTTTATATATCTTTGCGTTTTAGATGATTTTGAAACATTTTTGTTGCGCCGTCTGTCTGTCTGTCTGTCTGTCTGTCTGTCTGTCTGTCTGTCTGTCAGTCTGTATGTCTGTCTGTAACGACCAACGCGCATAACTCAAAAACCGCTTGGCCGATTTTATTGAAATTTGGTACCTAGGCTGGGTCTTGGGTCGAGACGGTCCCATTTAAAAATGAACAAAATCCACCGAACACAAACCAAATAAAAGGGTGGGGGGTAGATTTCAAAAATTAGAGTTTATGTGAAAATATGGCGTGTGTGATATCAAACGAAAGGTAATTGAGTCTGGAGTTAAACAAAATACATTTTAATTTATTTAAAAAAAAGGGTGCGGGTATATTTCAAAAATTAGAGTTTAAGTGAAAATATGGCGTGTGTGATATCAAACGAAAGGTAATTGAGTCCGGAGTTTAACAAATAACATTTTAGTTTTTGCTTTTTTTAAGGGTGGGGGTAAATTTTAAAAATTTGAGTTTAAGTCAAAATATGGCTTGTGTGGTATCAAACAAAAGGTAATTTAGTCTGGAGTTGAATAAAATATATTTCAGTTTTTAGTTATATTAGCTCACACGTAAACTATAACTGTAGTACCTAGTGTGAGCTTAGGGGCCCATATATTGGCAGAGTATTTTATTTAATATAGCTTTTTTTATAAAAATTTAACTAAATTTATTAATCTTGCTATACTATACAATTTTTACCGTGCACTGATATTCTTTATCGTAGTCTTTATATTCACTATTTTCACATACATAGTTTAAAACGGATTGATTTTTATCCTGTGAAACCGGTGTTTTGTGCCAGATTTTAAATAAATTACGTCGGCCAATCCTATGCGTCAACGCTGAAACAATAAATCATAGCTAATACATCGGCAAGAAGCGGCAGCTGAATGTAGCAACCCTTGATACATGATTGAAATAATAAAGTCACAAACGCAATCGATACGTACCGATCCAGCCTTTTTCAGTCCAATATATATAATATATATTTGAAAAATTATAATAAATCAATACAAAAAAAGACTTTGCAAATAGTTTAATAGTAAAAATTAAAGATACTAACCCATATTTTAAATATACGTGAAGAAATCACCATATAATCTCTTGTTTACCAACTTGGAGCACTTTTGAAAATCGCCTTTCCACGCGGAATATGTGCGGATTATTATGCAGGCTATCAAACGGCCTATGACTTGTCGTAACAAGTGACAATGAGTTAGTTGATCGATTGGGGTCTACTAATAAGGTAATTGGGCACTTTTTTAAGACTAAGTAGTTATGATAGAAAATAGTTCGATATTGAGGTTTCGATCGTCCAAATTAGACAAGCTGACCTCCGTGTGACGTAGATATTTATTCTGATTGCTACGACATTACAGAGTTGGCCAGTCGGGTTCAATTACCTTTCAGTTTTTTGGAGGTAACCTGTGTTATAAAGCCTTTGAGGCTCAGTATAGTATTTATTTATTCAAAATCTACGGGCAACCCCTTTAACAAAAAAAGTAAATTACGTGGTCAAGTAAAAAAAATAGTCATTAAACAATTGCATCAGTATAAACATAAACAGATGCATACAAAAGTGTCAACTTCTTTTACATTTAGGTTGTTATCACAGGTTAATCACTAATAAGTCTCTGAGCACTTAATTTTATAGATCTAACCGACAAGTTAAAAATACTCTGCCAATATATGGGCCCCTAAGCTCACACTAGGTACTATAGTTATAGTGTACGTGTGAGCTAATATAACTAAAAACTGAAATATATTTTATTCAACTCCAGACTAAATTACCTTTTGTTTGATACCACACAAGCCATGTTTTGACATAAACTCAAATTTTTGAAATATACCCCCACCCTTAAAAAAAACAAAAACTAAAATGTATTTTGTTAAACTCCGGACTCAATTACCTTTCGTTTGATATAACACACGTCATACTTTCACTTAAACTCTAATTTTTGAAATATACCCCCACCCTTTTTTTAAAATAAATTAAAATGTATTTTGTTTAACTCCAGACTCAATTACCTTTCGTTTGATATCACACATGCCATATTTTCACATAAACTCTAATTTTTGAAATCTACCCCCACCCTTTTATTTGGTTTCTGTTCGGTGGATTTTGTTTATTTTTAAATGGGACCATCTCGACCCAAGACCCAGTCTAGGTACCAAGTTTCATTAAAATCGGCCAGGCGGTTTTTGAGTTATGCGCGTTGGTCGTTACAGACAGACATACAGACAGACAGACAGACAGACAGACGGCGCAACAAAAAAGTTTCAAAATCATCTGAAACGCAAAGATATATAAAAATTTTTGAAATCGGAGCAACTTTTTTTTCTCGAAAAAATTAGGATCACCATAGCTCACACTACTATAGTATAGTATATGTGTGAGCTAATACTTATTTGATTATAGGTTTAAAAGGCTAGTTAATTGCGTGAAAGACAAATCTAACATCAGTATTTACTTAAGGGTCTAAAATGCTAAAGTCCTTAAAGCTTGGTCTAGATTTTGGTTAACTTATTTCTTTGCCTTGAAAGTAATGCCGGTTTTCCGCCAAACGGACAAAACACATAAACTCGTGTCAAATAAAACAAAACTGAAACTTTTGGCCAACTTTTTCAAGACGGGAGTGTTTTGCGACAGTTGGAGTTTTGTTATTCGAGTCCCGTTTGGAAGCGGTAACATCAAACGGTTTTGACTACTTTCGACGAGTTTTAAAACTCGCGTCTGTTTAGTGGAAAGGGTCGTGTTGAGTTTTTTTATATTCTACTTTTATTTCGTTGTGCTAGTCTGGCTACCACTTTTGTACCAAATTGATAGGTAAGTAAATATAAGTATTTTAAGAAATTTGTTTCCAAACGCTCGATAAATTTATTAGATATATACCTACAAGTAAATTGTTTTTTCCAGAAATTCCAGATCATGACTGAAAACTTCCAAAAAAAGAGTGGACCACTGAACATGTCGGTTGAATCGAAAAAAATGTGTTCTGACTAGCGACTACCAGTGGAAAAGGACCAAAAACAAAAACAAAACTCAAACAAAACCTAGTCCGCTTGATGGAAACAAGAGTTTTGGGTTTGTCTTCGATTTGTTTTTGTTTTTTGGAAACTAGAAAACACAAACTCAACTGTCCGTTTGGTGGAAAACCGTTCTAATACAGTCGAACCTCTATAACTCGAACCTGAAGGGACAACCAAAACAGTTCGAGTTATGGAGAGTTCGAATTATAGAAACTCGAGTTAAAGAAGTTTAAATACGTGTAAAAAGTGCAGGGACCACTTAAAAGGTTCGAGTTATAGAGATGTTCGAGTTATAGAGGTTCGAGCTAGAGAGGTTCGACTGTAGTTTTTAATATTTATATAATTGTTTATAAATACCTTACAATATATGCCACCTGTTTTCGTTGTCACAATGTCATTATGTCGCAGCTATATTTAAACCTCTAAACGTCACCAGGAGATCTCCAATAAAATCGGTGAAAGTCAGTGTCAGCTGTCCGCTATATTTTACATGTTAATTATTTAGACAAGTTAGCGATGATAAAACCGATTTTCAATTCTTTTGGTGGATGTATCTGAAAACAGATTCTGATATATCTTGCGTTTTTTACAATATTTAAATATTGATACGTATTTAATAAGGTAATGCATTTACAGATATAGTTTGAAGTTATTTATGTATTATTTAGCTTTGAAAATTTTTGTATATATGTTTTTTTATCGATCGTGGATTATTTCTACAGTTTTTCGAACTTTAAACAGCCCCTCAGGGGTGGTACTACAATTTGAGACTATTTTTAACGACAATTCTATGACTGCACGGACTGAATTTCCAAAAAATGACAGTTCGTTAGAAATTTATTAAGTGGTTTTTCTTTATTTTTAAAGCTAATTTGAATTTATGTAAGTTAAAACTCACTGAGATGCTTATTGTGCTATTGAACCTTAGTGTAAACCAAATTTTTGCCGTAATTTAACCTGTAAGTATTAAAAAAATCAACTTAAGCGAGTCGGTATCAAGTTCATAGACTTTAGTACTAGACCTTGGTTTAAGTGCTAAGTTTTAAGATTTTATGAAATACTGGTGTAAAGGTTTGATAATTCCTGAGAGTTCTTGATGAACCATTGAATGTTATCAATTCAAGAAGTTACTGTAATAAAGCTCATACTTTCTACATTTAAGGTAATGATTATTAGCATTTGAGGGTTGTATAGTCCATATTTCCTAATTAAAATAAACGTAATTAGAAGAATTAATTTAGCCAAACTATTAAAATATACTCTGTTGGGAATTTGGGATTTGTTGGGTCGATTTTCTTAATACTCGGAGTCTGTCCTAATCTAAAAGCTCATTCATCATTTTTGTATATCTTTCATACCTACTGATGCATTTTGACCGACTTTTTTCGTTTTAGCATGAACCTGATTACATATCCGAAGTTTTGAAGAAAAAGATACAGGCTCTAACTATTCCCGACATTGATAAACTAAAAATATGAGAGAACAACGGCAAGAATTCGATGGTTTTGCCGTAAGAGTTTTTTTATATATCTTTTTAGGAGTAAAACATCATTGCTCATAGTGAATAGGAACTGTAAGTTGTTTTACTACCCTGTGGTTGTTAAAAAAAAATTACACGTCATTTTTATTTTTCATTGTTTTACGTAAAAACCTTTCTGTTTGTGAATTAGTTTTTGACATTTTTTTTTACACAAGCTGGTTCATTCATATAGAATTAGAAAGTGTAGTGTTATAATCAAACATTTTGTATCTACTATAATTTACTAACGGTGTGCACTTAATCTGCACAACCCTGTATACATACAATTTCTGTTTTTAAATAAGACTGATATTTTTAATAAAAGAAGAATAATGAACTCACGAGCCTTTTTTAAATTAAATTACCGTACTAAATGCTGGTTATCTCCCTGTCTTTATAGGTAAGTAAATGTCGTATATGAAACACAGGCTTACTTATTTCCATAGCAACCACTCCACAACTCAACGCTACATGCTTATATACAAACAAAAAATGTCTTTGTTGCTCGACCTAGACCTTTTCGTGTTATGCTAGTTTAGCTTGATTTGTTACCTAAGCTCGTTAAACATTCTGAGTCGTTAATTAAAGCTGTTTTTTTAATGGTAATTTTGTGTATAGAGTGCGGTTATTTCTAACATACCTTTAATGGGACAATTCATTCTGCAAACAAAACTTTATCTGGGTATTTTGCCACTACATTTTTTGTGAACCACTGCATTTATCTCAGCAAAATTAAAATAACTAACTTGTCAGTGGTTTTTTCGAAGAAATATATTTTGTTGGTATACTGGCAAAATTCACTAAGTCAAAAAAGACATTTTTGAGAAAATCAAATTTTAAAAATTTCGAAATTAGCAACAATTTTGCGACTTTGATTTAATTTAGAATCTGCTGAATGTTACATCATTGAAGCACTGGATATTAAACTACGTAAGCATATAAAAAAAATTATTGTTTTTTGAATTTTTCTTTAAATTTTTTACACATTTTTCTGAAACAGTGCACTGACTTAATGTATTTTACTTGAAAAAAAATATGACTTGATTAGTTTTGCTTGTATACATGTTATTGTTGGCCTACCTAATGTCACTATATAACGAAGTTCCTTGTTAGTGGATTTTGCCAGAATAGCGACGATATTAGCCTAATAAAATTAAACTGACCTATCATTTAATTACAAAAACATCAATAGTGCAACGTTTCGATGATTCTTATTATTCTTATATTATTATTAAAATTTGTATTTTAGTGACCCCTTTTTTCTCCAACTTTTGAAAGTTTAAAACAATACTGGCTGGCATAATATACAGGGTGTCCTGGAATTAGACGTCAATATTTTAACCGTATATTCTACGGTGAAAAATAGAGATAAAAGTTCATATAAACTGTTTTAGAGATACAGGGTGTTAAAAAATATCGAAATTTTTAACTATTAGGTATGAACAATTTTAAACAAATGATTTTTAGAATTTGTATCCTGAGGTTTTTTCGGATGCGGAGCCCGAATACGGATGCACACAGTGCAGTTCTGATTATTTAAAATTACCATAACTTTTTTCTTAGTGTTGTTTTTAACTTTTTTTGTTAACAATATAATTTCATATGCATATTATATGCTTGTTACAATCTGCTAAAGTAGTTCGTTTTCCAGATTTTTCGGTTTTTGATGTTCGATGCCGCATCGGAAGAATCTAATTATTTTGAATGAAAAAAATTAAACTAAACATTAGAAATATTAGAATTAATTCATTCACAATGTCGTATTGAATCTTTTAGAATAATACATTGGCAACTAATTCACTGAGCAAAATTTTATCCTAAAATGTAACAATTTTTTTTTCAAAATAATTTGAATTTTCCGGTGTGGGATCAAACACCGAAATATCTTAAAAACGGCTAGCTTCAGATTTTAACAAGAGTACCTTACCTTAGCTTAAAATTGTTGAGGAAATCAATTTCTTAACAAAAAACGTAAAAACACTACACTGAGAAAAAAGTTATGGTAATTCTAAACCATCAAATGTCCATATTCGGGCTTCGCATCCCAAAAAACTCTCGGGTACCGATTTTTAAAATAATACGTTTAAAACTGTTCATAATATTTAAGAAAAGCGATTTTTATTTTTAACTTTAACACCCTGTATCTCGATAGCAAATCAATTTTAAACCCTAGTTTTGACCGTAGAATACGTGGTTAAAATATTGACGTCCAAATTCTGGACACTCTGTATAATGACATTTTGAAATAATATGCCACCTTTAGTTATATATATCATTTGTGTTACAATCAGTTTTGATAAACTTTTAAAAAATTCTCAAAGGCGAAAATGCATTAAAAGATTTGAAAAAAAATCATAAAGAGCTTGATAACGATTGTAGAAGAACAATCGAAACGTTGCGCTATTATTTTTTTGTAATAAGACGATAAGTAATATATTTATTTTATTAACTTTTATACAAATCCAGTTTCAGAGTAAAATTTCATTTAAGGAAATCTGCTTTTAATTCTTTGGAATATTCTTATCTTAGTAAAAAAGTGGAAATAGGCGTATAAGCAATACGTGTTAAACTAATTTTGAAATATTTTAAGGACAAATCTACTTTAAATACTTTTATAACTCTATGTAAAAATGCACTGTATTTTTTTACAATAGTGGAAAACTGCTTTAACTGGAAGAAATATTAGATAATCTCACAACCTTATAAACGCTTTTCTTAACATTTCAACTAAGATAATTACAAAATATAGTGTTTGCTTCTGTATCTAAAAGTGTTAACTAAGTCAACCGGATTCAACAAGTAGACCAAAAGTGTTTACTCGTATTCTGCTAAATTTCTGCAAAGATGTGTGAAAACGCAGAAGATAACACTTGGGTATTCGATTCTTTGGTTTGTTTTCTGAATGGACCGATTTGGAATGCGCCACTACAAAGTTTCATTGAGGAAAAATCCTTAAGTAAGTAGCTATTTTCTTTTTTAATTTACTTATTGGCAGAAAAAATATTAAAATACTCTATGGAAAAATTTTAATTTGTTTTAATAATAATTGTATATTTTTTTAGTATTTGAACCCACAATAACGGATAATGAAGAATACAAGAAAATTTTTGACGAATTTAAAAATTTGGTAAGTGTTTCTGAAAATTAGGTCCATAATAGCGTTCAATCAAGTTACAGTGTACGAACTTTTAAAATAGGTGAGAACGGGTAACCTCTTAAAATCTGGGGAAAGTTGAACTACGCATGCGTTCTTATTTGATATCCCCATATTGATTGGTCATGTGGTGAGTTGTGTGTAACTGTGTGTAACTCATTCTTAACCATTTCAACAATTCCTACACAGTATATTTACTAAGGTCTTAAGGCTTGATGCTAAAGGCCACAAGTCGATTTTGAAAATAAATTCGTATACAAATCTAATGAAAAAATTGAATGTGCAAATTTGGGAATTTTCGCCTATGTACAGCAGTATGTACAATTTTATTCATAGTATTCAATGTCAAAAGCGCGAAGGTGTTTGCTTTCTCTCTTCTCCTCCTTTAAAAATTAAAAAAAGGAAATCTATTTCTCGCAATGTATCTTCAATGTTTAAAACGCGTTTTTCTCAAAACATCAATTATGCACATTCGTGACTTTGGCATTGGACCGACGATATGTCTCCATGTATACCAGTGCACTTGGTCTAACGATGTTCCAATGCCTACTCTGAAACCGGGTCAAACCCTTTTCGGACATATTTACCGTAACGCTTTTATGAACCAGCATTAAGATCTAGAATGTCATATGCCCGTTGAAAAGACATTCTTGTGCGCGGTGATCGTCTATGACAATTTTAAGCATTTTTGAATTGATAATTTTTGGAGTAATGGCACATATTGACCGACTACTACGCGGAAGGAGTTGAGTAATTTGTTTTGCTTTTATGCCTTCTTTACAAAGTACCTATAATCATTGCTGGAATCTCGATTTTTTCCTTCTTTATCCAGAGCATTGACATTTTCAGGGCCTGAACAGGCTCTTATACACGAAGGATGACCTATTATAACAAGCAAGCATTGCCAACAATTGTTATTAACAATTCCCTGAACGAGCTTTGAAATATCCCTAGGTTTCCATAAATTTAAAAATTGTCGCTCCTGGATGGTTAGGTAAAGTAATTTTTTTTTGGGGAATCGTTGTTGTCAGCTTTGAAATAATTTTTTTCGCGTTTGTAACATTGGAAAGTTTTTTTTAACCTTTAATGAAACAAACAGCTGTATAGATACATTTATATATAATAAAGTGATTATGTAAATATAATTTTATAGTAAATAATTTTGTGATTTACAATTACTTTCTTAATTAATTAAATGTGTATTTTGAAACACTCAAAGTTTCCCTAAAATTCCCTAAATTTGCCAAAAATATCCCTAAAACAGGGAAATTTCCCTTAAGTTGGTAACCCTGACAGTAAATTTAAATTAAGAAAAACTCTATTTTAAAATTCCCAAAATTTCCCTAAAATTCACTGCAGTTTCCCTAAATCACAGAAGATCTCGGTTCGGTCCGCTTTCAATATGTTATGCCCAAAATCCTCAAAGATACCGAAATTTCCCTAAAAATACGGAAATTTTGCTAAAGGTTCGTTGCGTTATTATAACACTAAAACGTCGTCGTTGCGCTAGCGCTGACATCTGCAGGTGATTCCACGAACTACGAAATGATCCTTAATTGTTCGGGGCCTAAGAGGGAATTTTTGGGGTTTGTCTGCATTTTCGCGTACCGTAATGAAATTTGGCACAGAGGTAGTAGACACCTAGAAATGCAATTTTAGAAGTAGTGCTCCGATAGAACCCAGTGCTGGGCCCAGATACAGGGGCGTACTTGAGGTGGGACAGAAAAAATTTATAAATTAAATATGAAACTCATTTCGCGTACAGTTTTTTGTTTGTTTTACTTTATAGCTTGTAAATCCACAAAATTTAGAAAAAATAAAGTTGAGAAAACGGTTTTTTTGAGGGGGGGGACAAAAGCAAGGAGGACAGACATTGTTAAAATCTTATTTCATCTAAAGTGGTAGTGTGAGGTATCGATTTCTAAATAATTTCGTATTCTAAACGAAAATAGATATAAATTAAGTCAATACGTCAAACTGTTCACATGATATGTCAAAAATTGACACCTTAAATGTACTTGTTCTAAGATCTACGCCAGAGACTATTAAAAACATCTAACCAAGCCTAACTTAATAAAATTTGATAAATTAATTAAAAGTGAAGTTTCTGGAATTTTTGAATTTTAATATACAGGGTGTTCAAAGTTAAGTCGGCACTATTACTTACTTCGTTAATATTAGAGATACAGGGTCGGTTAAATAGACAAAATTGTGGTATTATTTCCTGATTACGATGGTGATGAACGAAAGAAAATCAAATGATGAGTAGGTATACATTTAAGCCATTAGAAAGAACATTTGGCTTTAAACAAAAGTTATTTTATGACTTTTTCTCTTAAACTCAAAATTAACGAAGTTATTAACAACTTTCCTAATCATAGAGGATATAAGCTGTGGTATTTAAATCTATCGAAAGCTGTCTTTATTTAGAAAATCGTTAATATTTTTGCATTTTTACCTTTAGGAGAAAAAGTCCAAGGACAACTTTTGTTTAAAATTAAATTTTCTATCGATTGAAGGTAACGGTACTATGTGTTAAAGCGAAAAAAAAAATTCTTTAAAATTTTACTTTTAACTGTAACTCATGTACGCGTTTTTCGACTTTTCTTTTGTTTCCAAAATTTTATGTTTTTAGTGGAATTTTTTTCATGCCTTAGTGCACTTAAATGGTGCCAAAGAAAAAAATTATAAATTTTACGTGTTTGAAATTTTTTATATATTGACAAAAGAAATACCCTGTATTTTCGTACATTGACAAAACTAAGTAAAACAGTGTACACCAAATTAAAAAGACGTTCCTCTAGTTATAATAAGTAGTAAAATTAAGAAGGTATCTTAAACTGCGTAACCGGTATGAACAAAAGTTTGAGACTACTACTTTTTACATGATTTTTTTAATATCACCCTGTGTCTTTTAGCATATTACAAAATTACGCAAATCTAAATTTTTTTGTTACAGCCTGTAATAGCTTTGTTGCAAAATTCCTATTAACGCAGTAGCTACAATAAATAATGTAAAAAAACACTAAAATGATAGCAAAGTATTTGATGCCCAGTATATAACGGCAATAATGTAGCGCTTATTACAAAAATAGAGTGCGATAAATGGTTTATAAAGGACAATATAGTAAGTTTAATGACATGTTTATTTGACATATCTAGAGCTATTTGAACTTTTAGCACTAACCTAAAAAATTACGAAAAAACTTTAATCTGTAGTTACTTTTTAACACTTTGTACAAAATTTTTTATTTAGAAAAATTAAAGCTGTACTAGCATTGTTGTATTGTGCTGAGTTTGAGTTTTCTATAGGAATTTGTAACGTTGCCAGAAAAAAAAATTACTTAAAATGGTCATAAAATTTTTAATTATTTTTAAAAACACCCTGTGTTTTTAACTGTCAAACCTATTTTTTTTTTCGTTTCATAAAATATTAATAGAAGCTAAGTATCTTTTATTTGGTATATATTTTTTTAAAATATCGTTACGTCTAAGAAAATCACATACTTTTTCATCTATTAAGATTTTTTTCATTTAGAATTATTAATTAAAAACCCCTGTACTCCGACCCTGTATAAGTCACACCCATCCAGCAATGTTTTAAAGACAAACAATCTGTTTATGACCACATTAAATTTTAATGTCGTATCTTGTATAACGAAGCTCCTGGATTTTTTTTTTCTACTCAACGCCCACAACATAAATTTATCCAAAAAAAATTATTTTTTATTTCTTGGAAAAAAATAATAAATATATATTTTGTAGCGCTTAAAATAAAAGTGTATATGTCCTTATAATTGGTGCAAAGTTTCATTGCTAAAGCTTTACATTTGAATTTCATACAGAATTTTAACGAGGGAGATGCAATTAAAAATAAAACATCCTGTATATTTGCTCTGCACTGGGTTCGAGATGAGCACCACTTCGTAAAATAATACTATAGTGTTGTGCTATAATCGTGCCAAGTTTCATTACGGTACGCAAAAATGCAGACAAATGTGGCTTAGGCTCCGGACTATAACATAAAAATGTTGAATTAAATAGGGGAAGGTGATGTCTTTTATTTGATTTGGATGTTCGCCATTGCCCTTGCTCAATATTGGCTATTGTTATATTTCTTGATTTGCCTCTCCTTCGTTGCCTGAACTTTTATTTAGCTTGAGTTGTGACAGGTAACACCTTTTGCGGCACTGGTAAATTCCTAAATACAAAGAAGCCTCTTGTTTTGTTTTAAAACTTTGTGGTATGTACCTACCTTTTTGTATCTCCTATCCTAATTTATGAAAAATCTTTTGTAATTTGTTAGATTTTTAAAATAGCCATCTGGCGAATCATTTTCAATTTTTTTGCTGGATATCAATCGTAGATACAGAAAACTGCAAGAGACGAAAAAATTTCTAGATAAAACAGATAATTCATTTAGTAATTTAGGATCTACGAATGACGCACCTCAAAAAAGTGCAGCGGGGGTAAAGGAGACGGACGTCCTGCAGTTTTACTTAGCTTTTAAGATCGTCAAAATATCATGTGTTTTCATTGTTCTTTTAACCAAAGATAACCCAGCATTAGTTGCTTATATAAAAGGGGGGGCAGTGAAGACCCCCCTCGATGCTAAGTTTTTTTTAGAATTTTCCACATATTTCATGAATATAAACATAAAATAGCAGAAAATAGGGCCTCATGGGGTCTCGCCTTCCCCCCAAACTTTTGTGTAAATATGCCACTGGTACTTATAGTTTTCCATTAAAATTCGCCGTATAAAAGAAAATAATTGTGTGTAGGTAGCACTTGTTGATAGCATCCTTACAAGAAGGGATTAGTCACGTATCACCAGATTAAGTTCGTTCGATACTTTTACTTAAAGACATTAGAATACTGAAATGTTCCCCAACATTTTTCAGTATTTGCACATACTCTTGAAAATCACAAAATGGTTATTATGATTATAGTAGCGCTTGCCACTTTTATGGCAGTTTTTATGTAGCGATTTTTAATGGAGGAACTATACCTTTAAATTCTTCAAAACAGTGAATGTTATGGGCGTTTAATTTGTAGGTGGATTTTATGCTTGGAAACTTTATGGATGATATTGGGATCACTCCAGAGCAATTCCATGATGCATGCTTGGAAGGAAGGAAGTGTCGGGTTGCCTTTGACCATGTAAGTGTAAGGTTATCAAAGAAAATTTCTAATATTCTGTCATAAGAGACATAAATGTGCTAGCCTCCTTAAGGCGATATATACTATGACCTATACTATTAAACTTTTTCTTTTTTTTATTTATATATTAATTCCAGTTTTTTAGAAAATTTCCCATTATGTTTAATCTGTATTTTAGCTCACACATATACTATACTATAGTAGTGTGAGCTATAGTAATCCTAATTTCTTCGAGAAAAAAAAAGTTGCTCCGATTTCAAAATATTTTATATATCTTTGCGTTTCAGATGATTTTGAAACTTTTTTGTTGTCTTGTCTGTCTGTCTGTCTGTCTGTCTGTCTGTCTGTCTGTCTGTCTGTCTGTCTGTCTGTATGTCTGTCTGTAACGACCAACGCGCATAACTCAAAAACGCTAGACTGATTTTAATGAAATTTGGTACCTCAACTGGGTTTTGGCTCGAGATGGTCCCATTTAAAAATGAACAAAATCCACCAAACACAAGCCAAATAAAAGGGTGGGGGTAGATTTCAAAAATTAAGTTTATGTAAAAATATGGCGTGTGTGATATCAAATGAAAGGCAATTGAGTCTGGAGTTAAACAAAATACATTTTATTTTATTTAACAAAAAAAGGGTGGGGGTAAATTTCAAAAATTAGAATTTATGTGAAAATATAGCGTATGTGATACCAAACGAAAGGTAATTAAGTCTGGAGTTAAACAAAATACATTTTAGTTTTTTTTTTAAAGTGGGGGTAGATTTCACAAATTTGAGTTTAAGTAATAACATGGCTTGTGTGGTATCAAACGACAGGTAATTGAGTCTAGAGTTGAATAAAATATATTTTAGTTTTTCGTTATATTAGCTCACACGTACACTATAGATATAGTATCTAGTGTGAGCTTAAGTGCCAAATGGCAGAGTATTTTTATTAGTATTCTTAAACTATTTTGTTTGTTTTTTAGAATCTGTTTGAACAAATTTGGGCAGCAAATGATTACGAAATGTTATTCGAATGATGACGCAGCGTAATGTTGAACTGCAACTTCAGGCATTAGGTGAGTTTTATTTTTACTATAGGGTAAAAAGTTCTTATTTCGTTATGAGAGCTATCGAGATTTTCAGAAAAATAAAATAAAAATAATAATTTAATGGAGGATAATCGTGTTATAATGAAACACAACTTCGTCTTTTTCGATTTTTTTCTTAAAACAGTGGTAAAAAGAAGTTATAGTGCTTCTGTCTTATTAGATTTATCAAATGGCAAAAGCAAAATAGGATGGTGTAGAAATAAAAGCGGTCGTAACTGAAAACGAAGTTGTAGTGCAGACTTTATGTGAAAAAAAGACTAACCGTCAATTTATGAAATTTTTGCATCGCTAAAGAGCGTGTAAGCACACACACTAGCACAGCTCTAGCTCATAGTAAACGCAACCTCATAGAATTCCTTTAGCTTGATTTTAAAATAAAATCGATGCACCATGGAGTATCGCTGAAACCGACCAGGTCAAAGTTTAAAATCGTGATAGTGAGTGCTTTTAATGCAAATAGCGTCTTAAACACCTGGATTTTAAGGCTCTAAAACCCAGAAGGCTTCGTTTTTACAAATAAATTCCGAAATACAGAATTCGCATTAAATGAGCAAAAACTTATCTTGTAGCACACATTCACTTTTTATTACAATCCGTTCATAGCAAATGTCTAGTTACGACTTAAAATATGTATAGTTATGAACAAGGTTAATTCCGAAAAAATAAATTTTGCCGCCTTAAAAAAGTTGTTTTAGCTTTTTTTTTTTTTTGTTTTTTTTTTTTATACCTGGACTTCTACCGCTTATATGACAGGATCGTCAGAACCATTAGATTCGTTGTTACAAATAAGTGCTACAGATTTTACATAAAATCAGCAAAAACTTATTTGGTAGCAATTGTAGTTGTATTGAAATAAAGTATAGTTAATATAAAAACTCAAGATATGAAAATAGTTACTATGAAAGGCCTTTACCCCAAATCGGACAAAAAATTAAAATCTTTGTAATCTTTTTACATCTCCGATCCTAAACTTGTTTATTATTTTAGAACTAATTGAGACAAATACGGCATAACCCCGCAATCTTTTATACCCAAGAAGTGCGGTGATAACGATAATCGAGAGCAAAAAATTCCAGTTACAATTGAAAAGGAGCCCGAATCTGAAAAGAAACTTTTACAAGAAGTATCCAAGTACGTATCGTTATTGTATTTTTTATAACAAGGCACTTTTCATAATTTTATAGTGGTTACGGGTTTAGTGATTTTTTTGTGTGTTAACAATCATAGTTACAAAGATTTCTGAACTGGCAAAGCTATAAATACGTAAAATTTATTTTGACATTTTATGATAATAAAAGTAAGTGTCTGAGTACTTTTTCTATATTTTGCTTATTTTGTAATTTGCACTGATTTGAGAAACCGCAAATAGCTGTCAAATTTTTAAATTAAAATTTATAAAGTTTGAACTCCCGGTCATGTATACTGAAACTTAGATAACTGTCTAGAATGGTAAGTTCTTCAAAATTAGAATTGGATATTACCCGAGGTATCTTTTCTGCGTGCAGCTTTTGTCTCTTCTGGTATTCTCCGATTTATTCATTTGGCTATTTTTGAAACTTACGTCACATCTCACTCTCGTACTCAGACGATTTTCATTTCCAAACGTCACTTTTAGAGTTTTGCTTCCTGCTCCAGTAAGTCGTCTGCTTGAACCACTCGCCGGAAAATTTGCTACTTGTGTCAGCGCTGCAAGCAACCTTGTCTTTGCTAGTCGTAGGCTTCACTGGAAAGGATTCTGCTGTGCACTTTTTGAGCAGAATTAGTGTACTTCTGGTTCGAATAGAGAAATTGCTTCCTTCTTACCTTAAATAGACTTACAATCAATATACCATATCCTACTCGAAGGACCAATTACTTGTTAATACTTTAAATAACATTATACATTATTATACCATATCTGGCCGATAATTCCAACAACCCAATTCAACAGTTTCTTATTTATTAAGTTTTGAATTTAACCTAGTTAATTAAAAAGTTCGTAATTTGTTAATGATTGTTACGGAGTTGTTAATTAAGAGGCGAATTTCTTATGCAAATATGTACATTGTTTATGTCTTGATAACTGGGGAAACGGTTGAATTTTAGTACATTATGTTTTAACAGACTTTGCTTGAAATCAAGGAAGAATTGAAACGTCAAATACTATAACTACTGGGTGATCCATCCACGAAATAATGGACAGTTCCATGCTGGTCAGTGAATCAGTATAAAACATAAATAATGTATGTATTTTTACCCGAAAACATTCTAATTTATACCTCAAATTTATCGTCATTGAATGTTTCTTCTCTGTGCGCTTTTTGTTGTCCTAAGTTTTTTTTCTGTGTGCGCTTTGCTTTGTGTACCTTTCTTCTGGTCACCGTTTTGAAAACATTCCAACATTAATTTCTAGGTATTAATGGGGAATCCATTTGACCTTTATTTGTGATATCATGGAAAGTACCATATTGAAACACCAAGGTGGTTTATTTAATTATTATTTTTTTTTTATATTTCAAAAAGGGCTCATTGATTTTATTAATTGTGATGACCTTTAGTACTAAAAAAATTGCAGAATTAGAGCCTCTAATCTTATTACTCAAACCCAATCGATTAAAATGTACTATTGTTCTTGATAAGTGTGCAAATTTTATGCTTGTATAGCCACATAATTTTTTTCAGGCCCCTGCCCTGAGCGAGTAGTCTCGCTGTCATTATATTATAATCTGTAACATTTACGTAGATAATTTTTTGTCGAAGCAACTAGACAATGGGCACACTTGTTTTGCGGAAGATTAATACTTTGAACATTAAAGGCACTTTGTCACGCCTTGTATTATTTAAAAACCAGATTAAGATGTTTCGGTTTACAGAAAATTTACTGAAGAAATCGCATCAACATCGAAAGAAGAAATGGAACATCTTATCGAACAAAAGCCAATTTTGGAAAAACACTTACTTGAAGCACTGGAAAAGACAGAAAAATCGGAGAAACCTGAACCTGTCATTCAGGATAAAAAACAAAAGGAAGAAGAAAGTACGGCTCATTTTTTGCCAAACGACAACAAAAATGACAAAATAATGGCTTCACAGGTAAACATTCCAAAGGGAATCATTCTTAAATGGCCTTGCATTACACTCAATGTTTTTTTAATGAATTTTTTTTTGCGTTACGAAAGAGAATTTTTACGTTACGCAATTTAAGAATTTTCCCAAGCACACCAAAATTCGTCGTGACATGAATTGTACAAAACTGTTTTTAGATAAGAGAGTTGCAAAAATTGTAGCGATCTTTAAAAATAAGTACTTTATATAATTTTTAGATTTAAAAAAAATATAATGTTACGGGTTCATGACAACAAAGAAAACGATCAAATGTCAAAAACAGTATGTCAATTTATTTCTACAACTCAGTTTACAATAGCGGCACTTAAACTCTGTAGTAACACACTACTCAAATCAGTTTATTAACTTCGTCTTAATAGCTCGCCATATGCAACTCGTTAGCTCTAACTGCCTCTCGTCGCGATGTCCAGCCGCTTATATATGGCCCTCGATCTTTCGCAAACTCTCGATCTTTGTCGCCTCTGGAACATTTACTCGCAAAAATGAGCGTGAGCCATATTTAACTTAACCAAAACCTAGGCTAATAATACAACCATAAGAGAAACCAACCTAATACTACGCTAAACCCAAATAAATTCTAACTATAAAACACTATCCTTTTAGGGTTGATCGTCTCGATCAACATTTCCCAGGTAAGGTTTTAGTCTAGCCAGATGAAGGACTTTCTTAACTTTCGGCTTCTTTGGATTCTGCAGGCTACATAGTTAATTCTCTTAACAATTTTATATGGTCCTTCCCATGGTGGTGTCAACTTAGGTGATCTTCCTTTCTTTCGTTGGGGATTGTATAGCCAGACTTGATCATTCTGTTTGAACCCTGAAGAGTTTACTTTTAGGTTATATGTTGCCTTTATGCGGTCATTGGTTATTTCTATTCGCTCTCTAACCATCTAATGGATATCTTGCAACTTCTGTCTTAAACATTCGACATAGTTATTGACTTCTAAGTGTTTTTCTTCAGGTGAACCAATCATGATATCACATAGTAACCGCAATTCTCTACCAAACAGGATACTAGATGGAGTAGCTCCTGTCGTGTTATGAATGGCGGTTCTGTAGGCCATCAAAAATAATGGGATATATTCGTCCCAATCTCTGTGGTGCACATCAACAACTTTGCAAAGTTGTTCTATTGTTTTGTTAAATCTTTGAACCATGACATGTGACTGCGGATGTAATGCAGTAGTTCTTGTTTTATGTTTTCCTAGAGGGTCGCAGAGATTCTGCAAAAGCTTTGATTCAAATTTCTCCCTTGATCTGAATGTAGTTCTAAAGGAATGACAAATCTGCTGAAATCATCGTTTACCAGAACTTCTACAACTGTAGTGGACTCTTGGTTAGGCAAAGCAAAAACTTCTGGGCACTTACTAAAGTAATACATGACAACAAAGATGTACTTTTTGCCCTTTGTATAAATAAGATTCCATGGTTTTATTTATGCCTAGGTGCATTATGCGATTTACCATGCTCCAAGGAAGTACTAGTTACAGTAAAGCCATTGGCACTTTCCCAGACACGTTTAAGTATTCTTCTGCTATCAGTGAATCCCACTGTACCCACATTGATTTGAATATTATCCCTTGGTTTGCGAAATCTCGCCATGACGGTCGTGGCTTCTTCACTTCTTTCAGTCGCAAGATAGGTCCCACATCTTTATCGTCAAGTTGTGTGGTTCTAATTGAAGCTGACATCCATTCTTCATCTGGTTCTAACTTTAACCGGCGCACGTAGGTAAGTTCTTTTTTCTGGTCCATTCTCCTGCAATGTATACAATCTCCGGGGTAAGGTCTTTTGGACAATGCATCTGCATTATTATGCACTCTTCTCGCTTGGTGCTTAATTTGATAATGATATTGTTTTAGCTTTTTTATCCATCTCGCTACTTGCCCCTCAGGTTATTTCATGTTTACGAACGACTGTATGTAACGTAGCATGAACCATTCTATAGATAGATATTTGCTGGTGACACAATAATTTCTCTCTGGTTTGGATAACTTTTTGCTGAAATATTCGATGACCCGTTCTTCTCCGTCTTGTACTTGGTAGTCTTCTGCTCCTCGTTGCTCGCATTAGTATCTAATATAAATCTTGTGCGGTGATATTTTTCTTGGAATAGAAAACATTTCTTAAAGATTTGCATTTCTGATTCTTGAAAATACTTCTCGTAAATTGTCTAGATGATCTTGAAATACTTTTCCCACTAGGCAGGTTTCCCAAGTAAGACCTTGTAGAACGACTGTCCTTCAAATGTAGCTGGAGTATTGCATAGGCCAAATGGCAACACATTAAACTGGTAAAATCCACATTCCACAAGTAATACGGTGAGGTGAATCTTTAACCTACTCAGCTGTAAGTCTATGTCTGTCTGCCCCAACACGTCGGCGGCTTTTCCAGTCACAGTCTTAAGTGTTATTTTCTTTTCTATTGGTCGAATTTTATATCTCGTTGCAATTTTAAACTTATTCGATGATATGGCAGCACCGGTTTCTATTGTGCTATTAACTTGTCTTTCATTTATAAGTCCATCGACGTTGAGACTGTCAGCAGTATGTTTTAAGCTCTTGATAAAGTAAATTTTGGGGGATACATTTCCATTAGTTAACATCCGCCCCTCTGCGTTGCCTAGTTTTAGTTTTTCCTGATTTCTTCTTCGGTGCTCTGTCCCGCTAGAGCGAGACCACATTTGGACACGACAACCTCTTTGAATTTACCCTATACGTTCGCATTGAAAACACTTTCCATTTGGAGGGGAACGTCTGCTTTCTTTTCATCTCATTTCTTCACCCTCCCCCCTTATTTGATGATTTATTTCAAGGGCTCGAACACTACTGCTGTTATGGAAGCGTTCTTGACGAAGTAACTTTGCTAAGTTCCTATCTCGCAAGTCTTATTAAAGCGATCTACCGTGAAGGGATCTCTGTAATTTTCTGGCATTTCTGAGTAAGCCAATTACATCAGCCTACTGATATCTGCTTCATACTCTTGTAATAATGCTCCTGCTTTTTGCTGACGAATATTTAATTCTGACCCATGTAAATCTTTATACCTTCTTTTTAACGCCGCCGCTAAAGCGTTAGTAGTAGTAGTTTTTGTTCGGCTAGAACGGCCCGTAAAAATCCCAGAGCTCCTAGAGGTACAAACAAAGGTCTAGCTTTTTCTTCATTGTCCCAGCCGTTTATAGTAGTGGCAGTTTAAACAGCATATCCCTGAGCTTTTATTTTGTTGTGTTCTTTGTGAAGCTTTATAAGCTGTTTTGGCACGTCCTTGAATCTTTCTTCCATGGTTTGAAAAACTTCTTCCCTCACATTCTGTTGTTTGGTTTCCACTTTTTGTTCAACATTTTGCATTGCTGTTTTGAACTCTTCTCTCAGCGGCTTGGACTTTATTTGATCAATGTTTTCTTTCATAAATGTCTGTCTCATGTCGTTTTGGTTTTGTTCAATGGTCTGCCTCATGTTCCATTCCATGGTTAACCATCTTTTAGGGAAAGTCCAACCTTCTTTAAATTTTTTAATCAAGCCTACGCTTTTCGACGTATAAACGTCATCTTTAGGGCTTAGAAAAACAGTCAACACGTAAAAGCCTCTCAAGGAGACATCAACATAGTAAAAACCGACAGCAACCTAATACAAGACGAACTCAATTAAAACAGACGAATTATGTAAAATAAGTGTATGTTTGTTAAATAATTCGAGTGTATTTATTGAGTTTGTCTTGTATTGGGTCGCTGTCTGTTTTTACTCGTTGATAGGCTTTTATGTGTTGACTTGTTTTGTAAGCCCTGAAGATGACGTTTATTTTCTTTGGTTCGCTGGTCCCTTGGTTCCCTCTCCTTTCACTGGTTGAATAAATAGGTTTTACCTATATCTTATTCTTTTTTTATTTACCTTGCATCTTGTAGATCGTTTGATTTACTGTAGTCAGGTAAGCCACGCTGAGGATGGAACAAAACACCGGTGTCCGTGGTTGAGTTTACAACTTTAAAGTGGCCTTATACTTTGTTAACTCATTGTTTTCGTTTCCGAACCGACGCCGTGTAGACGCTGATAGCATGATCTGATTGAACTGTGGCGAAATGTCTTTCTTCCTTATAGACCGGTGGACGTTTTCGTCCTTTTATGGACAGTTTCCTGTCGTTTTTCTCGTTGAATGAATAAATCGGTTTCACCAACCATTATGTAGATTTCCTGCCAAAAATTTCTATGATTTTCCTAGCTCTGTTCCTTCAGGGTCCTTTTATAAACTGTTTAGAATGGGCTAGTTCTGGCAAGCTTCCCCAGTATCTTGCAATATTGTTTGCGATATGAAGAACTGGATCGGGCCCGTTCCGATCCAAGGCTCGTTTCCCTAATGTCCAGAGTGAGAGTGACTTCAATACATATTCAGTTGTCTCTGCAGCTCGTTGCATTCCTTGCTGAGAACATGTAGCAGTCAAGTGCACTTAGGGCTGCCTGATAATCAAAAAATATTTTTATTGTCCTGTTTCTCTAGTTGTGATTTAGGATTTACCTGGAACGTAATTCATTGGCTACTAGTTCAGCGTGTTATACTAAAAGCGCCGGATCCAGTGCCTGACTGCACTTTGGACCCGTGGGTGTACCAAAAAATTAGACATTAAAAATACCATTTTACATCTTGAAATATTTCAAATGTGATAAAAAGTTATGCAACCCCCCTATACTAACCTATTTTGTAACGTGAAAGAAAAGAGGAGTATCATTTATGGTACAACACCATGTAGCTCGCCACTCTTGCCCTATTTTACCCCATCTCCCTTGCCACGGCTTTGATGACGGGGTGCCAATTTCACTGAATAGGAGGTATAGGTATATATTGAGGAAACACACACCTTAACTACATATGTTTAAATAGGATTCTGTCACACTTTCTATATTCCATGTCTATAAATGCGCCCTTAAACTTTTTTTTTAGATTGATCCTCTTGAACTCAAGAAGCGTCAAGAATACTTACGAGCTCAACGGGACAAACTAGTAGCTCTTAAGAAGGAGGCACGTCAAAAGCAATTGACGGATGAAAACAGATCGAAAAATATCAAAAACCGACCGAAATCTGCCAAGGGAGCTGAGGCAATTTTAACAGGTGTGAATGGCTGTGGTTTTTAATGGCTCTTTTTGAGGGTAATTCGATGCAACCTGAGTATTTTCGAAAAAAATTATGGTAAAAAAATTTTGACCAACTCTTTGTTAAAACCTAATTTTTAAGTAAAATTAAAAATTTGTTGTTTGAAAGCAGAAAGCAACTAACAAACTAGCCCTTGGCAATGTGATACATCTAAAAAAAAAAACAAAAAAATTCAAAAAGTTTTTTTTTTAAGTTATTCAAAATAGACAAACGTAAGCAAACGTTTAACAGCTATAGGTGCTATAAACAGCTATGTCGTTTCAAATTTTTCGTGGAATCACTCTTGTACTGTTCTGTCTGTTCCTTAACAACTCTGGCAAAAAATGCTTACAGAATACCTTTTCCAAAAATCATTATGTAGTTTTTGGATTAGTTGCCATCTCGAGAGCCGATTTAGGGGAACCTCGGACAAATCTGACTCCGGAATTTCTGAATTAAGGGGTTCAAGGGTCAAAAAATGCCCAGGGGTAAGAGGTTGAAGATCGTGTGGGTCTGAAGAGGCAGGAGATAAAGGGCGACTATTAAGTACAGCTTCTATGCGACATGTAAGGGTGGACATTTCCATGATGGACAACTTCTGGTCGCCGATAACTCGAACAAAGTGAGTTTTAAAACTTTTGACGCCAGCTTCTGCCAAGCCATTGAAATGTGGACTGAGAGGGGGTCCCAGATGCCAACGAATAGAAAGTCTGGTGGACGCACTTCTTGCGTAATCAAGTAATTGGTTTCGAAACCCTAAAAAATTACTGCCCTGATCTGACCAGCATTGCGTCACGCTTCCACGTCTGGAAATAAATCGATGGAATGCACCTACAAACCCTTCGGTGGACAGTTCCATGGTTAATTCCAAATGCACGCAATGTGTGGCCGTACAGACAAACACACAGACATACAATTTGAAAGCTTTACAACCACGGTAACGATGAGGAATCACAAAGAAAGGTCCAGAGAAGTCGATAGCTACACTCGAAAAAGGTTTAAGTTGATTGATTCGATGAGCGGGAAGTGAACTCATTATGGGCGGTCTATAGGGTTTAGGATTGATTCTAAAACATTGCAAGCACTTGGATATGGTTCTTTGAATTGCCCGTCTGGCAGATAATATCCAAAATTGCTGTAAAAGCAGATTATGTAATGTTTTAAACCCAGGATGAAGGTATTGTCGATGAATGGACTCGATAAGAAGAGTAGTTAAACGATGGTTACTCGAAAGTAAGACGCAGAATAAGACAAAAGGTCAGATTTTTGTAATCTGCCACCGACTCTAATGATATTATTTTCATCAAGAAAAGGTGAAAGTTTTTGAAAAGGTTTCGGTATTGGTTTATCCTTAGATAACGCGGAAAAAAGCTCAGAAAAGCAAGAACCTTGAACGCGTTTGATAAGAAGGTATAACGCACTTTGCATCTCACCGGTGGTAGGAAAAACAATATTTTCAAAAATAATTTTTTGGTCCGGTGGATTAGTGGGTTTTTGATAGGAATGGTTTTGAAAAAGGTTAACTATTCGAAGGACATAACAAATGATACGTTGAATTTTTGATATAGATGAATATTTGATAAGAAGCTGATCTAAGAAGTTACGTCAATTATCGCATTGCAACAGACATTTGGCTTTTCCTCCAGATTAATATCTCCGAAATCAATCGGAATTTTTGATTTATGAAAATCGGGCCATTCGTTTTCGGGAGACCACAAAAACGACGGTGCGTTCCACCACATGTCATGTGAAATGAGCTGTGAGGGGGTGGCCCCTCGTGACGCAATATCGGCTGCATTTAAAGCAGAAGGAATGTAGCGCCATGAGTTTGAGGGAATGATTTTTTGGATTCTACTGACTCGATTTCCAACAAAGGTTTGCCAGCGATTAGGAGGGGATGAAAGCCAGTCCAATACGACTTGCGAATCGCAGAAAGTAACGATATTTGTAAAAGTTATTTTTCCTTCATAGCTAGATAAGACGAAACCAATTAATTCGCTTAAAAGAAATGCGCCTAGGAGTTCTAGCCTAGCCAAAGTTTGTGACTTTATAGGCGCGACCCTAGATTTTGCAGATATGAGAGAAACAGATATATTGTTTTCCTCTTCTACACGAAAATATACGACGCCTGCGTAACCTCGAATTGAAGTGTCACAGAAGCCGATGATTTGACAGGTATTGGTTTTTGACAGTTTGATTTGTCGGGGTAATTAAAAATTGGAAAGAAGCGGGAATTTAGAACGAAATTTGTTCCAAGAGTCGATGATAGAAGAATCTGGTTCTTCGTCCCAGCCTATTTTCGATATCCACAACTGTTGCAAAATAAATTTTGCTTGTAGCAACAAGGGACAAAGAGAACCTAAGGGATCGAAGATTGTTCCTATGATAAATAAACTAGAACGTTTAGTTGGGGGTTTGTCCTTCATTCGGCATTGATAAGAAAAAATGTCGTTTTTTGGATTCCATTGAAGTCCTAAAACTTTGATAAAGTGTGGTTCCTCCTTGTCAAAAGAGAGAGGCATTTGCCGATCGGATTCTGGCAATGTTGCCAATAACTCAGGACAATTGCTTGCCCATTTTTTAAGTTCAAATCCTCCCGACTTTAACAAATCATTGAGTTCCGTCTGAAGGGAAAGGGCTTTAGAAATCGAAGGGCTAGTTCCCAAGATATCATCGATGTAAATTGACGTTTTGAGAACAGTACTAGCCATAGGAAAACGTTCCTTTTCTCTCTCTGCCAGCTCATTTAATGTACGCATGGCTAGAAAAGGTGAGCATGTCATGCCAAAAGTGACAGTAGAAAGTTCCCACACTGAAAGTGGGTCCTGTGGAGAAAACCTCCACAATATCCTTTGATAAGGACGGTGATAAGGATTGATAAGGACTTGACGGAACATCTGTTTGATATCAGCAATGTAGGCAATAGGATTAAGACGAAACGTAAGGAGTAAAGAAGCAATATCCCTTTGAAGTTTCGGTCCAGATAACAACGTGTCATTGAGACTAATATTCTTTGGGGTGACTGCCGAACAATCCCAGACTACCCTTAATTTTGTACTTAAGCTTTCCGGCTTTAGTACGCAATGATGTGCCAAAAAACATGATACGTCGACTTTTGGTTGACTAGATAAAACTAGACTCATGTGGTTAGAATCGATATAGTCTTGCATGAAACTAGAATAGGCAGTGTACAGATCAGGATTTTTAAGTAATCAGTTTTCTAGAAGTAAAAATCTACGATAAGCTTGCGGATAAGTATTTCCTAGGTCAGGGTTTATTTTATCTTTAAACGGAAGATCTACCATGAATCTACCGCTCGGTTGTCGTACGATACTCGCAGTATAAATTGATTCCGCTTGTTTTTCTTCCTTTGATAAGATTTGTTTTTTAGGCAAATGTTCGATTTCCCAAATCCTAGGGATAATGACCTCTAAAGGAGTTGAATGACTCCTTAAAAAACAACTGATTCGTTCCGTAAGACTACCTACTTCGTCAACTTTTCCCATGACGACCCAGCCAAAGATGGTTTCAAGGGCTGAAGGTTGCCCTATTTGTCCAAGAACCCTGCCCTCCTTGAATATCTGTGCGAATAGCTCGCAACCAATAACTAGGTCCACAGGTCTAGATTTGAAATAAGATAGGTCGGCAAGTTTAAGGTTTTCCAAGTGTTTCCACTGATTACCGTTCAAAGTGAATGTATGCATATTGGAACATAGTTGTGGAACGACAATTGCTTCGAAATTAAGTAAAGGATTGACCTGTCCTTGTGGCTTAATGTGACATTCAACGAGCCCTTTGGAAGTAAGAGAAGACATTTGATTTAATCAGAATATTTCAGTGGTGTAACTTCGCCAAGGAAGATTAAGACGCTGAATACACTTTTCACTGATGAATCCTGTCTGTGATCCAGAATCAAGCAGTGCCCTTACAGGTTGAAAATTTCCGCAACCGTCCATAACATCTATTATGGCGGTGCATAAAAGATAGGTACCTGAAGGTCCTCAGGTATTTAATGACACATGAAGATTATTGACAGGTGGTGTGTGAATGACAGGACTAGTATCTTGGCTTCCAGACTCTTTATTAGTTTCTAAGATATGAGTTAAAGTGTGGTGCCTTTTACTATTGCCAGTCCTGCATGAATATTTTGATTTGCACGTGTCTACCCCATGCGAGGGATGAAAACACGCTAGACATAATTTTTTCTGCTTGACGAAAGATAGGCGATCGATAGGTGATAGGTCAAGAAATGTTTGACATTTCGAAAGCACGTGACCCTGATTACACCGGAAACATTTTATTCCCGTACTTGAATTAGTTGAGGTGCCAGCCAGTCCTATAAAAGGCGAATTGGATGATTTATAGGTAGGCTTTTGCCCAATCTGATTTGGCATAGAATTTGATTTTTGATAGGTAGGCACCTTTTTGGGTGCTGTTGATTGAGGAAGTGATTCCAAAACTTTACATCTTTTTCTAGAAATTGAAAAAGTGACTGAAAAGTGGGAATTTCGGTATTAGTATTGGCGTGACTCATTTCGAAATTTGAAAGCGTCGGAATATCCAATTTTTCTAACAGAATGAAAAAAATAGTAAAGTCCCAACTGTCAACGTCAAAGCTAAGTGATTTTAAAATTTCTAGGGATTCTGAAAAGGTGTCAATTAAATTACGCAATTCTTTAGCTGACTCGTTTTTTAATGTAGAGTTCATAATTGTGCTCAAAGCATCATTTGCGAGGTCTCGCTATTGACTAATTTGTCGTAAGCAATTTTATAATTTTGATCAGATAAGCTAATCCCTGATATCAATTTTAAAGGCTCATCCTCGAGATATGAAAATAAATATTGAAGTTTTCGGACGTTACTTAGACTTTGATTTTGATCTATAATGTTATTAAAAAGATCGAAAAAGCTTGGCCATAATTTTTTATCACCTCGAAATAGGTGAGTTTTGGAGTTTCAGATTCGTTTTGACGAACATATGGTCCCGAAAAGGATGGGGCCTCAACCGGAAATATTTCAGAGTAAACCCCTTTACACGCATAAAAATATTCACGAGCTTCTGAAAGGATCGCATCTTGCGTTTTAAACTCCTCGTCGTCCGAGTCGTCTATCATCATAATGGCATCATTATGTGCCAACATGCATTTATCGAAGGTTTCATCCAAATCGGAATACCTCACTTGAAACTCGTTTCTCGTTTTTGCGTCCGTTGCCGCGGTTTGTGAAAACACATAACACTCCAGAGACAAAATAAAAAGAGACTGCCGAAAAGATAGGGCCGCGCAGCCAACAAGTTCCAGTAGCGCACTGCGCTGCAATCGCGGACTATGTTTCTATTTGTATTTAAAACTAATTTTATTCTGTTCGATTGGGGTCGTTCATAAATTACGTAAAACTTTGAGAGAATTGTTTATCACATAACGCTTAGTATTTTCATAATGCCATTTGTTGTTAGAAATGGTTTACTATGTTGAATTGAATTGAATAAATCTTTATTAGCAAATCATGCTATTTCAAATTACAAACATAAATATAAAAAATACATTTAAATGTTAATACATACACCAGTATTTCTATAACAAAACAAATCCAAACTTATAATACTAATAACTATTTACTTCTTATTATTACATAATGGATAATATATCTCTGAAGAACAGCATCGCTGTGGAATAAGCTTCCTGCGACACTTTTCCCTGCAGGTTACAATCTGAACCTTTTTAAAACCAACATACACCAACATTTCCGCGCACTTGCCGCTTCTCGAGCGTGATAGGGATCTCCTTGCGAGTGCGCACCGTAAAAAAAAATTATTGAAATAAAGCCAGGTTAAATAACAGCAATTTTTACTCAACTGAATTAGGATATAAGTCATTGTTTTATAAAGGAATCAGATTGTATGACAAATTACCATTAGACATTAAAAATTGCAAATCAAATAATATGTTTAAGAGAAAACTTAAGAAGTACTTGTTGCCTAGTCAGCCTGATTGTTTATGTAAACCACCCTTGGTACTATATTATATTATATTATATTATATTTTATTATTTTAGTCTCCATATTATTTTTTTGGCGTGTTTTAGTATAGTGACCTTTTCTCATAAAGAAAGATGGCATCAATGTTTTTTTTTAGGATAGGATTAAAAACATTTTACAGTACAGTATAAGTACTTGATAAAGCTGTGTGTTACTAGGTTATTCTTTTAGTAGGTACCTAGGTGATCCGTGGTATAGGTATAGTTAGTTCTGTTGGGAATGATACAGGAATGTGCTTGTAATGGTTTTTCGGTATTATTATAGCCAGGCTATAATTGTGCCAGGCACAATTTTGACACTTTCACGTTGTAATATCAGCTGTGATCTTTCAACACATGGCCTTTGTTTACTATATGAACCGGAATAAATAGTGCCTTCTTTTATTAATTGAAAATAAACGACGATAGTTTTAAATTCGACTTTGGTATGAATTTTGAACGATTAACTGTCAGTTTTCAATGTAAATGTGTTAAAATAGTGCCTGGCACAATTATAGCCTGGCTATATTTCTCTAATAATACCGAAAAATCATTACAAGCATTCCTGTATCATTCCCAACAGAACTAACTATACCTACCTACTAAAAGAATAATCTAGTAACACACAGCTTTCTCAAGTACTTACACTGTACTGTAAAATGTTTTTAATCCTATCCTTAAAAAAAACATTGCTACCATATTTCTTTATGAGAAAAGGTTACTATACTAAAATACACCAAAAAAATAATATAGAGACTAAAATAAAAAAATATAATATAATATAATATAATATGATACCAAGGGTTTACTTAAACAATCAGGCTGACCAGTGGCGTATATATGCCCGCCCCCCCCCAAAGCTAAGATTTTTTAGATATTTTCCACATATTTCATAAATACAAATATAAAATAGTATAAAATACATCTTTATAAGGTCTTCCCCCCCCCCCCCCCCCGAAACTTTTTTCTATATACGCCACTGAGGCTGACTAGGCAACAAGTACTTATTTTTTTTTTCTCTTAAACATATTATTTGATTTGCAATTTTTAATGTCTAATGGTAATTTGTTATACAATCTGATTCCTTTATAAAACAATGACTTATATCCTAATTCAGTATTTATACTGTTTAAATAAAAATTGCTGTTATTCGTTGTTGCATAGGTATAAACATCTGTAACATTCATCAATCAATGTTAATAGAAGTTGCAACCAAAAAAATAAATAAATAATACAGGTATTCTACCCATATTACAAATTGCAAGTCATTTTTAAAAGCAAGTTACAAGTATATTGTAAACGCAGTCGAGTCAAACCTAACCTCAAATTCTTGGTTTGTTTTTCTGGAATTTTCGGATGCAAAGATTTTGCTACGAAATAACTTTTTCACTACAAAGGAGATCTGTTTTGTGTTAAAGCGCGTGTTATTAGACAAAAATGGTCTTGTTTTGTGACTAAGACATGGTAAGAAAGATAATTTATGTTATTAAAGTTAGGGTCGATTTATATACTTGTTATACAGATTGACACTGAACATATACATTGGTTTTAGGTAAAATGTGTCAACTTAGTATTGGTGCATTGTGTGTTCGGGAGGGGTGATCATCTGTCCACAGCAGGTTTACAAATTTTTTTAACAAGACTGTGTAGGACTCCACAGGACACTAAAATACACTACAGGACCAAGAATTTATTTGAGTCCTGTAGGATGGTGTACAAATTTTGTTCAGCTGTTCACCCCTCAGTTATGGCAGGGGTGGATCTAGGAACTTTATTTAGGGGGGGTAGATATCATAATAAATATTGCATGCCAACAGTTTTGCATGGTGACCAGGATGTGTATTCTGTATGTAAAAACTTAATATAGTTTGAGATTTGGGGGGGGGGGGATTTCCCCTTCCGTAGATCCGCACCTTCTTATGGGTCATTGTCCATATAATTTTGTTATTATTGATGTATTGCCTTTTCGGCATTTTCCATTTTTAGTTTTAGTAGATATTTTAGTCAGTAGTGCACCCAAGAATAGGTCATTGGGGGACCCGAGACACATTTCAAATTTCAATTTATTTTTAAAGTTTCGTTACAAATTCCTACTACAATTGAAGTACTGTCCCTGAGCTGCATGGTAGCTCGTCGGGAGAATACTGGTCAAGTTTACATATACTATAATACTTTTTTTTCATTATATCTACCTACTTATATATCTTATATAATATCACAAAATGATCATAATATTATTATTGTTATAAATGTTTTAATCTAATTAATTTTAAGCCACACCTATTATAGATGTGTTATGTTATACTTTTAGAAATTTATATGTTATACTCTTATAAATCTTGTGCTATACTCTTATAAAAAGTTATGTTATACTCTTATAAATGTTATGTTTCACTTATATCAATGTTAAGTTCTTATAAAATGTGTATAGTTTTGACTTGAATGTTAAATGGTATCAAATCTATTTTACTTAAATTTAATTTAATCTAGTAGGCACTTATTTGTTTTTAGTTAAGGACATTCACATTCAGACAACACAAACACTTAAAAGGCAAATCCTCTCAAACAGTACCTCCTGCTCCAGATTAGCCGAGTTCTTATTTTGCCATATCTTCACCTATTTAATTTTTTATTCATGAAATATATGGAAATATCTAAAAATCCTAAGGCTTCTGTCTTTTAGTTTAGTGTTTGAACCTAATTCTAGCTAGTGCTTTTACTTTTTAGGTACACAGACATTATGGATTTGTATGGATCATTACAATCACATTGAGTACACACTGCTTGGTTGCAAATGATTTTTCATTTAGGTAAGTAATAGAGAAATATTGGTTAATAAGTTCTGTCTCTTTCCACACCCATACTAGGGCCTATTCTTAAAATACATAATGCCATTTAACATAATAATTATATGTTCAAAATTAATGCTCAAAGGGGTAGCAGTGTTTGGCCTTGTATTACACATAACTTTTTTTTAATGTATTTTGTTTCTTGAAAATTCTGTACAGAGGGTGGAGGTGGGTCAATTACATAATTTAAGAATAGGCCCAAAGTGTACTTAGGGCAGAGCTTCAAGAGCTAAGCTCCCCCTTAAAAATTTGGTTAGCCCCTGAAATTATATTACATATAAACACATATTTCAGACAGAGTCGACATGAAGGCTTATTGGGGTGGGGGAGGCAACAGCCACCTTTCCTCAGAAACTTTTTGATCTTCTGCAATTTTTTGTAACTCTAACTGTTTCCAAGAAAATACAAAAAAGGAAAATTTGTACTCTGCATTATTTTAATTTTATGCGAGTTTTATGTAATTTCTAAATAGCAATTGAAGATACAAGTTATTTTATTTTGTTTTTTTTTCTGAATAATGGTTAGAGATAAAAATATTGCAGATCAAAAAATTTCTGAATAAAACAAGGAATTCATTTTACATTTTTAAATCTGCCAATAACTTACTGCAAAAAAGTTCTGGAGAAAAAAGGGGGCATGACCGCGGAAAAAATATCACCCTGTAGTTTTTCCCAATATTTGACATGCTTAATGATGCCTTGTAACAAAACAACAACAACATGTTCCAGATTTGAGCTAAATATCTCAAAACTGCACGAGTTATAAATAAAAAGCAAACAAAAAACTAATATTTTAATAACCCATATCTCAAAAACTAAGCATGGTTATACAAAGTTTTTTTTCTTAAAATCACTCAAGATAATCCTCTGAAGTTTGACGACATACTTTATTAACACCTGTATAAAATACCTACTATTATGAGTCCCCTGGCAGCTTTTTTTTTTGCTTTTTAGTTATCCAACGCAACAATCAACAATGGGATAACATCATTATGTGGCCACCTTTATTATTAAAAAATGGGTTGGAGAATGGATATTGTGAAGAATATATGAAAATTACATTACAATATTTGAGCAATTCCACATAAACCTAGAAATTAGAAAATTGAAGACTGTAAAAGTGTGTTCTTATTTTTTTATAATATTGGTTTTATTAAGGATTATTAGGTGGTACACGTTTAATTATTTAAGTTTTCTAAAAATCCACAGTTTCTTGTAATATAAATACCTAGTTTATACATTTAAGAAAAAACATTATGTTTGTTAAATATTTTTAGATTTTTCTAAAACAGTTCTCATTTTTAAAAAAATAAATATTACATTTTTTAAAAAACATTGTTTTTATTTAAGTATTACATTTTCGAGGTCATGCAAATTTTTATGTATGCGGAAAAAGTTTGGATATCTTTTACATGACTAAAATTAATATATTTTTGATATCCAAAATGCTTTTCGCATACATGAAATTAGCCTGACCTCAAAAATAGCACCCTTACTAAGAAAAAAATCATTTAAAAAGTCCGCCGAGCCCGCCCGCGCATTCTTAATTCTTCCAGTAGCCAACGGTGGCGCTAGCGTAAACTTGTTGCCGCTTTTGAACCATAGAATTAAGCACCCTTTTATTATTTTCTCTATGTAACACTCGGTGATCGCAGATAAAAAACCCTTGCGTTTTTGCACGGCTTTTTTGATAGACATGATTTTACCTTTGAAATGACGAAATTGTCGGTAAATATACAATTAACGCTAAATTAATGCTTCTGAAATAGAAAAAATGACGAATTGTCGAAAATATGCACTAATTTATCGCAATTGATGAAAATTGTTTTAAATATCGAAATGGTATGGAACAAATCTAATCACAGAAATGTTGTTTGTTTGTTTTGATTGATCCTCGATTTTGTTTACTGAAATGACCACGCGGTAAACCCTGCGTTACCATAGCAGCGGACCGAAAACAGGTGAATTGCGCCGAAAAACCAAAGGTCGAACGAAAATCTACGGTTCAATACGATTGGCAAAATTCAAGGCCGTGTGGTCGCGGCGAAAATGTGAAAATGTCTGCCTTAAATACCGTCGAATGGAGTAAATTTATTTATTTGGCTCGAAGGAACACTTTATGTTTGCCCGCAGTTAGAAAAACGATAACTGCAATGGACTGTATATATTTTATTAAATGAAAGCGCGAACAACATAAATATATTGATACGAAATCACGAAATAATTAAAGGTCCATAGGTTAATTGCTGGTACCCACACAACGGAAATCAGAAACAAAGGACTCACCAGTTTGCAGCCAATTTCTCCACGTTCCAGGGGCCCCTGATTGGATCTAATGATGGCACCACGTAGCGGAAGGGCTGAAGTTTCTAGTTCTATGCTTCAGTACACCAAAATCGAGCACTTTCAAGTGTAGAAATTTGCAATAGTTGGAGAAAGTAATTAACACGCCATTTTTCTCGAGGCGGTAGAAAGGATCTCTCTGATTCTTGGTGCGCATGTCAAAATGCGCGAAAAATGTACTCTGTCCGTCATCCAATTGTGTGGTTTTAAAATTTAAAAACAACCGCGAAATTTAGCGGGAGCTAACACGTAGGTACAGGGTCATCCAAATTGGGCACTAATAGCAACTATGGAAGATAGAGGTAAACTGAGCTCCTTTGCGACGTTCAAATTTCAAGAGAAGTTTAAAGTTGAGGTTATCTTGATTCAAGCCGGTTTGTATTTTTGGAGAGGGGACTTATTTATTTATAAAAATATTATTTTGGTGTAAATTGCTTTTTTACTGTGTTTTTCGATGTCAAAGTAAATGTCATCAGTCGCTTTTAGTTTTTGAGGTATTACATAAAGTTGGTATTTTATTTATGGAATGGCCCGATTTTCAAAATCAACATAAAACATATTCTTTAATATGACACTTATGTATCACATTGGGTTTAGGATTCAGCTCTTTACAATTAACTGCCATTTCAGATGATATAACTTTTCGCTAAACGAAACTGCACTTACTGAACCCTGTCATTCAATTTTAATTGGCTTTATAGAATGCATGTAATTACAAATGTGTCTATAACTTAAACATAAATCGTTTGCTTCACACCTTCAAGTTCCGGACAGTATGCCTAAATGACATATATAATAATATAATAACGTTTTAAAAATATCCGTTTTTATATTAGTTCTGTCGAAATGATTATCTCAAATAAATCCTTTGAACGCAGCTATAAAATTATGTATCAAATCGCATTGGTTAATCAGTAAAATCAGATGTCTGCACATGTTTTATCCCATTTTAAAAATAGCTGCTTAAGTAAAACTCAAACATTAACAGCATATTTTGTTTCTTTTTTATAGGTGAAAAGCCAAGCGTAGACGATAGCCAGCTACAAATAAGAAAAACTTTAGCAGAAAAACTAAAAAGTGAGGTAGTCGAGAAAGGCAAAAAGTAAGATTATTGATAAAAGTGTTTTTAGCTGTTTGAGGCTTTTCAGCATCGTGCAATATTCTAGGCTAGTTTATTTATTTTAGGTCTGACCGTTTGTCATTTATTTTTTAAACAAATTAAAGTTTTCCAAAGCTCTGTTTTGCGTGTCTCTTGTTTATATGCCACCTTTTTGTTCTATATTTCCCTGGAGAGTAAGTTTTGAAATCTGACCCAGATAGATTTTTGTTTTACAACATATAGTCATAAATTGTCGCTGGGGATGTGCTTTTCTTAGTCTTATGATTTGGTACATACTCAGTCCATGACATGACATGACATGAAGCTAAAGCTGTACTCAACCTTTGGGAAACACGTAATTTTTAAATTTTTGGAGTTTTCAAAGTTTTAGAGAAAAATGTAAAACTTTAAAATTTACGATCCTGGCATATCCCCACCTGATGGGTGAATCATTTCTTTTGCTATATTTCCTATCAAAGATATTTTTCATAAAAAATAAAACTCCTGTAACATTTCAAAGAACTAGGTTTCGAAACACACAAACATTTTTTTAATTTTGTTTTTAATAACATGTCTTAAAGTTTATTTAAAAATTGTCCTTCTACGTTTAGTCCCATCTTTTGGCATAATTTCGCAATCGGTCCCATTCAAGGCCGTACCTAGGCCGGGGATTAATCCCCTCCCTCACGCGACATTTTTGGTAAAGTATTTTAAAAGAGTTTTCTCAGCAATACAAATAAGACAAAAAAACTGCACAAAACGCAAAATTTATTGAAATTTTAGCCTTGTTTGCAATCGGATGTCTTTGTGATAAATCGTCAGGTGATGTGGTTATGTTTTTTTTTTAATTTTGAATATTTTTGAGGTGATTTTCTGAAACAAAGTAGTGTCTACGTGTTAATTATGCATCTGTCTAGTATGGTAAAAAAGCGTGACTTCTTATTTTTTAAGATTTTTTAAATCTATTTTAATATAAATATAGGTTGGGTTATACTATGAGTTTCTGTAACTGTTGACTTTACCAATAAGTCCAACTGCGTTATTCCTTAGTTGATGTGAGAAGGCTTTAATAATGGATAATGGGGATTGTAGCACTCCGATGGCTCAGATTGGGTTTTGGTAGATACAGTGGACTATAATTAACATTGGCGCAAAAAATTCATTTAACTAGAGAAAGTAACTAATTTAAAAATTGTATGTTAAATTCGAAAGAGAAATAAAATTGTGATATAGCCTCATGGAGAGGGACTTACCGCTGTTTTGAAGTTCCAAAATGCAAGCTGTACACCTTTCCATAAGAGCTATGTGACTTGAAGTTCCAACAGGATGATGGCACGATAATTTTAATTATTTGCGGTATTTTAAAGTGAATTTTCACTATTTTTTAAATTTAAATTTTAAGGTTGTCGTTTTCTAGACATGGCGACGCGCTGCACACTTTGTCTGTCTCTGAATCCTGCGCTTGCAGTTTTTTCGCACATGCGCACAGCACTTCACCCTCTATAGGAAACCATATCACTATATTTAAAATTTTATGTATATGTGAAAAACACGATAGAGGACGCTTGTAGTGCCAAAGTATATAAAAATAAAGAAATAAGAAATAAAATGATAATTCTTAAATTTAGAATAGAAATTACATTTTTTGCGTTTAATTCTCGCATTTTAATGCAATTTTGCTTTAATATAATAGTTGACCCATTTACTTAGCAATAATATAAATTTAAGACCAATAATTTTATGTTCAAGACAAAATTTTAGTCCATGAAAAATAGGAAAATTAAAAGTAAAATTCAAAAATACAAGAAAAAGAAAGAGGTTTTTATGGAAACCGAACATATTGCCGGCCGAAAATGCTATGCATTTTCTAAAGTATCAAGTGGCAAAGGACATAGCTTTGAGATTGGTCTCTTTAACACCGAGTCCCTTGTCTTGACATTAGCAACTCGATTTACACCGTCTTTACCCGGAAAAATTTCAATTATTCTACCGAGCTGCCATTGTAGCGGGGGTATAAAATCATTCTTGATTATTACCAAACGACCAACTTCTGGAGTACAAGTGGGGTCCAGCCACTTGCTCCTTTGTTGAAGTGTATGCAAATATTCTTGCTGCCAGCGTCTCCAGAAATCCTGATGGATTCTTTGAAGTAGCTGCCAACAAGTTAATCTATTAATTTTGACATCTGTTAAGTCAATGTCAGGAAGAGCTGTCAACGGTTCCAATGATAAAAAAATGACCTGGTGTCAAAACAGAAATGTCATTTGGATCCGAGGAAATTTCAGTTAGCGGTCGAGTGTTCATAATAGCTTTAATCTGACAGGTGACTGTATATAACTCTTCATATGTTAAAATTTGTGAACCAATGGTTCGAAATAAATGTTTTTTGACAGTTTTAATCCCAGACTCCCAAAGACCTCCAAAATTGGGACTGTGACTTGGAATAAAATGCCATTTAATTGGACAAGAAGAACCAATCTGTAACAACTGTCTATTTGCCGAAACTAGGTTAGTTCCATTATCAGAATACATATCAGTTACGTAATTTCTACGAGCCACAAACCTACGCATTGCTGCGATAAAAGCATCGGCTGTCAAATCACTGACTATTTCGATATGTACCGCTTTCGTACTCATACAAACGAATAAGCAAATATATGATTTTAAAGTACGTGGGGCACCGCGGGTTCGGTTCATTAAAATAGGAATGGGGCCACCTAAATCTACTCCCGTATGCAATAATGCTCTGAGTTGAGAAACTCGTGGAAACGGAAGTGAAACCATTGGGGGTTGTACCGATTTAGGGGATAACTTTTGCTAAAACTTGACGAATTTTGCGTTTTGCCGCAATTATCCAATAATTTTGGCTTAGTAAAAAATGTACTGTTCTTAATCCAGCATGTAAAAATTTTAAATGAAAATGTTCGATAATTAAATAATTAATTCTACTTTCGCGGGGTAATAAAATTTTTTGTCATAAGAGAGAGAAGAATTGTGCAATCTTCCACCGACGCGTAATAAATTTTGGTCATCTAAAAATAGATTTAATTTTTGCATCGGTTTAGATAATTTTATATTATTTTTAAGAGAATTTATTTCTTCCGAAAAATAGATCGATTGTTCGTTTTTTATTAATAAATAAAGTGCGGTTTGAATTTCTTGAAAAGTTAAAAAAGTTTCAAAAATTATACTTTTATTTAGAAATTTTTTATTTATAAAACGTAAAATATACGCTAAAATTCTACAAAGTTTAGTAAAAGATGAGTTTTTATTAATAAGCGAAGTTAAAAAATTTAAGTTTGGGGTTTGCGTAGTAATTAAAGTTAAGTTTTTATTGTTTTTCTTCATTTAAAGTTTCAGAAGTGTCTTTTATTTCCAAGGTTATAGGCCAGTAGTCATAATGTTATTTTAAAAATTGGGGACCTTGAAAAAATAAACTATGCTTTATAAGTTCACTAGGATAGAGACCTCTTGAAGCTACATCAGCGGGATTCTGAGAAGTGGAAATATAATGCCAATTTTTAGGAGATACTTTCGGTTGAATGAATTTGCGTGACTCTATTTTGTACATAGGTTTTCCACCTAGACGGATGTCCATTTTTAATCCACGATAAAGCTACTTGAGAATCACTCCATGCGAATATTTGGTGAATTTTAAGTCTGTTTTCAAAACTATGAAGAATAAATTGAATTAAGTCAGCTAATATATTACAAGCGGCTAACTCGAGTCGTGCAATACTTGTAAATTTTATAGGGGCGACTTTAGTTTTTGAGCATAAAAAATAAATAAAAATTTTATTTTTATAAATTACGCGTAAATAAACAATAGCTGCGTACGCTTTATTTGAAGCATCTAAAAAACCGATTAATTCGTATTGAGCGTTTCCAGAAAAAATATTGATAAAGCGGGATAAGCGAAATTCTTTTAAAAGTGGTATTTCTAACCTATAGCGTTCCCAGAGGCTACTTATCGCTATGGGAGCATCTTCGTCCCAGTCCAATCCAGATTTCCAAAATTCCTGGATTAGGCATTTAATTAAAATAGTAACTGGCGACAACCAACCAAGGGGATCATAAATTTTAAAAATTTCTGAAAGGATATTGCGTTTCGTGCAACTACGATTTAGAGGCTCTACTGAGTATGAAAAATAGTCTGAACAGGGTTACCGTCTAAGTCCTAAAATTTTTGTAGTTTCTTCTATATCAAGAGAAAGAGCTTTAGGGTTAATATCGGATTCTGGCAAGTGCTCTAAAACAGTTTTATTGTTGTCAGCTCATTTATGTAATTTAAATCCTGCGGATTTTAATAAAAGTGATAACTCCTTTTGGAGAGATATAGCTTCTTCAACGGAGCTACAACCTGTGACAAAATCGTCAACAAAATTATCTGTCATAAGAACTTTAGCGGGGCGGGGAAAATTATGCTTTTCGTCCTCAGCTAGCTGCTGTAAGACTCTTAAAGCTAAAAAAGGAGCGGGGGTAGTACCATATGTAACGGTTTTTAAATTATATTATTTTATAGGTTCGGTAGGACTAAACCTCCATAAGATTTTTTGATAATTTTGATGATGCGGGGCTATTAAAATGCCGCGAAACATTTTAGATATATCGCAACAAAGAGCGACTTCATTTAATCTAAAATTTAATAAAATAGAACAAATGTCCTTTTGTAATTTGGGAGTAAAGCGTGTCATTTAAGGAAATTCTTCCAGTATTTGTTTGGGATACTGCGCTTGCGTTAGAAACTACTCTGAGTTTTGTGGTTAACCTTTCAGGTCTTTCAATATGGTGGTGGGGGATATAGTAACTTTTTTCCGTAAACTGTTCCTCCGGGTTAGAAATTAATTCCATGTGACCTAAGTCTAAGTATTCTTGCATAAAGTTCGAATATTTTTGATAGATTTCCGGTGTTTTAATTAAGCGGCTTTCGAGAGATAAAAATCTTTTTAATGCAAGTTGGCGACTATTTGGATAACTTGGTTCACTATTTTCGCAAAAGGGTAAAGTCACGACGTAACGCCCTGTATTATCACGAAAAGTAGTATTTTTAAATATTTTTTCACATGCTTCGTCAGCCGGGGAAAGAATAGGTTTAATTTCCGGTATATTTTCAGTTTCCCAAAATTTCGATAGTGAATCATTAAGTTGATTATTTGAAATTTGGCATAAAAGGGATACCGAAGCGAGGGGCGAGTTTGTGTTACCAATTTGTCCCATTAAAATGTACCCAAAAATTGAGTTTAATGCGATAGGCTCATTTATATTACCTACAATACGACCATCTCTAAGAATATAAGGGAAACTATCGGCTCCAAGTAAAACGTCGATTGCTCCCGGTCTATAGAAATAAGGGTCCGCGAGATTTATATTTTTTATAATTCCCATTTGACTAATATTTATGTCATTTAAGGGAAGCGAAGAACAAATTTCAGGTAAAATAACAGCACTCTGTACTGATAAGGTCAGGTCAGATTGATTGCAAGGGCGAATGATCATATCAATAGATCCTAATTTTGATTGCATACTGGTCTCACCAATTCCAAAGACTTCAGTTTCAATATTAAAGCGGGGTAGGCCTAGTTTGTTGGCACATTTTAAAGATACAAAAGACAGATGCGATGCGGAATCTAAAACTCTACGAAAAGTTTGATAATTACCTCTTATATCTTTTATTTGAAAAAGAGCGGTAGAAAGCAAAGTACTAGAGTTACTGTAACTTTGTGTAGAGTAGCAAGCACCTTGATTTTGAGTTTGCGAAGAGGATGAGTTACTAATTTCATTTCTTTCCTGCCGAAACGCGTTAATTTGTTGGCTATTTACCGGCAAATCTGCATTATTATTTTCTTGCCGTTGAGACGAGGATTCGTTTACATGGCGCAAGTCAAAATGAACTGAACTATGATGCCTTTTTTTGCAAAATCGACAATTAAAAGTGCTTTTGCATTGGAAGGTTTTATGACAATTAGAGGTACAATTTACGCACCATTGTTTTGCTTTTAATAAATTAAATCTTTGTTGAGGCGTTTTATTTAAATAATCAGGACAAAAAGTCAAATTATGAGTATTCGAATTGCATAAGGAACAATTATTTTGAGAATTCTGCTGCGCGGTAAAAAATGCACGAAGCGTTTGGCGGGTATTATAGTTAATTTGCGGTTTTTGAGTTATATGGGGCGGTTTTGTAAATTTCGGCTTCATAGAAAATTGCGTACTGGATGTACTGGCGGCGTTAACTACAAAAAGCGAGCTACAATGTTGATCCAAAAAATTATAGATTGATTTATATGAAGGTATTTCGGTAGGCTTACCATGAAAAACTTCAAATTGCGTTTGAATCGAACTATCAATAGATTTTAACAACTTTTGGGCTAAAACAAAGTCCCAAAAGTCTGGTTGCAAACCAACAGTTTTTAAAGCTTCAATATTTTTTGTGAATATATCAAGCAAGTTTCTTAGAGCTACGGAGTCATCAGAGTTTACTTTAGGGCAATTTTCGATAGCATTCCAATAATTTTGGGCTAAAATGCGATCATTTTTATACCTTTTTACAAGATTATTGAAAACAATAGGATAGTTTGCATCCGAAACTGGTAATTGCGTAACTAATTCCTTTGGAGGACCATCTAAATAAGTAACTAAAAGCGAGTATTTTTGTATATTTGGAATATGCGGATTATCATGAATCATTGTTTTAAAAATATCATAAAAGGTAGGGAAATCATTGACATTGCCAGTGAATTTTTCAATGTCAATTTTCGGTAAACTTGGAAAATAATCAGAGGTTTGTGAACCTCCTGAAGAGTAAGGGTTAATAGTAAGTCGGCGACTCCACCTTGAGAAGGCGGCGCAGTATTTTCTGCTTGAAACAACTTATCATAGATTTCTTTGACTTGAGCAACATTTGTTTGAAATGAATGAAGATGCTCGATACAAGTCTTAACTTGACCCTGATCCTGGTAAATTTCATTTAATAAAGCGGTGTGCTTTTTAAGGTATTCCTCTTGGACGTTGTCAAGCTCTTCGTAACGAATCTTAAAATTAAGATGTTTGGTTGCATCAGTTTTAGCCAATTTAGCTACCGTTAAAATTTCATTTAAATTTGAATCTTCGATGTCACGAAAGACTTTAATTTTCTTTACCTTTTCAGACATTATTTTGTAATAAATTAGGCAAAGTAAACAAAATCAAAATTTGTAGATTAAATATTTTAAAAAAATTTAAATCGATTTAAAATAACCGTATGTAACCGTAGCCTCTTACATATAGGCATGCAAACTACAGCGAAAAGAAAAACAAATAAACATGTAGGTATTTATTTGCGCGTTATAAATTAGGAAATAAAAAACTTATATTCCGAAATTACCTACACACAGATATATCTTTCAAAAATACAAAGATAAACTTTTTGCATTTACATACACATAGCGACCCAAGACTCCAATCTCGAATATATGTCCTTGCGTTTTTTTATAAAATTTGCGAGATGTAGGTATAGGTCTCCTAATACAAATTCATAGGTACCTATTTTATTTACCTATATTATAATTTTAATTTATTAATGGCGTCTCTTTCTTACTTTCACACTACGAGCGTTTGCTCTCACTCTAGCGAAAATGAATTTTTTGAAATTTCAAAAAGAAAATCAAAATGGAAATCAAAATCCGGCAATCGAAGTGATCAAAATATGTAGCACTCCGATGGCTCAGATTGGGTTTTGGTAGATACAGTGGACTATAATTAACATTGGCGCAAAAATTCATTTAACTAGAGAAAGTAACTAATTTAGAAATTGTAGGTTAAATTCGAAAGAGAAATAAAAATGTGATATAGCCTCATGGAGAGGGACTGTTTTGAAGTTCCAAAATGCAAGGTGTACACCTTTCCATAAGAGCTATGTGACTTGAAGTTCCAACAGGATGATGGCACGATAATTTTAATTATTTGCGGTATTTTAAAGTGAATTTTCACTATTTTTTAAATTTAAATTTTAAGTTGTCGTTTTCTAGACATGGCGACGCGCAGCACACTTTGTCTGTCTCTGAATCCTGCGCTTGCAGTTTTTTCGCACATGCGCACAGCACTTCACCCTCTATAGGAAACCATATCACTATATTTAAAATTTTATGGATATGTGAAAAACACGATAGAGGACGCTTGTAGTGCCAAAGTATATAAAAATAAAGAAATATGAAATAAAATGATAATTCTTAAATTTAGAATAGAAATTACATTTTTTGCGTTTAATTCTCGCATTTTAATGCAATTTTGCTTTAGGTAAATTTTATATTAACTAATAGTTGACCCATTTACTTAGCATTAATAGCATTAATATAAATTTAAGACTAATTATTTTATGTTCAAGACAAAATTTTAGTCCATGAAAAATAGGAAAATTAAAAGTAAAATTAAAAAATTCCATAAAAATAAAGAGGTTTTTATGGAAACCGAACAGGGATACTGTGACTAATGTAATATTGAGGTGTGACATAAAAATATAATATTAAAATAGCTCATTCAAATTGGATGCTTTTTAGTTCTAGCTTTATTAATTTGTCAAGCACGAAACGAGTGCGTAAAGCTTCTTGGCTAAGGAGCGATGAAGCTACCTTTCAATCGGGCACCTACTGTAAACAATAGGGAGCGCAAGAACAGCAGAACGTAATCTAAGCTGACGCAGTGATGTAGGGAAACGACCCTTAATGGGTATTAAGATGAAAGAAAGTAAGCTAAAGAGAGTTATGGTTGAAAATATTACTTACCTCGTTTCTCGCTTGTTGACTTCATTCAAGGTGGGTCAGGTTAGACGAAATAGGTAAACGGAATATCAGGTGTGTGAAACAAGGACAGACATCGAGATTGGTGTGAGTAGGAATTGCTCCAGTTTTAGTTTTAATATTTACAATTGGAATGTGCAAAAAGCATATCTGGTTTTTTGATCCCAATATACCGAGGGTTATTTATTCTTAACACAGGGTTGAAATTAAATTTAAAAAAATAAAGAAAAATAAAATAAAATGTTTTGTAGTTTAAAAAATGTTACTAATGGTGTGGAAATAAACCACGAATTTCTCAAAAATAAAATGGTTTGCCAGCCCATATGAGAATTGTGTCTGAAAATCACTGCTGGATGGAGGTCCGCTATCGTGGAACAATTTCTGTTAACAACCCTGAAATTCTTTTTAAAAAATATGGTAGTATGGTAACACTGCATCTCTCAAAACAATATTTTTCTACAAGCGCGTGAAAAATGTGAATTTCCACTTTGTCGCACTAGTTTGTAAAAAGTTTTCCGCACTAGTGCAAAAATAAATTTCAATACAGAAATGTTAAATTTCAAAAAATCTGTATAAAAATCTGTAAGTTCTATTGATAATATTGTCTATGAAATGCCTTGGTTGCTGTAAAGGAATGGTGTTAAATTTCGTTAAAACACTTCTTTCTGGAAGAAGTAGCGTGATGTGGTGTAGTGTTTTTGTTTATTTTTCTTATAATTTTATTTTTTTATGTTTTCCTGAAGCTGACGCTTTTAGAAAAACAATTGTTTTTAACGCTTTCAGAAATCTATTTTGCCGGACTTAAATGGTTGACAGCACTCGCTACGCTTCGTTCTGTCAACGGCATTTGCGTGCGGAAAAATAGATTTTCTGTACTTGTTAGAAATATTTTTTTAGCCATATACAAAATAAATACAACAAAAACTTTAAAAAAATACTCGACGAAAATAATTCAGCCAAAAATGACACCGAAAACAACGGGAAATATGGAGTTAATTTTTTATTGATTAGTGTTACCCTTAGGTGTTACCACACCGGTAACATTTTTTCAGCCAACGGAAATTTTTACGCGTTATCCTAACTCAGTTTGGCATTGACTTTGTGTAATTTCGATGCCAAAGGCTATCCTTCTTTTAAGACAAATTAACCCATTAGCTGCCATGGTCCCCATTTTGATTAACGTTTTTTTTTAATATGTTCTTGTCTTAGGTTAGGTTTTCTCGCATAAAGACGCACGTGTGTGATTCTGTTGGTTTACGGGATTTCGATGGATCAAAGGTTATAATATTTAGTTAATTGTGTAATTCTGTGATTCTTGAGTTGCTCTATTTACATTCCTATAACTTGATACTTATTATCATAACAAAAACATTTAATGTAAAAAAGCGCGAGTACGCGAAAATGGTATAAAAAGCCAGGTTCTCCAATACAAATTTCAAAATGAAAGGTTCTTAATAGTTTGGAAATGTTTTTTTAAACTTTGCTATTCTAGCCAAACTTCTTTATATTCAATTTAGCACTGTGCCTAAGAGTCATTTGCAGCCGTAATAGCCAAGTTTAGAAAAACATTTCCAAACTAGTAAGAACCTTTCATTTTGAAATTTGTATTAGAGACCTTGGCTTTACTTTTATTTCAATTACGGAATACCACTTTCGCGTACTTGGCTTTTTTTTATGATTTCACTCATTTTTTAAAGGATTTGGATAATATTTAAGGTTTAAAGTAGTAAAATATGCGGAATAATATTCAAAACTTTTGCAATGCTTTGTAACAAAACGGGATTTGAGCATAAATGGTATTTTTGCCATTTATAAGTTTTTAAAGATTTTTAATTAAATATTGTTTTGACATTAACAAGCATTAATTATATGCAAGACTAGGTTAAGATTAAGTAAAATTTATGGCAACTCGGCGACTTGTTTTTAGGCATGTTTTCAGGTTCGCTGTATTTTAATAAAAGTTGTATTCGGCTAATATGTCCTTTGAGCCACTAACATCAAAATAATTCTTATTTTGTAACTGGAAACAAATTTTAAACTATTTTCAATTAAAAAAAAACACACTGTAAGATTTAAACTTTACCGAATTTCTAAATCCACGCATCTTTGAATTGCGGTGGTATTTTGTCTCTTTGTCTTTCTCGCCAATGCGAGAGAGCTTAAGATTCAGGCCACGGCAACCAAGAGTGTCTGTAGAGAAGAGTGGTGGAAGAAATCCGTTAAAGAAAGCTTAGATTTAGCCCAATCAGCTAGCGACAAACTGAGAATATCTAGAGAGCGGGGTATTGAAACTTTCGAAAGTCGTCAGGGACTTTACTCTTTAGTTTGCCTTTGCCTGGTACACTTTCATTCACACTTTTTAAGGGGGGTTTTATTTCAACTGGGGAAATGTATCAATTATTTTAACATTGTATAAAACTGTTAACTTTAATATTCATAATTATTTTGGTCTTTTCTTTTAGAGTTTATTGATTGTAAAGTCATTAATTATTACTGTTTCCAGTGTTTTAAAATAATGTGTTTAACTGTTTTATGGTTTTTTATCAACAAAATACAAACCATTCGTTGCCCTAAAATCGGCATTTTTAATTAATAACATATCCCAAACCTAAACAGTAATATTAAGTAAATTAAACAGTTGATTGAATAGTTTCACTCATTCAATCAACTTTTAAGATGTTGATAAATATATATATTTACAACAAATTTATAAAAGGTTTATAAAACCTAAAAGTTTAAGAAGTGTAAATATTTGAATACAAAAGTTTAATAGTACTAAAAAGTCGATATTCAACTAGTAAATATAAGAAGTGAAAGTGTGAAGCTGAATGTCAATGTCATGACAATTTTTCTATTGACATATGATCACTTTAAATTTTGAAAAGATAAATTGGTAGAATATTTTTTATTGAAAAGTTAAGTTTAAATAATATTCACATATGCCAGCAAATAAAATGCTCTCCATTTCTATCTGGATGACGGAATCTCCAGCATGCGATTGGTTCAACCTTTTGCCTTAATAAAGCTTTACTGAACTTTAGATTTGAGTTATAACTCCAAAACTCGTTGGTAAACTTTAACATTGTTCCATCAAAACATTATTTAAATAAAATGGATAAGAGTCCATTATTTTGTCTTAATTGTAGCACAGTGTTGTTAAAATAAAGTCTCATTAAACTTATCATTCTCTTGCCATTAAAAGCCTATTTTGTTTTTCTAGCTGAATTTTTTTAAAGAATCTTTTATTAAAAACACAAAAAAGGAGTCCATTGCAACTCTTTATTTTTGATTAGTTGGCTGAAACAATAATTGCCAACCCTTCCTCTGACAAACCACTACTTTTTTTTGAAGACACCCGTCAAATATAACTAAGGGAGGATATTTTTTATTTATTTTATTGCATTAATAACAGTTTTTTTTGTTTTTTTGAACCATTAAACCTTTTTTATTAATATTTAATAACATTTTTTGTTTAAATAATACAAAAATGTAAGTCATTACAACATTGTTTTTATAAGTATTTTTCTTCGTAGATATCGATATTTCTACTTTATTTTGGTTTTATTGTTTGTTTAAAACCTAAAACTTCACTTGGCAAAAAGTACCTAAGCCAAATTATTTGACCATCTAAGTATACAGTGGTGATCTCAAGTAATTTTCCATTGATATTGCATATATATTTATCGGTTTCACAACGTTCTACGTCTTCCGATACCCAATCTCCACTCGTTTCTGTTTGCCCATAATTCATCATCTAGGCCTCTTATTCTTATTTCACTATCTATTCCTTCTCTCCAGCTTCTCCTTGGTCTTCCTCGTTTTCTTCGGCCAGTTGGTTTCCATTGTAATATTTGTTTAGGTAGTCTTCCATCATCCATTCTTTGTACATGTCCGTACCACACCAGTTGTTTTGTTCTTATATCATCCACTAGAGTACGTTCACCCACTGTCATAATTTCTCTTATTCTTTGATTGGTAACTCTTTCTCTTTTTGATTTCCCTGCTGCTCTTCTCCAATAGTCCATCTCCGTAGCGGAAAGCATTTTTTCTGTTCTATCTTTGATTGGCCATACTTCTGAGCCGTATGTAATAATACTTTTTACAATGGTGTTATATATAAGCTTTTTGTTATGTTTTGATATACTTTGGTCCCAAATTATTCCATTTAATAAAGTTATTGCTTTTCTTCCTTGTACGTTTCTATCTTTTATATCTTTGTCTAGTGTTCCGTCAGCTGTAATTTTTAGACCCAAGTATTTATACTCATCACAGGACTGAATTCGCTGCCCAGTATTTAAGATTAGATCCTGTTTCGTTCCACCAATACACATATACTCTGTCTTATTGATATTAACCTCTAGTCCCCACTTATTGTACTCGTCTATTAGTTTTCGTGTCATATATTCGAGGTCGTCATAATCCTGAGCCACCACTATCTGATCATCGGCGAAACATAAAGTATACAAGGTGGTTTCATTCAACGGAATTCCCATGTTTTGGCATTTTCTCTTCCAGAATTTAAGGACCTGTTCCAAATATATCTTGAAGAGCGTAGGCGAGATACAGCAACCTTGTTTAAGACCTTTATTTACTTGAAAGCCTTTGGTTAGTTTTGCTTTTATTTTAACTTTTGCCTTACTATTGCGGTATAACTCTTTGATGGCCTTAATTAGTTGTACGCTTATGTTTGTCTTTTCCAACGCTTTCCAAAGTAGATTTAGTGGTATACTATCATATGCCTTCTGCAAATCTACGTAAAGCAGATGGAGCTCTTGTCCGTATGCCATTTTCTTTTCAATAACTTGGGTTATACAAAAGAGATGATCTGAAGTCGATCTACCCGCCCTGAAACCAGCTTGTTCTTCTGCCTCCATATCTTTATATTCGCTCTCCACTTTATTTCTTATTATTTTGCCATATATTCTGCTTAGCGTACTAGTTACAGATATACCTCTATAATTGTCACATATATCTTTCCTTCCTTTTTTGTGTATTGTGGATATTGCATCATAACTTTAAAATTTATAATTTCTAACTACTTTTTCCATGCAAGCGTGGGTAGGATACCTCTGCTATAGTCTATTTGCAATCATTATGGCAATTTCATCTCTCATAAATTTGTGCTACAGGACTGTTGTAAAGTGTCTGGTCAGGATAAACTCAGAAAACAGACCTAGCTACTAGCAATATCTTGTATAGAATATGTGATAGATGTTTTTTTTTGTCATTTTGTAATTTTTGTACTCTCTATATCATACATATATGTTATATGAAAATATCCTGCCTACACTTAGAAGAAACCAGAACCTTCTATGAAACCCGAGAACCTTCCAGATAAGAAGCTTATTCTGCTGACTTGCGTTTCCCATGAAATAAACAACACGTGCATTCAAGCCGAATCAGCACTTTATTTCTCAGAACCTTTCAAGATAAGAAGACCATTCTGCTGCCTTGCGTCTCTCACGGAATAAACAACACGTGCATTCCTGCCGAATTGCACTTTAGTTTAAGTCTAGAATATTAAGGAATTATTCCATTGCTTAATCAGCACATTTTCTTTATATAAACTCAAATCATTGTAATGTTAAGTCATTCTCTTTAGAATCGTTCTTAAGTACACGTTCAATTATAACGTTTAAGTCCTATATTGTATTTAATCAAAATAAAGTTTTTTAAAAAGTTAAAAGTAAACTTTAAAGTATAACATTTGGCGCAGTCGGTAGGATAGTTTAACACACGCGAAAACACGAGTATTCTAATTCGCGAGTGGTGAAGCTCCAGCTCTTTAAGCTATCAAGAATCTACAGCAACCAAGAAGTTACACAGCAACAAAGAAGTTACATAGCAACTAATAAGTTACACAAGCAACCAAGAAGCTAGACAGCAACGAACCAAGCGTCCTCGCAACCAACGGATACGGAAGGAACACCTAGTGAAGCCCCTGGTAGCCGAACACGTGGAGACAAATGGTCCAGCTAAAGCTTTTGTGAGTAAGACAATTGAATCATCACGTTTTATTTTTTTTTCAAATAAGTTGATATTTTGAAAAATCTGTTCGATTTTCTAACCCTGACGTTTACAATTTTGAATTTTTAAGAAAATTTTTTCATTTAAAAGAAGTCAAAATTAAAATTTAGTTTTAAGAAACAAAACCTAAAAAAGTTTAAGTTAAGTTTTAAAACACAAGAAAACAAAAACCATTAAAAATGACTGAACCTCGTAATAACCAACCAGCAAACGTACCAGCAAACCAACCTATAATTGAGGTTGAACCTTATCGTTTATCGGAAATTTTCTCAATAATCCCTGAATACGATGGAGATCAAATATTTTTAGGAACTTTTATCAATGCTTGCGATTGTGCTTATAACATGGCCGTCGGAGATCAACGCGATTTATTGGTCATACACATTAAAAATAAATTAAAAGGAAAAGCCGCACAATTGGTAAACTCTCGAAATCCTCTTTCTTGGATTCAACAACATATTATGGAGATACGCGAGACCTTTCTTCATTAATTCAAGATCTACAAAGACTCAAACAACAAACAAACGAATCACTAATGTTTTTCAATAGATTACAAGTTATGAATTCAAAAATGCACGCTTGTATTCAAAAATCAAATTTAAATATGCTTCAAAAAGATGCACAAATCCAAATTATAGATTCCATGGCATTAAATACGCTTTTAACAGGTTTAGAATCGCGCATAGGTCATATTGTCCGTGCTAGCAATCCAAAAGATTTACTTGAAGCACAAGTAAGAATAAGACGCGAACTACAACTTTCATATTTTGAAACACAAAAAACTCCAAACCGACCCAATATTTCAAATAATCCCATACAAAATAGACAAAATAATTTTCAATCGCGAAGAACAGCTTCTCAACCCCAAAAATGTTTTAAATGTAATCGTTTAGGTCATCACGGAAGTGAATGCCGTACTTTTGTACAGAGACCCCCGGTCTACACAAATCAAAATCAACAATTTAACCAAAATTTTCAAAGACCCAATTTTGCCCAAAATCAAAATCAACAATCTAACCAAAATTTTCAAAGACCCAATTTTGCCCAAAATCAACCAAGCACCTCTAGAAATTTTGTACCCCAAAACCAACAAAATAATTTTAGACCATCAGTAATTCAAAGAAATCCAAATTACAATTCCCCACAACATAGAGCACATGTAGTGAACTATTCTGATGAATATTTTAATAATTTTGACAACTACAATCCCTATGATCCCAATTTTGAAAATTTTAACAACTATGAACCTTATGATCCAAATTTTGAAAATTTTCAGTATGAAAATCAGTTTCATTACGAAAATGAAATCTCACAAGAATTTTCGAATAATTTTGAAGAACAATATTTAAATGACATAAGTCAATACAATTTTAATCAACCCGGAATATATCAAAATTTTGAAAACCAAAATCAAATTTTGCCGCCAGAGACCCAAAATTTTCAAATTACTTCCAATCAAAACCATCGACCCAATCGATTCAAGAAACAGATACCCAATTAGAACAAACTACTACGAAAATCCAACACATGTCAATCGATCAAACCTCAGAACAAACATTCGTGTAAATACCAATCTACATAACTTAAACTCAAAAAATCTTTTTTTTTATTAATGACGCAACAAATAAATTTAAACTTTTAATTGACACCGGCGCAGGAATTTCAGTATTTAAAGAAAAAACAGTCGAAAATTATAATAATCGATTTGCAGAAAATGTAATAGTACAAGGAATAACCGATGAAAAAATTCCAATCACTCAATCAGTTTTAATCCCTTTCGCTAAAGACAATCCACTAAAAGTTTATATTTGTAATTTAGACATAGAATTTGACGGAATATTAGGACTCGATTTTCTTGAACATTACCAGTGCGTAATTGACTTAAATTCGAAACAGCTATGCACCAATTTTAAAACAATACCTTTAATTCAAGTAACAGAAAAAACTTTTGAACAAAATTCCCAAATTAATCAAAATCAAATAAATCAAAAAACACTACAAATACCTAAACCAAGAGTAATTCAAAATCAAAACATACCACCAATACCTAAACCAAGATTAATTCAAAATCAAAAAACGCCACCAATACCAAAACCGCGAATAAATATAAATCAAAATAATTTTCAAAATCAAATATTTCTAGAACCGCGAACCGAACAAGTTTTTAAATTAAAATGTAATTTAAAAAACACAGATGCAATTTTAATTGGTGAAGAAATAGAAAAAGTAAGATTACCAAACGCTCTAGTCCACATTAACGAAAACGGTGAATTTTATACATCAGTAATAAATCCCAATGCTATTCCTAAAACAATAAATTTTAATAACTTGTCTTTCGAACCCATAGCAAGTGTTCACGATATTTTGAATTTCAATACCAATGAAAACCAATTCATTGATAGAATCGACCTTATTAAAAATCAATTAAGACTAGAACATTTAAATTACGAAGAGAAAGAACTAATTTCAAATCTTTGTTTTGAATTTTCTGACATTTTCTATATCGAAGGAGATCAATTAACTTTCACTAATCAAATCAAACATACAATTGAAACCAACAATGCTCATCCAATTTTTACTAAATCATATCGGTACCCTCAAATACACAAAGAGGAAGTAAAAACACAAATTAATAAAATGCTCGATCAAAAAATAATCCGACCATCAATTTCCCCGTGGTCATCACCTGTTTGGGTAGTCCCAAAAAAACTTGACGCCTCTAACAAACAAAAATGGAGAGTAGTAATTGATTATAGAAAACTGAATGAAGTAACAGTTGACGATAAATATCCACTTCCAAATATTTCAGATTTATTAGATCAGTTAGGTAAATGTCAATATTTTACAACACTTGATTTAGCATCCGGTTTTCACCAAATTGAAATTGATCAAAAAGATATTCAAAAAACAGCCTTTTCTGTCGAAAATGGACACTACGAATTTGTTCGTATGCCATTTGGTTTAAAAAATGCACCCTCCACATTTCAACGTGTGATGGATAACATTTTATTAGGCATTCTAAATGAACGTTGTTTAGTTTATATGGACGACATTATTGTTTATTCACCAACAATTCATGAACACATTTCACGTCTTTCCGAAGTTTCCCAAAGATTACGAAAATCAAATTTAAAAATTCAACCTGACAAATGCGAGTTTTTACGAAAAGAAGTAGCATACCTCGGACATTTAATTACCGAAAATGGAGTAAAACCAAACCCTGGTAAAGTAAAATGTATTCAAAACTTTCCAGAATTAAAAAATCCTCGTGACGTAAAATCATTTCTCGGACTTGCCGGATATTATCGAAGATTCATACCGAACTTCGCGAAAATCTCAAAACCCTTAACAAAACTTCTTCAAAAAGATACTAAATTTATTTTTTCTAAAGAATGTAAAAAAGCTTTTGAAACACTCAAAAATGCATTTATTTCTGATCCAATATTAATCTATCCAAATTTTGAAGAATCTTTCATTTTAACTACAGACGCGAGCGCATTTGCGATAGGAGCCGTACTTTCACAAGGTCCAATTGGTAAAGACCTTCCGATAGCTTTTGCATCGAGAACCCTTTGTAGTGCAGAAACTAAATACTCCACTATTGAAAGAGAACTATTAGCAATAGTATGGTCCGTAAAACACTTTCGACCTTACCTTTTTGGTAGAAAATTCACTATAGTCACAGATCACAGACCTCTAACCTGGCTACTTTCAATTAAAGACCCCGGTAGCAGATTAGCACGTTGGCGATTAAAATTAGAAGAATATAGTTTTAAAATCATTCATAAACCCGGTAAAATCAATAAAAATGCAGACGCTTTATCGCGAATAAAAATCAATCATTTCAAAGACTGTATAGACTTTAAATCAAACATTAAAATTTTTGCAAACAACGAAAATAACGATCAAGAACCAATTTTTAACGAAGAAGATGATCAAAAAATAACAGATGAATTTAACAGATTTGTTGAACTTTACAAGACGCGATCCCTAATTGATTATTCTAAAACCGAAACCTCGAATGATCAATTATTAGATAAATCAAATAAATTAATAGTAACCTTTTTCCGACAAAATAAAATGGAAGATTTACATTTCAAAATCATTGACGATATTTTTGAAGAAGAATTCCACCTTGAAGAATTAAAAATTAATATTGTTTCTAGCAAAACAGTTAAAGAACGTAAATATTTTATTATAGCCCTACCATTCGATAATAATGATTGTTCACAACACTTATTTTATTGCCTTTTTAAAGACCAAAATGAATTTGAAATTAACAAAACATACTGCATCGAAAACAATCTAGATTTACCAACTTTAGAGATGCTATCTTACATCTTTTCTGATAAAGACATAAAATTAAAAATTTGCCAAAATATAATAACAACCCCCGACGAAGATGAAATCCCAATAATTTTAGAAAATTATCACTTAGGAAAAAGCAACCTACACCGTGGAATAAATGAAACAGTTAGACGCATTAGAGAAAAATATAATTGGCGTGGTTTAACAAAAAACGTAGAAGATTTCATAAAAAAATGTGAAACTTGTCAAAAAGTAAAAATTGTTCGTAAAAATCTAAGCAGACCCTTCGTTGTAACAGAAACACCACATACCCCTTTTGAACGAATCAATATCGATATTTTCGAATACCCCACCAGAAATTACGCGTTAACGGTACGGGATGAATTAACAAAATTTACACAAGCTTACGCAATGAGTGATAAAAAAGCAAGTACAGTAGTTAGTACTATTTTACTATTTTTCCAACATTTCTGTGTACCCTTACGAATACATTGCGATTATGGCAAAGAATTTGATAATACCCTTTTAAAAGATTTATGTACCCTATACGATGTTAAGTTAACATTTTCTAGCGTAGCACATCCACAGTCAAACGGTTCACTAGAACGATTTCACGCAACCCTTTGCGAAATGATTAGAATCAATAAACAAGAAAACCCTGAAGATCATTGTTTTAGCGTTCTTCCATACGCAGTAATTTGCTATAATAATACAAAAAACAAAACACACGGATTTACCCCTTACGAACTCGTTTTCGGACATACATCAAGTAGACCTCCTGAAAAACTTTATAATCAAGAACAATTGATATCTAAATATGTACGTGATTTAAATAATAGAATGGACTATTTTTACAAATTAGCTAGAAATAGAACTGATCAATCGAAACAAAAATCGAAAGAACGATTCGACGAACACGTACGAAAGAATCTCCCTGAATTTAATATAGGAGACAAAGTTTGGCTTAAAGAATCACAAATCAAATCAAAATCAGAAAATTTATTTAATGGTCCTTTTGAAATTTTAGAAATACATCGTAATTCTGCAACACTTAGAAACCCACAAACAAATCAATTAACCAAAGTTAATTTTGATAGGTTAAAACCGTGCTTTGAATAAAATAAAAATCTTTTATTTTAGATTAATGGGAATAATCTCAATCGTTTCCAGTCAATATTCAATATTACCAATAAATAATACACTAGGACTATTTTATCATGAAGAATCCCTTATCAGAATTTCTAATAATGAATGGACCCTTGTTGTTTACAAAGATCTTTTACCCTTTAAGAAAGCAATTGAACATAACGACAAAATTTTAGATACCTTTATGGATCGCTTTTCAATCAATAATAATCAAATTGCAAATTTCAAATCGCAAATTAAAACGCATGTTAGCCTTTTAAAACAAATTTCTAATTACGTTAATATTAAATACGAAGAACTTATCTCGGATACAAAAGAAAAATCATATAGGCAAAAACGTGGAATATTTAATGGCATCGGAACTATTTGGAAATCTATTACAGGAAATTTAGATGCATCAGACGGAGAATACTTTAATGATTGTATTAATAAAGTATCGACTGATGAGAAAAATATTGAAAGATTATTGCAAAAACAAATTTCAGTAACAACCTCTGTTATTAAAAGTTTTAATACGACTTTACAAAAATTACAAATTGATGAAGAAACGTTTGACTGCCTATGCAGAAGCACAAATAAAAGCATTAGATTTATGCGAATCGCTTATGGAAAGTTACAGCTTTATTAAAGATTCATTAAATGACGCGTTAAACGCAGTAACTTTTGCACGTTTAAAAATATTGCATGGTTCAATAATAAAACCATCGGATTTGGTAGATTCATTGAAAAAGATTTCTCATTCATTACAAAAAAATAATTTGCCTTTACCAATATCAATCTCAACGGTAGCCCAATACATTAATTTAATTGAACTTAGTGCTTTTCAAACTGAATCAAAAATAGTATTTGTTCTTAAAATACCTCTTATAGACCCTTCGACTTATACTTTATACAGACTTTACCCAATACCAATATTAGATAATCGAACAGGTCTTCACCATACTATATCAACAATTAATAAATTTATTGCGCGTGACGATGATTCAATGTTTTTCGTCACCTTCCACAACGTGGACCACTGCAAGATCATCGAAAGAAGAACGAAGCTCTGTTCCAAAGTACTTCCGTATCCCATCGACAGTGATGCTATTTGTGAAGCTCAACTATTGAAGCAACAAACTCAGCTGCCGAAAACATGTCAAACAACCATTTTCTATGCGCAAGGCTACAATGTTCAACCACTTGAAGAAAATCAATGGCTAGTTACTATGTCAGAACCAGTACCTACCAATATCAAATGCAAGAATCAAGAAATCATTACGAAATTAATTGAAACCAATAGTATAGTTCGTTTCAAATCAACATGCAATGCTTTTATTGGAAGTACGAGGATTCATTCTGAAACCATACTTCAAGAAAGTACCTCGAAGATCTGAATATTGCACAACATAATCTTAACCAATATTCAGAAGAATTAGATAAAATGATCAATCAACCATTCATTCAAAAACACATTGATTGGTTTACTATCATTACAATAACATTGATAGTACTACTAGTAATTCTTTACATTATTAACAAATGTCGAAGACGCCGAAGAACAAGAAATGGTAATAATACCAATAACGATAATGATAATGGTAATGACTTTCCACCATTTCCAAAACCTAATCTACAAAGAATTAGGAATTTATCGAATATCTTACCAAGAAGAAGGCCAAGCATACACATCGAAGATCAAATCGAAGAAGAAATCGAACCCAATGCAAAATTAATGATCAATCAATCATCTTAATAAAAGTTGCCGTATAACGCCAACTTTTTCAAAAAGAGGGGAGCTGTTATATGAAAATATCCTGCCTACACTTAGAAGAAACCAGAACCTTCTATGAAACCCGAGAACCTTCCAGATAAGAAGCTTATTCTGCTGACTTGCGTTTCCCATGAAATAAACAACACGTGCATTCAAGCCGAATCAGCACTTTATTTCTCAGAACCTTTCAAGATAAGAAGACCATTCTGCTGACTTGCGTCTCTCACGGAATAAACAACACGTGCATTCCTGCCGAATTGCACTTTAGTTTAAGTCTAGAATATTAAGGAATTATTCCATTGCTTAATCAGCACATTTTCTTTATATAAACTCAAATCATTGTAATGTTAAGTCATTCTCTTTAGAATCGTTCTTAAGTACACGTTTAATTATAACGTTTAAGTCCTATATTGTATTTAATCAAAATAAAGTTTTTTAAAAAGTTAAAAGTAAACTTTAATGTATAACATATATGATTGAGATTTACCACAAGTTCAAACCAATGAACCACGAAGTATTTTCAAATTTTATGTTTTTATATTTCCAGATTTTCAAAATGTATTTTATTTTCCAAACTACACACAAGTTTCTTTTTGGAAAATAAACGTGACTGACTGATTTTTTTGTATCTCAGTAACAACTTTGTCGATTATGAGAAATTTCTTTATTATATGGTCTACAAGTAAATTTTAAAAGCACTAAATTGTTAAAACCATGGACTAAATAAATGTAGCCACAGCAAATATCGATTCTATACAATTATTATCAAATTAAAAATAAAAATTTACGTTTTATGTTACAAAACATAGCATTCAAACATAGCATTCTTTAAAACGACGTACCTGTCGAACTATTTTTGCTTTATAATTTTCTTATTAAAGTACGTATTATTCTTTTCATAAAAGAAAATTTAATTTATAATAAGTTGGATATTATCAGCACTATCTGCAAATTCACAGCTTTTAAGTAAAGAGAGGTAAATGTAAAAACAACCTCCTGTATATTTTTTTTGGTTTTTTTGAGAGAGACTCTATTTTATTTATTTTCTTTCACTAACATGTAGGTAATCAAGTGAATTTCGTTTCATAATATTTTTAATCAAATCAAAAAGTATATTGTCGTTTATTATCGTAAGTTATTGTCAAGCCATTTTTGCAAAATGGTATACCTAATTAAATATTATGAAATGGAAAAACCTATGTAGAACCCTTCATTCAATTTTCTATGATTCAGGTAAAGCAAACTAGATTGTCCGAACAAAAACTTGTTTTTGTTTGTAAAGTCATAAACTAATTTTGTCTCAGGTATTATGTAGATGTAGCATTATAAAAATATTTTGGGAAAAATCACAATAAAAATTATTTTTGCTTTATTTTGTCATTATCTTTGCCCTTAAAAGAATTAATCCGCTACATGCGAAGTAATTAGGTAATTACTATTTATGTTAATAAATGAACTCATCACACTTAAATATCTTATTAAATATTAACACCTTTGAAATTAAAACCTAAAACGACTTATTACCAAATAGATCATTCTGAGTTAAAACCATGATGTAGAAAAAGAAAAATGATTAAAGAGTTTGATAAAAAGCTCATATTATGAAAAAAAAGTACTGATCTTTGTCAACATTAAAATTTGGTACATGTCTAACTTTGAAGACCTATTTTTTTCGAAAAAAGATCTAAAGTTATATTCTAAGAAAGGATATTAAGAAAATTCGACCTTTTTTTAAACAAAGCCATAAAATAACCACCTTTAGCGAAAAATGTACGTTATTTTTCATATTTTCAAAAATCAAAACGTTAACCTAACAGAAAACTAAACCTCTTTTGTAGAAAAAATAAAAATGGCATCCATATCGGTTTACTAGTTACAATCTTAAAACACAACTTAGCTTATTTAGAGAGAGTTTCATCCTATGTTTTTTTATTCGTATGTCATTGTATTGAATAATAACTTTACTGAAAAGATAAATAAATTATCCACCAATTAACTTAAAAGTCAAAACACGTTAACTAAACTTAAGAAAGGACTATATTACCTATTGAGAACTGCCCATAAGCTTTTATCTCAGTACATATTTTAGATCGAGTCAAAATTTTATTTATAAAGTCCTTTATTTTATCATCTGTATTTTACACTAAAATGCCACCAGGGGGAGCAATGATTGACATTGCGCAAGTTGTAATTAAACATTATTTGTTATAAACTACCACTAGTTTTATTGTCTAATAACAAGAGTGAAGATCTCATTTGTCTGTGCATAATGTGTGTGAATTTTTTGACAGTAATTTTTGAGTTAGGTATTTATTCGCACGGTAATTAAACAAGTTTTGCATTGGTAGTTTTAACAGTACATTCATTACCCTTTAAAAAGAATGGTGCTATCTATCTATTTATTTAGCCTTCTTCGATCCATCTTTGGATATAGGCCTCTTTCAATATCTTCCACCCTTTCCTGTATGACGCCCTGTTCATCCATCTAGTCCGCATGTTTCTTCAAATCGTGCGCTCATCTCATTTGTGGTCTTCCACTACCTCTTTTATTTTCCCAAGGTATCCAGTTTACAATACATTTGTTTGACAGAAAGACGATCAATTTAACAAATGTATTGGTGCTATCGCCCATGTCTTAAATGAAATAATATTTTGTAAAGCCATACAGTAATTTTTGGAAAAAACATAATCTCATAGCATTTTTATTGCATAAGGCTAAAGAAAGTCACAAATCAATGTCCTAACACAGTAAAGGCTTTTCTTAACCCTTTTTACTTGTTTTAAGACGATAATTTGTTATAACAGTGAAATCGTTTTGATTAGTTTGAAGCTAGAAGATATTTTCTTGTAATTTTTATTAAAAAGACCAAGTTTACAGGTCATGTCCATGTCTTTATGACTATATAGGTACATTATTGATTTTTATTAAAAAGATATACAAATTAAGAAGCATATTTTAAATAACTAAAAATATAAATAATTTAAATAAATAAATTCGATAAGATCAAAGTACCATGTTTGATGTAATATGTAACCCAAACCACCAGATAAGTTAAAACGATTGCTTAATAGCACCTTTTCCATACTATATAGGAGAAGTACTAATAATTGTTTCTAAAATTTAACCAAAGATAATGATAAATCAATCTATTTTTCTAAATTTGACTTGACCTTTGAAATTGGATAAAGGTATTTGATATTTTTCCTAAAATAAAAACTCGTTTATTTTGAGTTAGTAATAATTTTATACATAATCTTAAAAATAATATTATTTAGCATAAATAATAATTATTAAAATAAATATATCATAATTCCCATTTAATAATTAAAGACTGGTTAAAGAGAAAGCGCAATATGGAAATATGGAAATTTAGGTTATACATAACCAATAAGCTAACTTAATTATAAAATTAATTAAGATCAAACAACAAATATAAAACCCTTTGGTTAATATTCATTAGATAAGAAACGAGACATAAATTAGTTGGACTTAGTTAGTAATAAAGTCTATTGCTTCAAGCAAATAAACAATTTTGAAAAACTAAATCAACTTTTGAAAATTATTGCAAATACCGTTGAAAAAAAAAAATACCCTGTATATTTGCTTGAATCAATTTAAGTATAATAAAGATTTTTTCTTAACAAATATGGCTTGCATTGAAATTTTAGATTTTTGTTTTTTTTTATGACCAATTTTAAACGCCTGGGCCGTTAAAATGGCTATAAATAGACCACTTGAGTGTTTAAGAAACAAAGATGTACTTCAACTTTGGTATTTTATACCTACTTTCTAAAAAGGGCCTTTCTTCTATTCATAGGAAGCCCAGAAAAACATTGTCAGACACCTACCTACTTCGTGCTTTTTTTCAATTGGAATAAAATGTTTTCTAACAGTGGCGTATCAAGGAATTTTATTTGGGGAAGGAAATATTATAATAAATATTGCATAAAACTATTTTGCATATTGTCCAGACCAGTGTATTATGTGTGTCCAAAACAAATATATTTTAAGATTTGGGGGGGAAATTTCACTTTTTTTACCCTCCTGTATATCCGCGTCTGACGCATCTATTGACATTTAACTTTACGGTATCTATCAATTAAACTATGATATTATATTTATAGATCAAACAAGCTTTCGTGAAAAAAAAGTTTTGTTTCTCTCATACTTTTCCGTGGGTAACATGAAACCCGGGTTTGTTTTTTCATTCACGGGTACTATTAAATTTATATTTTTCAAACAAAGATCTATAGTGAGAAATGCAGTTCCTTGATTTAAATTTCATTAAGGTCGGTCGGTTATTTTTGAGTTGTCCAGCTAACTCTAGACAACAATGGCTTATGTACATAATTCCTAATATTCTCGTAACCACATCACATGTGACGATTTTTGTGCGTTAAATTAAAAAATATATATAAGATTTTTATTTACAAACAAAAAAAAATTGGTATTTTGATATCTATATGATATAAAGTTTTTCATAAAAACTTTTTACAGTTGACCAGTACATTTTCGTAAGATCTAGATCATTCTTCTTCTTAAAATTTTGCTACTAAGTTAATAATAAGCAAAACCATGAGTTTCTACCACGTCGTGTAAAACACAGTGTTACACAATAGACCCGCGTGTACAGTGAGGTACTGAAAACAGCTTACATAAATTTTTATCTATCATTATTTTTTTTCTTAAATCAAAATTATACCATGAAGTAATTAAGATCTTTTGTTTCTAATTTTGTCAATCTTAAACATGTCATTTGAGCTTTAAACCTTAATTTTTTTTGTTTAAGACAACTATTAAAACATAAACCTATTGGTTAGTATTTTTTTTGTCCATGTTAAGATTTAAAAGGAAATTAAGGATATTTCTCAAATTTTGAGTTATTGACAGTTAAGTCAAACTTTTATTTATTGTCATAGCTTTCTGCACCCTTCATTATTTTCATAGCATTCTGCACCGTTCGTTATTTTAAAATTGGCTAATGTAATTTTTCGATAAATTTACCTATAAGATGTTTCATAGTAGTAATCTTTATCAACTGCTAACAAAAAGTAGCCCAAAAGAAAGGTCTATTTGCCAGGCCTACTCCGTACTTTTTACTGTATGTTTTTTTTTGAAAAGTGCTAATAACACAATGCCTTCTTAGCTAAGCTATTATATGCATAAAGTTCTATAATTTTTCAGTTAAGTTTTCTCTGCACAGTTAATCGAATTACTTCACAGTTTTGACCGCACCTTGTGTTAGTGTCCAACGAATTTAAGTTTTCTTTCTTTTTTTTAGTATTCATTCGTTTTTTTCTTTGTGTTCCAAGAAAATGTTGGATAGATACATACATCCAGGATATTCTTAGCATATGAAAATAGCACTGAATCTCAAGAGTCTTAAGTTATTTGCACACAGAGATAATAACTTGCGTGCGTAAATATCTTGGTAACCAAAAAATTTAGTACATTTGTTTCTTTGCTAACTTACTGTAATCTTCTTAGCCTGTTTAAATAAAAAATAATTTTTATGCAATTATCATCAGAGCTTACTTTCTTTTTTTTTAAAGACTGTTTTATAATGTGTTATTACCATTTTGCTGTAGTTGGACTTACTCTACACAGTAGTTGTTTACTACTACTATGTCGGTTTAGAACGTTTTGCTACGTTGTCTGAAGCCTATTCTCCACCTCATTGGATCATGACAGTCATCTTCCGTCAGGTTTTTTTTTGACTCATTGATCTTTGGATTGACTGTTGCCATTCCAGTTTAGGACGCCCTCTTTTTCTGCGCCCTATTGGTTGCCATTCTAGGACCTGTTTTGGTAATCTTTCGTCCTTCATCCGTTGTACATGGGCATACCATATCAGTTGCCTTTTAGTGATGTCATCAGTTATGCTTCCCTCGATTCCCATTCTTTCTTTTATGATCTCATTTCTTATATGATCAGTTCTGGATATTCTCATTGATCTTCTTATTGCATCCATTTCGACACTTTCCATTGGAATGGAATGGAAACTGTAGTTGTTTAAATAAACGATTAATTTTTCTGAATAAGAGGTAGTTGACATTTCATCCCCTACCCATTCTTCGCCAAAAAGTTTAATTTTTTTTTGTAATGGCTCAAGCCACACACGTATTGAAAAACCTATAAAAAAATTATTAATCTAGATCCTAGATCAATCTGAAAGTCAAACAATCTCTCTCTTGAGTTTTTAGATTAGATCGTCGATGTCAAAAAGGACAATCTTTGTTTTAAGTTTTTGAGTTTTTTTTTGTTTCAATATTTGCAATTTTGACACTAAAGATATTTTTTCTCTTGCATTGCAAAAGCAAGCCTGTCTATCATTACATAGACATATATAACATAAATTAATTAAGCAATGCCTTAGCATTTTAACTTAAAATTTTGCATTTGTAGAGCTTTTATTGTTTTATTCGCCTAAAAAGTTTTTAATTATCATCTAATCCTCGTAATTTATGAGCACTCATTTAATTTTTTTTATAAACTTGTTATAATTTTGAATTACTACGAGACCGATTTTAATGAAAAGAAAAATAATAGTGTCTAAACACTATGTCAAAAGCTAATAAATTCATTGAATGATATTTTAAAGAAAAAGTTTTATTATATTTGTTTAAACCATGTATAAAATTAGTGTTATAACTTCGTTTTCTTTTATAGGTGAAGACCATGACATTCAACAACTGTAGAGGTCTACGATTCTTCGACTTCCCTCAAAAGTTTTACTTAATTAATATTTCTATTTTTATTTTCAGGAATTGTATAGTTTTGTATTGAGTTGTAAATGACTGACACATCAAGTTGAAAGTTTTTAAGAACAATTTGTTATAAAATTGTTTAGTAATTTTTGAGATATTTTTATAAATGACAAAAGTCTATTACTATCTGTTGAGTAAATATGTGAGAGGGAAGTATTTTTGAATTAAAGCGTCCTAGAATTTTCTTTTAACGTAACTTTGATATGGCTATATGGTATGGCAAAATGGATCTGTGTTTGTTATATGCATCTTCTGATGTATAAGGAATGTTATAAAACAATAGACCAATAATAATTCGCCAAGTGGAATCGTCGCGTTTTCTTTTTCTTTTGTTGTTTTTTTGTAAGACGAGGGCGAATTAATTTTTTCGCTGTTTGTATCATTATATTATAGATTATTTTATAAAATGTTTTTTTATGGAATGAGTGTTTTTAGCTGGATTTTAAACTCCCCAGTCATTGAGAAGAAGGCTGAGGAGTAAATTTGGGAATTTTTCTTCTCCACTCGAGAGGGTGTTTCAATGGTATACCTTTAATTAAAATTTTCTATTGGTCTATATTTGTTTTGTTTGTTGCCGTATCTCCTAATATCGTAACTCAATTTTGAAAGATAGGGTTACGGTATATGTTTTAACCAATCTTTATCAAGAAAACTACTGAATTAATAATCGTCATGTTATAGCTTACATGGTCTACAGGTGAACTGGTCTAAAACAGCGGAAAAATATATGGGTTGGATTTTTGGGTTTCTTTCAAGTCAAATAATTTTGTAAAAATTTGGGAAAAACTATTCAAGGTAGAGGTAAAACTTTACCTATGAAACGAATAAAAGTTATATCAGGGTAGGTTAATGAAGACAGTGACGTCACACCTAGTAGTTACCAGTAGGAGACCAAGGTAATTTTCTATTTCGTCATGTTGGGAACTCATTTTTGAGTTATACTGGATACACAATAGACCGGAAAATTTATTTAACAAGAAGATTTGGACTAGTTTCTTTCTTCGTTATACACCTGTGTTTTCTAACTCCAGTGAAGGTGGCCACTTCCTGTTAGTGTTGAATCCACAGTGTCTTATGTTTTCTAATTAGGGAGACAAAAGCGTTGTCGTTGAATAAATTTTATATTTTACAATACAATTTTCAATTTAAAATGGTAGCTACCTATTTTTTTTATTATGACGAAACATGATTTAGATTTGGTATACAAGAGTCACTATATGTTTTTGCAGGAACCTGTGTTGAAGTGATGATGGGATATTATTTTAAAACAGGTTTTATGGTAGACATTTGGACAATTTTTCTGACTTGGTTAAAAAATAGGTTAATTAGATAATATTTGAGATAGTAACTAAAAGTTAGAATTTTTAGAAATTTAGTGTTTAATGGTATAGGAATAGGAAAAACCTAGAAGATACAACCATAAAGAGTAGACGACTCTTGAGTCATGCCATATCAAATGAAAACCGTGACAGTGATATTTAAAAAAAAGATATTAACATCAAGAAATAATCAGAGATTGGAAAAACAGACAAGAACAGCAGAATAAAGAAGTATTTTCTTTCATTGTAACATTTTATGATCAAATTTTTACTATTTTTACTTTATAGGGTCGATAAGCCATTTAAGCTAATCTTTATGTCATTTGGTAATATTTACATTATGAAATTTGTATATTTTCTTTTGTCTTGATATTTTATAAGTAAAACCACTGTCTTTGGCTTTAGCAGTGATAACACCTATAGACTAACGAAAAAGTCTCATTTGAATTAGAAAGTTTTAAATCAAAAACATCTTAATGGAAGAGTATATTTAAAATCAAGTAAATAAAATCTTTGTATAAATTTCTAGTGTAGAGCAAACTGTTTTTTTTATTCTGTAAAATGTTACCCGTAAAACTAATTGTCATAAAACTAAGTGCATAAGCACAAATTTTATAAAAAAATAACTAATTAGCTGTGGAGATTGGTAGTTGGTATAACAATCGCTGGACTTAGAGACAGTGTCTCTATCGCGTTATTGCCACAGTTCTATCTATAAGTGTACAGAACTTTTGTAATTTTTAATTATGCGTAATAAGTGACAACTATACCGTAATTCTTTAATCTCTTTTGTACTTTGCTTTAGTAGAAGTAAATTGTATCTTTTCAGATAATATCTGCATCAATCATCTGTCAGATATGTAATTTTAATCTTGTTTTTTGTGTTACACGAAAAAAGTGTAATATTTAACTTTTTATTATTTTGGTAAAGTCATTTTTTTTTTTCTAGTGACCAGAACATTTTAGATATTTTGTAAACTTTTAATTGTTTTTTTTTTACTTTTTGTAATATTTTAAAAAAACAAAATATCATTTTATTTTATGTTAAAATCCACACATGCCTTTTGGTTTTGTTTTTTTTTGTGATGGATATGTGTGTTATAGTAAATCAACGTAACGTAATGGTTAAAGTATTAACGTAAAATCGATTATATATAGTATATTTTAGAGTCCATTATTTCAAAAAAGCTTTGTTTTTTTTTAAATATGGATCATTTGCTAAGATCCCATAAACCGAATAAAAACTACGTCATCAACGGTTAAAATTTTTTCGATTTATGTACATATATTTTTTTTTTCATTTTGAAGTCATTCTCGAATCCAATTGGATATTATCATAGCAATCTTAACATTGCTAAGACACATTTTTCTATTTTTTTTTCTCTTCTCATTATATTATAACTTGATAAAATCAATATTATCCAAATTAATAACATTTGATTCTTTAAAACTATTTTTGAATTTTTGTATTGTTTATCAATAAAACAATATTTTATTTTTTATGTTTTTTTCTCCTATATGGAAAATATTCGACTATACGAACTTTAAGTACAGTCTGTACCATTTAAGCCAAGCAAGTTCCATTTTAAAGATAAATTTTGATTATTTTTTTTATTTTTTTTTTGATATTTTTAAAAATCTACACTATTTTAAACAACTTAAAAAAAATCTCTACTTTTCTTTTACTCTATGAGTACAATTGTTCTTGTAGAACTTTTCTATGACTATATAACTATGACAAATCACAAAAATGTGTTGTCTTTTTCTAAAAATGTTTTTTTTTGTTAGTTTGTTCCTTTCTGTTTGCTGTCCTAGTTAATCGATAAAATAAAAATATTCTCTATAACGTCATTATTAAAATGATATGCTAGTGCACAGGCATAGCATTAATCAAGAACACCTAAATTATTATTTTTGTACTATTTTTATTTCTATTATCATCTTTAAGTAATTTTGTTATTAACTAAAGCCTATACATAATTTCCTCTATTAATGATAAACAAAAAGTAATTTATGTATACTTTTTGTGTAAATAATAAAATCCTTTAAATCACCAGTTGATCGTTTATGGAAAAACTTATCGTAAAAGTTAGTCTTTCTAAGATCAGTGTTTATTTTTCGTATATTAGCAAGCATTATTTCATTTATTATTGTTTTTATTATTATTATTTTTTTAATATTTGCTCATTTTAAGTCTTGCGTTATCTAAAGAACCTTATCGTTTAAGATACCTTTTGTTTTTTTTTGTCAATTTATTAAATTGAAAAAAAAGTATGTTATACCTAAAATATTTTAAAGTATTTTTTTTTTATTATTTTTTTTCATATTTTCGAAGTAAGCCCTTGCCTGCTTGAACTCTAAATAGTTCTTATTTGGTAGTTTTGGAAAAATAAGAAATGAGTTCATCACCCAAGAGAGTTTTTTTTTTCTTTTCATAACACCAAAAAGAGTCGATTGAAGCAACCATCAACTGTCATTTTTTTAAAAAAAATTTTTTGTCATTCGCTTCAATTGGAATATAATAAGACATAATTTTATTTAAAATTTTATTATCAACTAAGATTATTTTATTTTGTTTGTTTTGATTCATGCACTTTAAAATCCTCTATCGCCACCTATGTGCGCATGAAATTCGATAAAAACCTAAATTGGTCAAATTTTAAAACATTTGCTTACATTAAGTCAAGTATTTTGAAGCAAAGATGTCTAATTTTCAAACAATGACATCAATAATAACCTACTTTGTTTTGCTGCTGTTCTTAGTTTTTCAAAATTGTGTAAAACCAGCTTACAAATAATTGGAAAATAAAATAAAATGCAAATTAGTTAGAGAATGAAAACCAACTTATCATTTTCAAACATACTAAAATCACACCGAAAATCAATTTGAAAGGAAAAATATTTTTCATGTTTAAAGAAAAATTATTTAGCAAGATCTATGGAATAGAAAGTTTAAATTGAAACAGATAATGTTTCAGGAAGAAAAATTTAGAAGGAAAATTCGGAAAAACTGTAAAAATTCTAGGAGGAGCTTTATTCTAGGTGATTTTGAAAATGTGTATATTCATCTGGCTGGATTTGTTCTATTTTCATTTGTTCATGATTTTTTTTTTATTGATTGGTTCTATATTGAATCATTGTATTTGATTTGTTCTAATAAAAAATATTATATTTGGACTTGTTCTACTTAAAAAAAAATCTATGTGGATTTGTTTCATTTGAGATTATTCTATCTGTTGTATTTGATTTTCTTTATAAAATTTAAATTTTTTTTTGTATCATTAAAATCTTAACTGTGATAAAAACTTGTATTTCAGTTTTTGTATCATTTTGTGTTTGTTTTTGCTAATTTGTATTTATTTTCAGTTATTCTTTCGATCACATGAGTTATTTTTATATGATTTGTTTTTGCTTCGATAGAGTATTCCATGTTTGTTTTAAAGTTTATTGTGTTAACCTGGTAGGGTTGTTTTTTTTATTACACTGAAAACAATAAACCAACTGAAATTTTTTTTTTTCAAATATTGTCAACTAAACGTTTTTTTTTTCGTAATTGTAAAGTAATTTTGTGTTAAGGTATTTAAATTTATAAATTATTGTCAAATAAACGTATTTTTTTTATACGGTATAAATATATTTTAAAGTTTTAAAATAATACAATTTTAATATTTCAGTTAGTGTTTGTAATTTCTTGCTTTTATCTTTGTTTTAAAATTAATTTTTTTTATGCAAACACGTTTTTTTGGGTTAGACAACCTTTTGTAGGTTATTTGCCGTTTCACTAGTTTTAGTTCACCTAAAACTTATTTATGAGATATAATCATAAAATCAAAAATTTTCAATTTTTTTTAATTTAAATAATATATTTTTTTTAAACAATTAATTTTGTTTTACATAAGGTTGGTTTATTGTTATTAAAAACATTGTTTTCCTGTATTAAAATTATTTTGTTTTTAGGTCAGCTATTGCAAAGTGCTGTCAACCACCCAACAAATTTCCTCCACAAACAGTTTAATCAACCAAGCAGCCATTCCACCATTAAAGTCATTAGATCTGCCAAGCAGCCATCATCACTACAATCGACGTCTTCATACAGTCGCTGTGCAAACCTGCAATTGGATACTTCTTTCCAAATTCAATACAGAGTCTGCTGTTCACCCTTAGTTTCAAAGATGGCCAATGTGGAATCTCAGCTCTTGCTGCGTACCTAGTGTTTGTTTAACACTATGGAGGAAACGGTTTGGTTTGGAGACTCCCTTAATTTATATACGTTAACTTAAATCATTTTTTTTTTGTCTCCACAAATTTCTGCATAAGCGTGTATATAATATATACCTTAATGTAGTAGTTTTCAAACAATGTGTTATATATATATTATATATTTCTATATATTTTTCGGTTTATATGTCAATTTTATTTTGCCCTCATTTAGTTTAAGTTATCGTTGTTATTAAGCTGCACTGATATTCTGATTCTTTCAGTACTGTTTGGAATCTACTGATCGTTCACCATGTTTGTTGCTGACTAGCTGATCTAAGATGTTGTACCTGATCCAGTGTTGCTGTTTTGTTCCACAATGGAACTTCAAGTTTTTTCCAGCCAGAATGTTTGTTGGCCATCATCGAGAGAAGAAAAATGGAAACGAAGAGCGTTATAGTTTTAGTTTAGATTTGTGTTGTCTGCACTACTTAATGCTTGTTGTTATAAACCATTTTATTTCGACTTGCGTTTAAAAAAATTGTTTATACTTAATCAGGGGGGAGTAATGTAACAAAACGGGATTTGAGCATAAATGGTATTTTTGCCATTTATAAGTTTTTAAAGATTTTTAATTAAATATTGTTTTGACATTAACAAGCATTAATTATATGCAAGACTAGGTTAAGATTAAGTAAAATTTATGGCAACTCGGCGACTTGTTTTTAGGCATGTTTTCAGGTTCGCTGTATTTTAATAAAAGTTGTATTCGGCTAATATGTCCTTTGAGCCACTAACATCAAAATAATTCTTATTTTGTAACTGGAAACAAATTTTAAACTATTTTCAATTAAAAAAGAAACACACTGTAAGATTTAAACCTTACCGAATTTCTAAATCCACGCATCTTTGAATTGCGGTGGTATTTTGTCTCTTTGTCTTTCTCGCCAATGCGAGAGAGCTTAAGATTCAGGCCACGGCAACCAAGAGTGTCTGTAGAGAAGAGTGGTGGAAGAAATCCGTTAAAGAAAGCTTAGATTTAGCCCAATCAGCTAGCGACAAACTGAGAATGTCTAGAGAGCGGGGTATTGAAACTTTCGAAAGTCGTCAGGGACTTTACTCTTTAGTTTGCCTTTGCCTGGTACACTTTCATTCACACTTCTTAAGGGGGGTTTTATTTCAACTGGGGAAATTTATCAATTATTTTAACATTGTATAAAACTGTTAACTTTAATATTCATAATTATTTTGGTCTTTTCTTTTAGAGTTTATTGATTGTAAAGTCATTAATTATTACTGTTTCCAGTGTTTTGAAATAATGTGTTTAACTGTTTTATGGTTTTTTATCAACAAAATACAAACCATTCGTTGCCCTAAAATCGGCATTTTTAATTAATAACATATCCCAAACCTAAACGGTAATATTAAGTAAATTAAACAGTTGATTGAATAGTTTCACTCATTCAATCAACGTTTAGGATGTTGATAAATATATATATTTACAACAAATTTATAAAAGGTTTATAAAACCTGAAAGTTTAAGAAGTGTAAATATTTGAATACAAAAGTTTAATAGTACTAAAAAGTCGATATTCAACTAGTAAATATAAGAAGTGAAAGTGTGAAGCTGCAAGAAGAAAATTGAAAAGGTATGTATGATTATCCTACAGTAGTTATATATTTGAGAAAAACGTTTATAGCATACTTTTCCTCCAAGAACCGCCAAATTCCCTTTCGAGATCGTGTAAATTTAATAACATATAGTAACATTTAATCTTTTTTATAATTTATATAAGTTGTAGCCTAAGTTGGTAGCTTACAACATTTAAGCCTTGGCCACTTGAGGTGACAGTACTACTGTCACACACAGGCCCCTGTTACAGCCTTAATAAAAATGTTCAGGTTTTTTTATTTTTTCTTATGGTTTTTTCATAGTTATTATCAGCCTTCTAAAGCTCAGCTCTCTAGCGTTCCTGGAAGTCGGCAATGTTACTTTTACATCACTTTACATTTATAGGGGAGGAAAGTAAATAAAAATTTTGGTGTTTTAAAATTTTTTCATATAGTTTTATCATAGATTCTATCAGTCTTCCAAAGCTTAGCTCTTTGGCGTTTCTGGAAGTGGACAACGTTAGTTTTACATAAATTTACATGTATAGGGGAGGAAAGTTAACTAAAATGTGGGGTTTTTTAATTTTCTTCTATAGTTTTATCATAGTTCCTATCGGCCTTCCAAAGTTCAGCTCTCTAGCGTTTCTGGAAGTGGGCATTGTTAGTTTTACATAACTTTACATTTATAGGGGAGGGAAGCAAGTTAAAATTTTTGGGTTTTTTTTATTTTTTCCAAGGGTTTGGGCACAATTTCTATCAGTGTGCCAAATTTCAGCTTTGTAGCATGTCTGGAAGTACAGTAGAATTTTGTTGATCTATAGATGAGTGAGTAGGTGAGTGAGTGAGTGGCAATTTCGACGTTTTTTGAAATTTCGTAATTACTTCACTACTTTATGGAAGTTCATGAAACTTGGAGGAATTGTTAACTCTATAAAGATCTACGACTGTGCAAAGTTTAAGTTTGTAGCTTATTCCGAAGTAGAGTTTTGTTTTAGATAGGTCAAATAAAGAAAATATGGTACAGCAGTTTCCGCGCGAACTTGGCGGGGCACTGCCGTGCCCCCAGATTTGATAGACAAGCTTTGACTGAGGGATTTCTTTTGACAAAAGGTGGATGAACTGAAAGCCTTCAGCATACAAAAGCAAATTCGTGAGGCAAAAAAAAATAAAAATATTTTGGTAGAGTGCCTTTTTTTTCCGGTACCGAAATGGGGATCATGGCACCTGTCATAATAAGAAATACATCCATATGACAATTAGGTGAAAAAAGAAGAACGGGGATATGTTGACAACCGTTTCGATAAAACTAATAATGTATTTGCAGTATTGTGAAAAGACAATAGCTGTTCAAACTACTATCCAATCATGAAGAGGTACTCCCAATAACCAAAGTCACTAGATGGTCAAGAATTGAAAAAAAAACAAAAAACGAAGTTCTTTAATAGCCGAATGTGATAGCTAAATACAATAATTTTATGGGGGTGTAGACAAAATGGATTGAAAAAGATGGTATTTCTCGGTATTTCCCCATATTTACAAATATGATGGACATGGCTTTTGTAAACGTCCATGCAGTATACTGTATTGCAAATGGTACCAGTCCTGTATTAGATGGATAGATGTGCCGGTTGCAAATCCAATGTTCGTATACAGTGTTCTAAATGTTTTGTTTTACATGTTGAGTGTGTTGTAGCTTGGCATTCAAACTTTTCTTTTACTCGATATTTTGAATAAAAAATACAACGTATATTTCGTTTATATTTGTGTTATTTTTACGCATGATATATGCCACGGTTTCCAAATGAGTATCTACAATAAATTATGTCAAAACATGACAGGTTTTAAAAATGTATTTTAATTAACTTCGGTTTCTTACGTAAGTGTTTCAAAAATCGGAACTAGCAAGAAAAAAAAGTTTGCCGGTTAATGGGTTAAGGTATTCCTGGAAACTTTGGGTCTAGTTTTTTGGGATTTTTAATAATCAGTGTTGCAAAACTACAATCCTTTTAAAGAATTTCAGTGTTGCCTACAGAAGTTGCCCCTCGATGGCTGACCTCCTTTCAGTAGTGATTTCTTGACCAAAGGGCTGGCAACCAATTTTATTTTTTAAGAAATCCGTGCTTAGGTTACATTATCTAGATATTTTGATTAAAAATTCTACCTTGTTTCATTCAAAAAGAAGATTTTACTCTAAAAAATCAGTAAAAAAGAGAATCCAGAGGGAGCAATTTCCTTGTTGCGTTTAAGGTCACTGCATCACGAAGACGTAGTGTCTTCTGACGCCAAGCTTCCAGGATGCAGTGACCCTAGTTGCGTTCGAGCAATTTATTGCCAATGCGAACAAAGGTTTTTAACGAAATATAAATCAATTTCGCGAGTTTTCCACGTTTTTCTTTTTTTTTATACTTTTCCCCATTACGCTGGTGTGGCGCAAGAAAAACTTTGATGTTTTTAATACTTTTTTTTGGATCTGGGATGTGCGTCGAAATAAATAGAAAACGCCCAATTCAATTACAGATATTCCATGTCGGTCGTCGGTACTTATCTTTATTATTACTCTAAAAAACATATCGTCACCCTAATTCTGACACGTCGTAACCCAACTCAACAAAATTTTACAGGAATAAGAAAAGTTAGAAGCAAATTACATAGGATAAGCATTATGCGACTTATTAGAAATCGCGGAAATTACCGTTTTATATTTTTTTTTGGTTGCAAGGATTTAGCAGCATATAGCTATGCATAATAACTAACCTTTAACGCAAAAATATGAATTTTAATTTTTTTGTACGTATCAGAATTAGGGTATCGATATGTGAAAAATTAGACGTAATACTAAAAAATACTATGAACACTACACAAGAAATAAAGGTTTGTTGAAATTATAATATTTTCAAAAGTTTCCCGTATAAGAAAATTTGCGAAGTTTTGCAAGAATCTAATTACACCATATTAAGTAAAAAGAGCAGATATTTTCGTTTTAATCCCAATAAAAATCGGAAACGGTCTACAAGGTGATTGGTTATAGTTTACTCAATTGCTGTCTCCGCTAATATTGATCACACAATAAAGTTTAAATTTTAGGATATTTTCGTTTAGAACAAAAAGACAAATCTAAAAATGTGATAAAATATAAGGTTTTTGGTTTGATGTTTCCTTTAAAAAATTTAAACAAATTATCAGGGATTGACGTATGTGCTTTTTGTCATTAAATTCTAGCGATTCAGGAAAGATCGTACAAAAAATATAACCCATCACCATGTACAGTATGTCTCGACCTTGTCTGCGTTCCATTTTTACACTGGTGATGTTTTATCTATAAATACGAGTCAGATTCAGCTACTTCAATTACTGATATGGTTGATAAAATACACATTTCTTTCTATATTGATAAAGCCTATTTGCTTTTCCTTTGGACAACTAAAATCTCTTTAAGTCAAAGTAGTCCTTCACTTTGTTGACGTTACATCGGGGGCTGATTTTTTTTGATGGTCACGTCACGTCACAGCTGATTGTCTTTAAAATATTGTTGAATGTCGGAATGACGGTTCATAAATCGCTGCTTTGCTTTGATAGTGGCACAACTGCAATGCGTTTTCTGTTTTGCGTGACCTTTATCACTTTCATAAAAGATTTTTACCACAAAATTTTCCTTATTGTCTATTTTAAGAATGGGTAAGCTATTAATTGATTTAATTAAAGCAAAAAAATATTATTAATATTTGGCTTTGTCATTATTTTTAAAAAGCGTTTCCTAAAAATTATCATTTCCAGTTATGCCACTATCAAAGCAAGGTAGCGAAATATTTGTTCTTTTTTCAATAAAGCCGGTTTTGAGATTGTTTTACTTAATTCTTGAGAAACATTTTCTTTGTAATGTATAGTAATCCTTAATTTTTTAGAGCCGCTTTATTAGCTCACACTTAAATTAAATTTAAAGCAGAAGCGAATGTGACAAACACAGATGACAAATTCAAATACATGGCAAATATGAGAGTCCCTGTATGTGACAGATATTAGTCCCTGTATGTGACAGATATTGGTTATTCCGCCAATATCTGTCACATACAGGGACTCTAGCAAATATAACAGTTGGCATGAGGTAATGGCGGGTAATTTCATATCCTTACAAAAGTTTGGTGGAATATCGGGATGGTGTCTGGGAATATTCTACAATTTTTTTTTTCCTCCCATAAGATCTTAAGACCCAATGGAAAAGTCAGCTCCCCGAGAACATCTGATTTTATTAGGGTCGTGGCCTGTATTTTGTTGTTGGCCTTGGTCAAAGATACGAAAATAAACAACTAAACTTAGGGAATTTTTTTATTGTTTCAAATATTTTTTGATTAAAATTCATTACATACAGATGTCAAACATACACAAATATTTACAGAAACGTCTATTTTTTAAATATAAATTCTCCTATAGGTACTTAAAACTTATATGCTTAAAATTTTAACGCAATCTTTTGTATACAAGGCCCCTTATATAATTTTTGCCAAAAAAAGGTAACATTAATAATTATAATTTTAACAGAGACGAATATAAAACTAATTTATTGTCAGTTCATTGACAATTGATAAAAAATTTACTGTTTAATTTCAGGCCAAATATTTCTACGATATTTACATTATACACGAATAGGATTGCAATCATTTCTTCAATTAATATCGGGACAATATTATATTATAACAATTATAAACTTAATATTAACGGATCTCTTACGTTCATTAAAACAACAATAATACACAGGGCCATCCACATTAAGTGTCCATTATTGGCAGGGGCGGCTAGCGCATAAGGGCTGCAGAGCTGCAGAACCCCCAAAATTTGCACATTATTTGATTATTTTTCAGCCGCTGCTATTTTTCTAATATAATTATTTTATTTCTAAAATTATTGGAATAGCAGTATATTTTCGGTCCGGTGTTGGTATAGTAGGCCTTCAAATCGCGTACGTGTGTTGAGTATAGGCCGCGAGCCGTCGCCGAAGGCCGCATTTCACAGTCGGTCAAATGAAGTTATTGGCATTGTTGCGCTGCTAAATTGCAACACAACGTAGCTGGGCGGCTAACGAGATCTGTGCTCGGTTAGGAACCCCTTCCTTCGCCCCGCACCGCACTTGCTCATGGGTTTAGATAGCGAAATCTAGGCAAAAATAGAGCTGCAAAACTTACAGTTCCAGTACAATTCCGGGCGGGCGGGCTCAGCGTTGCGTGTTTGCGGGCGCATTTATTTATTTAGAAGACGCCAAACGCATGAGCGGGAGGTTATGGTCGTGTTTGTTGTTTGTTTTTGTATAATTGTGTCTCAATGAATGTGGTGGATAATTTAATTAATATAAAAAAATTCTCTCTTTTTACTTATGAAGAAAAACTAAAACTGAAAGAACTGAAGGACGGCCATTGCCCGATATTTTAATAGAAAAGTGTGGTTCAAGCCGGGGAAAACCGTATAAAAGGATTTTTACAAGAGAAATTTATACCAGAAACGACTGGATATGCGGATGCAATAAAAATAATTCTCTTTTTTGTTTTCCGTGCCTTTTGTTTGGTGAAGATAAATCTTGGACCGTCCTTGGTGTAACCGATTTAGTACCCAACTAACATTTATAGTAGCGGCTACATGTTCTAAAGGCTTTGCTACTTTCTTATAGTAGAAATGTGGTGATCCCAACCAAAATTTGTTACTTTTTAGTTCTAACTACTATTTAGTATCAGGAAATAGTAGATGTTTCGTAAAAACGACCCTCTAAACTACTTCATAGGATTGTTTCTTGATAGTCGATTCTGATAGTCTTCTCTACCACAATAGGACGTTGCTAAAGTTTTACTTTCTTTTTAGTCATTATTTCGTAGTCGCCCTGACTTTTATATCCTACTTAATTACCACTAGAAAGTTAAGCTTCATTGGAGTCCCAAACAAGTGTATCCGACAACTACATTATAACTTTAATTTTTACCACAAAAGTTTGTGTCATCATAGTAACATCTGATGTAACAATGTAGACAAAATAACTTTTTGGATCAACTTTAAAGCCGCAACTACTTTCAAGTAACCTTTTCGACTATCAGGGAATATAGTTTGGGACGCCATGTTTTTATGTAAGAAAGAAACTTTAATATTTTTGTTGTCGTTTTATGAGCTCATATTAAAGAGCCATACTATTTTATAAACAAATTAGTTGAAGCTTACCAAAAATGCTCTTCTTAAGCACCATTTGTTGGAGTTAACTGTCGATTATGAAAACATAACCTCCAAAATAACAACACAAAAATTCCATCAGCTACCAGAAAACGGCTCAATTTTACGGGCGCACCGGTTTTTTGCAATATATATAATGCATGTTATACAAAAAACTTTGCGTCGCACTCGAATTTTGATCCTCTGCTCGTAAATTCTCACACTTTTGGATAACATAGTTCATATTATAACCATAACCAAACAAAAAAACTAAGCGAGTCTGTTTACTGTTTGTCCACCATATTGTGTAACAATTCTACCAAAAAGAAACGATTATATTATTTGCAACTACATCGCAACTTTTATGCCATTACGGAAAAAAAACAGCCTCTACGACGTAGTAGATACCTGGCTACGACGTAGTAGTGTAGTTGTTACTACAGTGACTTTAAACACTTGGCCAAGTAGTTATAACCAGAAATTGGTTCCCCACTTAGGGAATTATAACGTCGCTGTATGGTATACTGAGACGTAGCGGGAGTACGTTGCGGTTACTTTTAAGAAATTCTTTCTAGTTGGGGTTTCGTCGTCACAACTTTAATTGTTTGTTGGGTACATCTTAGCGAAAAAATCAAACGCCATGAAACATGTGATCTGGAGACTGTATAAAATAGCATTTTTTATCAGCAGAACTCACAAACTTTACTGTCACGAGCCGCCACTGATTATTGGTAACTTTGTTTTAATTAAAAAATATAAAATTGTTTAAACTAGAAAAAAATTTCAATTTAGAATTTTGAACGCTTTTTAAAACAAAAAATTAAAAAGAAAATTCCCGAATCGGGTTTTTCAGGTTATTTTAATTCACAAATCACATTTTCTTTTCAAAAATTGTATTTTTCAACTAAAAAATGCGATGACTAATTGTTTTGTTTATTATTAAATTTTAAAGAACTTAGCCAAACAAAACTAATGTTTGCTAATATAAGCAATTTTTTATCTTTAATAATAACAAACTTACCAATGTTGGATGCTTAATTTGGATAATCCTCTGCATGTACATTTAAAGTATAAAAAAATTACAAAACTTAAAAAAATATTTTGGTGGATGTTGGTGCACATTTGTTAAAAGCTATTAACCTTTTTTACGTGATAAAAAAGGAAATTTTAAGCAAATATTATTTGTTTAAGTATGTGCTTTTTATGTAAATCTTTGGTTATCACACTTGTTTTCTTCTATGTATTCTCAAGGCTTTACTTGTTCGAGCTTTATTTGGAGTCTTAAGGGGAAAATCTTGCTAGACTATACTAGACTAGACTTCTGGCAGAAGATGTGTTTATTTTCTTTCAATTTAACAACATTAATATTGTGTGGAGTACTTTCTAATCTCGGAATTTAATTTTGATAATAATTTTTTGGAATTTCGAATTTTTGATCCAAATGCTCAGTAGGTATTGGGCTTTTTTGCGACTCTCGGAATAATCAGTAACAGTGACAGTCCCAATATATAAAAATAAATGGCAATCCTACGCAAAAAAATTAATGTTTAAAAAATTTTAATTGCACACACACCTTTTTGGACGGGCAAAAACAAAAGGTTTTTTTTAATCCTATAAAATTTCAAAATTTAAAATATCAGTACATATATAAAATTGTCTCCTATAATCTAAAAATTATGTTTTAATTATAAACCTGTACAATTTTTACACAAAAAACAGTTTTTACACACCGATTTAGTTCTTTTGTTAAATTTAGTTTTAAAGCTAACAATATAAGTATACGGCAGTTAAAATTAGTTTATATTATAACAATAATAGAAATCTAGATCACAAAAACCGACTAAAATTATTAAGTATATTTATGTAAAAGTTAGGTTAGTTATAAAAAAATTATCTACCTACAACTACTTATAAAATATATATTTTAATTGAAACTTAAAACAAATTAAAATTAATATCTACACTGGCGCAATTACAGTAGGGCGATTCCATAAAATAGTTGCAAAATAGTGGAACCATAGTTTCTTCGATTTTGATGATTTTTTTTTAAATGAAAGCTTGGACCTATCTGAGCTCAAAAATATTTTGTTTTTTTTACGGGTGTCTAATGGAGATTTTAACTAATTTTTCAAAAAAGTATATTTCATAACCTATTTGATTTATCTGGATAAATACTAATTATGTTGGTTAGTAATATCTTATAGTTGATTCTACAGTGTGGTGTGCAAAATATTTTAATTTAATATTAAAAAGTTACATAATTATTATGTATTATATCTATAATGGATACTAAGTATTTTCTATACCAATAGAAAAACAAATAGTACTATTTAAAGAAGTAGTCTAAAGGGTGACTTTCCCATCATTTTAATTTTTTTTAGTTCCCTCCCTTTCGTCATATTGAAAGTCAAAAAGGCCAATTATGACATTTTTGACAAAACCTTAATATAAAACAAATAAATTTAACATCTTAATGACACTTTTTCTGTCAAAATTGTATTTGTTTATACTGGCAAAGGATAATCGTTCCTTAATATAGTATTGGTTTAATTGCAGTCGTTAACAGCCAGTTCCACCGACTTTTTTTTAATGGTAAATTTATAAAGGGACAATTAAAGGAATACTATGTATATGAATTAAATTCGGTTCAAAAGACAAAAACCGTTAATGGTACTTTATGTGCATTAGTCTTAAATCATATCAAGGCCCACATTAAAAAAAAGTCGGTGAGAATGGCTGTAAACCCTGCAAATTATATATCTCTAAAATGTCGTAAGATTGACAAATTTGACATATTTTAAAAATAAAATATTTTTGAGCATACTATGGAACAATATATATAGTGGTAATAAACTATAGGATATTACTAAACAGCATAATTAGTATTCATTCAGATAAATCAAATAGGTTAAAAAATATATTTTTATGTAGATAAAGTTAGCAGAACAACTTTGGAGATTGAAAAAAATTATGTGTTTATAATTTGCCGTTAATTATCCGTAAATTAATTAAAAAACGGGCACGACAAATTTTTTATTTTTACAACTAATTTACGGATAATTAACGGCAAATTGTGCATACATTTTTTTTTAGATAAATCGATTATTTCTGTAGGTGTTTTGCTAACTTTACATAAAGTTAGCAAAACACCATATTTTTTTGGAAAAAACGGGCACGGCAAATTTTTTGTTTTTACAAGAATTTACGGATAATTAGCGGTAAATTGTGAACTAAAATTTTTTTGGATAAATCCATTGTTTCTATAGGTGTTCTGCTAACTTTATATAAAGTTAGCAAAACACTATACTTTTTTTAAAAAAACGAGCACGGCAATTTTTTTGTTTTCACAACTAATTTACGGATAATTAACGGCAAATTGTGAATTAATTTTTTTTAATATAAATCCATTGTTTCTATAGGTGTTCTGCTAGCTTTATATAAAATTAGCAAAACATCATATTTTTTTGAAAAAAAACGAACACGGCAAATTTTTTTGTTTTCACAAATTATTTACGGATAATTAACGGCAAATTATGAGCACATATTTTTTTTCAATTTCCAAAGTTGTTCTGCTAACTTTATATATACAATATATTTTTTTGAAAAATGAGTTAAGATTTGCATTTACGTAGGGCTTAGTCACCAAAAACAAAATAATAGTTACAGGAAAAACAAAATATTTTTGAGGTCAGATAAGTCCAAACTTTTATTAAATAAAAAATCACCAAAATCGAAGAACCTGAGGTTGCACTATTTGCAACTATTTTATGGAATCGCCCAGTAAACATTCCTGTTGTTTTCAAAAAGCTTGATCTTATAGTTTTTTAAGTTACTAGAAGCGTCGTTTACTTAACGCCCGCAGCGTGAAAATAAAAACACGTTTTATTTTTACACGCATTAAACGCATTTTACGATTGAAATGCATACATTGTTTTATGCTCTCTGGATTTAAAGTGCATTTTACGTTTTAGAGTTTAACGGGGTAGTTGATTGAAAAAGTTTACCACCTCCTGTCTATTGTTTTGATATGCATATAACATTGTATGTACTTTGGACAAAACGTGCGGTTAACACTTCGTTTAAACTGGGTTCTTAATTGCCAGACCGCGCGTGAAGCCTCTTTTAGATACATTAATAACTATTTTTTCTAGTAGCCTGTGGAAAATAGCTTTTTACGCACTCATTTGCATGCAGACAGGACCACTTTACCGCACTGCGGGCGTGTAAACTTTTTTACTCCAAACCAAACAAAACCACATCCTCATAGGAAAAATGTTGTACAGTCGGGGACTTTTTAAATTGCCGCCCTGGAAAATAAAAAAATTTCTATTTGAAATTCGAAAAAGTAGTTTGAACCAAAACAAAAAAATTGTGAACCTTACCTTTGTCTGTATACATACATAATATAAAAAATTATTTTTTTAAATTTCTTTAATTGACTGATTTTTACAGAAAAAATAAAACGGCAATTTGAAAAGTCCCCGACTGTAACTAACTCGTGCGACAAGCATCTTTTGGTTGGCGCGTCGTTCGGGTGAACGCCGATGCGTGCCGAGAAGTATTTCTTTTCGCGCTTATTTAATAAATAATTATTAACAACTACGCTTTCTGTCTTTGATTTTTTTTAAATTCATCATTTAAAAAGTTTTTGTCTTTTGAAAATTTTTGAAAATCGCTTTTCTACCGAGCTACAGGGTGTTTTTTTCAGCGCCTCATTTTTTTATGCGGTTCAAATTTTTTTGGATTCAGAAATATGTACATAAAAATTATTATGCTTTGTTAAAAAACTGTTTTATTTTATTTTTTTTGTGCCTGCCCTCTAAAAAATATCACCCTGTTTGTAGATTTTAGAGCAGTTGGCTAATTTAATTATGTAAACTATATAGCGTAATCTGTGTGTTAAATTTAAGTTAAATATTTCAAAAAAATGTAGGTCTTATTATTTTTCAAAACTGTCAGAAGACAATGTGCCGCCACTAAATAGGTACAATGATAAGTTAAATGATATTACGCCAAAATTGCAGAACATTAGAATTTAAGGCTTAAAATCAGAAAAGCATATGTTTCACACAAAATAAAAAAAGTAAAAATAAAAAAGTTTTAAAATATTGTAATTTCGGTAAACTTTTTTCAGCCGACCAGAACATATGCACTTTTCCTATTTTTTATACCGAAAGTTTCAATTTTAATTGCAATTTCTTTCTAAATTCAAATTCAATCTTAAAAAGGGACCGAAAAGAAATCTGTTTTCAATCTCTTGATTCTTTTCCGGTCCCTATTTTGGGTCAAGTTGGCCATCAGATCTGTTATGTAGTTATTACATCACAAGATTATTCAAATTAAGTGTCCACTATTGATTGTTAGCAAAAATTTAGTATGTAAAGTCTATTAATTGTTTTAAGTTTTTTGGGTTAGTAAGAAAATTACGATTTCTGACTGGAATTCTGATAAAAAATTTTAAAGGCTCAACAAGTTTTTTACTAGGATGAAAGTCGATAAGATTATGAAGAATTAAACATAACATTATTTTGGCTGAAGGCCAGTTTTTTTTACTTATACCCGGCAACAAAATTTTAATCATCAACAACATCTTGATGATACAGTGATTGAAGAAATTGATCACTGTAAATATAATCTACTAAGCCTAGAACATGACAGCGTAAAAAACTTATACAAAAAGAGACTGAACGAAAAACTTAATAAAAGTTCAGGTGAAACTCCAGATGAGGAATACGAATGTTTTACATTAAGCATCCACCAAGCTGCAATAGAAGCACTAGGATTAGTGGAAGAAACTTTTAAAAGAAGAAAACCATACTGGTGGGATGCTGAGATTGAAAGAGAAATAGAGGAAAAAAGGAAATTATATCACACCTACTTATCCCAAGAGACAGATAGAAGCAGACAAGAATACAAAATCGCGTAATCAAAGGTGAGAAGAATGATCAGTGATAAGAAAAATCATTCGTGGACGCAAAAGTGCCAGAAAAGAGATTCTTACTTAGGAGGTAGGAGAAGTGCCGAGAGCTGGAAAACTATAAGATCGATTAAAAAAGAAACATGCAGAGATATCATTTCACCAATACCAGACAAAGAATGGGATGAGCATTTTAAAAAACTTTTACCTGAAGATAGAGCAGAATTCAAGGAAGACGCAAGAGACAATATAATTAGAACGATGGGATCTCCAGTACCCCTCACAATCTCTGAGGTCAAAAACGTGTGCACAACCTTAAAAAGCGGTAAATCTGCCGGACCCGGAAATATCCCAGCCGAACTTATTAAATATGGCACTGAAGAACTGTTTTGGAGATTACGGAATCTTTTCCAAAAATATTTAAATGGAACTGTAGTACCAATTGAGTGGAAAACGTCATATATATCCACAATACACAAGAAAGGAAGGAAAGATATATGTGACAATTATAGAGGTATATCTGTGACTAGTACGATAAGCAGTATACCACTAAATCTACTTTGGAAAGCGTCCGAAAACACAAACATAAGCGTGCAACTAATTAAGGCCATCAAAGAGTTATACCGCAATAGTAAGGCAAAAGTTAAAATAAAAGCAAAACTAACCAAAGGCTTTCAAGTAAATAAAGGTCTTAAACAAGGCTGCTGTATCTCGCCTACGCTCTTTAAGATATACTTGGAACAAGTCCTTAAAGTATGGAAGAGGGGATGCCAAAACATGGGAGTTCCGTTGGACGAAACGACCTTGTATACATTATGTTTCGCCGATGATCAGATAGTAGTGGCTCAGGATTATGATGACCTCGAATATATGACACGAAAACTAATAGAAGAGTACAATAAGTAGGAACTAGAGGTTAATCTCAATAAGACAGAGTATATGTGTCTCGGTGGAATGAAACAGGATCTAATCTTAAATACCGGGCAGCGAATTCAGTCCTGTGATGAGTATAAATACTTAGATCTAAAAATTACAGCTGACGGAACACTAGACAAAGCTATAAAAGATCGAAACGTACAAGGAAGAAAAGCAATAACTTTGTTAAATGGAGTAATTTGGGACTTATATATAACACCATTGTAAAAAGTATTATTACATACGGCTCAGAAGTATGGCCAATCAAGGATAGAACAGAAAAAATGCTTTCCGCTACGGAGATGAACTATTAGAGAAGAGCAGCAGGGAAATCAAAAAGAGAAAGAGTTACAAATCAAAGAATAAGAGAAATTATGACAGTGGGTGAACGTACTTTAGTGGATGAACATGTACAAAGAATGAATGATGAAAGACTACCTAAACAAATACTACAATGGAAACCAACTGGCCGATGAAAACGAGGACGGCCAAGGAGAAGCTGGAGAGAAGGAACAGACAGTGAAATAAGGATAAGAGGCCTAGATGATGAATTATGAGCAAACAGAAACGAGTGGAGATTGGGTATCGGAAGACGTAGAACGTTGTGAAACCGATAAATATATATATATATATATATATATATATATATATATATATATATATATATATATACTAAATTTTAAAATTATATCGCAGGATGCAAATTATTATTTTCCAAAGCCTTTTAAATGTAGCTTTCATGAACTTTTTTCTGATTAACTGCTAGTAAATAAAAATAAATCAGCGTTATTTTAATTTTAGGAGGAAATTTGTTAACACAATGTGTTCTGGCAGAAAAAAATATATCCAGAAGTTTTCTTTAAAACATTTTTATCACTATTCCATTTTATCGAGCGTTAAAAGAACTAAGAGCATTGACGTAGCTAGGGGGGGGCCAGGGGGGGCCTGGCCCCCCCCTGAAGTCCCTCAGGCCCCCCTAAGATATTTTAGGCCTCCCCTACCGACTACTAGTAAAAGAACATGACGCTGAAAATACATACTTTTCTATTATTATTCGGGAAATATTCAAATAAAATAGGTGCATTAAAATTTAAAATCATTCAGATATCGTTTACATTTCAGGAAAATCCCTTGTCTTGCGGAATTAGGCTTTTTCTCTTTAATTTATCGGTAACTTTTCTGCACTTATGCAATTTCCCGAAAATATTTTTTAAATTTAAACATAATTATGCATATTGAATATTTCATACATATTGGCGACATTTTGTAAAATATTATAGAAGTGTAAGTTAAATTTCGCATTTAATAAAGACAGCGACCTTTGCTCCTCTGTTTCCGAAATCGGGTTGTAGATGTCGTAAGGTTATAAAAGACCTTTTTAAACTGTTTTTCTAAAATAAATATAATAATCTTTTTAGTTTTTTTGAGGTTAGCGTTTAGTGTCTTATGAAAATTTTCCGATTTTGGTGACAATTTCATAACCATTTTCATATTAAGTTTTCCCACGTCGTTAAATGGAATAAATTCGTCGAGCAATACCAGGAAATTTTTAATATTAATACTTCTACTCTAAGAGCAGAAATTACCGTTTTAAAGAATTGTATTTTTCGGTTAAATCAAACTGTTGGTCATGATTCTATCAAACAACATATAGCAGAAAACACCTATCCAAACCTCTACCAACTTTTTAAAGTTGCGAGTATTCTTCCAATTTCAAGTGCAACTTGTGAGAGGTCTTTCTCTGCCATGAGGAGAGTTTTTAATTGGCTTAGAACAACTATGACTCAAGAGAGACACTCAGGTTTGTCATTGTTATTCATAGAAAAAGATGTTGAGGTCGACTTAGACAGTGTGGTAGACGCTTTCAGTCAGCGACGTAGAAAACTTTCTGTGTAGAATTGCTGAATTACATACTTCCTGTGTATACATATAAATAAGTTGGTAAATGTATTATTAAATTTGTTATATTAAAATATTAGAACATTTAATGCGCGTATTTTTTTTTTATTCATTGCACACTTTGCTCGACTCTTTAAAACCTATGTTTGCTTTTTGTTCAAGATAGACCGGGGCCACGGCCCCCCCTGAAAAGCAAGGCTAGCTACGCCAATGACTAAGAGTCTGCTAAATTAAATAATTTTGTATTTTTAATAATAACAAATTTACCAATAATGTGAAGTTAATTTGGGAATATCATCGAAGAAACTTTTCAGGGCACCGCAAACAAGATTGGGCTGGAAACATTTGTTGGGAAGAACCTACTATAGCATTCAGGCTCCTTTTTTACCAAACGTGAATATTTTTATACTTTCGTCTTGTGAATTGGAAATATAATTCAATGTCCATAACGTCATCATTACAAAGTTTTTGAAGCAAATTTGTATGATTGGGCTAGTATGCACTACTATTTATAGAAAAATTTTATTTCTGCGAACTCTGTGGAATAATCCGCAAAGATGAAATTTTCCAGTAGAAATATAAGGATTTAATTTTTCTGATTATTTTGAGCCGACTGCAGTTTTTCAAAAATTACTGATAAATAATTTTATACATACGAATAGAATCCCTATCCATCCAAAATTTTAAAGGAAAATAGTATGACAGTCCAATTTCAAAAACGGAATTATTAAAAACCGAACATTATCAAAAACGTTATTTATGAAACGAAAACATGAGCATACTTAATCGTCCGCGGTAAAATCAAAATTGGTGAAAATCGAACAAAAACACAATCGAAGTTAGTTAGTTAGAAGAATATAATAAATTTAGAAAAAAAAACTTTTTGAAAACAAGCTTTTGCAAAATGGACTAAAAAGCATAAAATAATTTTCTGAGTGTTCTGATATCATAATAATAAAAGCGATGGGCGTATTAAAGGAAATTTACCCGTTTTTGTTTTAGTCTTGTTAACTCGAAGTTTAGTGAAAATCCAAATTCATTATATTAAAGCAGAGAAATGTAAGGGTAAACAATTTAACCCAACCCAATCCTACTCAAGCTACCCTTACATATTTCTGATATGGATGGACATTTTTACTCCTGCTTCATGTTAGGCAGATCATCCGCGACCGGCAGTGTGTCGTCACATTGAAATAGAAGATTTGTCTAAGTCTATGCATTTCAGCTACCGCATCGATATTGCAGGGAGTCTTTCCTGTCAATTTTGAAATATCTAAGTCTTCGATGAGAAGGCCGTCCAACGATTTGATACGGCTCAAGGCGCCATAAGCTGGACCAGGAGCATAAAGCTTAGGTTTCAAGTAAATCACAGCATAGTCAACAGTACTACTCTGCATTTTATGAACAGTAGATGCATTAATTCATTTTGGTCGAGATCGAACAAACTAAAGCCTTACCTCTTCTACGCCCCCCCCCCTTTTTAGTGGGAGAGCATGTGGATTTTGAAATAAATCAGATACCTATGTGGAAGTCAGTTGAAAGTAATCAGAAAAACTCGTCATTAAATCGTCCATTTTGAATCCGCCATATTGAATTTTTGTAATCTGATCAAAAATTCGTAATACTCATCTTCAAAAACCCCCATCTGGGGGTTCGGTTCGGTTCATTGAATGAACCAATTTTGGTGGAAATCCGACAAACTAAAATTTTACCCCCTCTCCGCCCTCCACGTTAGGGGGGAGGTAGGCCATCAGTGATACCACATTACTGGATTGTCATCGGAACTATAACGGTATGCGAAATTTCAAGTTAATCGGATACGTGGAAGTCAGTTGAAAGTAATCAGAAAAACTTGACATTAAATCTTCAATTTTGAATCCGCTATATTGAATTTTTGTAATCTGATCAAAAATTCGTAATCCTCATCCTCAAAATCCCCCAGATACCAATTTTGGTTGGAAATCCAACAAACTAAAATTTTACCCCCTCTCCTTCCTCCAGGTTAGGGGTGAAGTAGGCAGTCAGTGATACCACATTATTGGATTGTTATCGGAACTATAACGGTATGCGAAATTTGAAGTCAATCGGAGACGTGGAAGTCAGTTGAAAGTAATCAGAAAAACTTGACATTAAATCGTCCATTTTGAAACCGCCATATTGAATTTTTGTAATCTGATCAAAAATTCGTAATTCTCATCCTCAAAAATCCCCAGATACCAATTTTGGTTGAAATCGGACAAGTTTTACCCCCTTTCCACCCCCCCACGGTAGGGGAGAGGTAGGTAACCGATGAAACCATATTATTATATTGTCATTGGAACTAAGATGCTATGCGAAATTTGAAGTCAATCGGATGTTTGGAAGTTCTTCAAAAATGAGTTGAAAGATTTGATTACATACATACCAACATACATACAGGTGAACTTAAATAAAAGCTTGTAATAAAAAGGGGATGACTTGTGCGTTGGTCACCTTTAGAAAAGCGGTTCTGATACTGCTATGCAATTGAAGCGTCCTTCACTGTAATCTGTATACACCAAGAGCGGATTTTGTATTGCTATGCCGTATACAGAACACCTTTTTGATCACTACTAAGATACCACGTGACAGGATACCATGTGACTTAAAAGACGTTGTACAGTCGGGGACTTTTTAAATTGCCGTTGTATTTTTTTTTCTGTAAAAATTAATCATTTAAATAAATCAATTCTTTAAAAAAATATGTATGTATACAGTAAAGTTCACAATTTTTTTGTGTTGGTTCAAACTACTTTCCCGAATTTCAAATAGGAATATTTTTTATTTTCAAGGACGGCAATTTAAAAAGTCCCCGACTGTACAAAAGTTTGATGCTGTTTATGTCCGACTATTACCAATTCTTTTTTTACCGCAGACGGACGGTTCTGCTCATTACTTGTTATAAGGTTATTAGTAATGTCGTTTTTGACATTCAACTGCTATACCATTTTCCTTTGTGATCTTTCTACGATTTGTCTGTTGACCTTTATTAAAAACTGTGGGTACCTACGAATAATACACCGGCTCCTTTTTAATTGCTTTACTTGTTCCTTTGACATACTACATCTGCAGAAAATACTTGGCTTTCTACAACGCGAAAACTGACCCATTGAGGTGTCCATCCATGTCCACACATTTAAAACAAATGAGCCCTTATAATAAATTGTTTTAAAATACTGCAAATATGTTATAAATATGTTTTCAATGACTGTAATCATTTTCAGTTACTACAAAGATCATTTGGGTTAAGTAGACAAACTTATTTGCCCTAAATGGAAAACTCATCTGTCTCGTATGTAGTAATGTGATATCCCCAGGTCTCTATCTTTTAAAATAACTGAGTTTCCCATTCAATACCATTAAAAATGGGACACAATGTACTGCTAACAACATGGACTTACTTTGACTGGCTATTTGAACGGAATAACTACATAAAACAAGTAGGAATTACGAGGTACAGTTTGACACAGTCTGAAATTCCTACTTTTTTAAGTAATTAAATTTTGAACATGTTTAAGGTCATAAATCTTTTTGGAATTTTTCGTTTGATTTTTCTACAAGGTGTTTTTTGTAAAATTAAAATAAGCCGTAAATAAACTAACTAAAATAATCCAAATTAACTTATAATACCTTATAAATAAACCAAATCGTCGGAAAAGCTAACCTCTAATTAAGTAGGTCAAAATCGGGTGGCGTTAAGTGGTCGGGGAAGAGTGGTTATGCCCGACGGGGTTGTCCGTGTGCTGTTCACGTCTTTGAGAGATTGTATTGTCTGAAAAAAAAAATAAGTGCAATCTACAGGGTGCAATCTCACAAGGTTCCGACAAAAAATAAACTGAAAAACAGTTCTTTACCAGCGGCGTAGCGTGGGGGGGGGGGCGCGGGGGGTTCGTCGCCCCCCCCCCCCCCGCCCCGAGGGTAGTGGCGCCCCATAGGTGGGAGAGGCGCCCTTGTGACTTATCGGCCGCCGCCCCCTCACACATGATGACTTTTTTTTTTGTGGTCGTAAGATTCGTGAGAGGCGAGAGGCGCCCTTATCGAATTATTGAAATAAGGCCAGGCTATAATAGTGCCAGGCACAATTTTGACATCTTCACATTGTAATCTCAGCTGTGATCTTTCAACACACGGTCTTTGTTGACTATATGAACCGGAATAAATAGTGCCTTCTTTTATTAATTGAAAATAAACGACGAAAGTTTTAAATTCGACTTTGGTATGTCAATTTTGAAGGATTAACTGTCAGTTTTCAATGTGAATGTGTCAAAATAGTGCCTGGCACAATTATAGCCTGGCTGTATTTCAATAATTCTCTATTTTTTTGAGTTTCACTGGCACAGGGACCTTACAAACAAGAAACAAAATTTCGGACATCCATTGTCTTTAATTATTTTAAACACGACGTTTTAGTTAGTATCTCTAACTATGCTAATGCGACTCCTTATGCAACACTTTAACTTCAGACCATTGAATCTTGTGATCATTTACTCACGCATGATTTTTCAATATCCCATAATTGGTTACATATTTCTTTCTCTAACCTGAAAAGGGCGTTTCATTTTACCTACATATGATTTACGACAATCACACAGGATTTGGTAAATGCATTAAATTTTAGTTACAAAACTCCGTAGATATCGTATTTCCCGATGAAAATACCGCTTTAATATTATAGCATGGGCGCACCCAGGGGGGGGCGGGGGGGTTCGGTTCGGTTCGGGCCCGGGCCCCCCAAGCCTTAGATTTTTAATATATTTTCTACATATTTGATGATAAAACATGAAAAATAACTTAAAATTTGACATCAGGAGGCTTCGGGCCCCCCCAACCCCAAGCAGTGGCGTAGTTGCAAAAAGACATGATCACCTTTTTGGCGCGCTTTGTAGCTGTCGGGCCCCCCCCCCCCCCCCAAGACACATTCCTGGGTGCGCCACTGTATTATAGTGTTTGGCTATTCGTCTTATGTTTTCTGGAATTAGTTGAACATATAGAATGTTAATAACACCCAATGGATTATTATTTTGGCAACTTGCTACATTTGGTTTGTTTTTAATTTTAGAGATAGTTGAGTTTATTTATTATCTATCTATCTATCTTTATACAAACTTCGTATAACTCCTTGTTTTGTAGCAAGATAATGATTAGGCTTAAAAGGCACTGTGTCGTGTGTGTTGGTTTCCTATATGTATACAGTAGTTTGAATGTTTTTGTCTATTCGTTTGACGAGAAGATTCAAAAAAGCCGAATCTTTTTCAATTTTCATTGTGCACTTGATTGTTCGTTGAATAGCGTTCACATGGTGTAGAAAATTCTGCACTTCGTCATCATTTTTGGGCCATATAGTAAATCATCAGTTCGTATTAACAAGCAAATCCAACATTTTGTCTATACCTAGGGTCACTGTATCCTGTCCTCAGTGGTTGTCGTAAGAACTATAGTTGTGAAACACCCGTTTTGGATTTGACTGATGACATTACTAAAGAGGCGGCCACAATAATCTTTACTACACTCACTTGTTTTAATCGACTATTTAAAGGCATTCGATACCATAAGCCACCCACTTTTTAAAATGTATTGGGCTTACCGACATTCCTTAAAACACAGATTTTCTAGCTGGAAGATCACAAAGGGTTATAATAAATAACGATATATCATCAGCTAAAGTTTATTGAACCTGTATTTATAATGCAGAACAAATAATTTTTCAGTCAACCAAGTACGGACATACCATATGTAAACCACTTATGAAAAAAGAGCGTCTTGGGATAAAAAAAAAGGGGGCGGGCGGGTCATCACACCTGACTGCACACCAAGTAGTATAACTAGTAGCCTGTAGACTGGATTGTTTCGTTTACATTTGAAAACTGTTAGAGATACTTACTAACCGAAACGTCGTGTTTAAATAAATAAAGATAATGGAAGTCGGAAATTTTGAATCTAATTAATCATTATCTAGAAGTTTTAAACAAAAACTATTTATTATTGTGATTGTACGCGTCAACCAATCTTTGTCAAAAGTCGGTCCTATGGGTTGTGTTCCAGCCCTTAGAAAAACACTACCAGCAAGAGCGGAAAATTTGAATGAATAAATCTCATAGGCTAAGAACACATGGTACTCTCCTTCTTCGTAAGTATTGTACCTTTCGGTAGATTTGTATCTACAAAATAGTTTTCTACTTAGAAACCAAGGGACAGAAACTTTTCTTGAAAGAACTCATACTTCTTAATCTTAATGGTAAATTGTTCTTTTTTAGGTTTGATTTTAAAGGTCTTAGAAAGCTCAATATGCTCTTTAATTATTATAATGTCATGCACGTGCGGAAATAAGTTAGCCTAAAACATAGGACTAAGGTCCGGTTTACAAATATTAATTGAGCGTTGCTGCATCTGTGTAAGATATATCATACATACAGGGTCTCTACATCTGTGCAGTGTGAGTCAGACCAAAAGGAATAACTTTGAAGGGAAAGTAGCCAATCGACAATTAATTACTAAGCAAGCATTTTTTCGTTGATTCTCTGATCTGCTAGAAAGCTTTCCTATTTAGGTCAATCATCAACATCGTCTGTTCTAAAATTCTGGGTGGGTCGCTCTGGGATCAGCTTCCATGATGTTATTACACTTAGGCTATTTGATTGTTGTTAAAGCTTCTGAACAGTTTCTTTGACTTGGTCGTTGAATCTGGATCCGGGCCTACCTTTCTTTTGAGCTCCAGCCGGTATTTGGTGGATTTGTTTTTGGTACTCCAGGTCGGTCATCCTTTCTAGGTTGCCTTTCTAGATTGCTAAGCAACCGTAATCTGCTCACTAATGCGGTCATCAATCACCGACCAGCTCTAATATACGCCCCGCCCACCATAGCATATATAACCTGCGCCCGCGACAGACTAACCACCAGTCTTCGAGAAGCCGACAAACAGTCAACATCTCCTGAAGATGCCATCCACTCGAGATGGCGAAACGTCGAGAACAAATTTCCAACGACGAAGGCCGAACAGCCCGAAAGCACACCCACCAATAAATATTTTGTTATTTAAACATTAAAAAAAATGATACTATAGAGGGCGCTGCCGCATATTTCCACTACCAGAACGGGCCATCGCCATTTTTAGTTGCATTCCGCTGCGAGTTCATACGAGTCGATAGCAGATACGCTTTGTGCAATTTTGATTACAATATTTATAATACTTAAATGCAACAGAGGGACTCCTATAGAAACTATGTTAAACACATTAAATAGGCTGAGTGTGAGCAATCGTCACAAATACTTTTTACTTATTTTTATTTACAAGATTCTTAATAACTTAAATTCTCCATATTTTGATAGATTGTTTAAATTTAATATCGATGTTCATAGGTATACCACAAGAAGCAGGGACAATTTCTATATTCCTAGGGTAAAAACAAAAAAATATTAAAATTTACTTTTTGTAGGGGCTTCAAGAATACAACAGATTAACATCAGAAATTAAAAAATCAGTCTTAAAAATTTTGAAATGGGTATTGCATAGGACATTTTTTGAATTAAGTTTAAGTTTAGTGTTTTTTTCATTTTTCTACTGGATACATTGATTTAAGATTTTACTTTAGAGATTTGTTTGATATTCAACCGTAATAACTATCATATGTTTCATAGTTTTTGAGTCAATTGGGGATTTATGTTTGTTTAGCTTTGTGGTATTACGCATAACTAGAGCAACAACTAAAGAGTTATTATTATTATAATTCTATTTGCGTCGTTTTTCTTCTAATTGCTTCATTGCACACGGAAATATATAAAAAAATAAGCAACTAGTCATGTGCGAGGAATATCCAAATTGGGCCTCACAATAAACTTACTAAAAGCTTTAATTTACACTGCCTGATCAATCAGCGCTCAACGATATTTTCGAATTATCTGGAAAAGCCCAGCCCAGCTAGCATTTTCATTTGGAAACACAACACAAAATGGTGCATTTTATTTTTAAATTCTCGCTCAATGAAATCCTATCCCTTTTTTTACAGTTACCTTTTAAAAATTTTAAACCTGATTTTTTTTCCGTTTATTAAATGGTACGAAATGCGTTTTTAATCAAGAGATTTTTTTTAATAAATCTGATTGCCATGATAAAATAATATTTTATTCGTTTAAAATTTTAACCACAGGTTTTAACGATTTTTGAGATGGCCAAAATTCCTGGCCACTTTACTTTGAGTTAGCATATGCTTCTTATACGATTAAAAAATGCAATCTCTGATTATATTATGCACTTTTGAAGAATAACTTCTGTGTACTTTAAGGATGAAAAGTGCGTAATTTTAGGAATAAAATTGTAACTTTTTATCCCCGTCATACAAAGTCACGGATCAGAAATAAAAAGTAAAAATCAGGGACAAAAAGTGGCAGTGATCAGGAATAAAAAGTAAAAAAACCTAAAAAACCTTTTAATTTATAATTTTTGTGAAATTTATGACAAATTTCAACTTACCACATTATTTTCTCGAGTTGCCAGTAGCGGCGTTTCCGAACTTATCGACCCATCCTGCATTGATTCATCCGCCCTTAAAGGTCGAGTCAAGTAGGCGGGCAAATGAGGATGATTAAGGGTATGAAATTGGCCCGGGTGGGGTGGGCTTAAAGGTTGGCAGTTTGGTGGTATTCTGTTCATGTCAAGCTGTGCGTATACGGTGGGTTCAGGTCTTCGAATTATGTTTAAAGGAATGCCTTGTTGACTGTAGATCACGTGAGGTGGGATTTGCTGATTTGCTAAGGATAGTTCAGCGTAGGTTATCTCGGCAGGATTCTAAAAACAGAACAAGGTTTTTTAGGTATTAAAATTTGTTAGTTGTGTCTTTGTTATGCTTCTTAAATTTTAACTTTTTTATTTAATTTTTTTTTACGTCCAACATTTTAAATATTTTTAGTACACTTTCATAATACAGCCGTAAATTTTGTAGTATTCTTTTTTATTTTCTTTAATTTGATATCCTACAATTCCTATGTTAATATATTTTTAAACATTTAAATTGTTTTGAAGAGGTTTACATATTTAAATTATATAAAGAAGAATCTATATTCAATATTTTAGCAATATAGAAATTTTAAATTAATTAATTTTACCATTTTTGTAAAACTGCCATTCTTAATTAGACTATTGGGGCTTTGCATTCTAGTGTAAGCTCTCAATGAGGGCATGGTGCTTAATCTTTCAAAAGCTCTTTCTTCATCCTAAAATGTATAAATAAATTTAGCCTTGGTCCCATAATAACAATTAGACGAACATAATTTAAACCAAAAAATATTACAATTATAAGGACTATTTCTCTCAGCATTGAACAATGCGTATTATGTGTTATTGTATATTGGATTGGTTTGTATTGTATTTTATAGTAGTGTGTTGTGTTGGTTTGTGTTGGGTTGTGTTGTGTTGCGTTGCGTTGCGTTGCGTTGCGTTGCGTTGCGTTGCGTTGCGTTGCGTTGCGTTGCGTTGCGTTGCGTTGCGTTGCGTTGCGTTGCGTTGCGTTGCGTTGCGTTGCGTTGCGTTGCGTTGCGTTGCGTTGCGTTGCGTTGCGTTGTGTTGTGTTGTGTTGTGTTGTGTTGTGTTGCGTTGTGTTGTATTGTGTTGTCTTGTGCTGTGTTGTATCGTTTCGTTTTGTTTCGTATCGTATCGTATCGTGTCGTGTCGTATCGTGTCGTGTCGTGTCGTGTCGTGTCGTGTCGTGTCGTGTCGTATCGTATCGTATCGTATCGTATCGTATCGTATCGTATCGTATCGTATCGTATCGTATCGTATCGTATCGTATCGTATCGTATCGTATCGTATCGTATCGTATCGTATCGTATCGTATCGTATCGTATCGTATCGTATCGTATCGTATCGTATCGTATCGTATCGTATCGTATCGTATCGTATCGTATCGTATCGTATCGTATCGTATGGTATTGTATTGTATTGTATTGTATTGTATTGTATTGTATTGTATTGTATTGTATTGTATTGTATTGTATTGAGTCGAAATTAATTGTATTGTAGTTTAAAAAAATTGGCAAAATTAAAATGTAAAATGAGTTTTACTGACCTGATATTCATCTTCAGCATTGCTCTGGGGAATGATATCTGGATTTTTTTCCTCTAAGCTGTCAATACTGTCATTTAAGTCTTTGTTGAGAGGTTCGGTGCTGGCCTGAAAATTTGATTATTATGAAAATGTGCACAAGTGGTTGTTTGAAAAAACTAATTTAGTTTGCTCATATAAGAGTTGAGCTTTCTTTACATTCAAAAATTGATTTGCCTATTTCATCCATTGAAACATGTAGTAATAAAATTATAAATAATTAAGTAAAGAGCTTTCACCAAAAAAAAATTGGAAGGAGAATTTCAAACAAATATTAATTTACCTTGTTTTACCAATATACAGGGTTACTGTTAATTCGATACATTCCTTTGGGGATGTCACAAGGGAGGTGGTAAGGAGTAAATTTTAGCCTAATATGTATAAAGATGAAAGAATATTGGAAAAATAATCACTAAAAACTGTAATAGACTAACAAAAAAATTATAAAATGACGATTTTTACCTAAAATTAGTTTACTATCTAAATTTTTCAAAGGTTGAAAATATGTAACGCAGATTTTTGGCAAAAAGTTTTACCCTTAAAATCTACCTTTTGAAGAAAAATAGACACTTTTAAATGTTTTAAAATTATTCTCCTTTGCATTATGCATATTAGGGTTGAATTTACTCCTTACCACCTAGCCTATCACATCTCCAAAGAAATATACTGAATTACCAGTAACCCTGTATAATGGTGGCCGCTATTAGCTTTACATTTCGTGTAGGTATTAAAATATTTAAAAAATAATATAATTTAAAAATAACTCCATTTAGACGTTAAACAGCGGAGGATGAGATGGGATGTTACATTATAAGGGCTAGAGACCTTTAAGTATCACATTTTTTAAAATACGTCATACTTACATGGTCTCTAATAGGGGCGACCTACTGATAAGTTTGTCTCCCGAAAGGATCGAAGAACCGAGTGTTTGTACTTGTTTTACAGAAAATATGTACAAACTTAGTAAGATAAATAAGTCAGTAATATTTTGCAATGAGGTGAGGTTTTTGGGGTAGGGGTGTTTTTTACAGTTTTCAGCGAAACTAGATATAATCGAAAAAAATTAACTACCAAATTAATAGATAATAAAAAAAGTTTTACATCTTTTGTAAAAAACTGATTTTTTAATTTTTGATTTGCATCTTGATTTTAAATTTTGTTTTTGACAAAATTTGGTGAAAATGCACCTATATTTATGTCCTTAATACGTTGTATTTTTTTAATTAAAAATATTGACTCATACATTTTATTTTGACATGAGGCCGAAAATGCCCAAGTTTTGGAAGCAGTTTTTTGTTAAAACAGTGGTGATTTTTTTTCTTAAAACGTCTATTTTTAAATCTTAACATCACTAGGAATTGCTAGGAAACAAAATTTAAGCAGTTTTTACATTTTCATATTTTTTTTGTCAATTTATGGGCACCTAAGCTACATGATTAATGTATAATATTATTTTTACCCATTTTGGTCTGCAAAAATAACCCCCTATCGGCCACCCAGGTTGCGTGCAATTGGAGATTTCCCCCCCCCCCCATCCCCTCCAGTGTAGCACCACTGAACAAAACACACTATAATGTATTTTTGAACCTTTAATATATTATCACACACGTAATATTTTTACCAGAACCAGAAATTTTTTAAATTTACTTCCACCTTTTTTTTCGGCTTATGTCTCGTGGATTTTAGTTATTTTTAAATGGAACCATCTAGAGCCAAAACCCAACCAAGGTACCAAATTTCATTAAATTCGGTAGGTAGTTTTTGAGTTACGAGCGTTGGTCGTTACAGACAGACATATAGACAGGCAGACAGATATACAGACAGACGGCGCGACAAATATATTTTAAAATCATCTGAAACGCAAAGATATATTCAAATTTTTGAAGTGAGCTAATCGTAAAATGAAATTACCTACTACAATATAATTTAAATTACTTCACCATTTTTTAAAGACGCTGGAGATTGGTGGTTACCTTGTCACTGTTGTTTCCAGCCACACACCTTCTCCCTGCAGAGGCAAGCCCACCATCGTCGTAATCCTTGTCGTCCCTTTCTCCACCACCTCTTAGTCTTATAACTATAACTATGATAACGGCTACCAATATTAGGGCTGCCACCACTCCAATTAGGGCTCCCAACAGGGGGGTGATTTGCAAAAGTACGGGTACGGTGGAGGCTAGAAACAAAAAAGAAAGGCCTGATGGTTATTACAAAGGAGTGTTGCAAATTTTATTGGAATAGGTAACTATATCCTTATTTCAATTTAAAATAAATCATTTTGAAGAAAAAAATAGATTTACGAAACAGATTTGATCGTTTAATTAGATTAGGATTAGATGACGCGTGTCCAAAATGAGATAACGTGGGTTGAACCAAATCATTTAAAATTCTATCAAACACTTCGATTTTTTTTATGGCTGTGGGTTTTTTACTATGCAGTGGGTAATTTAAATGATGCCCAATACTTTAAGGAGTGGTGAGAAGGTCATAAGTAGACAAAAAGATCCAATAACTTTTGGTCGAAAGTTTTGTGTTTGCAAGTTATAGTATTTGTTAAGTTTAAAGAGTGGTGGAAAATTGTGAGTTTTATGACAAATTCGACAACGTCAAATAATTGTGTGGGATTTATTGTGATCCATTTTTAAAAAATGTTCCATTGCTTGCTTCCAAAAAAATATAGGCTAAGAAGATACCGTGTGATCAAATAACCTTTAAAATAGGTATAAAGATAATTTTTTGAAGAATTTATTTTTATGAGCTATTAAATTAATTTAAAAAAATAAGTCAGATATCTAAAGGTTCCTTAATAACTACAAAAAATGGTTAACAAATGATTAACACCACATTTAGTGTTAAAAAATATTTGCAAACAAAAACAGATTTTTGATAATAATTTTGAGTATTTTAGTTTTTTTAGTATTATTTTTACAATCATGTAATTGTAATGCCGAAATTGCACAAATGTCTGTTGTAATTTTTATGAAAGTTATAACAAAAAAGAAAAATTGACACCCTTTAAAAAAAACAAAGGAGTTTGGTGGAAAATGTAATAAAAAACTGAATGACCTTTCCTTCCACCTCTTATAGACCAGGCAAAAATTTAGGGTTTTCAAATAATTGTTCCTCTTTATCAAATATTGTACACATATGCAGTACCCTTTCACGGTTCCAAGAACCTACTTCGTTAAGTTTTTTGTGAATCTTTTTGTGGCCGATTTACTGATATACGTGATTACGTACAAACATAAGTTTCTTATTTATTATATTTCTTCATAACCGGGATTTCCCTGTATAAACTTTTACTATTTATTTTTTTTCGGCCACGCTGTAATAACATGCAAGTAAATGGAAGTTGCGTCAATTAAGTTTTAAATAAATCTGTTTTAACCCACGCAACCTCACTGTACAAGTTACCTACATTCTGAAATTGCGGAAAATTTATAATGAGGCGAAGTATTAGAATTGTTAGTAGATGAAAATGTAGCATAACTCAACCTTTAATCTACTCTAAAATGTCTACGTTTACGCATAGAAATAGAAAAATAAATAGATTGCTTGCTAAACCTGCGCAGACCGGTGGGAACGGGAATAAATTGAAATACGCTATTTTTTCTCAGATTGAGCAAGGCCAACTTTTATAGGCACGATTTGAAAGGCCGCGGGAATGAACTTAGCTCGTGGTAAAACATCATGTGGAGCCACTGATCTCATTTAAAGATATTTGACAGAGCGTCACTGTTTATTTTTCATGGCGACATCTAGGAGTGGTGGCTTATACTGCGCTTGAATGATCACTGTGTTCTGAAGCCTGGCGATCATGATTCAGTGACCCTATATGATTGCTCACCATAACGACCTCTAGGGGTAACCGCTTGTACTAAAATTCGATCAAAAATGGCGGCCAACGTTCCGCCACCTCTATTGGAGCTTGCGCAGTAGTCGAAGCACTAGCTAAGTATTTTTCTATATCTATGCGTTCACGTCCACAACCGTCCACTAAATAGTGATTTTAATAGATACAGTTTGTTATTTTGAACTTACTAACGTACTTAATAAATTTAAATATTATAGACAATGTTTGTGAATAGTTACATAGTTTGCAAGATTATTGATTATAATGATGATGATTATTCACAAACCAAAAAAGGTACGTAAAATCAGTCAGTTGTATATTTATTTTCTGTAAATGAACAAAACTAATTAATATTATAAAATTTTCTTAAAAAATTCAATAAATATTAAGGCTTTTGACATTGGATCAATAAACTTTCGCCCATTGGCTGAAAATTTATGTACGTATACTGCACGTTTTGTTTTTTCTGTGTTTCCAGGGACAGATGTAAGATTCATTAGTTTTTGGTGTTTCTCTAAGTTACACTCGCGCATAAAAATAGTCAGATAATTTTGCATTTAAGCTTATTTTCTTTTTGTTTATTTTCATATTTTGTAGGAACAGGGCTGTCTAGGCAAAATACAAAAATAAAGTTATGTTGCAAAAACCTCCGAAAAGACAACGAGTTACTTCTTATATTGCATTGGCTGTTTTTATTTCTGGCAATATCTACTGAGTAGGTATTGGTTTTTAAATACTATTGGAAGATGTTATTAAAGAAAATGATGGAGAATTAAAAGACATATTTTTTTAAAAAATTCTTACCCACTCTAGCCAGAACTTTAAACTTTGGTGCATAAACAATCGTTGCGTCACTAGCCCTGGAATCCTCATCCATTGTTCTAACAAATAGCAAAAAATCTTGATCGTTCATTGGCAAATCCCTAATCTGTATGTAATTAGGATTCTGAGATGTAGTTGTGCCCACAAGACCTCTCGTATCCGATTCATAGACTTGCATTAAGAACACTGAATTTGGCGGCAGAGGATTTACTACCGCACAACTCACTGTTAAAGAGTCTGAGGTCTGTTGAGTTATGCTACAGTTTTCTGGCGGATGTGGTTTTAAAGGGCCTGTAGATTTAAATGAAAAAAAAAATACAAAAATAAATAAAAAACCAACAGGGAAAAATTATTACAAAACAAACAACGCAAGTATTTAAATACAAAACATAACTAAGAAAATTTTTTAAAGAAAAAAATTAAAATAATATTTTAAAATGGTAAGACAGCAATAATGTATAAGCGACACAAACAAAAATCCAAATCTTTGGTAGAGTTTGTATTTAAAAAACATTTCTTTATACATTTTCACATGTCGTTTGGTTTCTATACCATCACTTTCGAAAATTTTTCAAAAATTTAAAAATATAAAAAAAACAATTTGGATGAAAAAAATTAAGATAAATATGAACGAGACGAAAAAATTCGTACACAAACAAAAATCCAAATCTTTGGTAGAGTTTGTATTTAAAAAACATTTCTTTATACATTTTCACATGTCGTTTGGTTTCTATACCATCACTTTCGAAAATTTTTCAAAAATTTAAAAATATAAAAAAAAACAATTTGGATGAAAAAAATTAAGATAAATATGAACGAGACGAAAAAATTCGTTGTTTTGGCAAGTCTGAAAACGTTCCAAAAGATTTAGAATGTACAAGAAGGTTTGAAAATGACCTTAAAATTAGAAACGTTAAATATCCAAAAAAAAGTTGACAAATGATTCGGAAAAATCCAAACATATTTTATTAAAGTGCAAAATTCTCAAATACGTATTGTGGTAGTAATTTAATAGTACAATGAATAGAGGAGTTTTACCCTACAAAAGGTCCGGTAGTTCTGAATTTTAGATATGTTATTAAGGTCGAAAGGGTAGTTAAAAATCTGAGTTTTCGTCACCCCCACCCCTGTACTTCCTCCGCCATCTTGAAAAAACCAGCAAAAATTGGCACTTTTTGTAGTTTTTTACCTCTAACTTCGTTCCAGTACACTCAATCGCAAAAAGAATTTACGAAATTTTTTAGAGGATATAATTATCTACAATTGGGTGGTACTATGGTTGTTCTTCGAGCAGTAGTAACGGAGCCAGGTAATGTCCAAAAATGACTAAAATCACGTGCTTGTGCAAATTTTCAGATTTTTTCTACTTTAGACGGCATAAGCTCCGTAATACTTTGTTCTAGGGTAAAAGTTCTACGAACATATCTTATAGAGAATTTTATCAGCTACAAAATTCATTCTTTAAATGTATTTTTAAGTATTGTAATGGGGTGGGAGTAACTTTTAACTTAAAGTAAGTAAGTTAGAAAATAATAATTTTTTAAAATTTAGTGCTTTAAACGGCACGTTTTTTATTTATTTTTATTTTTTTGTGTAAACTTAGTGACGTACAAAAAGGTAAGAGAGCTTAGGGGTCAAACACCTCCTTAAACTAACCACCTCTACAAAAACCCCCCCAGACCCCCCAAAATCTAACATATTTAGGTTTTCACAAATTTTCTCAAAAAATACGCTTCTAAGAGAAAAATGTGTAATATACTTTATTGTAGACAATGAAATTTCCTTTTGAAAAAGGTACAACCCGATGGGGTCAACTATTTATAAACTCTTCAGCGGCGTCCGTTAATTGAAGTAATTTAAAAAAGTCAAAAAATATCCATGTTTTTTCCATGATTTATTCGATTTTTTTTTAAACCAAGGTTTATAGAACAAAATGTTTTATACACTGTTGTAGCAAATAAAATTTCCTTTAAAATGCTGTACAAGAAAGTCGGATTGGTTTCATGGTTATAAATTCAGAGGCGCCCGTAAATTTAACCTATTTTAAAAAATCACAAATTAAAATATTTTTGTTACAAGTTTTATCTAATTTTTTCAAAAACTAAGCCTAATTTTAAAAAATCCTATGATGCACTTTATTGACAGTAGAATTCTCTTCTCAACGGTGTATAACTCGATGGGGTTTGACTTACAATGAATCCGCCAGCGACGTCCGTAAATGGGAGCCATTTAATTAATTTTTTTAAAAATTATGTTTTGCACAGGTTTTATTTGATTTTCTGAAAACCATGCCCTTTATCAAAAAAATTGTTTTGAACGTAAAAATTAGCTAAACTTGCGAACGCCACGTGAGTAACTCTCATTATTAAAAATCCGTACACGTATCATTTAAAAGAGTATTTTACTTTAAACAACACAAGGCAAAAAAATGGTTTTTTAAATAAACTTAAAGTTATAAGCATGAAAGGATGTCCCTGTCGCGTTAATCTATCTAAGCAAGTGCTCTACTTGGGTAACTTATAAGAGATTTCGGTGTGAGATTTTTTATTGTTCTTTAATTTTAATTTTTAAGATTATTTTTTTAAATTAATTTCTACGATAATGACCGCGAAATGTTTGGCTTCTAGTCCACAGTATACTGTTTTATTTTTTAAGTCATGAGAAACAGGCTATTTATTCATACATAGGGTTATCATGCCGAGACGATCAACATTTTCCTCTGCGAAAATTCTTGAAAGAGATTGAATAATGGAACAGTAAATAATGGTTACCGGTTATTTTTTTTCTGTGGCTTAAGAAATGTGCAAAAAGTCAATGACAATATTGTCGCCTAAATCGCGTGCTTGGTTTAGTCAGTCCGAAGCTCGAAAGATTTCTACGCCCGCACACACTGTTAGGAATCATAATATGTAAATTAACTATATGTCAATCACTTGACATATAGTCAACTTTTTTAAACGAAATACCCTGTATTTTATTTTTTTAGTCGAAAGGACTGACTCCTTTTTCTGATTTCAAAAACATATAACGTCTTGACATTTGGTTTGGCCGTTTTCAAGTTATTTGCCTTTTGATTTGTTATTCATATTGATTTAACAGTAAAGTTCAAATTAGCAAAGTTAAAGGATTTTTCCTAAATCATCAGAATCTGATGTCAAAAATGAAATATGTCAAATACTTGTCAAATTTTACATATGTCAACATTTGACAAGTATTTGACAAATGTCATTTTTGACTTCAGATTTTGATATTTTAAGAAACTATCTTCAACCTTGCTTATTTAAACTCTATTGCTCGATCAATATTAACGGAGGTAAATCAAAGGGCAAATAACTTGCTTAATATTTAAAATAAATGGATCTATGACGGATCTGATACCTTCCAAGCTAGCCTATTAGCACACTTCAAGTGAAGCTATGATAGTCAGCCTTGAAAACAGTTTTTTGTAAATATCTCAGAAACTAAAGTTCCTACGTAGTTTTTGATTATAACACAAAGTATTGAGCCAAATGTAGTCTACTATATTCAGATAACGTCATATTGTTGCGATGCTCCGTTCAAAAGTGAGCATTTAAAAAAAAATGTAATTGCCAAAAACATGTCATTAGCATTAATGGATTTTGACCAAAGTCTAATCAGTTCGTTAGAGTGTCGAACACTATTATTCCTGAACATTTTATGAAAATCGGTTAAGCGGTTTAGGAGCTATCATGTTACGGACAGAAAAAAAATACACACACACACACACACACACACACCATGTACGTAACCGTATATGACACACACACACAGGCAGACATCACGACGATATTGCTAGGACAGGTCAAAATACACCCAAATAACACATTTTCGCCGTTATCTCAAAAAAACAATACCTTCTCACAGCAATGGCTAAAGGTAAAAATTAAATGTAGGGAAGTAAATTGAAATTCTGAAAAAGTATGGAATCCCGGAATTATTCTAAAATGGCAAATAGTAATAAGCCTTTATACCGCTAGGTACCTCTTTTCTAAGTTAACTCCAACAGTATCTAAAATCTATTCATTATGGTCGAGAACTCAACAACTGGATTTGGGGTTTTATTATGGAAGCGGCAACCCGAGTTTGGAGTATTTTGATACTTTATTTATTCGTATATTGCCCTTAAAATATTAGAAACTGTGGAAAAACCCTGTGGGCATATTTTTTCAAAAAAACTAAACAAATATACGCTTCTACGTGATTTTATTAACAATATTCCAAACATCTTAAACAATTTTTTATTTGTGCAAAAAATAGCTTTAAGTTAAATATCATAAAATTCCGGCTTTCAATTTTTTTAAAAACTAAAAACTAATCTTGCGGCAAAATTAGATTATCTATTGCTGTCCGCTTTCACGAAGCTTTGCCTTTCCTTCATTAATTAATTCTAGGAAATCTTCTTCATCTTCTTCTTCATCATCATCTATAGATTTTTCTTCTTCAGGATCACATCTTGTTTTGCTCTCATCGGGCTCTCTAATTGTTTTTTTCTCGCTTAAGGTGTTAAAATATTCGGCTCCATAGGCAACAACATTTTCAGGCTGGTCTAAGAGACAGTTAATTATGAATTCGAGCATTACATCCCGAAAATCCGGAGAAAGTTTGGCACACATTTTTGTTTTTATTTGTTTATTTTATGTTGCAAGTTTTTATTTCAAAATTAAAATGACATTACTATGACAATAAATAAATGTAGGCTCATACACGATGGATACGACCACAGACTTGACGCGACAAACTTAAGCTCATGGCATAGCATAAGCTCTGACCAATCAGCTATCGCCCACCCACTAAACACAAAAACATTTTAATAACGTCATAATAATGTATAAGTTAAAAACATAACGTTATGTTGGATGTTAGTTCTAACGTCATATTCATAGTGAAAAAGAAGCTTAATAATCCGTTTTCTGACGTTAGAAAAATAATCTTATGTTTTTATAACGTTTTTTTAAAGTGTTTTTCGAACGTTAAAAAAATAAATGTTTTTTTAACAATGAAAAAATATATTTTTTTCAAATCTCTAAGGATAAGGTAACATAAATAATGTAAATAAAATTCTTTTATTTTGGAAACGCAGGGCAGCAACAGTCCGTTGAGGTTTTCGTGAACTCGACACTCAGTAAAGGCAATTCGGCTCGTAGTTTCTGAAAATAAAATTTGAAATTCAATGTAAACAATAATTTTGTAGTAAGTGCCTTGCTACGAGGCCAAATAATTCATGCTCAAGTGAATACAAGGTAAACAATTCACTTTAGCATGAATGCAAACGAAGCATTCGTTTGGTCCCGCTGCGAGGCTTGCGAAGTAGCAGTTTGCTAAACCTCGCCTATGTAACATTTATTTATCATAAAGACGAATTATCATTATTGTAATTCTGCCTCAAATGAATACGCGGCTTAAGGTCTGGTGGCTAATCGCCCGCGGTGAATTGTCGCATTCCCTATCTGATTACCTATAGGTATGCGATATTTCATACAAAACCATATTTTTCTTTTGTTTACTTTTTCTTACCTGATTTTGTGGTGCTTCATTTAGATCACTGCACACACATTTGTTGTTCTTTAACTATACCATCTTTCCCACACAACTGGAGTAATATTCCGATCCAGATATGTATTCACTATCAAATATTAATAATTGTGCTTTAAATTTGCCATGTTTGTGTCTACAAAATACAAATATTTTAACCAAAATTACAAAAAGCGTCTTTGCTACCGACTCGTATCAACTCACAGCGAAACGCAACTAATGGCGATGTTAAGGTAGTGGGACTGCTATACTATAGAAGGCGCTGCCATCGCGCCCTCTATAGTATATATTTTTTTAATGTTTAAAAAACAAAACATTTATTAGCTTCATATATCTTAAATTCAACGTTAGAAGTGAGATCTAGGAAAAAGATTATAAAAATAACCATATATTGATGGTATTATTTTTAATGTTAGTGAAATTATGGTTTTTTTAATGCTGATTTCTTATCGTTATTAAGAAATATATTTTTGGTAATGCTTTTACATGAAATTTTTGTTAGGGTTTTCTTTATGTTTTTTTAATGTCAAAAGTTGACTTAATTTTAACACAAATTTGTGTTGGAAAAAAAAAATCAACATTTATTTAACGTTTTTTACGATTTTGTGCTTAGTGAGCAGAAGACGCCATTTTGGTTTGCATAGGAATTTCCACAAGGTTAATTTTTTTATGGAGAGTCTATGTGTCTGCTTATGGTTAGCCATTAGAATGTATCGAAATAAGCAGTGGGGTTCTACTACGTTATACCTCGCTCGTCAAAACGCCTATATAACGATTTTTTTGTATGGAAATGATTCTTTGGACTATTTTTAGTCGATTTAGATACGGGAAATTAAAAAAAAAAGTATGTTTTTTTTTTTAAATAATTTTTTAAAAAACGTTACATAGTGATTTTCTCTGACTTGTTTTGGTTGAGAAAAAAACTTTCGACATAAATTTGTAAATTAGCTTAGGATTAATAATTTAACAATTTTAAATTAATTACATACCTAGATTTTCGTGTTTTTTCGCGGTTTTTTCACATAATTTGAAAATTTGTACACTTGACCTTCCCACAGATGTTTTGACACATTGATAGAAATTTTTTGCTGGGCCTACTGTTTCCGGGTCATTCGGCCATATCAAATTTCCCAATTCGATTTGCTTACGCTGACTTACCCTCAGATGCACCGTAAGCACTTAAGCGCGATCATGGGTTTAATCGCGATTAAGTCCTTGTTGCTCACATACAAAACAACAAAGATTGAAAATGGATTAGCAAAGCCTTGTTACGGGGCATCTGAGGGTTAAAGGCCCAAATTATAGGAAATTATTTATTTAGAACTATTCACCAAGAATCGGCGCAGCTGATTCTTGGTGAATGTGCGGTACGGTTCGGTTCGGTTCGGTTCCATTCAGTTCGGTTCGATTCGGTTCGGTTCAGTTCAGTTCGGTTCGGTTCGGTTCTGTTCGGTTCGGTTCGGTTCGGTTCGGTTCTGTTCGGTTCGGTTCGGTTCGGTTCGGTTCGGTTCGGTACGGTTCGGTTCGGTTCGGTTCGGTTCGGTTCGGTTCGGTTCGGTTCGGTTCGGTTCGGTTCGGTTCGGTTCGGTTCGGTTCGGTTCGGTTCGGTTCGGTTCGGTTCGGTTCGGTTCGGTTCGGTTCGGTTCGGTTCGGTTCGGTTCGGTTCGGTTCGGTTCGGTTCGGTTCGGTTCGGTTCGGTTCGGTTCGGTTCGGTTCGGTTCGGTTCGGTTCGGTTCGGTTCGGTTCGGTTCGGTTCGGTTCGGTTCGGTTCGGTTCGGTTCGGTTCGGTTCGGTTCGGTTCAGTTCGGTTCGGTTCCGTTCGGTTCGTTTCGGTTCGGTTCCGTTCGGTTTGGTTTAGTTCGGTTCGTTTTGGTTCAGTTAAGTTGCGTTCGGTTTGGTTTTAGGTTAGGTTTGTTGGGTCTTAAAGTAATTCAGCAGGAGTCAGCGCAGCCGACTCCTGCTGAATTACTTTAAAACACAACCAACCTAATCTAAGATCGACCCAAACCGAACCAAACCGAACTGCTGAATTTCTGTAAATCATCATTTTCATAATTGTTTCTGCATTTTTTTCATTATAAATGCTCAATAGTCGATTTTGGACGATTTTACGGAGTCAAAAATGCGCGACAAATTAAAATGTTGGAGTAAAATATAAGGTCGAACGTTAGATTTCAAAAATATGGTGTAACCATTTTTCTATGCGTAAATACATTTCTAAAAAACCATAACTTTTTATCGCCTCTTGCCAGACAGTTGGTCACCTTATTTTTGGCTAAATTACCATTTATTTAAAGCTCAGTCGATTGTGAGCCGTCCCTCTCTTTCTCGAAATACGTCAAATAAATTATTTCTATAGCAATTTGTATATTTTTTTCTAATTTTTTAATTTTGAAATTTCTAAAAAAAATGCGAAAAATCCGCATTTTTTTTTCTTGAAAACAGTATAAAACGACCTCAACTTATCATTAAAAAAAGAAACACCCATTTTCAAGCATCGAGGTATAACGTAGTAGACCCAGCAGTGGCGCACCCAGGAATATGTCTAAGGGGGAGGGGTCCGAAACCTCTTGGGGGGGGGGGGGTAAAGCCTCATACTGTCGAATTTTAAGCTATTTTTTGTGTTTTTCATGAAATATGTCGAAAATATGTAAAAAAATCTAAGACTTGGGTGCGCCCATGAAATAAGTCAGGTAATCAACAAAACAAAGATGATAGGAAAATGACGACATAACCTAAAAAAATACCAGTATTTTTATTGTTTTTTTAAAAGAAGTTTTTTATATTTTTTGTTAGTCCAGAAGTTTGTTGTCTGTCTATTTCTAAAGAGTGGCCGGCACCGCCACCTTCTTGTCCGCCACCTTATTTGCCGACATTTTTTTAAATAAAGTAACCAAACCAGTGAGACAGCGACATATAAGTTAATTTCATCGCTATCCATTAAAAAAAAATCACTGCACAAAAACAGACCAAAATAACAACACACCGGAATTGACAAAAACACCTCGAAACGCCAAACCGCCTTTTATGCAATATCCGTGTGTGATGGACATTTCCATAAGACCAGCCATGATATGCTATGCAGCACTATGCGCCATGCTATGCGCTATGCATTTTTGAGTGTGATGGGCTTTATCCGTTCTTGTTAATTCATAAGCGTCGGAAAATAAATATAAGGATGGAATATATATTCGCTCCTTCAGGAGTCCTTGGCACTCAAGGCCTTCATAAGGAGCCGAGTGCATTTTATAGTCATTTTGAGGAAGCCTTAATGTTGATTCGAGGCTAACATAGCTCTGAACCTACCTTAACGGGGCCTGCGAATTTATTTTTGGGTTATATATGTTATCACGGCAATTTTTAATCCAAACAATTTTTTTAAAGCAAATATATTTTCTAAAAGGGAGCGGAATTTAAGAAATACCCCTACTGAATACATAAACTTTAAAACAATGATAAAAAATATTTAATTAAATTTTTAGACATAAAACAAAATACTTTTTAGGGTTTTCTTCTTTTTGGGTCGGAGGACCAGGAAAAACAAGAAGATAATTTTGTAAAGTTTTCATACATTAAGGTAAAAATTTAAGGCTTTTAAATGCAGGTAGAAATAATATAAATAACAAAAAATGTAATAGATTGTGCAGTGTTATAAAAAATGAAAAACAAACAAAATCTGCGATGGTTGTTTTTGAGATTTTATACTAACTCTAGAAATAGCGGAGAATGACAACAATTTGGTTGTTTGTTTAATTAGTAGATTAAAAGGTAAAGCGGTATGTTGAAAAAAATACACACATTTTAAACCTTAGGGAACGTCCTTAAATTACGTAACGCAAAAATTTAGGATTTTTGACCCCCCCCTCCCCCCTCTTAATACTTTTTCAAGAAGAAACACATTCAAAAACATTGAGTGTAACGCAAGGTCAAACCCCCGTCCTCCCCTAGAGCGTTACGTAATTTAAGGACAGACCCTTATAGATAAAGACAGCTTAACAATTAGGTACCTACCTAATTTTCACAATATTAATGAAAATTTTGAGAGAAATTTCATCAAAGTCTTAAGTGGGCCCAGTTTTGCAGATAGTGACCAATCCACATAATAGTGAAATTAGAGCTAACGTTATTTTTCGATTTGTTTTGACCCATTCTTCATTTTGCATAAAACGACCAAATGCTATCTTAGCAATTCAATGTCAAAATCTACTATTAAAAGAAATACCTATTTATTATTCTTGAATTATTTTTCCACTACTTGGCCGACAAATTACTTGTTTTTTTTTTCAAAAATCATTTCTGTTTTGCTGTTGATTACAAAATTTCTGTTTTGCAGAAAGCATCCAAGCCACACTTCGTGTGGGTTAGATGCTTTTTACAAAACTAGGTCCTAATTTTCCGTGTTGCAGAAAGCATCCAAGTCCCAAAAAATCAATGCCACACTTAAAAAAGCAAGTTCCCACATGGCACAATCACGTGTTTAACACGTAAAAAAGGCGTGAGAAAAAAAAACGTTGATTTTAAAAGCTGCTAGAAAAAAACGTTTATTTCATATATGAAAACAAGGTCATTCATTATAAAAAATAACGTTGCTAAAAACTGCGTTTTAATAACGCCATTATCAAATTAAAACAGCAATGTTTTTACGTTAGTTTCACGTGATTTTTGTCAACGTTAAAATCACATTAGATTCACGCCTTTTCAACACGAATTTTACAACGCGACTTTCATTGCTTTTCTACCGAATATTTTTGAGATTTTACTAGCAGCGGCGCCACCTATTGTCGGGGTTTTTCACGTTGACGAAATCTATCAGGCAGTGCTTTGGCCTCTTAGCTCCACAAACCTGTTAAGGAACTGATCCCTGATCCACGATCAGGACGCATCTGTTGTTAACCTGATAAAGATACATTAATATTCTGTGAAAGTGTTTACTCTTAAAAAATCTTGTTTAGCTTTAAAAAAAACATAATGTATATAGATAGATATATAGATATTTTTTCTTGGCTTAAGCGCCATCCTTAAAATTGTCTTGAAGTGTTGTAGTTTTAAACTACTGAACTTTTAACTTCCTTTCGCGTCTCTTTTAGGTTAAAAAAATGTTATTAAAAAAACGTGACCAAAAAGACGCAGAAAGTTAGTAGGTTTGAGAAGTCTTAATCTAGTGGGGTTTTAGAACATGTTATGAAGGACTTTTCAAATGTGAATTTGGTACATGAAAATAACGAGGGTAAAAAAACATATTATATACACAGCACCAGGCATGAAAATAACGAGGGTAAAAAACACGTTATATACACAGCACCAGAAACTTCAGCAAAAAGTACATTTTTATAGCTTGATTTCTCCTTGTTTTTAAGTTATCTTTAAGCATGTAGATTTAACAAAATCAATATTACATGGTATGCGGTTGTTTTCAAGTAAAAAAAAACTTTGTTATTTTTCTTCACGTTAATTTAACGTTGATATGATTTTTATGGGTTTTTTGAAAAATACTTGTTTTTTGTAAGTATTCAAACAAAAAAATCTTGGCTAAAACAATTAATTTATTTAAAAAATATATTTTCAAATTTTCTGCAAAACACACTTTGTGGTCTGTAATATATAAATATGGGTCCAAGTAATATATATATACTCATTTCTTTGCTATTTGTCTCTAAAAATGTTTGGAAAACTCTGGAAATTTTCAGGATAATTGTAGAAATGTTTGGGAAAGTAATAAAATAATCTAGAAAACTCTGAAAATATAAAGTAAATATCTGGAAATACTCAAGGAATGTTTCAAAAATTTCTAAAAATTCTGGAAAACTCGGAAAATGTTATGATAATCTCTGGAAATGTTCAGAAAAACTCTAGTTCAGGAAAAGCAGGAAAATTATGGAAAACTCCGGAAATGTAAAATGTTTTGGATAAGTATGGAAAAGTCTGAAAATATCCTAGAAAATTCTGAAAATGTTTAGATAACACTAAAAATGTTTGGAAGGCTGGAAATGTCCAAAAAAGTATCGAGAATACTGGAAATATAATAAAGTTTGTTTATAACAATGAGTGCAAGGATCTTTCAGTTGAAAAATCTTTACTTTTTCTCTGTAAAAGTGCATAAAGAATTCGCCTTCTTTTCATAAATTGACTTCGTCGAATTTGTCCATTTTCTTTATTTTTAAAATATAGTTCCAGTTGATACAGAATATAATTTGCCATTACATTTCTCCATAATCATTTTTTAAGATTAAACGGATGGTGTCAGATATCATTTGTTCAGAAAATGTGTTTAGAACAGTAGATACGGTATCAGAACTTGGAAGGTAATAAATAGTTAAAATTCTGATACCGTTTAATTGATAATTTCAAATTTATTTATACTTATTCTTTAAATTGACCCGAATTTACATTTTTTCTTAATTTTTCAGGGTCAGAGATAGCTCCGAAAGTTAAATCTTTTTAGTTTCAATTCCAAGAAATCACTTTCATTATTCAGGCTTGTATTAGACTTTCCAATATCCAATCTTTCTGGCGAAACCTTTTACTGATTATTTTTGTTAAACAAATATATAATGGTACCCTCTAGGTCTCTAATTCTTGATGTAAATTTGTCTTCCAATTTATACCAAGCTGTTATTTTTTTTTAATTTCCTGATTATATTTTTACTGCTCTCTACAAAGACATCTGTGTTTTTCTTTTCTTTTGAAGGTTTGGGCATTTTAACAACATTTTAAAACTTTGATAGAAACACTGAATGCGCCTTGTTATGATAGAAAATTAATTGAATAGATTTACAATTTTTTGTTGAAATTTTATTAATAAGTTGAATAGATAAAATATGCCAACTTATCAAAAGAATCAAATAGTGAAAGTTCTTTGAAAATTCCAACGGGCAATCGATTTTGGATTTTTTCATTACAATCAAGCTAATAACTAAGTGTTAAAATTATTTAAAAAAAGAAAAACACTCAAAATTTTTATCAAAAATCTGTTTTTTCAATAAATAAAACATTTTTTTATTAATTTATAAAAGGCAAAAGAACATTTTTCGATGAATTGCAAAATTATTTGACGTTAAATTTGTAATTTTTAAAATTTACAGTTTTTCCCCACTCCATAAACTTAAAAACTTTTGACCAAAAGTAATTTAAACTTCTTGTCTAATTTTGACCTTTTCCACCATCCGAGTCCTTAAAGTTTGGTGCGTCATTTATGTTTTCCATTTGAAGTTTCCGGGTATTTTATTGCTGTGCTACTCTAGACCTCATATTTTGTGTTTGACACTCACCTGTATGTTTCTCAGCCCCTTTCAAAGTAAACGCTGACAAGTGGCTGACTCGACTTTTGCCCTTGCGATTGGTGGCATAAAGTCCAATATCAAAGCCTGCTCCCGATTCGAGACCAGTGACTGTAAACATTGGGATTTTCGACGTGACGTTGCTAACCTATTAAATGAAATAAATATAAGAATGTTATGATACAATTTACCAAAAGACGTTTCTTATAAATACCTATATGTGTTTATGCAAGCCCAACTCTTTTTATTGGGTAATAACCCTTACTACTACTTAGATGTATAAAATTACGTTTTAAAATAAATGGATCCCTGACGGATCTAAAACCTTTCTAGCTAGCCTATTGGCACACTCTAAGTGAAGACATGATATATATTAGCTTTGAAAACAGTTTTTTGTAATATCTCAGAAAGTAAAACTCCTACGACATTTTAGTTATATATATAAAAAGTTAGCGTTCTTTAATTGTCAAAAACTGTCATTAGCATTAATGGATTTAGACCAAAATCTAATCGTTAGAGTGTCGAACACTATTATACCTAAAATTTTTATAAAAATCGGTTTAGAGGTTTAGGACAGAAATAATATACACACACACATACAGACATCACGACGATATTGCTAAGATTGCATTCAAATAACTCATTTTCGGCGTTATCTCAAAAAAAACATTTTTCGTCGAAGATAGTACCTTCTCTAATCTTATAGACGATTTTTAAAAGACGTATTTATAACACTTATGTACCTCAGACTCAGAGCAAAGGTGTACTTAAGTCACAAAACATGATTTTACAGGAGAGCATCAACATCTTTTGTGTTGTTTTTTAAAATAATTTAAGCTGGATTTAAAATCGGAAATGTTAGACTTAATATCTATTTTCTCTGGGTTACAGAGTTAGAATTTGCGCATTTTTTTTTTACAAAATTGTATTACTATATCATTTATTTTGGACACCTTTGAAAAACTTACCAATTTTCTATTCTGGGTATCAAAAACTTCCATGATAAATTCTTGCGTTAGGCCACCATCAAACCCTTCATTGCATTCCACGTAAAGTGACTCTACTGTTTGGTTAAGGATGGTGCAGTTGTTAAGAGGGTCAGGCTTTCCTAAAATATAAATTAAAGAGATTAATAATAGGGTGAAGAATTAGACATATGATTTTTTGTGCTATTTTTGGTCTTTACCTACTTATGTTTTGCTTAGATTACGATACTACTGCTTTGTCAATGAAATTTTTCTTTCCGACAATAAAGCCTATTTTGATTTGATTTGATTGTGATTACAATATGTACATATCTATAGCTTATTTAGAAAATTTTTTTTTTTTTATTTCCGTAGCAAAACTTTGATTTGGTAAAGTGCCAAAATTAATTGTGCAACATAGGTGCCAGCCAAATGCACATTTGTCCGGATTCTAAGTGTAGTAAACATAATAAAAAAAATGCGGTAAATGTTAAAGTTACCACTGGACTTTGAACGTCATAGTGTGTGGTGGCACTTAAACGATTCGATTCGCGTGGGAGCCCTACACAGACAATCTATAGCGATAACGGCTCGGAAGTTGTTGTTTTCAAAGATTTACTTTAAAATGTTGATTGCGCTAAAATTTCTAAAGAATGCACAACCAACCGAATTATTAGACGTTTTGTGTCGAGTATCCTTATATTATAAAGAGTTTGTTAACATGATTTGCGAGTGTAATGCTATTGTTTGGGTTGGATTAATCATCCAATCAAAATTGCTTTTTAATCTATGGATAAGGTAATTTCTTTTGGGAATTAACTTTTTTTTGAGGAAAATTTATAAAACTTTACTTGCAAATCTGCTATTCAAAGTAGCTGTTTAAAAACTTCTTTTCGAAAAAAGCAGCGATCGCTGTCACTGCTTTTTGAAAAAAGCGATTCTATCACTTATCCCGTAAGATCTAGTTACCTTGACAACAGCTGTGTTTTAAACGGATTTGAAAAACATGAATGTGCCTGATGTATGCGCGTGATTATGATGAAATTGATCGATTCCGTAAATGGTTTTTTACCTTCTTCTGGGCCATTTAGCGAAACCTTGGTAAAAATTTCGTTCTAACTGACAATTTCTTTATCCATTCAAATTTTATCCACTCGACGTAAAACTATGTATAGTAGAATTTTTATGAATATGCAGTGACGTATTTTGTGGTATTTTGTTTATTATATTTTCTCATATTTAATTTATGTGTCATTATTTATTACATTAGTGAAATTTTGACAAAATTGCATATCCACAAAAATTGTACTGTACAAATAAAACCAATAATTCCACGGGTTTTAGCGCACATGCTAAGTTTTCGTAAATTCTCTAATATTCAAAAAACACACATATGTATGCCCGCGCATGGGGGTACACAAAGCCGCGAGATGAAGCGAGAATGAATGAAATGGCGTAAGCAAGCAGATCGCTTTTCTCCAAACTTTAAAATTTTACCAATAAACTTTTCTCCGATTTGTGACATATTTATCAAAAACTGATTCTTCCAAGTGTGGTGGTTGTAGTGGTAGCCAAGAAGAAGATCTGGGGCCACAGTGGAGACTACAACTTTAGCTTTATCTGTCTTGTTCAATACGGAAAACCGCTGGGTGGGCAAAAAAACTTTCGAACTCTACGATTAATTTCAATATGGGAAACTGAATTTTCCACGGAATTGATTAAGCAAATGGCAAATTGAATCAAACTTAACCCTTCAAGAGAATTGTTTATTCTTATATCCTAAAAATGTATTTTTTTTTGTTGAAAACCTGGGCACAACCAGGTGTGAATTATTGAAATCGGTTTAGTGCTTCCCAAAAAATTATATATTTTTTACGAATTGTTTTACAAACTATACGATTGTCTTGCCAAATCTGCCTGTATTCATTTCCTCGGAAGTTAATTATTACCTTCTAAACCCATTTCAATTAAAATCACCTTGAATTTCAAGATGGCAGAACCAGCAAAATTGAAATCGGTTATGTGGTTCCCGTAATAAAACATTTTGTTTCAACCATTGTTTTACTTGTAACTTAACTTGTACATTTTACAAGTCCGTTGGTTCAAACGGAAAGTAGGACTAGAAATTTAGAACCACAATCAAAGTAAGGACTAAAAAAATTATTTATTGTAAAGAATCTTTAAAATTAAATAATTATTATGTAAAAATTTAGTGTAGGTATTAATTAAGTATTAACACACCAGACCAAATTTTATTTTGGTGTCCAAACGACGTTCGTTTAAAAAACATCAGCAGCTTTAAATTATTTTGCATTTAAAATAATAAATTTAAAATTTTTGCCAATACTTTTTTGCAACACATGTATATGGCACGAATAACCCGAGATATGGGTTTTCTCGGTTGCCGCGCTATTAACTTGCAATTAGCCATCCAAATACAGAGTCGGAAATTTATATATTATTTAAATCATCTAAATAACGGTTAAAGCCAACAAAAAACCAATGCAAAAAAAATTTGCATTAATGGATTCTAATCAAAATCTAATCAGCCCTTACTCTGTCCAACATTCATGAAAATTAATCCAACGGTTCCGGAGCTGTAAAGAGACACGCACACACTCACGGACAGACGTTACGTCGAGATAGGTCCAAATTTGGCAAAATCTCATTTTTTTTAATCGTAAAAAATACCTTTTCTAGCCATTGCTGCGCGGGCTAGAAAGTTAAAAATAAAACCTCAACCAAACATTAAAAATCTAAAAAATTAAATATTTAATACGTTTGATAAATACCTACAAAAATATGGGGCATATCCATGCATTCTCACACGCGATGCGTGAAGCCAGAACCCCTATTTAATTTTTAGTGTTCCTTTTTCGGCTAGACAGGACATCGGTTACTGCGCATGCGTCAGTTTTGGTGGTTTTGGAACATACTCGTCGTTACGTCACTACATTATTTGACAATTATCAAATATTTAGGGTTACGTCTATTATTTTTTTCTAAAAACTAGTTGATTGGGTGAAAATTTATTAAATTGTGGATTAATTTTGTAGTTTTTCTAAAACTAATTGTGCAGATTTATTGTGGACACCATGAAGACTGTTTAATGGCATCTATAAACCACTCTTAACTTTATTAACAAATTATAAAGAAAAATACACGTAGTTACCTATGGAATGGCACTCCCTTCTTCTTCCGGACATTTTCCACCAACCGGACATTTTTCCACCAACCACACATTTTACATGAAATATTTTCCATTTTTCACAGAAAAAAACATAATTTTACACGACAAACACAAAACACGCCAAAATTTCAAGATGGCCTCCACTCACAGAGCAGCTGTGTGTCTACATGACAAAACACACGCATGCGCACTTGAAAATTCGCATCCGCGAATTTAAATTTGCCACTGTTTTCAAAGCCAGCTATGAGGGCTTCACTTTTCGATTCTTTGAACATGTGTTTATGCTAGAACGTATTTGACATAATCAAAGCAACTATTTTGTCATTTTGGTAGAATAACCGTGGGCAGTAGAGAACCTTTTAAATTCCGAAGTATTAATTTTGTCTGTACGATCACCAAAAAAGAGGTAATTTAAATTAATAATTGATTTAATTAGTCGCGCCGTGAAAGCAGATCCTTTTTAATTTATTCGAGGTTTTAGGGGAAAACTCTGACTGGCACTTAAAGTTTTAAAATGCTTTTAACTCAAAAAAATGAGAGGCCAAATCCTGTGTAAGCTGATTAAGAGAAGTACCTGCGTCTAGACGATTAAAATATGGAAATTATCAATGGCCGGATTCATCATTAACCCTCCATTAGGCGGCTGGATTCTACTCAAGCGGTTAGGCGGGTGGGTTACAAAGGTAATTCAATTTTTTTAGATCCTGCTATGTTCTTCTTAAAAAATACATATATTTAGGTTTTATAAATGTTTATTTTTATTAATTTAATGCATGATACATATATTTTACCTCAAATTTAGGATAGGTAAATTAAAGAAGGTTCACGTGTTTCTTTAAGGCGTTTATTAGTTATTTCGTTACAAATAGTAACAAAACCAAAACAAAATTCTGTTTTTATGGTTAAATATAAACTTATACTTAAGATAAACTTAACAGTAAAAAAAATAATCTGCCAATTTATGGGCACCTAAGCTCACACTAGGTACTATTATAGTTATAGAATACGTGAGATTTAATATACTTAAAAAGTTAAATATATTTTATTTAACTCCAGACTCAATTATCTTTCCTATTATACCACACAAGCCATATTTTTACTTAAATTCTAATTTTGGAAATCCACCCCCGCCCTTTTTTTGTAAACTAACATTTATTTTGTTTAACTCCATATTTTCACATAAACTCTAATTTTTGAAACCAACCTTTTATTTGGCTTGTGTTCAGTGGATTTTGTTAATTTTTACCCAAGGCCCAGTCTAGGTACCAAATTTCATTAAAATCGGACAAGCGGTTTTTGAGTTATGCGCGTTGGTCGTTACATACAGAGAGACGGCGCGACCAAAAAGTTTTAAAGATAAATAAAAAAAAAATTTGAAATCGGAGCAACTTTTGTTTTCTCGAAAAAATTAGGTTACCATAGCTTACACTACCAGTGGCGCACCCAGGAATATGGCTTAGGGGGCCCGAGACCTCTTAGGGAGGGATACCTCGTGGGGGGGGGGGGGCGAGGCCTCTAATGATGTAGTATTTTATGCAATTTTTTCTTCTTATGATGTCGTATTTTATGCAATTTTTTCTTCTTATTTATGAAATATGTAGAAAATATCTAAAAAAATCCTAGGCTTCCTGGGTGCGCCCATGCACTACTATAGTATAGTAGTAGTGTGAATAGAGTAATAAATGGATCCATAACGGATCTGACACCTTCATGACGGATCTGACACCTTCCTTCCTAGCTAGCCTATTATCACACTTCAAGTGAAGCCATGATAATATAGTAGCCTTGAAAACAGTTTTTTGTAAATATCTCAGAAACTAACGCTCCTACAAAGTTTTTGGTTATAACACGAATTATTAAGTAAAATATAGTCTACTATATTCCGTAAACAAAACAAAAAGTTATCATTTTTTAAAGTAAGCTCGTAAGAGTGTCGATCACTATTTTACCTGAAAATTTTATGAAAATCGGTTTAGCGGTTTAGGAGCTATCGTGTTACGGACAGAAATAATATATACACACACACACAGACAGTCATCACGACGATATTGCTAGGATAGGTCAAAATACATCCAAATATCAAATTTTTTCGTCTATGCGGGATAGGAAGGTAAAAATGCACAAAAAATGTTCCGTAATTAGGCGCGTGAAGTACAATGGTAGTCCAGTCATATTTGACAGCCGATAACTTAAACAACGCGCACTTCGCCTATGAATTCCATACTGGGAGGCTGCTTGATGGTATGATCGACAGCTACTCAACCGGGCGATATCACCCACAAGCCAGGTTTTATTTGGTCACTAATGAAAACGTCGTGGATTACATATGTAATCCACCTGCCTGCCTGATGGAGGGTTAAGTGCAACAATTACCTAAAGCTTAAAATTAATAGCTTAAAATTAATAACACATATAGCAGCATGCTAACAATAGAAATGGGCGTTCCTCAAGGTACGGTCTTGTGTCCCTTCTATTTATTTTGTACATAAACTCGTTGATGAAAATAAATGGAGTGAAGGGGTTAGGTGTCGCATACGTAGATGACACAGTTTGCCTCTTTTATGCAGATACCTGGGAAATGGCCAAGGAAACAGCAGAGAAAGGAATGGCAATCATAAAAATATGGCTGGATCATAGTAAATTAACCTTAAATATCGAAAAAACCATTTATGTCGCTTTTTCCCTAAATAATTCAAATAGACCAAAGTTTAACAAATTAACTATTAACAACACAAATTTTCAGATTAAAGAGGTACAACATACCAAATACCTAGGAATACAAATTGATAAAAATCTTAAATGGAATGTCCAAGTTGAAACTGTCGATGTCGTAAAGAGACTAACAAGGTTTATACACAAATTTTATTTCTAAGTAAAAAACACTTAATTATAGTCTATCAAGCCTTTGTTGAATCAATCATCAGATACGGTATCCTCGTATGGGGGGCGTTACATGATAATGCACTTCAACCATTAAAAGTAATCCAAAATTACATCCTAAAAATAATATTTAAAAAAGACAGACTCTATCCAACCAACCAAATATACATTGAAAACCAAATCTTGAATACAAGGCTTCTATATTTTCATACATCACTTATATTTTATCACAAAAATCCTAAACTTAAAGAAACAATTGGCACGAGCATGATACAAGAAATAAAAAAAACTTAAAAACACCATACCAAAGCACAACCGCAGGCCAAAGATTTATAACATCAATAGGACCGAAAATTATTAATATTCTACCCCCAGAAATTAAAGAAATAAAAAATCATAAAATGTATTCGAAAACTTGCAAAAGATATTTAATTGAAAATTATGAATTATTTATAGCAATCATATAAAAAAAAAACTAGGTCTAGACACTTGACAAATGCAAGATCAAAGTTATTTAAGATTATTTAGGTGATTAGTTTTTTGCTTGATTATTATTTTTTTTTGTATAAGTATTTTTTCTTGATCATTTACCTGCAACATTTTTGGGGTTAGACTTGGATGCATACAGGTGCACATGCACCTAGACGTCCAGTGCTATAAACACCTAATTTTGCGTTTTAACTTTTGATTACTTTATACTACTTACTTTATGTTACTAATGACAGTTATAGTTGAATGTAATAGCAGGTTAAATAAATTAATACATAAATAAATTTAAAAAAAAGACAACTGAAGATAGTGGGTATCCAAGTGGAAACTTTTTTTGGAAGGCTTTCGCCCCATGTTTATGTAATTAATAGGTACCTAGATAAAACAGATAAATAGTGAGAATCTGCGTGTGAGATGGCGAATCACGCCTTAAAATAAACAAAAAAATACAAAATAATGGCGCGAAATTTATTAATTAAGGCAAATGTTTAAAAAAATTAGGTAATTTTCAAAAAAAAATGGCACTGTGGAAGACATTCTGTAATATTAAAAGAGGACTGCTTAATAAAAAAAATGCAACGCAAACGAAAATTTGAAAAAAATTGGGTAAATGACGTCGCGAAAAAAAATAGTAGAAAAGAAAAAAATAAGCCGTAAGCGCCTTTACCAGTCGCCAACACTATGACTTTTTACCTATGTTAACCTAGGACCCCTAAGTCCTTGTTGCAGCCCTGGTCAAATAATAAAAAATTTAAGCTTTCTTACCTGCAGGATTGATATAAAACACACAGGGTTCCTTTTGTACTCCGATCTCGTTGCTTCCCCAACACAGCAGAGTACCATAATCTGCCTCAGTAATGGGTGTGTAAGATACAACGCTTCTGGCTTTTTCTGTGTAGACCTGAAAAAACCAAATCAATATAAGCACATTTTACTTATTTTTATAAAAGCTTTGAAAATAAAATTTAAACGGCATTTACCCAGGATATTTTTATTGAAGTAGGATTTGCAGTAAATAGGAAATTTTTTTGTTGATTCGTTTAGAACACCATACACCTGTCGAATAGATATAAAATCTGTACCTCAATGAAAAGTAGCAAAAAAGCTATGTCGCAAGAATTTAAACAAAAGCATAAATAAACCGTTTAATAAATAAAATTGCAAACAAAAATTGTGGCGGCGCACGGCGGCTAGTTGTTTCGGCCGCAAGTTGGCTCGGCGGCTAATCGAGTCGGCTCCGAGTTAGCCCAGCGGTGAATTGTCCCGATGGCGATTCGGTGGCGGCGAATAGTCCTAGAGCCTGATTAGAAGGTATATTCTGCGTCAAAACTAAAAATATTTTGGGATTTGGGGGGGGGATTTCCTCTTTTTTCCCCTCTTGTATATCCGCGGCTGTAATTTGGCAAAAACAAAATGAGATTCTATATTAGGGCCATTTCCTCTAACAAATCCCGATCATGAGAGAAGTTACGAAAATCACATTACGATTTTTTATTAGATATATTTTTTTCCATTTTCATAAAAACTAAGCGTTTTAAAAAAATCCTTTTGTCAGATGCTAAGAGCTTTTTAAAGCAATGACTGCGCTCGTACATAAAAACATAGCTTGTAAAGAAACACTCTTTTAGCCACTATTTGTTTGAACCACCTACTATTTTCTAGGGTCACTGCATCCTGGAAGCCTGGCGGGGAGACGCCAGGCTTCCAGGATGCAGTGACCCTAACTATTTTCCTATAGTCAACTCCATCTATAAATTTATTTATCAAAATCAAAAAGAAATTATCTGTTCCGTTACGTTTATTTTTCTTTCAATATGAAATGTTAATTTACCTGTTTTGGTGAAATATCAAATATGTCCCCAGTGTTGTTAAACTTCCAAGTAAACTCCATATCGGTAGGGTTGCCTTCCAACTCGCAAGCGATTTTAGCAATTTCACTTCTTGCTACACCAAATACTTTTGGTTGACCCGGGCGACATACTGGGGAGTCTAAAAAAAAACAATAGTATGAAATATTGTGCAATATAAAGGAATGCAGATTACCCTTGACTGTGCCACAGTACTAAACCAGCTTAAAAAAACGAAAAGCGCAAAACATGGTTTTGCAGAGATAAGGAAGTGGTTCCGCCTCCCTCTACAATGGTAAACGTCTAGGTGCCGCCTACCACACAGCAGGTGTTAGTTAGGTGGTTGATGCAAGAAAAACTACTGAGAAGTTAAGAGTCGGAGTTGTAATGGTTAAGCGAGAAGAAACCTTAAGTAGATAGAGAGTTTCCCCTTCAACGTGATTGGCTATGGAAAAACTGTGAAATATGAAAGTGTTGTTTATAAAATGTTATTTTATCTTTGTTTAGGTTTTCTTGTTTAGCTCATTAGCTAAAATGTATAGTAAACTCCAGGATTATCAGCAACGCCACTGACTTAGTTCCTCGAAGCTCTTCAAAGAGGGGATAATGGGTTACTTAGGTCCAACTTACCTTCAATGAGAAGCCAAACTTTGAGGAGACAAGTCGGTAGTCACGTTGTAAGTTTTGTTGAACTTAAAGTAAAACCTTTAAATTAATTGTCAATAAACAAACATAAGATTTATCTATTTGAAAAACATTTTGTAGTTTGTTATTTTGGTAAATCAAAATTTTTATTTTAATATTTTGGGTCTTGTTTGTTGTATAGGTTATAAGAAAGTCTTGTAACAATTTGTAAATTTTATTTTGTATTCATTTAAGTTTGTAACGTTTTTAAAACTGCTTTATATTTATTTTATACACACAAGAGATTTAATGCGGTACCCTCGCTTAAGGGTTCGCTTTGAAACAAAATCGTACCCGACAATATCATCAGGGGTGGATGGAGAACTGAAAACCGACCCGGGAAAAATAGGTGACTGGCCGTTGAAGATTTAGGCCTTGTGGCTCTAAGGCTATATTACTTGAGACCCTTGATTTTTCAAGTAGAGGAGAGAAAGGAGCATTTTTACCAGATCGGACCAATGTCACGGCACTTGCAATAAGGCAGAAGGAAAGTTAAAAATGACTTGCACTTGCTGTAAGTCGGAAATAAGAACTCGCAACCAGACAAGGCACTTGCTACGAGTTTTAAGTAAAAGACCTATAACGAGATGAAGCATCTACTATAGGTTTAAGTAAGAACTATATAGTAACCAGACGGTGCACTTGCTACTTTATAGTTAAAGAATAATTGCCAGAACGCAGTCTCACAATAGACATACGAGTAATAGTGAGAAACAACAATCAGTTTTATTAGTTGCCAATCGACTGCTTATATAAGGTGTTCGGCACATGAACCGTCAAAATTTTTTGGGATATTGTTGGGGTCATTTGCTACCTTTTCAACCATGGAACTTGGGTCCTTAGAGTTACGGCTAAAGAGATATGAATTTTGTAATTTTTTTTCTCAAATTAGCCAAAATCCCACATTTAAACCCCCGGGAACTTTTTATTAATGTCTGGAAAAGCACCATTTTTTTTTATAATTCTGTAATCTTATGGTACTTAAACTAATTAATAGATTTTTTAAAATTTATGTACCAAAGGGACATACGAGGTTTTTTATTGAAGAACATTAGTGATTTTGTGAAAGAAAATTAATTTCAAAATTAAAAATTAAAAAAAGTATCGACACTTAAGAACTTCTTTTTCTTTTAAAAACTTCTCTAGTTGATTACCTATCTAACGGTATGCTACACATTGATTAAAGAAAACAATTCTGCTTTAAAATACGGATATTCCGTGAGACGGGCAATAATGGTTCGGACTTGATAAGAAAAACAATTTGATGTTTATGATCGTTTCGAACAAAATTTATAAATAAAGAACACAATACATGATTGTTTAAAGTTTATCTTTTGTTTAAGTAGGTAAATGATCATAAACATCAAATTATTTTTCTTACCAATTCCGAACGAGTCTCGCCCTTCTGACGGAATATCCGTATTTTAAAGCCGAAATATTTTTTTTAAAATCAATGTACCGTTAGAAAGGTAATCAACTAAAGAAGTTTTAAAAAGAAAATGAAGTTCTCAATTGTCGAAACTTTTTTTGATTTTTAATTTTGAAATTGATTTTCTTTCACAAAATCACTAATGTTCTTCAATAAAAACCTCATATGTCTCTTTGGTACATCAGGGTACATCAATTTTAACAAATCTATTGATTAGTTGAAGAAGCATAAGATTACAGAATTATAAAAAAAATGGTGCTTTTCCAGATATGAATAAAAAGCTTACGAGGGTTTAAAGGTGGGATTTTGGGTAATTTGAGAATTTAAAAAAAAAATTCATATCTCTTTAGCCGTGACTCTTAGGGCCCAAGTTCCAAGGTTGAAAAGGTAGCAAGCAAATGACCCCAACAATATTCCAAAAAATTTTGACGGTTCATGTGCCGAACACCCTGTATATACAAAAAATTCTTATTAAGCTAAAATCAATTTGCGTCATTAACACTGTATGAAATATCGCATTTACAATAAATTCGGTAATTATAATAATTTAAAATATCGTATCCACATAATTATACAGGTATTAAATAAATATATAAAAATAATAAAATGTTCATTTTGGATAAATGGTACATATTTCACACAAACGCAAAACGACAACAACGCTAATAGAAAAGTAATTTTTATTAAAACGACTCTGGTGACATTCCTAATAAATACAGGGTGTGACTAACAATTATTTAATGAGTGATTGAGGCGATCAGAATAGAAAAAAGTTCATATAATATGGGGCTCAAAAATCCATTGTTTTCGAGATACAGAGCATTAAAGTTAACTTCACTTCTTTAAAAAATACAGCAAAAATATGAAATTTTGGAATGATGTGTATTAAAATAGGAAAAATACTGAGATATAAAAATGATTTTGAAAAAAATTATGCGGGCTAATTTTTTTAAGAAAAACTGTTTTTTTATGAACTTTTATAAACACCGTAATATTTTGATGTTTTATGTTATTAGAAAAAAGATATGTCAATAATATAGCATTAATATATTTTTTAAAGTTTTTGTAAGCAAAAAGAAAAAGTTTATTTTTTTGAAACTTTTACCCATTTTTGGAAGTAAACTTGAAAGCCTGTAATCTACTCAATTTGTCGTTTTAATAAACAAAATTGTACTACTTTTTTAAACATAATCAAAAATCTTTTTCTTTCACTCCTCAAACTTTAAAAAACTTTTATCTTCAAAATAATTGGGTGTTGACCATATACGTAGGAATATTACGTATATGGTGCTGACCCCAGATTATATGAACTTCTTTTCTTATTTTGGCCTCCTTCATCACCCATTATACTATTGTGATTCATACCAATTACACCCTGTATACATAATCAGCTTTAGCGTTTTGCCCAAGATCAGTCTTTGCGGGGGAAATGGACAATGTGGCAACACAAACCAAATAATTATTTCTTTGCTGTTTTAAAAATAATTTACTTATTTTTCCGAAATTTATTTTAAGGGGGAATGTCTTCTTAAATAATATTCTTAGAATTTTGATACTCAATTTTTAAAACATCCTGTAGTAATAGGTGTGGCATTTTGTAAGTAGGAGGAGGAGGTAGAAAATTATATTAACTTTTTTCTAATGATGTCTCTGCTATTAAAAATGGTTTCTGTTATTAATAAAACTCTGGGATCTCTAAAAAAATAACAGACGGAAGCCTAATAAAAAGTTAAAAGGCTATCCGTCCGGTTCAGAAGACGGTCTAAGTAAAAAAAAGCAAAAAATCTTCTCGGCGTTTCTTTTCTCTTTTGATAACTTAATTTAGAAAACAGAACAAGAGTTTGAAAAGTTGTTTTGAGTGCTCTTTCGAGCATTAAGCCCCCAAGGGTTTTTATTAGAAAATTCTTTGGTCGGAGTATTAATTTTCTTTGCTTAAGTTCTGCTGGTTTCTTTCTTGTTCCTTTCGTGCTTCAATTGTTGCTTATTTTGTTCTGCTTTATAAAACTAAAGTTAATGATATTTTACCTATTTCAACAATTTCTTGATTTGAGTGTTAAGATTTATAAGGTTTTAAAAAAATTGTAATTATATAAATTATTAAATAGTGTCCGGCCAGAATGAAATGAGGCGCAAAAGTGATGGCTGAACTCAATCTATTTTCCTCTGTTTACAGCACTGTGGTCTTACTAGGTGGTCTTCATTTTTAGCAAATTTACCATGAACAAATCTTTAATATTACAAGATAAAACGGTGCTCGTCTGGTACGTTTAACGGAATCGACACCAACCCGTTCATAATTTACACCCTTTTATTGGGTTTCTATTGTTACCGCTTGCTCAACTCAAATCCGGCCCGTTTACAATTCACACCCTTTCATTGGACTTCTATTGTTATCGCTGAGATCAAACAGGAAAATTAGGCGGCACGTTTCATACACATTCTAAACCAACAAAAACAAACAGTGGCGTATCATATACTCTTTTTAAATTTTATAAGTTAATAGATAGTTTTGGAATTTCGTAATTTTTAGAAAGTCAATTGGTATGAATGAATAGGTTTTTAAGAAAAATATTAAAGCCACCTCCTTTGCGCCTCATTTTATTTTGGCCGCACAATCTCAATTTCATATTAGATAGTTTCAGTTGTGCTACGTATTTATATGTAAAACTGCACGATTAACGTTCGATTTTGCACTCTAAGTTTTGTTCAACGTTTTAGTTTAAGTTAATGTTTACACGGGACTATGAAATATCTACCGATAGCAAAGACTATTAAATGAACACTGTGTTTTTCTGGGCTTCACTTTCACAATCGGTTTATATTTAAATTTGAAATTCCTTTGTTCTGGACGCGGAACCATCATCTGAGTCTCCATTTTTTGATAAGCCAATTAACCAACCATGATTCTCTGGTAACATCGAGGGGTAACTCGGTATTACCTTTTGGGGTACATTTTAGGGGAAATACTGGGAAATATACTAGGAAATACCGGGAAGTGCTTGAAATAGTAGGAGATACCGCAGCCGCAAGATACATATATTGCGTACGTGACCTTGAAGAGGTTCGCTTACGCACCTGTCAAATCTTAAGCCTGTTCAAATATCTTTTACTAAGAATAATCATATGCTTAACTAACTAATATAAAAATAATACAGTATGAATATATTTAAAAGTATCATAGTTTCTCTTTACATTGCTTCGTTTGTTTCTTCTGCTACAAATGTTCCAAAATCGGTTCACAAATATTTATTTGTTATACATCAAACAAGTTTTCGTGGCTAATCGGGTAAAAATAAGTTTTTTTTCTCTCTTATTTTTCCGTGGGTAGCTCGAAACCTAACCTCACGGGGGTCCAGGATCTAACGGACACCTAATAAGTGTTGACAGTTAACTGTATCGTCCTTATGGGACTCCTCAAAACACTGCTTGGTGACACCCTTGCGAAGTTAATTAGACGGTTTTGTCTCTAATCCTTATCTATGGTGAGAAAACCCTCATAAGAAGCGCCATCCACCGAGATACGAGAGAAACTAGAACAAGAGCAGGCGAGAAAAATCTATATATATATATATATATATATATATATATATATATCAATCAATCGATCAATTGCAAAAAAATACAAAATACAGTCCGTGAACTACGACAGCTCTTCTGTCTTTCAGGCCAGAGCAACGCTGATTAGCGTTTTTACCCACCATCAAACGCGAGCGTCGATCAGCGGAATTTTTAAGCTAAATAATACTAAAAAACGTGAATTTTAGTACCCGTGAATTTAAAAATAAAACAATCGGGTAAAAACAAGTTTTTGTTTCTCTCATATTTTTCCGTGGGTAGCTCGAAAGCTTAACCTCACTGGGGTCCAAGATCTAATTGACACCTAAGTGTTGACAGTCAACTGTTTCGTCCTTATAGGACTCCTCAGAACACTGTTTGGTCAATGTGACACCCTTGCGAAGTAAATTAGACAGTTTTGTGTCTAATCCTATGTCTATAGTAAGAAAACCCTCTCAAGAAGCGCCATCTACTGAGATACGGGAGAAACTAGAACATATAGATATAGTAGTTGATTCTCGCTTTCATGACTGGCAGCCGAATTACACGATTCTCTACGCAGTTCATCTGGCAACACTGTGTCCATTAGATCTTAGATGTTAAGCTTTTGAGCTACCCACGGAAAAATATGAGAAAAACAAAAACTTCTTTCTATCCGATTAGCCACGAAAAGTTGCTTGATTTGTAAATTTACGGGTACTAAAATTTACGTTTGTTTTTATTTTTTATTCTTCAAAGAAAATTGAGATAACATAAAAACAATTGGTAAAGTTTCGCGATTTTGATCAATAATCTGCCATATTTGAATCCATAAGAGTTGGCCCATTATAGTTTGACTTTCTTTTAAAGTAACGTTTTTATGATAATATGTTATTTTTGTTGGGTTATATAATTATATTTTTAATGTTTCTTAGTCGGTAGTTCTTTAATTTTTATGTTTCTTGTAGGTATTGTAGTAAAAGCTATTTAATCAAATTTTCCTTAAGATCGTCTGCCTATTACGGTGTTTGCCCGGGCTTCCAGAAATAGACTTTTATGGTCTTTTAACGCTAATGGACAAGGCAAGCGATTTTTTGTGTTACTTTAAAGTAAACCGTGTGTTTATTTACTTTAGCTTTTTTAAACACAAGTTTTATCACACTACATAAAGATTGTAAACGGTATAATTCACAATAATTTAATGGGTGTTCAATTATGCGAATTTGTCACAAAATTTTAATTACAAATAAAAGTTTCAAACAAATGACTATAATTTAATAAAAAGAATAATTAAATTCAAAACCTTTACAAGGTAGATACTCTAAACCAGTTTAAGTTCATATACTAAAAACAAAACAAAAATAAAAACGAGTTGCTTGGGAGTTTAGTGCACATCTAGAGGTAGTGGACACAACTTGACCACGGCACGAGTGAAAAGTCCGTATTGCGTTTTAACAGTGGCAACTCAGATGTGATTATGCAGACCAGGATATATGGATACTATTCTACCCAGCAACCAGTGTAATACCGGCTTTTTTTCATCCTTAATTGAGATCAGCGGTAGAAGAAATCGTTATGAAGTCGTTGGATAAGAAGCCAATAATTAACGGTGTTAATTTTAAGGGTAGACAGGTAAGAATCAAGACATGCATTAAGGGGTTCCATTGTGGGAAAGTGACCCGGAGTCAAAGACGTTTAAGATCATTTGGGTCAGATCTTTGCTCACAAAGGGGTCGAGAAATGAGTAATGCCTCTACTTGCGTGAGGAGAGTATATGGCCCTTAGAAGATTAGTATTTGGTCTCCAATAAACTGATATAAATGTGTTTTGTAGGTTTGACTCCTGCTTCGGCTAGACCATTTAGGTGGGAAGATCCCGGACTGTTAAGACTCCATTTAATTTTTAAGCTCTTTAATGCTAATTTCGAGAGATTATGGAGCTCCTAAATAGCTCCGAGAAAATTTGAGCCCTTATCGCTTGTCCGATGTGCGGTTCTGTGGTTAAATCCGAAACCAAGTCAATGTGGAACCGACGTGTCTGACTCATAAATGTTTTGATTGAGACTGCATAGTCCAAACAAACCTGTGAAAAATATTTTAATTGTGACGTTTTAAAGGAAGGCAAATCCCACATAGAGTTTGGTTTCGGTTTTAAGCGAAAGCAGCGCATTACGATAGAATTTAATTTTGAATTTTAAATAGCTGGAGGTAATGATATAATTCAACATTTTTGACGAATTAAATATTGGATTATGTTCAATCCAGAATGTAGATTTCATCATGAGTTTAAATAATGATCAATTGGGTTAATCTATGAGATTTCGGCAATAATAAGGGATGTCTTGCCTCAAAGGAGAGTTGTGAAAACCGCAAGTGTACGCCCACTCTAATAAAACCCAACTCGGGTTAGGTAACAACTGATTATTTTGAATTTTTTGAATGATATATCTGGAAAATACCCTTCTTGGACTCTTTTGACTAAAACAAGCAAAGCTTTGTGTAGTTCTGAAGCAAAAAAAGCTCAAGGCTCCTCGGGGCTTCTAGGGGCCCGACCCCCAAAGCCTATGATTTAAAAAAAATATTTTCCACATATTTCAATAATAAACACAAAAAATTGCATAAAATACGACATCATGATGGCCTCGAGCCTCCCCAGAGGCCTCGGCCGCCCCACGACATATTCCACGGTCGGACTGGGTACGTAGGGGCCCCGGCGGGAGAGCAGAGCCAAAAGCCCCGTAATCAGTGACGGATCCAGAATATCCGGGGGGAGGAGCCAGTGAGGCAAAAAAAAATGTGGGTTTTAATAGGTTTGAGCCCAGAAGTTTGGCACTTTATTAACCTGAAATGCGTCGCAGGCGAAAATATTTGAAGGATAAAGTAATTTTTCCGTAAAACTTTAAAATAAATGTAATCTTTCAAAAAAAAACTTTGGTAAAAAATTGAAATGAACCGAACCGAACCAAACCTTCCTAGCCCGCGCATGTATGTATGCAGAATATTTGGATGTAGTTTGACCTATCTCGGTGTATGTTTGTTTGTGTATGTGTATGTTTGTTCGGTCCACCATAGCTCCTAAACCGCTGAAACGATTTTCATAAAATTTTCTGCTAAAATATCGCAAAATACTGTAAATACGAGCTAATAAAATTTTGGTTAAAATCCATTAATGCAAAATACGTTAGAGCATAAATATGAAGCCAGAACATACTCCGTTACGTCACTACATTATTTGACAATGATCAAATATTTAGGGTTAGGTCTATTATTTTTTTCTAAAAATATATCAAATTGTGGATTAATTTTGTACCTTTTCTAAAACTAATTGTGCAGATTTATTGTGGACACCATGAAGACTATTTAATGGCATCTATAAACCTTTCTTAACTTTATTAACAAATTATAAAGAAAAATACACGTAGTTACCTATGGAATGGCACTCCCCTTACTTCTTCCGTACATTTTTCCACAAACCCCACATTTTAAGTGAAATATTTCCCATTTTTCACAGAAAAAAACATAATTTTTCACGACAAACACAAAACACGTCAAAATTTCAAGATGGCCTCCACTCACATAGCAGCTTTGTGTCTACATGACAAAACACACGCATGCGCACTTGAAAATTCGCATCCGCGAATTTAAATTTGCCACTGTTTTCAAAGCCAGCTATGAGGGCTTCACTTTTCGATTCTTTGAACATGTATTTATGCTAGAACTTATTTGATTAATGCTAACGAAACTTTTTAACGGAGCATACCATATGTGGTTTTCAGAATATAATATAATAAGGAGCTTTTGGTTTTAAGATATTTATAAGAAATTTCAAGGCTAATATAGCGTGGAGTTCACTGAGAGTGTGCTAATGGGCTATTAAGTTATCAGATCCGTCATGTATCCATTAATTTTTTATTGGAACTAAAGATTATAAGCTTTATTTCAAGGAGGTGGGGGGCTCTCTTCCTCCTGGATCCCCTACTGCTCGTAACCAGGAAAAACAAGATGTGTTGGTAAAAAACCTGGGCAGTTTTCTTAAGGCCACTTACTAGATTAATCAACAGTCACACATAGTTTAAATATACAGTATGTCCCCCTAAGTTGGAATCATATGGAAAACTTTTTTATTATTAATTTTAGGAAAAAAGTTATTCTTCATAAAAGGTTCTGCATTATCTAGAACCTAGAATACAGTCATTAAATATCAAATTTTTTCAGTAATATACGAGGTTTGACAAAAAATATGAGTTTTACTCGAGAGTAAAGTACCTTTAAATTTGACAATATCGAAAAATGTTACTAAAATAAGTTGATCAGAATTAAAAATTACATTTAAATATGCAAGTACATCCAAAAACGAAAAGGTTATCATGTGTTTCGTAATCACGAGGTACATGTTCATTCAAAATAAAAATATTAGTAAAAAATAAAATAATCTGAAGTTTTAATTTAAATGGATGTACTTGCATATTTAAACGTAATTTTTAATTCTGACCACCTTTTTTTACATTTTTCGATATTGTCAAATTTAAAAAACTTTTTATGAAAAAAAACTTTTTTTCTTAAAATTAATAATAAAAAAGTTTTCTATATGATTCCAAATTAGGGGGACATACTGTATATTAAAGTAATCATCCTAGTAATGTATTCACTAATATTATCTTCTTAATTTTGATTAAAGAAGGGGCCCAACTTACCAAATAATGACATTCTCTGACCAGAACAGGGAAAGACCTAATGCTTCCTTTTAAATCCTTACATCCAGGCTCAAATTAGCCCCGGACTCTAAGTGGCCTAAGGCAGCGACCCTAGGGGCCCGGCCGGGCCACCAAGTGCGTCACTGATTGAGGACTTGGTTCGGATCTCGGAATCAAAGACATGTACCCGTGCTTGAGATATTCTCTCACAAAATACAAGTACATGCTATAGAGATTGAAATTAGGCGAGATTCAAGAGACATGAATTGATGATAGACCTCGGAATACGTCCTAGGTGTTTTGGAAAATGTCTCTTTTCTTCGGGTGAGAGAAACGCTTTGGGCTTAATTGATTCTGGTTCCTAAAACTTTCAAATATTAGAATTGAGAGATTGCGAAGGAAATAAAGTAAGAATTGAATGAAGGTGAAATATTTATGTTTTGAGTTTGATCCATCAAAACCCATCCAAAAACGGTCTCGAATGCGGAGGGTAGGCCTTGAGGTCCTGGAAATCTTCCCGATTTGACGATTTCTGTGTAAAGTTGTGCTCCTAAGAGTAAGTCAATTAGCAAGCAAGATTTGAAATATGACTCCATTTGGATGAATCTACCGGTACTGAGGGCATATTTAAACAAAGTTTAAAAAAAGTTTGCTCTTGTTGGCTTAGGGCTCGAATAGTGCTAGTAGAAATGCCGTTAGTGGCCGACGAAGATTGGTTAAGTCCCAGAACAGGGATCGATATTTTGTCATAACAAGCCTCGCTAATCAGGTTAGCTTGACTACCCCTATCCAAAAGTGCTGGGACAGTTTGGTAGTTACCTCAACTATCAAACACCTCTAATTTTATTTATAGTCTCTGTAGTGTGTGAGCGTAAAAGTACACTTTAACTCCTGTATTTTAAAGCATGATGACCGTTAAAAGCTATTCTTAGACCCGCCTCTTGTAATTATTTATACAGTGAATACCGATATCGGATATTACGACATATCGGTTATAACGACAACATATTAGGGTCCCGCCCGAGCTCTATATATTACCCATTTTGTTACCTTTTTTCTCTATAACGACACTCCGTTATAACTACCGAAATTAAGCGGTCGGTTCAATGTCGTTATAACCGATATTCACTGTAATTTTAGAATATTACTAAAGTGTATTTTTAAAATCTTGTTTTCCTAAAATCGATGATCAAGAGCCTTGGCATGCAAAAAACCTCTCCTGGCAAGTGGCGTTCCTATTTTTACGCCTCAGGCATAAAAAAAATTTTTCTGGCCTATTATTATTATTTTTTATTACTAAATATTAAGTAAAAAGTTTTTAATATTATTGTTAGTTTAAATTTATAAAAAATATAAAATTTTGAATATAATTGGAAACTCAAACAATAAAATTAATTTTGTTTTGTTTTTGATAGGCTTCTGGATATTTGTTTTACTTTTGTGGAATTTATTTACAATCGATTTGACATGATAAAAAAATTACAAAAAGCATACAATATATTTTTTTTAATTAGAATTATAAACGCCAAGCAAACATGCGAAATTATAGAGACAATAATACAAAAAACTGAAAGAGCTGAAAGTCACAAACCGGGCTTAGATATAGGATTAAAAAACATTCAATTTTAGATGCTGAAGTTGAGAAACGAATAAATCACTAGATGAAAGTGGAGGAGAATATAAATTCTTGCTGTTATTTGTTGTAACCACTTTTTGTTTTAATTTTGAGCCTATATAGGCAACGGTGATGGATCAACTTCATCAAGGTGGGTCTCATTTTTTCAGGTTTTAATTTCAGGCGTTTTTTTTAAGTTTAGGATATTATTTTTTATAACAAATTGTAGGTACCTAGAATTTATTAGACCCAATTTTCTTTTAGTGTACAACCTGAAGGTGAGAGCGTACGCTCTCGAAACATGTCGTTGTAATAATAAAAAAAATTAGTGGCGAACGACCGAACTTGTTTGGTTTATAATGTACTATTATGCCCCCAATAACTTGATTTTTGGAAACCACAAAATATCGAAAAATGACTGATCGTATAAAAAAGAATATTCATAATTCATAATTCTTCTGTACATGTCAGTATCGGCAAAAGTATTACGGCTATTTTATCATTCGCAAAAATACCTACCGATAGAAGGGAGAAACCGATAACTAATAGATGAAAAATTGGCAAATTCCTATTCATATCTGTGAGTGGCAATATTTCATTCGGCAGCAGAGCAACATCGTATCAAACCTTTTTGAAATATTTCTTGCGAGATGAAGATATCCCTGGCATCTTATATCACGGCGAGAAACGCGTACTTTTAAGGAAACTGTACCAACAGGTAACTCGTTATTTCTATGAATGTTTCGACTATCTTTTAAAAAATATTCAAACATTTTTCAATATTTTAACACATAAGTTCTTTGACTAACAAAATTATTTAAATAACTTAAAATATTTTGATATTCTTGTGAGTAGTTTATGCTTAGGTGTGTTTAGTTTTAATACAAAAGCTCAAACCCTTCTTTTTACTTAAATTTTTCTAAAAACAAACAGTTTTTCCGCTACGTGGGAAGTTTCGACAAGTATATTTTTTGTTACTATTGGAATCTAGTTTCAGGTTTTACTTGTTTGTCTAGACAAAATTGGTCAAAGTAAAAAACTCGTCCGTACAACTTATAGACAATTGCTTTTTCTTCAAAAAAATTTACCTTTTATAAAAATCGGTTTATTTTAAGAAACGTTTACATCTCGGCAGCTAATAAACGGAATTTTTTTTTTAAAGAAAATGCAGGCTTCTATGCGTTTCCGTAATAAGTTTTTAACTTTTGATTGCTTTTGTCTAGGTAATCCTCCTTCTCTCCCTTTTAAGTAGGTATATGCTGCAGTTGACAAGAAGCAAACAAGTAAAACCTGATAAACCAACCAACCAAAAATATGTGTCGAAATTCCCACACAGGGAGGTGGGTTACCTAAGCACACTGATCGTAATGGCAAGCTTTATAGGAAGCGAACCTGACATATATTTTCTATTTTTTGGTTATAATTTTTGACATGTTTTCCTCAGTTTTGCATTGGCGGGTCGGTTTTATTTTAGAGATGTTGTTTTACACAGTCTGAAGGTACCTAAACCATATAAATTTATGTCTTTAGAAATAAAGTTATGCTGCAAAAAAGTCTCTAATATTATTAAATAAAACTTTAGACTGTGATAAAATCACATTTTTAAAATAAGAACGAGCCGCCAATGCGAAACCGAGGAGAACATGTCAAGAATTATAACGCAAAAATAGAAAATGAAAGTCAGGCTTCGCTACCTGTAAAGCTTGCTTTACGATGAGTGACCTTAGGGTTACCTTCCGTACTTACTTACTTTTGCTTTCGTTCTAATAATGTTGGATCCTATGTACAGGATGATTTACTTTATATTGAACGTCCGGTAAGCGGCCTTATTATTGATGAGTTAAAAAAAGTTTAAATATAAAAGTTTTGTAGTTTGTCAAAAACCTTTTTACCCATATGACAGATGTTATCAAAAACCGTTCTATATGTCAAAATTTGACATCAACTTTTTTATATTAAATGGAACACCCTGTATATTATTTCAGTTTTAAAGCTGCCTTTTCTTTCTGATTTTAAACATGTATAAATATTTTCTACTATATAACGCAATCTTTTTCCATTAAGAGCCTATACACATCATATTTATTTGGCTTTACCCATCGGTTTTACCCGTCAACTTATTTTCGTTTTACCATAGAAGTATGACAAATTTAAATGCGCTATATCTTAGAAAATGTTTATCGTAATATAGGCATATTTAAATTAAGAAAGAAAATGCGGATTTAAAAATAAAATAATTTACAGTTTGTTCCATTGAATATAAGAAAGTTGATGTCATTTGACAACATCTGTTATACGGGTTAAAAGGCTTTTAACAAACTATAAAAATTCTACATTTAAACTTTTTGTTTATCATCAATAATAAAGGCTGACCAGGGGTTGAAAATATAGTCAATCACCCTGTAGGAAAAGTATATTTTAAGAATAGAAAAAATACAGTGAACATCCCAAATTTTAAATCTAATCGTGGCTGCCAAGCTTTGGGATACTACCATAGTCATAGACAATACAATTCACAAATGCTTAAAGCTATCGAAAATTAATTTAAATAACGCTGCTACAAAATAGCGATGCTACAAAATGGCGCCTTACAAAATAGCGCGCATCAAAATAGCGCTGCTGCAAAATAGCGACATCTAACAAAAACTGCGACATGAAAAAAAGCATCATTAAAAATAGCAACTGTTCGACTAAGAGGTCTTTTTCCAACATATTTAAAAAAAAACTTTCCTGACTTCTTTTTCTGGGATCTTAGGGGGTGTGAAACATAACCGAACAGAAGTTTCGGTTTTGTTTGGTTTGGTTATACAACCTGAAGGAAGGTTTGGTTCAGTTTGGTTTGACACACTCTAAAAAAATATGTTAGAAAGAGGTTACCAAGACGCTAGTCATAACGATATTTTGAATTAGCGCTATTTTAACCAGGCTAATTTGTAGCAGCGCTATTTTGAGGCGGCGCCATTTTGATGCCCGATGTTTTATAGCAGCGTTATTCTGTAAGGGGCTATTTTGTAGCAGCACTATTTTGTAAGGGGCTATCTTGTAGCAGCGCTATTTTATTGCGCTCTATTTTGTAGCAGCGCTATTTTGTGGCAGCGCCATTTTGAAGCAGCACCATTTTGTAAGGCGCTACTCTGTAGCAGAGCCTAGTAAAAGGTCTAGATTGTTTGCACAAATCAGTAAGTAATGGCTTAAACGGTTATTTTATAATGAAAAATATTAACTTAACACAATCTTCTATAAATAGCGAACCAACTTTTATTTATTAGACTGCAGAATAAACCAATAATAAAACTAATTACAATATAGAGTATAAAATATAATTAATAAAATTAAAATTATGGCAAATACAAAAAATTTTCTCCAAACCAACATTACAAGGAATTGTCCCTGTTACGGAAGCCGCGTTACTACGTTAAATAGCTAGACTAATTTGTTGAGAAACAAAGAATCGAGCTTGTTTCTTATTTGTTAATTTTAAAATTTTGTGTACTAAAATCCTTGCAGCATCGCCCAGAGACACGAAAGGGAATATAAACGAACTTTTTTTATTTATCCTTTTTTGTTATTTTTACGCCACGCGCAGCTTTTATTGATGTTTTAGATAAAAAAGAAGGAGCAAAGGTGTCTCTAAAAGTACCGACTTAAATAAGACCTTTACCTCGAAATCATGGTAATACAATCTCCTCGAAATAAACATAAAGATTCTAAAATTGATGGAAAACCAGCAAATACCAAGCTAAGCGACCTGCACTTTTATTGGATCTAATGGCATAGTGTCCATAACTGTCAACAGCTTTGTTTCAGGCGCAGTCTTGACATTTACACACTGGCTTACCCATCTCAAAAAACAGAAATTGTAAAAGTGAAGTCATCTAGAAACCTTCGAAGTACGGAGGAAGGTATTGCAATACTGAAGCTCTTGTAGGTCCAGAAGTTTAGCTTGATCTCTTGGATTCTGATTAAAAAATGTTACTACAAAAAAGCTGTAATAAGGGCCCGTCGTCGACTTTTAAAATTTCCTTTTTTAACCATGGATTGCGTTAATTTTAAGCATGCCTTATTTTTAAATTTGTTGCACCGAGCAAAAATCTCCTCTCCTTTGTCAAGATGCGACCACCTTGTGACCTAATCGGGCAACGCCGCTGTTTCAACCAACTAAATTTTTAAACTATGGAAAAAAACAACAATCAGTACTTCCCAAAATAGTTTTGTCAAGAGCCATCAAATTTATTTAAAAAAATAATAGTTCTTGAATTTTTGGAAGATGATAAAATCGAGATGGTGATACTCGACTTTGTGGAATTTGGGTGTCCTCGTCGGTACAACCAAAGGACTAAAAATTGTAGTGAAATTAGGGTAAAGTTTAAAGGCAGGAAAAAAAAATTAAATGGAAGAGTTTTCTTACACTGGTCAGTCCTATCCTTCCCTTAGCGCTGTACCTACCAGGCTGTGAACAACTGTTGGACGGTTTATGCAACAACTGTTTAAGCCGCAACCTGAAAAATTATATTCTTTGTTGAAAAACGTTCAAAATTAGTTATAGAACGATACGCAAAAATGATTTAACCCCAAAACCAAAGAATTGCGCCATCTATGACTAGTGTTACTAAGCCACAAATCGTTATTGCCGCTATAAGAAATTTGCAACAGTAATATATCCCAAACCTCCCAAATGTGGCTTAAACGGTTGTTGCATAACACCATCCAGTTAATCCGAAACTCAGGTGAAAATACTGTAATAAAAAGTATAAGAGGGATCTTTATTTTAATTATTTTCTCTCAGCTCTTAAGGAACAGTAAAGTTACGAAAAAAGGTGACTTAATTTTAACAACACTAAGGAAGGAATAATTCTGCCTTTAATTTCGGTGTAACGAAACTTTACGCAATAAGGTATTCTTTAGGCTAAGAAACGGAAAAAAAAGTATCATCTCTCCGACATTACTTTTTTTTTATTCTGTCAGATTTTTTTGACTCATTGATCTTTGGATTGACTGTTGCCATTCTAGTTTAGGACGCCCTCTTTTTCTGCGCCCTATTGGTTGCCATTCTTGGACCTGCTTTGGTAATCTTTCGTCGTTCATCCGTTGTACAGTCGGGGACTTTTTAAATTGCCGCTGTATTTTTTTTCTATCATAATCACTCATTTAAAGAAATCAAAAAACTTTAATTTTTAAATATATATGTATACAGACAGAGGTAAGGTTCACCATTTTTTTGTTTTGGTGCAAACTACTTTCCCGACCTTCAAATAGGAATATTTTTTATTTTCAAGGGCGGCAATTTAAAAAGTCCCCGACTGTACATGGCCGAACCATATGAGTTGTCTTTTAGTGATGTCATCCGTTATGCTTCCCTCGATTTCCAATTTTTGTTTTGTATTTTTCTGTTACGCGACAAGTCTCTATTCCATACAACAGCGTGCTTCTCACCATTGTTTCATATATGTTAAATTTTACATTCTTTTTTGCTTTTACTATTCTTTTTTCCAGTTCTTTACAGTCTGTTCCTGTCTTATCAAACGTGACACCCAAGTATACATACTCATTGTATGGAGATATTACTTGCACATTGTCTAGTTCTAACTCACTAGATTCGTTTCCAATACATAAGTACTGTGTCTTGTCCACGTTCACTGTTAGTCCCCACTTTTGGTATTATTCCATTAACTTTCCCATCATATACTCCATGTCTTCTTAAGTTAAGTTAAGTTGTATTCCCATACCGTGCACTTTACGTTTCCAGTTTTTTAGAGCTACTGCGATATATATTTTAAAAAGAGTTGGAGAGATACAACATGGTTCTACTACGTTATACCTCGCTCGTCAAAACGCTCTATATAACGATTTTTTTGTATGAAAATGATTCTTTGGACTATTTTTAGTCGATTTGGATACGGGAAATTAAAAAAAAAAGTATGGTTTTTTTTTTAAATAATTTTTTAAAAAACGTTACATAGTGATTTTCTTTGACTTGTTTTGGTTGAAAAAAATCAATTTCTATCACTGCATCGTCAAATTTTCGACATAAATTTATGAATTAGCTTAGGATTAATAATTTAACAATTTTAAATTAATTACATACCTAGTTTTTCGTGTTTTTTCTCGGTTTTTTCACATCATTTTGAAAATTTGTACAGTTGACCTTCCCACAGATGTTTTGACACATTGATTGAGTTTTTGCTTGGCCGACACTTTCCAGGTCATTCGGCCATTTCAAATTTCCCAATTGGATTTGCTTACGCTGACTTACCCTCAGATGCACCGTAAGCACTGAAGCGCGATCATGGATTTAATCGCGATTAAGTCCTTGTTGCTCACATACAAAACAACAAAGATAGAGAATGGATCAGCAAAGCCTTGTTACGGTGCATCTGAGGGTAGGAAATTATTTAGTTAGAACTATTCAACAAGAATCGGCGCAGCCGATTCTTGCTGATTGTTTGTGCGGTACGGTTCGGTTCGGTTCCGTTTAGTCCGGTTCGGTTCGGTTCCGTTCGTTTTGGTTTAGTTCGGTTCGGTTTGGTTCAATTTGATTCAGTTAAGTTCCGTTCGGTTTGGTTTTAGGTTAGGTTTGTTGGGTCTTAAAGTAATTCAGCAGGAGTCGGCTGCGCCGACTCCTGCTGAATTACTTTAAGACACAGCCAACCTAATCTAAGATCGACCCGAACCAAACCGAACTGCTGAATTTCTGTAAATCATCATTATCATAATTGTTTCTGCATCATTTTTTTCATTATAAATGCTCAATAGACGATTTGGACGATTTTACGGAGTCAAAAATGCGCGACAAATTAAAAGAGCAAGATGTCAGGCCGAACATTAGATTTCAAAAATTTGGTGTAACCATTTTTCTATGCGTAAATACATTTCTTAAAAACTTTTTATCGCCTCTTGCTAGACAGTTGGTCACCTTATTTTTGGCTAAATTACCATTTATTTAAAGCTCCGTCGATTGTGAGCCGTCCCGCTCTTTCTCGAAATAACAAACGTCAAATAAATTATTTCTATAGCAATTTGTATGAGTTTTTACTAATTTTTTAATTTTTAAATTTCTAAAAAAAATGCGAAAAATCCGCATTTTTTTTTCTTGAAAACAGTATAAAACGACCTCAACTTATCATTAAAAAAAGAAACACCCATTTTCAAGCATCGAGGTATAACGTAGTAGACCCTACAACATCCCTGTCTTAAGCCTTTTGTTACCAGGAATTCTTTTGAAAGTCGATTTCCAATTTTAGTTTTAGATTTTGACCCTTTGTATAGGTCTTTTATCGCTTTTATGTATGTATGATTAATATTAGCCTGCTCTAACACTGTCCATAGTTTTTCTACTGGAACGGTATCATATGCTTTTTGTAGCTCCACAAAGGTAACATGAGTCTCTATATTTCTGGCGCTCCTTTTCTCAATTACTTGTTTAAGACAAAAAACAATATTACTACAAGATCTGCCTGCACGAAACCCACTTTGCTCTTCTTCTTCTTGTTCCGACATTACTTTTTATCACAAAAAACGCAAGTGTTCAAAAGGTATATTTACTTAAATAATACAACATTCACTTTAATCAAAACACTGCTCATTTGTAGGTATTGTCAGTTGCTATGGCTGTGCCAGACGGGTAACATTATGTGACCAGGATCTTATCTTTAAGATCCACGTAAGGAACAGTAAAGTCACGAAAAAAGGTGACTTAATTTTAACAACACTAAAGAAGGAATAAGTCTGCCTTTAATTACGGTGCAACGAAATTTTACAAAATAAGGTATTCTTTAGGCTAAGAAATGGAAAAAAAGTCGGTGCGATGGGCCCTAAGTATTAAAGTGATGAGAGTCCTTTCACGTTGTCAACAAACTCATAATATATGTGTAGTTCTGAAAATTTACTGTGCGCCTAGTTTTGTAAAATATTTTGCGGTATATTTTATTTAAAGAAGTCATGATATGCGGATACAGCGGAAGAATACGGGGGAATATATTTTTGACATTCATGCAAATTTTTCGCATGTTATATGTTTGTTTTTCTATGGGGTTTTATCTATGGAAATAATATGGGAATTTTTTTGTGTGGTAAACTTCGTAATAATATATTTTTCTAGGTTTTGCGATAAAAAAGCTAACGCTAAAACTAAAAGAATAAATGTATACTGAATAAAATCTGATTAAGAATATTTTACAATTAATTATACAGTGTGGAACAGCCAAATGGAATATAAATAACGAATAAATGTGGGCATGTTGGGAAGAACGCTTTGACACGTCGATTTGTATTTTTAAATGTACATTTAAAAAAATATATATTGGGTGTGTCATGTGACAGTAGCCAATACCCACTTTCTTATTTATATGCAACTCCCGTTTTTAGATATAATTCGTGTACATACAACGTCCTATACCTAAGTCTATCTATTTTTGAATTATAGACAGTTTCCACGACAATTTCCAATTTCGAGGCAGAATATTTCGAAATCGGTTAGAACTATGAAAAAACGGCTCATAAGTCCTATCCTTATTTTTAATTATCTATCGATGGACACAAAAAAGTTTTCAAAAAAGAGGTAAAAAATGTTAGTTGGGTAGGTAAAAAAATTTTTGCTTCGGTATTTACGCCGATATGCAACCTAATTTATCCTTTCAGTTTTGAATTGGTTATACAAAACTTCATTTTAACCAAAATCAAATTTTTAAAAACCAATGCAAGGTAAATTTTGAAGGCCGCTATTTAAAAACAAAATGGGATTAATCAATTAAAAATACAAATTTCCAGAACATTTTCAGGTTTTTCAGAATGTTTTTAGACCCAAAATATTTTCAGACTTTTTCAGAACTATACAGGGTGATTATACAGTGGCGCACCCAGGAATATGTCTTGGGGGGGCACGAGGCCTCTTGGGGGGGGCGGGCCGAACCCTCATGATCTCGAATTTTAAGCTATTTTTTGTGTTTTTTCATGAAATATGTAGAAAATATGTAAAAAAATCGAGCCCCCCCCTGGGTGCGCCCATGGATTATAGGGTAAACAGAGGAGTGATTACCACATTTTAGAATTTTTGTCACTAGAACTTTAATAATGAATATTGTGTTTTTTTGTTTTTCTGTAGTCTCTGCAGGAGCCAACATATTCGTTTTTGTGATAAAATAGATCTTTGCCTTCTTTAGAATCATCTAGATGAAGGTCTTTTTCCGATTCTGCGATTATTCAGTATTTAGAGGGCTGTTTTTGTTTTTGTCTCAAAAATTTTTAGTACTACTACTACTATGTCGGTTTAGAACGTTTTTTCTACGTTGTCCGACACCTATTCTCCACCTTTGATCTTGACAATCATCTTCCGTCAGGTTTTTTTAGTGATTGATCTTTGGATTGACTGTTGCCATTTCGGTTTAGGACGCCCTCTTTTTCTGCGCCCTATTGGTTTCCATTCTAGGACCGGCTTTGGTAATCTTTCGTCGTCCATATCAGTTGTCTTCTAGAGATGTCATCCGTTATTTTTAGTTCTTGTCGGATTTTTTATTGCATTCATCAGAGGTCAAAACTCTGAAGAAACTGAAGAAACAACATTAAAAATTTTTGCGGGAGTTAGGTCCTCGGTGGACACTTATTATTCTGGAGTTCTATTTTTTGTAGTCCAGACGGACCTGATTATGGAGAAGAAGCCTTTTCGTTACTTTTTCTTGTTTCATTTGTTTCTAAATCTTTGACGACAAATGCATGATTGGGTATTGTATGTGGACTAAGAGGCATGATACCAGTTGCACAAAGACTTGACAATGCAATCTGCACTTGGACTGGTTAATCTCTCCTCTCGCGGATTGGCCTATCTCTCCTTTTTTAGGAGAGATGGACCACAAAGTTTGTTCTTGCTAAATATACCTAGCTTTGAAATATGAACCGAACCGAGCCATAATATTGTCAAAGGGCCAATGGCGCCTCCACCAAATATGTCACGCCATTTTTGTGACGGGGGGGGTAACTCAGGAGTCATACGCCTAAATAAGTCACATTGGACGTTTGCGAGATATTTTAGTTAAAATAAAAATATGCCTGGCAGGTGAGGATGAGAAGGGCAATGTCGATGCGTGACGTCACCCGAGTTAATACGTGCCCTTTCTAGGGACGTTAATTTAGGTGGGTTTCGAACCCTTGGTAAAACCCTTTCTTTGAGAATAATAAAAATTACAGAACAAAGTTTAATACATGTATTTTTATATATACCAAAACCCAACTATAATTATAAAGCGTAAAGGAGCCCAAAATAACCCTGTTTATAATCACACTATCATGCTTCGGTAAGAAATTGCAGGGCGTCTACTGAACGCTTAAAGGAGTATAAAAAGCTAAGAGGGTCAATTAAATTACAAACTAAAATTGAATACAAAAAGTACAAGGAAACTATTGAGCAAAATATACATGCAGATCCTCAAAGTTTTTGGAGCTTTTTTAGGACCAAGAACTCTTCTGGCATACCTAAAACCATGCAGTATAATGGTGAAGAATATTGCAACACAAAAAGCATTGCTAACGGATTTGCTTCTTTTTTTCATTCCATTTTTAATTTATCTTCACTGGAAAAACTCAGAGAACCTGACTGTCAATATGGTAATGTCAACCTAAGTATGATTAGTGAGGACATGGCCAAACAGGCAATCAAAAAATTAAAGCCGAAAAAATCAACAGGTATGGATAATATCCCTTCCTACATATATAAGGGTTGTTCAGAATTTTTAATCAAACCTATTAATTATATTTTTAATTTGGCATTACAGAGCAAAACCTTCCCTAAAAGACTTAAAGATGCAGTTATTGTCCCCGTTTTTAAGGGCAACAGTAAGGGCGATATCAAAAACTATAGGCCGATAAGCATTTTAAACTCATTGGCTAAGATTTTTGAGACTATACTCTATAATGACCTTCTTAATAATATAAAAGACCAAATTGCCACTGAGCAACATGGATTTGTTGCTGGCAAGTCAACAGTCTCTAATTTATGTAAATTTACTACACACGCTTTTGAGGCTTTAAGCCAACAAGGACAACTAGATACAATCTATAGGGACTGCGCTAAGGCGTTTGTTCTGGTTCGGTTCATTGATGACCATGAGATCCTAATCAAACGACTTGCAGAACTGGGTTTTTCTAAGCAAACTTGTCAATTTTTTATTTCATATCTCTTAGACCGGACACATAGTGTAAAAATAGGAAATTCATACTCTGAACCATACTTTGCAACTTCTGGATTGCCTCAGGTGAGTAATGTTGGTCCATTGTTATTTATCATATTTATTAACACACTTATTAGCCGTGTTAAATACTCATCTTGCTTGAATTTTGCAGATGGTTTAAAAATTTTTAAGATTATAATTACACTAGCAGATTCCATCCAGCTACAGGAAGATTTAGATTCTTTGGCTGACTGGTTTTTGCAGAATAAAATGCGTTTTAACAACAAGTGTGTCGCAGTTACATATACAAGAAAAGTAAATCCTGTTAAATTTGGGTACTCCATTAACAATGCAATTTTACAGAGAAAACAATAAATCAAGGATCTGGGTGTATATATGCAGAGCAACTTAAAATTTAATTCACATTATGACTTTGCAATAAACAAGGCTTATAAAAAATTAGGGTTTATTGTCCGCAACTCCAAAAATTTTAAGCACTTAAGCACAATTACAAAGCTCTATAATGCACTAGTTAGACCTCATTTGGAATATGCATCAGTAATATGGTCTCCTATGGCTCAATGTCATAGTGAACGAATTGAACGCATTCAAAACAAATTTCTCCGATTTATGTACCTTAAAGATAATAATTCCTACCCCTATCTGGTTTCTTATCAAAGCATGTTAGACACATATAAGTATCAAAAACTCTGTGATAGAAGAAAATACCAGTCTGTAGTCTTTATTTATTATTTATTAAATAATGTTAAATACCATAAATGTGCAATAATAAATGATATCAATTTTCATGTTCCTAAAGTGAATCTTAGATATAGAAAAGATAAATTATTTAGTGTTAGGTCTTCTTTAGATAGTCCTCTAAACCAAATGTTGCAATATTGTAATAATTTATATAAAGATAGGGAGATTGACTTCTTTAACACTACCGTTAAAGAAATCAAAAAGCTAATGTTGTAGTTGATACCTGGTGAAAAAACATCATGGTTTGCCACTGAAATTTGTTACTGTAGTTGTATATTTTTTTTCCTGTAAGTCTATCTGTATGTGTGTATTGTTATGTGTAAGTATGTGTTTTAAAATGAGATAAAATTTATATTTTACGAGTATGTTACAATTCTGCTACCTCTAGTCTTACATTGTAATTACCTTTTGTAAAACTTGGTGTTTTGTAAGACTTTAATTCAATAAAAAAAATGACTCTGGTCCGCAAATGAACTAATATTTCGCCCTTTGGTACTTACCAAAAAATTAGTGGGCAAAGGCCCCTCATCTCTGGTTAAAAAAAAGTGCAATGCACGCTACTAAATTAACTTAAAAATGACGCCTGAGATTATCATGGATAGGGCTTTTAAATATAGATTTACGTGAGCGGTGAACGTGACGCTGGACTTCCTTTTCGGAAGATCTCCTTTTTCAGGCTACAACTCCTAGGCAAGCACCTTCTTCAGGGTCAGGCCTTAGGTATAGTGGTGGACCCCTTATTCAGGGCGAAAACCAAAAGTTGAATCGTGTAATGGTTCCGAGACAAGCCCTTTGTCAGGCTCAGGTCTTAGGTATAGTGGTGAACCCCTTTATCAGGGTCATGTCTTGTGGTGGACCCCTTGTTCAGGGTGAAAACCAAATATGGAACCACGTACTGGTTTACTATTGCAGTTTGTCAATTGGTTTTTATAGGCAAATACTACTTCGTCAGCTTAATCAATCGACATTGATTACTTGATTTTATTTTAAAGAAAAACAGTAATTTATTTAATTACAATATTGAAGAATATTCCATTGAGTAAAAATGTAGATTTTTGAATAATTTTCATTTAGTTATTAGCTCACACATATACTATACTATAGTAGTGTGAGCTATGGTGATCCTAATTTTTTCGAGAAAAAAAAAGTTGCTCCGATTTCAAAAATTTTTATATATCTTTGCGTTTCAGATGATTTTGAAACTTTTTTGTCGCACCGTCTGTCTGTCTGTCTGTCTGTATGTCTGTCTGTCTGTCTGTCTGTCTGTCTGTCTGTCTGTCTGTCTGTCTGTCTGTCTGTCTGTCTGTCTGTCTGTCTGTCTGTCTGTCTGTCTGTCTGTCTGTCTGTCTGTCTGTCTGTCTGTCTGTCTGTCTGTCTGTCTGTCTGTCTGTCTGTCTGTCTGTCTGTCTGTCTGTCTGTCTGTCTGTCTGTCTGTCTGTCTGTCTGTCTGTCTGTCTGTCTGTCTGTCTGTCTGTCTGTCTGTCTGTCTGTCTGTCTGTCTGTCTGTCTGTCTGTCTGTCTGTCTGTCTGTCTGTCTGTCTGTCTGTCTGTCTGTCTGTCTGTCTGTCTGTCTGTCTGTCTGTCTGTCTGTCTGTCTGTCTGTCTGTCTGTCTGTCTGTCTGTCTGTCTGTCTGTCTGTCTGTCTGTCTGTCTGTCTGTCTGTCTGTCTGTCTGTCTGTCTGTCTGTCTGTCTGTCTGTCTGTCTGTCTGTCTGTCTGTCTGTCTGTCTGTCTGTCTGTCTGTCTGTCTGTCTGTCTGTCTGTCTGTCTGTCTGTCTGTCTGTCTGTCTGTCTGTCTGTCTGTCTGTCTGTCTGTCTGTCTGTCTGTCTGTCTGTCTGTCTGTCTGTCTGTCTGTCTGTCTGTCTGTCTGTCTGTCTGTCTGTCTGTCTGTCTGTCTGTCTGTCTGTCTGTCTGTCTGTCTGTCTGTCTGTCTGTCTGTCTGTCTGTCTGTCTGTCTGTCTGTCTGTCTGTCTGTCTGTCTGTCTGTCTGTCTGTCTGTCTGTCTGTCTGTCTGTCTGTCTGTCTGTCTGTCTGTCTGTCTGTCTGTCTGTCTGTCTGTCTGTCTGTCTGTCTGTCTGTCTGTCTGTCTGTCTGTCTGTCTGTCTGTCTGTCTGTCTGTCTGTCTGTCTGTCTGTCTGTCTGTCTGTCTGTCTGTCTGTCTGTCTGTCTGTCTGTCTGTCTGTCTGTCTGTCTGTCTGTCTGTCTGTCTGTCTGTCTGTCTGTCTGTCTGTCTGTCTGTCTGTCTGTCTGTCTGTCTGTCTGTCTGTCTGTCTGTCTGTCTGTCTGTCTGTCTGTCTGTCTGTCTGTCTGTCTGTCTGTCTGTCTGTCTGTCTGTCTGTCTGTCTGTCTGTCTGTCTGTCTGTCTGTCTGTCTGTCTGTCTGTCTGTCTGTCTGTCTGTCTGTCTGTCTGTCTGTCTGTCTGTCTGTCTGTCTGTCTGTCTGTCTGTCTGTCTGTCTGTCTGTCTGTCTGTCTGTCTGTCTGTCTGTCTGTCTGTCTGTCTGTCTGTATGTCTGTCTGTCTGTCTGTCTGTAACGACCAACGCGCATAACTCAAAAACCGCTTGGCCCATTTTAATGAAATTTGGTACCTAGACTGAGTCTTGGGTCGAGATGGTCCCATTTAAAAATGAACAAAATCCACCCAACACAAGCCAAATAAAAGGGTGGGGGAAAATTTCAAAACTTAGAGTTTATGTGAAAATATGGCGTGTGTGATATCAAACGAAAGGTAATTTAGTATGGAGTTAAATAAAATACATTTTAGTTTTTTTTTTCTTCAAAAAGGGTGGGGGTAGATTTAAAAAATTAGAGTTTACGTGAAAATATGGCTTGTGTGATATCAAACGAAAGGTAATTAAGTCCGGAGTTAAAAAAAATACATTTTAGTTTTTGTTTTTTTAAGGGTAGGGGCAGATTTCAAAAATTTGAGTTTAAGTCAAAACATGGCTTGTGTGGTATCAAACAAAAGGTAATTTAGTCTGGAGTTGAATAAGATATATTTCAGGTTTTAGTTTTATTAGCTCGCACGTACACTATAACTATAGTACCTAGTGTGAGCTTAGGGGCCCATATATTGGCAGAGTATTTAGACTGTGTGACAATATCATTGAACATTGAATACCTCTTACCTAGTTTGATAAAAATTGTAGAATTTTTTTCTAATTCACCCAAATCTGATTCCAAAAATGACCTATGTCATTGTCCTGTCAAGTGTTTGGTACATATTTAAATTTTTTAAATGGTATATATTTATATGCTACAGTAAACATTGTTTAGTTTTATAGGATCTTAATAAAACGAAAAAAGAACTAAAAATGTGATAAAATAACTAATATAATTATAGCTATTGACTAAAACTAATCATAATGTACATAAGCCCAAAAACATACAGTTTTTATAAAGTAAGTAAAATAAAACAGTTCAACATTTTTAAGCAACCTCCAAAATAATTTTAGCTAACACATATACTATACTATATTAGCTCACACATATACTATACTATAGTAGTGTGAGCTATGGTGATCCTAATTTTTTCGAGAAAAAAAAGTTGCTCCGATTTCAAAAATTTTTATATATCTTTGTGTTTCAGTTGATTTTGAAACTTTTTTGTCGCGCCGTCTGTCTGTCTGTCTGTCTGTATGTCTGTCTGTCTGTCTGTCTGTCTGTCTGTCTGTCTGTCTGTCTGTCTGTATGTCTGTATGTCTGTCTGTAACGACCAACGCGCATAACTCAAAAACCGCTTGGCTGATTTTAATGAAAATTGGTACCTAGGCTGGGTCTTGGGTCGAGATGGTCCCGTTTAAAAATGAACAAAATCCACCGAACACAAGCCAAATAAAAGGGTGGGGGAAGATTTCAAAAATTGGAGTTTATGTGAAAATATGGCGTGTGTGATATCAAACGAAAGGTAATTGAGTATGGAGTTAAACCAAATACATTTTAGTTTTTTTTCTTCAAAAAGGGTGGGGGTAGATTTCAAAAATTAGAGTTTACGTGAAAATAGGGCGCGTGTGATATCAAACGAAAGGTAATTGAGTCCGGAGTTAAACAAAATACATTTTAGTTTTTGTTTTTTTAAGGGTGGGGGTAGATTTCAAAAATTTGAGTTTAAGTCAAAACATGGCTTGTGTGGTATCAAACAAAAGGTAATTTAGTCTGGAGTTGAATAAGATATATTTCAGGTTTTGGTTTTATTATCTCGCACATACACTATAACTATAGTACCTAGTGTGAGCTTAGGGGCCCATATATTGGCAGAGTATTTTAACAAATAAAGGTAAAAAGCATATCAGGTTTGATCCTTAGCGATACCAGCAGATTTGCAGAATTTAGCTAAATGGTGCATTTCAAGTTATGCGATCAGAAATAATCACCTACAGAATAAGAAATATTCCTACAGATAGAAGGAAATAAATAGGGGATGCATGTTTTAGTATCTAGAGGGCCTAATTCGTAAAGATCCATCACATGTTGTGCGAAATACTTTTCGTCTATAAGCAGAAAAATAAAGAGCACAAATAAAAAATAAAAAAGCCGACCACTCAAACAATATGACATCGTACTTTTAATTTTCATTATTGTTTAGCCTCAACCATTATTTTCCATGGCATTCAAGCATATATTAATTGACCCAATATTTCCCCAACGTTTCCGCATATTTTCTAGCCTTATTCAACCCTTATTCAAACCCGAAACGTGTGTTTTTACTACTTTACCCCCGAAAACTTAGTCACTGCATTAGGGCTTATTTTGGCAAGTGCCACCACTCATCTAGAAGGTAAGTTTTGAGGGTTCGGTTCGGTTCGACAATCATCCTGACAATCATCTTCTGTCAGGTTTTTTGATTTTCGGATCGAAATGAACCTGCTTTTGTAATTTTTCGTCGTTTATCCGTTGTAAATGGCCGTATATATAAGTTGTCTTTCAGTGATGTTATCCGTTATGCTTCCCTCAATTCCCATTCTTTCTTTTATGATCTCATTTCTTCTGTTCTAGATATTCTCATTGATCTTGTTATTGCATCCATTTCGATACTTTCCTTCCATTTTTGTTTTATATTCTTGTGTTACGCGACAAGTCTCTATTCCATATAAGTTTCAGCAATATCAGTTTTATTATAATACGCTTAGATTTCTATTGATGTATTACTAGTAATATCGATCATACGCCTAGTTGCAAAACGAAAGCCTAAGCGTTTTAAAAGTAGTTTGGTATTTCTAAAAGCCTAAGTTTGAGACATATCAACTAAAGTGTAGCATGAGGCAAGTTCTTAAAGGAATCTAAAGTTCATATGATTGTTAGTATCGATATTATCAGTGGGTGAAACACATTTATAATTGTGGCAGCCAGCAGTGACAAAAACCCCAAAAAATGAACTCCATACATGTTCTGGATATACAGGGTGTCCCAAAAGTCAGAGTCCACCCAAATATGTTCTGAACCAATTTGACTGTGATCGATAATATTAAAAGATCTATTTTCTGGAAGGGCGGCACACTCACCACTTCATAAAACAGATCTCTTGATACTATCGATCGCTGCCAATAATGGAACTATTTTTACACACTACTATGACGCTTTAGAACGAGTTTGTCCGACGTCCATTCTCCACCTCCTTCGATCCTGACAATCATCATCTTCTGTCAGTTTGTTTTTGACTCATTGATCTTTGGATTGACTGTTGCCATTCTAGTTTAGGACGCCCTCGTTTTCTGCGCCCAATTGGTTGCCATTCTAGAACCTGCTTTGGTAATGTATCGTGTTTTATCCGTTGTACATGGCCGTACCATATCAGTTGTCTTTTAGTGATGTCGTCCGTTATGCCTCCCTAGATTCCCATTCTTTCTTTTATGATCTGATTTCTTATATGATATGCTATAGATATTCTCATTGATCTTTTTATTGAATCCATTTCGACACTTTCCATTTTGGTTTTGTATTTTTCTGTTACGCGACAAGTCTGTATTCCATAAACCAGCGTGCTTTTATCACTCTGCTCAATAAGATACTGCTGAGATATCCAATAACCTTTTTTGCTTTTACTATTCTTTTTTTCATTTCTTTGCAGTCTGTTTCTATCTTATCAAATGTGGTTCAAGATATCGATGTGCGGTTTTCGGCATTCATTTTTTTTACGAAAATTAAGCCCGCAATATGTTGGTTAGTTTTTTTCCAGCTCTTCTAGAAATGTACATTACTAATCAAAATTGTCCAATTTGGACCACTCTACATCAAATGTATGTGTACATCCTGAGTGAATATTCCTGCTGGTTTTCCCTCAATATTATGTGGCTATAAGCTTTGTTGTCGGCAGGCAATGGCGACGCGTCGCGTCTTGAGCTTGCTCGATCATTAATCATCAATATGTAGATGGCGCTGTAGTTTCCATTCATTCTCTATTCATTTGGCGTTCGCGATATCTATCTTTTGGCGTGTGATACGTTTCTTGCTCAGTATAAAAAATATTGTCATATTTTATCTTAGTATAAGTTTGAACACTGCACCAGTCTGGTTTTATATTATAGAAAAATGGTGTGCAATTCATAGGACAAGGTTCTTAAGGTGGAATTTAGAAATAGGATCTTCATAAGTCAATGAAATATGTTATAATAAAAAATAAAGTTTGTGCAGGGCAAAATATTTTTTGTATTGCTGCCAGTTCTTTATTCCAAGTTATATTTTTCCTACTCGCCCGCCTTAAAGTACACCTTACTGCACTCATTTGCGTACCGTAAGGTAAGATGTATTTTACCGTAATCAGTGTTTAAAAACTCTTTACTACACTTAGTGCTTTACTGCACTGGAAAAATGCAATTTGTGTACAGAAAACGCCACGCCAAAAAATTTAATTTTTTTGAGAAGGATATAATACATACATTAATTTCTATCTTTTTATTAAAACAAAATAAAAAAGATTGGTCAAATCAGACGCCGGTTGGTTGGTGCAAGGCATTGAATTGACCAAAATCAATGCGCTCCAGTCATATTATTAGCAAATTAAAAAAATATAGAAAAATACTTTAAATAACGTGTCATTGAATTTGCTAAATTTTAAAACAAATTTTGGTTTGTCTGAATGAAGTCTTCATATGCTTGTATAATAAATTCCATAAGGTGGTTAGTTTCTAGGAGTAATATAAATTTTTCTTAATTTTCTTGAAATAAGTCACCACACGTTTTCGATTGGATTGGCATCGGGAGTTTTGGCTGGCCATGGCAAAACCTCGACGTTGTTCTCATGAAACCAACTGTCGTGATAATCGTGCTGTGTGGATAGGGTAGTTGTCTTGCTGGTATACAAAACGATCTGGTTATAGAATCCTGACTTGAAGAAGCATGACGTCTCTCATGATGGTAACATAAGCCAACCAATGATTCTAAAAAACCCCATATCCTCTTGCCGAAATCTACTCTCAAACATTCACAGAAAATCTTCCGATTAAGTCTCCGTTTCCAGAAATATATTTTTGTTGGTAGCGCGTTTTTGGTTGCAGATAAATTAAAATTTGTTTTCGACCACTATAATAATTTTTTTCATCTGTAAACACCACACATTGCAAAAAATCTTCATCTTCTAGAGAAGAAGTTAAGGCAAAAATTAGACAGGCTTGTTTTTTTTCTGCATTTAAAATATTTTTTTGCTGCCACACGATATCTTAATCTGGAACACCTTATTCGCCTTCGACTTGTAAGTAAACCAGGTAAAGTAGAGGCAATTCTTGCTTCACAGACATTGGAAAAAGGATGTTCTTTTAAAAATTCTATAAATAGCTGGTCTTCTTAGAGCGTGCTGATTTTGGTCAAGCCAGTACCTTGCTTTCGTCCAACATTTCCCTCTTCTTCATATTTTCTTTTCGTTCGCACAATCGTCGACGTGTTTTGTCCATATTGAACAGTTTTCAACGCACCGACTAATCGGCATCTAATTTGGCCAAAATTTGAGCTTTATCAAATTCGGAAATTTGTGGAGGCATTTTGAAAAACTTGGACAAACAACAAGAACCGGCAATGTCATATTTTTGACAAATAATATAATCTCTGATTAATAAGGTTCCTCAAATGTACAGCCTAAATTTCACCACGTTAAATCGGTGTATGCATTTTATGTGGCGCGTTGTGTACTTACATAGGAGATGAGCGGACACAACGAAATACTTAGCGTTTAAAGTGAGCTTTAAAAAAAACTAACTTTCAAGGTCTTAAATAACTTAAATATCTGTTTACTGATATAATTTGAAGTTAAAAAAGTTAACGTTTGTCGTTTATTACAAGAAAAAAAGAAAATAATGCAAATTACCGCATCTTTTAAGTCCGGTCGGGCAAAACTTAAACTGAAAGCAAGAATTTTTTTTTTGCAAAATCGGAGACATACATTACATAATAATGAATATGTTTTATAAGATTTTTATGTTTCAAAGGAATAAAAAAAAATACAAAGTATTTACAAACAATTGGCTGGCCAAACGAGTTACCTCATTTTGCGCTACCTACTCGAGCCGCGGTTTGCCCTCTGAGTATTTGTTTATTAACACAATGGCAAAGAAGTTCTTTGGAAAACATTTAGTGTTAAGTTGGCAATATTCTTATTTAATAAGAATTTTTTTTATACTGGGACTTTTTCATTTGTACTAGGATCAATCGCCCAATTGTTTGTCAAGTTTCTGCAAAGAAAAATAGCTTTTTAGATATAACAATACAAATATGTGTAAAGAGGGATCCGAACCCACGAGCTCGCGAGAAGCCGTGATCGAGGCAGTCCGGTCAAATATATGCTGCCAGCATAGCAGCAATACATCTGAACCAGGGCCACTACACTAGCGGACACGGGCTCATTTAATAAGAAGTTGGTTTACTGGTTGTACTGACGAAGAATTTATTTTCGGGTAATATTATATCCTTGTTTACTACAAACAGACATGCGTTTCTCACAACGATCAACGAGCAACTTTTGATTTCTGCTTTATGACAGAGCCCTTAATATATTATGATTTTTTGAACGTCATATAGCCATGTTAGTTGCCTACCCCGTTATTCCTGCAAGTCCCCTAAAAATATTTATAGTTTGTAACAAATAATATTTTCCTGCGACCACATATGCAAATGATGGATTACATACGATTTGCATCCTTAGAAAACATTAAATTTCACACGTGTGTAGACATTTTTACGCATATGTGTGGAAAAGTACTTTCCCGCACATAAATGGGAAAGTATACAATGACATTAACCATCACCATACTTTTCCGCACATGTGTTGCAAAGTACTTTTCTACACATGTGCAGAAAAGCAGTCTCAGTTGATTTGTACAAAATAAAAGAAGCAATTTTTACAAAAATTAGTACAGTTCCACAGTGTTCATATGGAGAAATAGCATACACAATTCGATAGAAAGTAAATTTCTTACACTCGCGTGTTGTTTCACTCGGCTAGCGCCTGGTTCACAATATTCACGCTCGTGTGAAATTTGTCACTTTCTTCTTTTGTTATTGCTACCTTTTATTCTTATTATTTTTTTAATTAAGTTTTCATCTAAAAATTATTTGCTGAAAATAACTTTTTTATTTAACACGTGCGAAAAGGTCTTTACCGCTTTTAACACAAATTCATTCTGCTCCAATATAATCAAACAGCTCGTGATAAATTTTTTGCGCAGAGACGGAGTGACACAATCATAATGAAAATAAATTGGAGGGCCGATAGGTTTTTCCATGAGGGTAAGGTGCGGAGATTTTTAAAATGAGCTTTATAACCAATGTCTCGGAAAATATCATCTTTTTGAGTAACGAAGCGGTTAAACCGAAAGCTAGGTTCCGTTTTAGCCGCAAGCTAGTTTTTCATGTCAAAAATAATTATTTCTCAACATCAGTAGCGTAGGTCCAGCGATCCAATGTAATTGGTGAGGGGTTCCAATATATATATGGAAGGGCGGGTGTTTTGCCCCTATATTAGGGGGTGGCATAGGGGCGGTTAATGCGGTCAACTTAAAATGTTTAAACTAAAACCCCTATCGAGTGACACCTCGTTTTAAATGTCTTTGTCTACGTCAAATCTGTCAAAAGTTATGGACTGCCAAACCCAGTGAACTCTATATACTACCTGGAACGGATCCGTCTTGCGCCCAAAGTGAGGCAAGTAGAGATGGAGAGTGGTTACGAAGTTATCCGAACATATTCCGTTGACAAAAAATGAAAATACTATTTAGAAATGGGGTGCAGACAGAGAAAAACTACGGATCATTGGTGTATCGTGCCTTTAAGTGCTTATTTACATTTGCAAAATCTATATTTGTGATCAAATAATTTTTTTTTGTAAATACTTAAAGTAGAATTAAGAGACTATATTTCAATCAATAGGCATTTTTTAAAAAAACATTTTTTGACTAATGCAGTGTTTGACAGTTTTGAATTTTGTTATAATTTCTCAGTCTAAGATTTTATTTTTATTTTTCAGTGTAAAAGAAGGTGAATAGCGACGAATTAAAGTATTAAAAAAAAGATTCTTTAATACTTTAATACGTCCGTTCCAAAATTTTGGTTTTAGAAACTTCTATAACCCTTGAAAATGGCTAGTAAAGCCGAAACGCGTCGGGTTGATGGTTTTTAGAAATAAATTAAGCGTAATTTAATCCGAACTACGATTTTTATTTCTCAACCTATCAGAAATTTGTGGAGTGAGGACGTTTTTCCTTAAGATTCATTTCATATTAGTATAGAGTTCACTGGTGAAACCTATTTATTTTAGTTTTTGTCAAAATTAACAAGTTTCTTGTTTTTAAAGAAAAACCCTATTTAGTAATATCTTGTTTGAAAGGTCTTTGAAAAACCAACATTTTGGCATAACGGCCCCTTGTCTGTGTCAAACGTATTTGGACAAATTTCACAATTTTTTTCTAACCGTAGCTTGTTCGAAAGGTCTTTCAAAAATTAACATGTTGACGTAACTGTCACTTGTTTACGTCAAATATTTTTTCTAAATTTTTTAACAAACTTCAGTTTGACTTTTCAACAATGCGATTACCAACAGACCTGTGTCCTATAAATAAATAACTCATTTGATCGTGGCATCTTAAAACACTTTAAACTGAAGTTAGTCAAAAATATAAAAAACATTTTGTACAAAACGCGACAAACCCATCAAAGACACCGAAATTAACATTTTCTATGTTATTTTCTTGTCAAGTTCATTGGCGTTTCACTAAAATAATTTAAATTGTCAGCGGTGAGTGACATCAATCATCATGCAACATATAAACAAACACGTTTGTTTGCACCCCCTGTATAGATTGTATTAAAAATCGTTTATTTTTATTTAACGAAGCATATGAATTAACAAGGACAGAAGGTGCGTCTCTCTCTAAACATCGCTAGAGTATAGAGGACCATATTTTCATCTTTTGATTTTCATTTAAAATAAATGGATCCATGACGGATCTGATACCTTCCTAACCCATTAGCCCACTCCAAGTAAACTCCATGCTATATCAAACTTAAAAACAGTTTTTTGTAAATATCTCCGAAACGAAAGCTCCTACCAAATTTTTGGTTATCACACAAATTTTTGAAAAAAACGTGCGTTACTATATTTTCAAAACCGCATATTGATAATAATAAACTTTTTAACTGTCAAAAAACTGTCATTGGCATTGATAAATCTCGACCAAAATCTAATCAGCTCGTTACAGTATCGAATACTATTTTACCTAAAAATTTCATGAAAATCGGTTGGGCGGTTTAGGAGCTATCGTGTTACGGACACAGTTACATACACACACACACACACACACAGACACACACACACAGACATCACGACGATACTGCTAGGGTAGGTCAAAATACACCCAAATAACACAATTTCGGCGTTATCTGAAAAAAAAAAATTTCGTCGAAAACAGTATCTTCTCTAGCCATTGCTGTGCGGGCTAGGAAGGTAAAGATTTGACTTTGAAGAGTTTGTCGCGTCTCTTTGTTTAAAATATGTCATACAAATAGGATCTCTAGATCAGGGCGCGTACATATACTCGTATACCACCGGTTTATTGGAAGAAAGTGCTTGTTGCACAAAATTAACCAGGCATTTAACAAAAACATTTTTTGTTCACCGTCCTAAAATTCAAGACAACGGACCGGATCAAACTTTCTAGTTTAAAAAGGCTCTTTTTGTTCTTCTTCATTTTTTGACTTTTTTAAATCGGCAGAAAAGTTTTATGTCCGCTGCGCAAAACAGTGGACAAATCGTTAAAAAGGTGCTTCTTCAAATAATAATATGGGTGTATGTGGCTACTACTACCCTGTTCTCAGCACTAGCCCGAAAATTAACCTATTTCGTCTTTGACATGACCTCAAAAATTCTTTTCATATTCAATATCTTATAGCTTATACGATTTTTTTGCTATTGTCATTAAATGAAGAAATTGTTGCACACAGAATTGGAATATCAATCCTAAAGTCTATAAAATAATTTAATTGGTTAACACGCAACTCGTGGTGCGCTTTAAAATAAAATCAGTCTATTTCTGTCCATCATCGATATATCGTATCAGTAATAAAAAATTTATGAGGAAATGAATGCCGGCAGATTTAGAAAGACAATCGTATAGTCTTTAAAACAATTGTTAAAACAAAGGATAACTTTTTGGGAATTACCAAACCAATTCGGTCAATTCAAAAATTTTTTAGGAAAATTGTAATATAACAATAAACGAGCCTCTTTGAAGGGACAAGTTTGATTCTGTAACCCATGGATTTTAAGGCACCGGACAAAAAATATTTGATCTGTTTTGCACAATGCAATTCATTTCATCAAAATTGATGATACAGTTGGAAAGTTATAACAAAAACATTATGTTTAGTGTCATCTTTTGCAAAACACAGGCATAAACTTAACTTCAGGCCCGTAGTCTTACTTGCACAGATAGTCGTTTAATTTTGTTAAACATTTAGGAAAACAATATCGTGAAGACCTAGAAAACTTAAAGACAAGACATTCATGTAGTTTACTTGAGACGCTAACAAGAAAGATATAGGGCTGTCTAACAAAACATATGATCAAATCCAAGATGTCTTCCATAGGACAAACAAACCGATTTCCCATAAGCCGTAATGTTAACAAAAACGTAAATTTTACAAAAACGACAAGAGCTTTAGTCTCAAAAATTAATCAGTTTTAAGAACAGATCCTTTGTGCATATGGGAAAAATGCGTTTTTCTTAAAAATATTAAACTAAAGCGAGAAAATCTGAAATAAAAGGGACCATGTTTTCTTCAAAAAAGTAGGTTATGTTTTTGTTTATTATGTTTTTTTTTACTTTTTTTCTAGTTTTTTCACTTATTTTGAATTATTACATGGGCGCACCAAGGGGGCGGGGGGCTAGAGGACCGGACCCCCCCAAACCACATATTTTTTTAGATATTTTCCATATATTTCATGAATAAACAGAAAAAATAGCATAAAGTACATCATAAGACCTCTGGGGGCCCCCCAAAGGTATCGGGCCCCCAAAGGTTTTTGAAGTTTTTTGACCAATGAATCAATGAACTATCAGCCCAAGGTAGGGGAAAGTAGTTCTATTCAAAGAGCTCACTTAACAGAGACAAAATTGAAATAGACTAAACTTTTCTCATCCGATTCAGGTTTTCTATTAGGATCTTTTGTTGTACTTGACTAAACCTTTTGCTAAGAAATAAGCTTTCTATAGCGTTAAACTGTGAAAAATATTTCACTATGATTTTTAGGTTTAGACAAAGTTTAATTGTTTTAACCCTCCCAACATGAAAAAGAGGCACAACTTATAGGTAGGTCAGTCCAACAGATCAATATGCACATATGAGTTCCAACCGAGGTTGGTCAAGCAAACTTCTAATAAGTACTTTACAAAATATGTTTATTTAAAAAAATATAAGTAAACATTATATAAAAAAAAACTTAAATACAGTTTTTCCTTGTCATTGGCCTCACACACCGTACATCACCATATGATTTTCCATGAACTATAATACATAGGGCTTAAGTACGGTCAAACCTAAGGTTCATCAGCTCACAACAGTAAGTACTGTTCAAATTTTACAACAGTACAATATTCGCTGTTGTATTACTACTGTTACTATTACTTTTATTACTGTTTTTTTGTAACAATATTTGCTCAATTATGTATCTAAAAGTTTATGCAAATAAATATATACTCTACTCTACAATTGGGCGTAACAGCATATGACCCATTAGGAGTATTAGAACCCAAGTTTTTTTGAGAGAAATTGAAAAAAATATCTGAGGGAACTTATTTGTTTTTCTTGTGGTCATCAAAATCAACAAAGATTACTTTTTTTTCCATCTGTTATTAATGATGGCATAAAAATTTTTTTTGGTAATAAGCTCAGAACAGTACCGTAGAAATTTCACAACAGGACTTGTAGTAGGTCCAGTCAGATACTATACAAATTTTACGGTGTACAAGTTTTAGGTGTCAAAAAGCATGGAAATAAAGGAAAATTTGCACCAAATTTTAAGTTTAAGATAAAAAGAGGTTTGAGTTAGGGAGATTGTCAAATTCACCAGTTTATTCTAAACTGTTTTGAGGTCTGTAAAATAAATATTTATTAGAGAAAAAGAAACTTTGATGATACAGGACTTCACTCGACACTATACAGGATGCTACACTACCAAAAGTTTATTTAAGAATTCTGTAGGATGGTGTACAAATTTGGTTCAGCTCATTATTCACACTTTAACCGCATATTGTTTTCCTTTTCTTTCTTCTCTGGACCCTTTTTTCAACCATCATTTTTAAAATTTTTCAACCGTTTTGAAACAATAATCCATTCAGGAGAGACCCAGTCATGATCATTGCTGTATTCTAGTTTTGAAAGTTGCTTGCCTAGAATAGTAAAAAAATCATAGTGAAATATTTCTTACAGTTTAACACAATTCTATGTTACACTTCTGCAAAAGGTCCACTCAAGCACAAAAAAAGATCCCAATAGAAAATGTTGCCAAAATGGCAGTTACACATTTATCCAAAACAAACCTGACAAAAAACTTTCAAATATTTCAATTTATCCTCTGTCAGGTAATAGAGCACTTATCCACTTTCTTTTCTCTTCTTTGAGCTGATACCTACTTCATTTAAATCAAGATGATTTTTTAAGGTCAAAATACTTGGCATTCCATCAAAACTAACATTATCAAGCTCTCCCCAGCTGCCACAATTCATAACAGCACAGAAACGAATAATAATGATTCAAACTGAGTAAAAAACTGGAAAAAAAGTAAAAAAAAAACAAAAGTAAATAAAAACATAACCTGACTTTTGAACAAAACATGGTCCCTTTTATTTGAGATTTACTGGCTTCAATTGATTTTTTTTAAGAAAAACGCATTTTTCCCATGTATACAAAGGTTCAATACTTAAAACAGCATCTTTGTTGTAAGTTAAATCGGTTCACTTTTTTTAAAAATTACGTTTTTGTTAACATTGCGGCTTATGGGAAAACACTTTGTTTGTCCTATGGCGACCATCTTGGATCCAAAAACAGCTGATCGTGACAGTTCGTTAGACAAGCTAATTGAGCTCTCTGTTTGGATCTCTGCATATAAATTTTAATAAAAGAAACATCATTAAAATTTTTTTAAAAACTGCTGAGCTAGACTGTTATCCTTAAACAATTTTTTGTGGCCGATCGGGTAAAATGTTTTGTTTTTCTCGTATTTTTCCGTGGGTAGCTCGAAAGCTTATCCTCGTAGGTCGATCGTCAAAGATCTAGTGACACCTCTTAACGTTAACAGGAGTGCCTCGTCCTGAAGAGACTCATCAGGACAATGCTTAGTCGATATGACACTAACACCGTTGCAAAGCTGAAAGGACATTTTTGTCTCTTATCTTATGGTTTTAGTGAGAAGAGCAACATAAACTGTATACTACCGCAAGTAGCGCTATCTATCAAAATACGAGAGAAACTTAAACGGCAGGTATGCGAGCAATATCGATCCGATGAAAGAAGAGAATTCATCCGGTGACCTCGACAACATATTGTGTTTCAGGCCGGAACAACGCTTATTGCATTTTTTTGGGCCTTTATAACAACGGCGTTGCTCAGCGGTGGTACAGTCGGAGACGTAATAAATGGCCGCTGCCGTTTTCAGAAGAGCTTGGATGAGAATCCCAATACCGGGCGAGGTTTATGAATGAATTAATTATTGAACGTCGTATCGCGCGCTTTCATTCCTTCGACTCCACGTCGATCGGCTGTCGCTGTGCACTTTTGTGCAATGCAATTTTTGCTATTGAAATTAATAACTATTTGGAATATTGGCCGATAAACGGGCTAAGCCATACACGTTTTTTGGATACACACATTTCTTTTTTTAGCTGATTTCTTCTTTATTAGTATTGGATGTGTGGCCGGCCGCGCCCAAGGTCGAAAACTCAAGTTTATTTTTAGGACTCCAATGTCAACAACATATGTCAAAATCGCGACTACACCACCTTTTGCAAGCTAAAATTCTATAATGACTGGACTATTTAGCCACCCCCAAAAATAGTGTTCTTGTGCATCCAGAAGTCGGGGTAGTAAAGGCCGTCTTCACAGCTGTTTTCGAATCACCCTTACTCAAATAACCAATTTTAGCTTGTATTTATTTTTTTTTAGCTTTACACTTTTAAAACTTACCATTTTAAAAATAGCTAGGAATACAAACATGTTGCATTTGTGTTTCTCTATGTAAGTATGTAATAAAAAAACAATAAATTAAAATCCTGAAAAATCACTATTATGTGTATTTTTTTTGCTATTGGATATGCGTCAAAACAATTGTTATATTTTTATTGCTTGCCTCACAAAGTAATAAAAAAGATCCCAAAAGTTGGTCTAAAGGTTTGTGTTTGTAAGAAATAAATAAAAGTTTAAATTGCCAAAACTCAAAACTGAAGTGACGTTGGCGGCCTCTCGCGGCAATATTATAACCACTTATCCTTAACCTTTTATATATGATATAGAGGGCCCGGAGAAGTTTAATTTAATGTATTATAATATATAGTTTTACAAAGTTAGCAATTGAAAAAAATTAAAACACTGCACTTTTTAGGTACCCCTTTGGTCAGGAAAATGTTCACCAAAAATTAAAAAAAAAAAAATTTGTTGATACTGTGCCACGAAGAAGCTACTCCTTAGTCCCTTATACTAACCTGAAAATATTACAGTTGTAGATGAAATGGTGTTCGAGAAAAATAAAATCAAAAGTTGTATATTTTCACAAAATTAAAAATTTTGTCAAAAAATGTCAATTTTTTTGCTATTGGATATACGTCAAAACAATTGTTATATTTTTATTGCTTGCCTCACAAAGTAATAAAAAATACTCCAAAATGGCCTAAAGGTTTGTGCTTGTAAGAAATAAATAAAAGTTTAAATTGCCAAAACTCAAAACTGAAGTGACGTTGGCGGCCTCTCGCGGCAATATTATAAACTCTTGTCCTTAACCTTTTATATGCTGATATAGAGGGCCCCGTGAAGTTTAATTTAATGTATTGTCAGGAATGCAAATAACCCCTGACTGTGCCACTGTACGAAACCATCTTGGAAAAGCGACAAACACAATTATGGTTCTGTTGAGATAAGAAAGTGGTTCCGTCTCCCTCCAAAATAGAAAACATTTGGTTGCCGCCTACCACACAGCAGATGGTTATGGCGAGAAAAACTATTAAAAAGTCTAGAGTGGGAGTCGTAATGGTTGAGCGTGGGGATACAGCAAGTAGCGAGAGGGTTTTCCCTTTAAAGTGATTGGACATGAAAATACTGTGAGATAAGAAAATGTTGTCTATAAAATGTATTTTATCTCTGTTTTTGTTTAGCTTATCTTGTTTAGCTCATTAGCTAGAATGTAAAGTAAATTTTAGGATTATCAGCAACGCCACTGACTTGGTTCCTCCAAGCTCTTTAAAGAGGGGATAATGGATTATTTAGGTCCAACCTACCCTTTATAAAAACCCAAACTTTGAGAAGACAAGTCGGTTACATTCTAAGTTTTGTTGAATTTAACTAAAACCTCTAAAATTAATTGTCAGTAAAGAAACATAAGATTTTTATATTTAAAGAATATTTTGAAGTTTGTTATTTTGGTAAGTTAAAGTTTTATTTTAATATTTTGGGTCTTGTTTGTTTTATAGGTCATAAGAAAAGTCTCGTAACAATTTGTAAATTGCAACAGAGTTTTATTTTGTATTCATTAAAGTTTGTAACGTTTTTAAAACTGTTTCATATTTATTTTATTCACATAAGAGATCTATTACGGTACCTTCGTTCAAGGGTTCGATTTAAAATAAAATCCTACCCGACAAGTTGGTGGAGGCTTGAGGCTTGTGTGAATAAAATCTTGCAAATAATTTTGTAAAATTTATTTTTTTAAAATTATTTTTGCTTTAAAAATTTATAATTTTTCGCTAATCATTTTTTATTTATCAGTTTATTTTTAATTACTTATTATTCATCAATTTTATTTTTTTTAATAAAATTTATTTTTAAATCAATGTTAAGACTATAAGACAAGCAAACCCTGTACCGAATTCCGACCAGGTAAAACTGAACTTCTTCAAAACTTGGAGGGCCCAAAGTTGTGCTACCCCCTGGTCCGAATTCTATTTTTTTTTTATTTTTTAGAAATTCTAGAGGTTATTTTGATAGGGGTAATTTCAATACGCGCGTTATTTTTTTGTAATAAATAGAAATGGTCAATATTACAATTTGAGATATTAAAAATGAGACCGGGACCCCGGAAAAGCCAAAGTTTGTATCCCCAAATTTATGTGATTCCTCCTCAGAGATTAATGCTCGTGATTTTTATTGGAGCATTTTGAAAGATGTGCAGGTCCAAAGTTTTTGGACAGAAAAAGAAAAATTAATCTATTTGGCACTTATTTAGTATACGTGGCTTTTACTTGGTTTCAAAAATATAAAGAAAAAGTAGAAAATCAAATTAAAAAATGGAAAAATACGCCAGATATGCGATTTCTAGAAAAATTTGGCTCAGTTTTTTACAAAATTGAATTAAAAATTTGTTTATTAAATACAAAGCAAAAAGAGAATATTAATTATTAACAAATATTTGTGACGAATATGACGAATCTATGACTTTTTATAATGTTTTGGAATATTTTGATAATGATAATGATATACTCACGAGTTATTATATTTTGCGAAAAGAACCTTCGACGGACCCAGATGATGTTTTGAATTTAATAAATCGCTTGAGTTCAACAAAGTTTAATAGCACATTAGTTATTAAATTTTGTTTACATTTTTTGCTTTATGAACTTTTTTTATATATATTTGTAGTATATATTTATAAAGGTATCAAGCACACACTAACTTCAAAAATTTTTAAATGTTCAATTTTGTTTATTGTTTCTGTAAATTAAGGTTACTATTTTTAAAATAATTATCTAAGGTAAAATTTTCGATTAGAATACATTGATAAATTTTATTATTTTAGTATTTTTTATATTTTAAGACGTGCCTTATTGTTATCATGTTGAAAAATAAGCACGCATCTCTTACTTAAATTTCGAAATTCCAAGAACTCTAAAACACCAAAGTTGAATTACTCTTTGTAAAAAGTTAAAAAAGTAAAAAAAAAATATTTTTTAATATTTAGAAGCGAATGTAAGCACATTTAAAAAAAATTGGTACAGAAACACTTAAATTTATACTTTTTATTTATTGAACGCGATTTTTTGTAAATATTTCTTATGCAAAACACCCACTTTTAACTTTGACATTCAGTAAGACAATATTTCGAAAATACGAAAAAATTATATTTTAAACAACAAATTTGGTATTGGAATGAAAAGGATAAAATAAGATTTGTCAGTTTATGAAAAACCAAGTACAAGTTAAGATTTCATATTATGTTTTTGTTAGCCACAAAAGACCCGCTTGAGGTCGCATTGGAAAGGCTCTCGATAGCCACTTGAATAAATTAGACTTTCGTGTTCTAATAATTAAACTAGTGCCAAAATAAGAAGTTTTATTTAATTATGCTTTCGTGAAATAAAGTACACAGATGGAGTGAAATAAAGTGAATAGTTATGTCCGAAAAGCAATGTTTTTCCAAAACACGCATTTTTGAAACATTTTTGGTTTCTTTCAATGATTTTTTTCAAAACATAAAAGGTTGAACATAAGGAACTACAGCGCCACAGGCAATACATTTCTTAAAAAGCTCATATAAAATTGTATTTTTAAAAATAGTTGTTTTAGAGTTATTGAAAAAAAAAATTGGTAAATAACATAACCTTAAACTCAATTAGTAGAACTTTGTTTTTAATTGGCGCACGAAAAAAAGTTTTGGAAAAAACTTATATAAAAATAGAATAGCAATATCGCTATATCTTTTAAACAATTTTTTCTGTTAATGTACTAAACTTTTTAGGTATAAAAAGCGATTTCGTGGAAAATCACAGAATGTTTTTCTTGTTTTAAAATCTGGACATAAAAAGAAAGTCACGGTTTTTAGTGACAAGGATAGAAAATATCGGCAAAATATTTATCAAGGGCAAATTTATAAAATAGGCAGAAAACCAAGTTAGAAATTTTATTTTATTTTAAAAAAAGATTAAATCAGTCAGTCGGAATTTAAAATTTCAGACTATTAAAAATGTTAAGTGCTTTGAACGTCAATTTTTTAAGTCAGTTAAAGTCGCAACAAGAAAGGAAGGTAAAAACATGTTGTAAATTTAGTTGTTTTCATAACTATTGCTCAGCGCTGGAAAAAATTAAAAAAAAAAAAACTTGAAATAAGTTATAACTTATTATCCAAAAAACATTATTTTAATATTTTTTCCAACAAAAAATAACCTAAAAACGACTTACATCGGTATCTCCAAGAAAAAATGAATTCTTTCGATGGATGGTGCATACAGGATTCAAGTGTAGTGTAGAGCTTCAACATAATGTTTATCCACTTATTTTCACAATTTTTTAAAATATTTTTAAATTTATTTTAGCACAAACACTGATACTAATATAATTTTTTTTCTTAGGTTGACACGTTTCACAATTTTGGAGATAATGCCCTTGGCAAGCACTAAACAGACATTAATAATTACTGAACCGAACGATTTACGTTTTATTTATTTATTTTTCAATAACCGTCACGACGTTACCGACCTTTGATGCCAACTTTTTGGCAGAACACACGATATAATTTAACATCTGGAAGGACGAATAGCGACTAAAACATACTTAAAACCCACACAAGTACCACGGAACACTCAACAAATGGGTAACCTGTGCAAGTAGGGACTTTTACAGGAACAACGAAATACAGGGCGAGTGAAAAAAATTAGTAATTAAAAAAAAATGTTTTTTGGTATTTTCTGAAAAACATAAAGCTAAATATACAAAAACAGTAAGATTTAAAAGGGTGCGTTTTGCGCATGCCCCAATAGAGCATATCTCTTAGCAATAAAAAAATACAACATTTTTTTTTAGTGCTACTGTACATTATTTGGTATACCAGTTTGAGCAATGGTCAGTGTTCAAATTGGTTAGCTGAACTAAATAAGCACGCAATGACCCTTCAGCTTCACTCGTAGCTGAGAAAGCCAACAACTAATCAGTTTGCACAAACAGTTTAACTGTTTTATATAAAATTTAATATTTAGCATAAATTTTGTCTCAAAAGATCTTTTGGCATTTAAATAAATTTTACTAAAAAGAAAAATATTTTTTTTTTATTTTAATTTCTCGAGAAATGGGCTAAGCATATTTTCAAAGACACCCATTTAAAACAGGACTATTGTGTCAATGTCAAATTAGGACATTATATTAAAAATTCAAATAGCACATAAATAACTGTGCAGATTTTTTAATACATAATATTAGCTCAAAAGATTAACCTAAAGCTATTTAGCTCAACTATCAGCTTTATTAACCAAAAAGTTCATTTTTGTTGAAAATTAAAAAGTATTTACACTAAGATTTTTTTTAATTATTAAAGGTATTACAATACCTATTTTCTTAATAAAGAACATTTTTTTAACATGTAATATTTCCTGATGAGAGACTCTGTATTTGTTAAAAGTAATTAAATTAAAAACGCCAAATTTGCAGTTTGATATACGTATACAAATTGCGTTAAGTACTTATCTTAACGTCTATAGAAGTCAGAAGCTAAAAATCAGCGAATTGAATTACATTAAGACCACAAAGCTTTCGTTTGAAATTATGGTTTATTATTTATTTATAAAAAGATAATTTTATACTTTTATCCCTGAATCTTTAAAGGAATTCAAAGATATAAGAATATATCTAATGGGCACATCTTAAGTAAAAATATAGCTGCAGCTGCTCTTAAAAATAGAAAGCTTATATTTTTATAATATTTTGAAAATTTGAGATGTTATTTTATTGATTTGATTTTATGCATGCATGTTTGTATTTTGGCGGGGATACGATTATTTAAAACTTTGGAGAAAATTTTTTGGTCCTTGCAAGGTGAAGATACATGATGAATATACATGGTGAAAATACCAGGTGAACATACAAGATGGACTTTTTTCTTTCACTTACAAGGTGAAAATACAAGGCGGATTTTTTTTCTTTCACATACAAAAAAAAATAGCTATATAGCGATAGCAAACGATTTTGCTAATTACCTACTTAAATAGTCAGGTAATGTGCGCGCATCATATAAAATATTTATTTGGTTAAATATGTGTATTAAATATTTTGAAAATATGAGAGAGATATTTTTCTTGGAAAATATAAATCACTTTTTGCTTATAATTTTGTGAAAATAAGCAACAAGTGATATTTGGAAAATTAGTTTTTAAATACTCTGTTGGCAAGACCCAAATTAATTATTTTGAAAAGGAATATTTGAATACTTTTATTATAGTTAATTTTGTGTTCGTACTATTCAGGACATATTTATTTTAAACAAAATGTATTTTTTTTGCAAATGTAAATGATTTAATATTTTGATAATTTTATAACTAAACATAAAGACATTTTTTTAAATATTGTAAAGACAACAACATTATCTCACATATTTTGAAAACAATCATCGGTATAAGCTCAGAACTAATGCCTCACTTTTGTTACATGTCAATGGTGCACAACACACGAAAGCAGCCTAAAAACTCCCAGCATTTGATATCAGTACCACAGTAAAGATGAATGGTTCCAAAGTTTGGTTATAGTCAAATCCAAACAACCCTTAGACCATATAACGTCAGGTCGTCGAGGTCGCCGACAAATTGGTGGGGGGCATATGTCAGGAATGCAAATAACCCCTGACTGTGCCACTGTACGAAACCATCTTGGAAAAGCGACAAACACAATTATGGTTCTGTTGAGATAAGAAAGTGGTTCCGTCTCCCTCCAAAATAGAAAACATTTGGTTGCCGCCTACCACACAGCAGATGGTTATGGCGAGAAAAACTATTAAAAAGTCTAGAGTGGGAGTCGTAATGGTTGAGCGTGGGGATACAGCAAGTAGCGAGAGGGTTTTCCCTTTAAAGTGATTGGACATGGAAATACTGTGAGATAAGAAAATGTTGTCTATAAAATGTATTTTATCTCTGTTTTTGTTTAGCTTATCTTGTTTAGCTCATTAGCTAGAATGTAAAGTAAATTTTAGGATTATCAGCAACGCCACTGACTTGGTTCCTCCAAGCTCTTTAAAGAGGGGATAATGGATTATTTAGGTCCAACCTACCCTTTATAAAAACCCAAACTTTGAGAAGACAAGTCGGTAGTTACATTCTAAGTTTTGTTGAATTTAACTAAAACCTCTAAAATTAATTGTCAGTAAAGAAACATAAGATTTTTATATTTAAAGAATATTTTGAAGTTTGTTATTTTGGTAAGTTAAAGTTTTATTTTAATATTTTGGGTCTTGTTTGTTTTATAGGTCATAAGAAAAGTCTCGTAACAATTTGTAAATTGCAACAGAGTTTTATTTTGTATTCATTAAAGTTTGTAACGTTTTTAAAACTGTTTCATATTTATTTTATTCACATAAGAGATCTATTACGGTACCCTCGTTCAAGGGTTCGATTTAAAATAAAATCCTACCCGACCCGATATATTTTTACAAAGTTAGCAATTTAAAAAAATTAAAAAACTGCACTTTTGGGGTAACCTTTTGGTCAGAAATTTTCACCGAAAATTTAAAAAAAAAAACATTTATCTGATAATGCGCCACGAAGAAGCTACCGAGCCCCTTATACTAACCTGAAAATATAACAGTTGTAGATGTAATGATTTTTGAGAAAAATAAAAACAAAAGTTGTAAATTTTCAAAAAATTAAACATTTTGTCAAAAGAAATCAATTTTTTTGCTATTGGATATAGGTCAAAATATTTATTATATTTTTATTGCTTGCCTCACAAAGTAATAAAAAAGTCCCCAAAAGTTGGTCTAAAGGTTTGTGTTTGTAAGAAATAAATAAAAGTTTAAATTGCCAAAACTCAAAACTGAAGTGACTTTGGCGGCCTCTCGCGGCAATATTATAACCACTTGTCCTTAACCTTTTATATGGTGATATAGAGGGCCCGGAGAAGTTTAATTTAATGTATTATAATATATATTTTTACAAAGTTAGCAATTTAAAAAAATTAAAAAACTGCACTTTTTGGGTACCCCTTTGGTCAGGAAAGTTTTCATCAAAAATTTCAAAAAAAACATTTAGTTGATACTGTGCCACAAAGAAGCTACCGAGTCCCTTATACTAACCTGAAAATATTACAGTTGTAGATGTAATGGTTATCGAGAAAAATAGAATCAAAAGTTGAAAATTTTCAAAAAATTCAAAATTTTCAAAAAAAAAGTCAACTTTTTGCTATTGGATATACGTCAAAACAATTGTTATATGTTTATTGCTTGCCTCACAAAGAAATAAAAAAGACCCCAAAAGTTGGTCTAAAGGTTTGTGTTAGTAAGAAATAAATAAAAGTTTAAATTGCCAAAACTCAAAACTCAAGTGAGTTTGGCGGTTTCTCTCGGCATTATTATAAATACCTGTCCTTTAACTTTTACATCGTTTTATAAAGGGGGCCGAGAAGCTTAATTTAATGTATTATAATATATATTTTTACAAAGTTAACAATTTAAAAAAATTAAAAAACTGCACTTTTTGGATACCCCTTTGGTCAGGAAAATTTTCGTCAAAAATTTCAAAAAAAACATTTAGTTGATACTGTGCCACAAAGAAGCTACCGAGTCCTTTATACTAACCTGAAAATATTACAGTTGTAGATGTAATGGTGTTCGACAAAAATAAAATCAAAAGTTGTAAATTTTCAAAAAATTCAAAATTTTGTCAAAAAAAAGTCAATTTTTTTGCTTTTGGATATACGACAAAACAATTGTTATATTTTTATTGCTTGCCTCACAGAGAAATAAAAAAGACCCCAAAAGTTGGTCTAAAGGTTTGTGTTTGTAAGAAATAAATAAAAGTTTAAATTGCCAAAACTCAAATCTGAAGTGACTTTGGCGGCCTCTCGCGGCAATATTATAACCACTTGTCCTTAACCTTTTATATGGTGATATAGAGGGCCCCGAGAAGTTTAATTTAATGTATTATAATATATATTTTTACAAAGTTAGCAATTGAAAAAAATTAAAAAACTGCACTTTTTGGGTACCCCTTTGGTCAGGAAAATTTTCATCAAAAATTTCAAAAAAAACATTTAGTTGATACTGTGCCACAAAGAAGCTACCGAGTCCCTTATACTAACCTGAAAATATTACAGTTGTAGATGTAATGGTTATCGAGAAAAATAGAATCAAAAGTTGAAAATTTTCAAAAAATTCAAAATTTTCAAAAAAAAGTCAACTTTTTTGCTATTGGATATACGTCAAAACAATTGTTATATTTTTATTGCTTGCCTCACAAAGAAATAAAAAAGACCCCAAAAGTTGGTCTAAAGGTTTGTGTTTGTAAGAAATAAATAAAAGTTTAAATTGCCAAAACTCAAAACTGAAGTGACTTTGGCGGCCTCTCGCGGCAATACTATAACCACTCGTCCTTAACCTTTTATTTATTTTTATTTAGTCGGTTTAGAACGTTTTTCTACGTTGTCCGACGCCTATTTTCCACCTCCGTCGATCCTGACAATCATCTTCTGTCAGATTTTTTTGACTCATTGATCTTTGGATTGACTGTTGCCATTCTAGTTTAGGACGCCCTCTTTTTCTGCGCCCTATTGGTTGCCATTCTAGGACCTGCTTTGGTAATCTTTCGTCGTTCATCCGTTGTACATGGCCGTACCATATCAGTTGTCTTTTAGTGATGTCATCCGTTATGCTCCCTTCGATTCCCATTCTTTCTTTTATGATCTCATTTCTTATGTGATCTGTTCTAGATATTCTCATTGATCTTCTTATTGCATCCATTTCGACACTTTCCATTTTTGTTTTGTATTTTTCTGTTACGCGACAAGTCTCTATTCCATACAACAGCGTGCTTTTCACCATTGTTTAATATATGTTAAATTCTACATTCTTTTTTATCTCTCTGCTCCATAAAATACTGTTAAGACATCCAATAACCTTTTTTGCTTTTACTATTCTTTTTTCCAGTTCTTTACAGTCTGTTCCTGTCTTATCAAATGTGACACCCAAGTATACATACTGATTGCATGGAGATATTACTTGTCCATTGTCTAGTTCTATCTCACTGGATTCGTTTCCAATACATAAGTACTGTGTCTTGTCCACGTTCACTGTAAATCCCCACTTTTGATATTCTTCCATTAACTTTCTCATCATATACTCCATGTCCTCTTTAGCATTAGCTACAATTACTTGGTCGTCAGCAAACTGTAGTGTGTATATGGTAAATCGGTCGTTAAGTTGTATTCCCATGCCGTGCACTTTCCGTTTCCAGTTTTTTAGAGCTACTGCGATATACATTTTAAAAAGAGTTGGAGAAATACAACATCCCTGTCTTAAGCCTTTTGTTACCAGGAATTCTTTTGAAAGTCGATTTCCAATTTTAATATTAGTCTGCTCTAGCACTGTCCATAGTTTTTCCACTGGAACGGTATCATATGCTTTTTGTAGGTCCACAAAGGTAACATGAGTCTCTATATTTCTGGCGCTCCTTTGCTCAGTTACTTGTTTAAGACAAAAAACATTATCACTACAAGATCTGCATGCACGAAACCCACTTTGCTCTTCTTCTTCTTGTTCATGAAAATCCTTCTCTATTAGATCTCTAAGAATCCTACCGCACAATCTACTGAGAGTACTAGTTACTGAAATTCCTCTGTAATTGTTGCAATCCAGCTTGTTTCCTTTTTTATGTATTGATGATATAAATGCAATTTTCCAATCATCAGGTACTGGATGTCCGTTTATGCATTGATTGATAATATATGTGAGATTTTCGATTAGTTTCTCTGATCCATATTTGAGCATTTCAGCATATATTCCTCCAGGTCCGCTAGCTTTTCCGGATTAAAGCTTTTTAATACTATTTTTTATCATTTCTTTTTCGATGATTACTTCCTCTCCGTGTACTTCTATGTCTCTCCTCGGAGAGGCTGCCAGATATTCGGGTCTCGTTTCCTGCAGCAGTCCCTTGTAGTGTTCTGTCCATTGTTCTGGTTTGATGATCTGGATGTTTACTTTTTCTTTTGTTGGGTTTTTTACTGTAAAAATGAATTTCCATACTTCAGGACTCTGCCTACCTCCTACGTGTGTATTGATATCATGACATTTGCGCTCGAATAGTTCATTTTTTTCTGTGCGTATCAAATTTTTCAGCTGTCTTTTGGTTTCCTTGTAGATTTCTAGGTCTCTTTGTTCTTTAGTACTGAGCCATTTCAAGTATGTGCGTTTTTTCTCTTTGACCATTTCCTGTATTTTTTCCGTCCACCACATCTTCCTGCTATTTCTATTATCTTGGTATCCAACAGCTTCGATGCTTGCTTCCTTCAAGCTTTTTATTATATTTGTATATATCTCTTCAAATGAGTGTTCTGTGTTTATTAATTTTTTATCTAATCGGTTCTGATACAATCTTTGAGTACTTTCGATTTCTAGATTTCTAAGGGTCTCTAGGTTTTCATTTTCTTCAATACCTTCGTCCTTATGTGTTTTTCTGAAAGGGAATAATATTTTTGCTTTTACCAGATGGTGGTCAGATCCACAGGTAATACCACGAAGTGCTCGCACATCATACCACTTTAATTGCGAGTGTTGTCCACCTATAGCATAGTCAATGATTGATTTAAGATTTCTTGTTGGCTGAATCCAGGTATATCGATGAATATCCTTATGCCTAAAAAACCATTATTTATTTTTAGGTTGTGGGTTTCACACAATTGCATCAGTCTCAAGCCATTATCATTTGTTACTTCTTCTCCAAATGGTCCTATCACTTTGCTCTGGGTTTGTCTACCAGTTCGGCTATTAAAATCGCCAAGCATAATTATTTCTCTGATATTACCGATTTTGGTGATAGTCTCATCAAGTTGGTCAAAGAACAGTTGTTTTGTAGCTACTTTTTCGTCATCTGATGGTGCGTAGACTGCTATTATGCTTATATTATGACCAAGCATCTTCATGTTCACTCGAAGTATGTTTTTACTAATGCAATCGTAGTCGGTAATCTTATTTTTTTTTTAACCTTTTATATGGTGATATAGAGGGCCATGAGAAGTTTAATTTAATGTAATATAATATATATTTTTACAAAGTTAGCAATTTAAAAAAATTAAAAAACTGCACTTTTTGGGTAACCCTTTGGTCAGGAAAATTTCCACCAAAAATAAAAAAAAAAATTTTGTTGATACTGTGTCACGAAGATGCTACCGAGCCCCTTATACTAACCTGAAAATATTACAGTTGCAGATGAAATGGTTATCGAGAAAAATAGAATCAAAAGTTGAAAATTTTCAAAAAATTCAAAATTAAAAAAAAAAAAGTCAACTTTTTTGCTATTGGATATACGTCAAAACAATTGTTATATTTTTATTGCTTGCCTCACAAAGAAATAAAAAAGACCCCAAAAGTTGGTCTAAAGGTTTGTGTTTGTAAGAAATAAATAAAAGTTTAAATTGCCAAAACTCAAAACTGAAGTGACTTTGGCGGCCTCTCGCGGCAATATTATAACCACTTGTCCTTAACCTTTTATATGGAAATATAGAAGGCCCGGAGAAGTTTAATTTAATGTATTATAATATATATTTTTACAAAGTTAACAATTTAAAAAAATTAAAAAACTGCACCTTTTGGGTACGTACCCCTTTGGTCAAAAAATTTTCGTAAAAAATTTCAAAAAAAACATTTAGTTGATACTGTGCCACAAAGAAGTTACGGAGTCCCTTATACTAACCTGAAAATATTACAGTTCTAGATGTAATGGTGTTCGAGAAAAATAGAATCAAATGTTGAAAATTTTCCAAAAGTTAATAATTTTGTAAAAAAAAGTCAACTTTTTTGCTATTGGAAATACGTCAAAACAATTGTTATATTTTTATTGCTTGCCTCACAAAGAAATTAAAAAGACCCCAAAAGTTGATCTAAAGGTTTGTGTTTGTAAGAAATAAATAAAAGTTTAAATTGCCAAAACTCAAAACTGAAGTGATTTTGGCGGCCTCTCGCGACATTATTATAAACATTTGTCCTTTACCTTTTATATGGTGATATAGAGGGCCCCGAGAAGTTTAATTTAATATATTATAATATATATTTTTACAAAGTTAGCAATTTAAAAAAATTAAAAAACTGCACTTTTTGGGTACCCCTTTGGTCAGGAAAATTTTCATCAAAAATTTCAAAAAAAACATTTAGTTGATTCTGTGCCACAAAGAAGCTACCGAGTCCCTTATACTAACCTGAAAATATTACAGTTGTAGATGAAATGGTGTTCGAGAAAAATAAAATCAAAAGTTGTATATTTTCAAAAAAATTAAAAATTTTGAAAAAAAAAGTCAGCTTTTTTGCTATTGGATATACGTCAAAACAATTGTTATATTTTTATTGCTTGCCTCATAAAGAAATAAAAAATACCCCAAAAGTTGGTCTAAAGGTTTGTGTTAGTAAGAAATAAATAAAAGTTTAAATTGCCAAAACTCAAAACTGAAGTGACTTTGGTGGTCTCTCCCGGCATTATTATAAATACCTGTCCTTTAACTTTTATATCGTTATATAGAGGGCCCCGAGAAGTTTAATTTAATGTATTATAATATATATTTTTACAAAGTTAGCAATTTATAAAAATTAAAAAACTGCACTTTTTGGGTACCCCTTTGGTTAGGAAAATTTTCATCAAAAATTTCAAAAAAAACATTTAGTTAGAAGCTACCGAGTCCCTTATACTAACCTGAAAATATTACAGTTGTAGATGAAATGGTGTTCGAGAAAAATAAAATCAAAAGTTGTAAATTTTCAAAAAAATTAAAAATTTTGAAAAAAAAGTCAGCTTTTTTGCTATTGGATATACGTCAAAACAATTGTTATATTTTTATTGCTTGCCTCATAAAGAAATAAAAAATACCCCAAAAGTTGGTCTAAAGGTTTGTGTTTGTAAGAAATAAATAAAAGTTTAAATTGCCAAAACTCAAAACTGAAGTGACTTTGGTGGTCTCTCCCGGCATTATTATAAATACCTGTCCTTTAACTTTTATATCGTTATATAGAGGGGCCCGAGAAGCTTAATTTAATGTGTTATAATATATATTTTTACAAAGTTAACAATTTAAAAAAATTAAAAAACTGCACTTTTTGGGTACCCCTTTGGTCAGGAAAATTTTCGTCAAAAATTTCAAAAAAAAACATTTAGTTGATACTGTGCCACGAAGAAGCTTCCGAGTCCCTTACACTAACCTGAAAATATTACAGTTGTAGATGTAATGATTATCGAGAAAAATAGAATCAAAAGTTGAAAATTTTCCAAAAATTAATAATTTTGTAAAAAAAGTCAACTTTTTTGCTATTGGAAATACGTCAAAACAATTGTTATATTTTTATTGCTTGCCTCACAAAGAAATTAAAAAGACCCCCAAAAGTTGGTCTAAAGGTTTGTGTTTGTAAGAAATAAATAAAAGTTTAAATTGCCAAAACTCAAAACTGAAGTGACTTTGGCGGCCTCTCGCGACATTATTATAAACACTTGTCCTTTACCTTTTATATTGGTGATATAGAGGGCACCGAGAAGTTTAATTTAATGTATTATAAAACATATTTTTACAAAGTTAAGTTTTTTAACCGAACATTCAAACGGACTACAGGCCAAAGCTAATTTTTTCTGCAATTATGTGTATTTTTTTAACCGAACATTCAAACGGAATACAGACCTAAGCGAAATTTTTCATAATTAAATTTAACCCAGGAATGCGAATAAATTATATGTGTTGAACGACGCGCCACGAAATCCGGTCAATAACCTCGGCCGGTATTGGGATTCTTATCCAAGCTCTTCTGAAAACGGCAGCGGCCATTTATTAAGTCCCCGACTGTACAACCAACAATAATACTAACAAACGTTAATGTTAGTATTTACGTGTGAGATTAAAATCAAACAATTTTTCGCGACTTATCGGTTAAACGAAAAGTTTTGCTTCTCTCGTATTTTTCTCAAATGGATCAGCTTTAGAGCTACTCACTGAAAAATACAAAATAAACAAAACCTTTCTTTTACCCTATTAGTCACGAAAAATTGTTTGATCTTTAATTCACGTGTTCTAAAATTTATGTTTGACTAACCGGTAACATTTTAAAGACCATCCCCACTCATACAGTCCAAATCTTACCCTTAACTATTGTAAAAACATGAGAGAAAATAAAAGCCGTCAAACCATTAACTTTATTATCAAACATGTGTTTTAGTTTCTCTTTTTCTAATTTAGAAATATACATTAACACTTCCTCAGATACCTATAAATGCGCATGATTTCTGTTTAATAACATTTTGGAAAATTTTCGAATTGTGCACTTTTTTTATTTTTGTTGCTAAGGAATCTCTTAAAAAGAGAGAATTTTTACGTTCAAGAGCTATAACATAAATTTTGGAGATTATGAATTAAAATGCGAAAAACATTTCCAAACATTTTTGTTTGTTGCACAGTGTAAATTATAACTATCACCTGTCCCGTGCTGCAATATTGTCAACACTACTGTGTGTATTTGTAGTATGGCTCTTTCAAGTGCACACAACGATGGTGCCACTGACAAATGTAGAGTAACTGTATTATTTTTTATATTTTTTGTACGTTTATTAAGTATAAAAGCGCTTTTAGAAACACAGTTAACAAACCGGATATTGAATCAGATAAATATTTAAACATTATTTTGCATTGGCTTAATAATTTTGAGCTTTCAGTTTGCAATATAATATTTGCCATCCGTTTCAATGTTATGCCAATATCACTTTATGTACAACTGTTTTAAATCAACACTTCGCAACCGAGCACGCAGTATAAGCCCACTATATCATTGGACAATAATATATTTTTGGAAGAAATGTAAACGTCAATCATTAGTTTATAAAACATCAAAGCTCCGATAAAATACCAGCAGAGGTCTAGAAAGCTTTTGTGAATCAAAATCGAATAGTAGAGAATCTAAAATATTTCTGTCGTTAAATCTGGAGTAAGATTTTGGTGATGTTTACACAGTAAATATATTTAGAGCCAAAGGCAGTCCCGCTGATTGTGTTAATTAAAAGAATATTTCGTTGGTCTTGATTAGAGGAAAAATTTTGACGAATGATGGCAACCCGATTGTTGACATACGCGAAGCTAATTTTGCCAGAATCCCAAAGCGGGTTTAGAGCAAATAGAGATATCAAAGACCTAATATTCACTCTAAGGCAGCTCTAAGAATAGCAACTCACAACTACTTACGGCATTTATCGATCAAGCTAAGACTTTTGAATCCATTAACAGGATAGCTCTATGTAAAAATCATGACCCACTTTAGCGCAAGTTTTTTAAAGTATATCAAAGCCTCCCAGCAATAACTGGGCGAAAGTTTTAATAATTGGCGAACCCACCGAACCCTTTCTTGCACCAACGGTATTGAAACCAGGTTGTGTACTAGTCCCGATTCTATTTAAAATATTTGTTGCTACACTAGCCATAATGGTAGACACACAAACTAAAAGAACAAGGAATAGCCATCAATACCGTATTGATGAAATTCTCTTTAAAAGGCTAAGAGCCAAAACTTGAACCAAATATTTTATCAACATAAAATATGCTGTTAGCTGTGTCCTCAGAGCAGCTGCAACTAATGCCTGAGACATACGTGCACCTACGCGGTCGAAGGTCTTAAAATTAACTTCAACAAAATTAAGGTAATGACCACTGTGTGCAAGAATTTTTTTTTCTATGCAATGCTACGGAAAATTTTGAACATTTAAAACTACCTTGGTAGCATTGTAAACAATACTGACGAGGGAATCCAACATCGTATTAATAGCAGTACTGCTGTTAAGACCGCTACTGCAGCTTCCTGGAGACCTAGAAGCAGAGTTTTAGACAATCGTGATCTATCAATATGTACTAAGATTATAGAAGACACATTAAAGCTCTAGAGCACCTCCAGCAAAGACAACATTATATATAAATATTTATATTTCCTTCTTCAAGTGGCATAACAACCCCTGGTGAGTTTTAGCCTGATTAACCAGAGCCCTCGATTCTGTCCTCTCAGGTACGATTCTTCGCCACCTTCTTAATCCAATATTCTTGATTGATCATGATCTTCGACATCGTTTATCCTTCTTTATCCCCTTACATGTCCCAACCAAGCTAATCTTCCACTTTTAATGAATCTCACGATGTTTGCGCCAATTAAATATATTTATTAATTTATCCTTATCCGGTAATAACCATCTTCTTTTTCTACTGGTCCAAAGATCTTACAAAGCATTTTCCGTTCAAATATTTTATCTGAGTTTCATTCGCTTTTGTTAGTGTCCATGATTTTTGTTTGAGAGAATTCGTTAGAATCTTTAAATTCGGCAGTTTTTGAAGACTTTATTTTCGTTTTTATTCTCTGGTTTATTTCCTCTGTAATAGTTTCCTTTGTTTATATTTGCTCTGAAGTAAGTAAATATTTCCAGTTGCTCGAAATTATAACCAAGCACTTAAAAATTATGAGCATATCACTCGTTGTTTTATAAGGAATGAATGTATTTAGTTTCTTCTATATCAAGCGCTGGTACAGCTTGTCAAAGATCTTCATCTACTATGAACACCAATATTATCCCCATAGCCAGCTATTTATATATAATTATTTATGTTATATATTAAATTGTTATTTTTCGTTAAATTTCACCCGTGTGCAAAACTTTTTATCTACATGTGTTGCCACGTACTTTTCAATACATGTGCGGTAAAGTAGATTTATTTGATTTGCGCAAAATTCAAAGTCAAAGTCAAAAAGTAGCTTTATTGTCTGTAGAAGAATATTACATTGACAAAGCCATGCTTACCTAACTTAATGTCTACTTAATCTGCACCGTATAGGTTACTATTAGTAAGAAAATATAAGTATACCTATTCTTACAATATAATTAAAATAAAACAATAATTATTACCAGCAAGTAAATTTGATTCTGGTTTTATAATAGTCGAATCTATAAAACTGGAAATGTGTAAGCTTACTTAAAATTTATTAAAATTTGAATCCAAGAAAGGATATTTAGTTTTTATTTATCTAGTGAGAAAAAAATTCTTCCAAGCTATAATAGCTCTTTGTGGCTAAGAATTCTTTTGTCATCCTTCTGAATTTTTTATAGCAAACAATTTGCCTAATTTCTACCTATAAATGATTAAATAGTTTTTTCCATTGTATATGAATGAGTTTTTAAAGAAGATAGAATGCGGAATTGGGAGTTGCAATAAAAAGGGACGACGACTAGAGTAAACACTATGTCTTTCTAATTCACCTCGATATTTTTTAAACACACAAACAGTCTCCAAAATAAAGACACAACACAAGCTTAGTATTTTATGTTCCTGAAATAAAGGTCTACAGGAACTACGTCTTTTTACTCTACAAAGACTTTTGATTGCTCTCTTTTGTAAAGTAAATACCGATTTAAAAAGTTGATTTGAACAGCATCCCCAAAAGCATATGCCATAAGAGAGATGTGATTGAACCAAAGAATAGTATACATTTTTTGCCGTAACAAAATCCAAGTTCTGTGCTACTACTCTTAGAGAAAAACAGCCTGAAGCAATTTTACCATTTAACTTTTTAATATGTTGATCAAACTTCAGTGAATTATCAATTATGATACCCAAAAACTTATTAATACCTTGGTTTGTAATATTTTCATTCTGTAGTTGAATAGTATTCAGATCACATCTAAAATTTAAAATATGTACTTTGAGACATTAAAAGATAATAAATTTGCATCACACCATTCCTTAATGACACTAAGGTCATTTTGAACTGTAACTGTGAGTCTTTCAGCAATAACATCATGCCACAAGAATGTGTTGTCGTCCACAAAACTGGTGATTTTACCACTTATAGAAAGATGTGAAATAGCATTCACAAATATCAAAAATAATAGAGGTCCAAGTATGGATCCTTGCGGAACTCCAACATTTAAGCGTTCTGTGGTTGAGGTTTTATTACTTAAGATGACTGATTGTGAACGCTCAGATAAATATGACTTAAATCACTTTAACGCTACACCACTGACTCCATAATTCTCAAGCTTCCCCAACAGTATTCTGTGATACACGCAATCAAAGGCCTTCGATAGATCACAGAACACTGCTACGACCCTTTCACCTGCATTAAGTTTGAGATAGAGCTGTTCAAGTAAATTAAATATGGCATCACTGGTGCCTACGTTAGCTTGAAAACCAAACTGTGTACTACTAAGGATACTATTCTCTATTAAAAAATTTGTCAGCCTAATTTGTACCAATTTTTCAATTATTTTGGACAATGTTGGTAGTAGTGCAATAGGTCTGAAATTTGAAGGTTGTGATCTCCTCCCTTAAAGATAGGTAGTATTAGAGCTTTTTTCAAACAATCCGGAAAATTTCCTAAATTAAATGATTCCTTGATCGCTTCAGCAAGGACAATCAAAACTAATTCAGGGAGTGCTTCAAAAATTCTAAGAGACATTTTGTCCCAGCCAGTAGAGTTTTTGTTTTTTAATTTTTTAAAGATTTCTTTAATTTCAAAAGCTGTTGTGGGACTTATGGAAAATGAGTTTGTAACAGAAATATTATTTAAATAGTCCAATGGTTCTTTAGTTGAATTGATTTTACTAGAAAGTTTCTGGGCTATACTGCAATAGAAAGAGTTTAAATCATTAACTTTAAGATCTGTAGACACTGAAGATGAATTTTGCCTCCTTAACTTGTTAACTATTTTCCATGTTTCTTTATTTTGATTATGAGATTGCTGAATCCTAGTAAGATAATATGATCGTTTAGCTTGTTTTAATGTTCTTTTATAAAGTTTACGATAATTTTTATAATAATCCAAAAAATCTATGCTTTCAATTTCAAGAGAATTTTTTATATAATTTAATGATCTCATGTTTTTTTGCAGAAGTTCGAAGCACTTTTGTATACCATGGACTTTTTTTCTTTGTTTTAATATTAATAACAGGAAAAGATATATTAAATTTTGTGCACATGAGTAAGTGAAAATTTTCTAAAGAATCTGAACCGAAGGATACCCTATTCCAGTCTGTTTGGCCACATAACAGAGAGAATTTTCTATAGTTCTGTTTGGAAAAGATTCTACCTCTCCTACTACCAGGTTTAATTTTGATGGGATGTTTAATAGGAAAACTGAAGAGCACAGCCTCATGATCCGATAAACCAGAGTGGATCGTTGTACAATCTACCAAATCCTTATTGAAAGTTGAGCACACATAATCTAAAGTAGTTGAAGTTGTTGGGGTTATTCTTGTGGGATGATCTACATGCATTGTTAATTTATTTGATTTTAAAATATTTTTTAATGACTCAGCAAAATGACTATTTTGGTCTAGGTAGTTGACATTTAAATCTCCGGTCAGTATTATACTTGCATTGCTTGATATGCCTGAAAGAAGCGTCTCTAATTTATTAAAAAATGGTATGATATCTGCATTTGGGGATCTGTACATACCCAAGATATACAAATTCAATTTAGCACAGGAGACAATACTAAACTCGCACACTCTTTCGTCCAAAAGATGATCAAATCTAGTTATCAGAACAAATTCAAAATTACTAAGAAACTCATTGTACAACATGATTAGTGTGCCACCATGTGAATGTATTTCTCTAGAAAATTTACCTATTAAAGAATAATTAGAAATATATACTAGTTTGGCAGGTTCCAACCAATGTTCAACTAATACTACTATACTAGGAAACCCCGTGTCATCTAATAAAAGCAAGAGGTCATCTATTTTGGAGCGTAAAGATCTTATATTAAGTAGAATTAAGTTGCATTTTCCTCCCGGTCGATTGAAGCTAAAAAAGGCGTTTGATCTTTAGGCTGTAGTAAATTTACAGTGGACCTGTTGGATAGAGTTTTTTCCACATAAATGAGCTCTTGCACATTATTATTAATATTTAACTGACAATGAGTTGATTCTACCATAAAACTACTTTGTAAATAATTCTCCATGGAATCTTCACAAGAATCTGTTAGGTGGGTTGAATCTGTTAAGTCGATTGAAGTGCCTGGAGTATATTCTGGCATAGTCGTGACGGTTGTTGTTTTAATAAATATTAATGATTTACATTTTAATTTTGAGAAAGTTGACTTTATGATTTCAGTGGTGAGTTTGCCAATCACCCAGTGTCTCGTGCACAAGCCTTTGTTAATGTTAATATCAATGTACTCCAAACTGTTTTCAGTCAGACCATCAAGTTTATTTATAAATAGACTAAACCTATTGTTAAAATTTCTAATTTTAATATTGTTTCTGTTTACAGTTGAAATGGGACAAGAGAGAAAAATCAAATTTGTATGCAAACATAGCTCCAAATTTCTCCACATTGATTTTATACGAGGATAACTATTATTACATACTAAGTCGTTTAAACCGCCAGAAATAAGCACAAAATCATTACTGTCATAATCTTTTAGCAGCTGTGGCAAATTCTCTATAATATTCAAAAACAAAGCCCCGGGTTTAATAATCATTTCAATTCTATATTACTTCAATTAAACTTGGAACTGATTGTTGATTTAGGACTTGAACTAGCTCATCCTGAAAATTAACACCAACATCACTTTATTTTTCTTTTGTTAGTTTTTCAATTTCAAGTTTTCTTTCAACAAGTTCACGTTCTATACACTTTAGGTTTGCATCCAAATCAACATTTAGAAGTCTAGACTCTTTTAGTTCACGAGCAAGTGATGAGCTTTCTTGTTCAATAGTTTCCAGCCACAGGTTTGATCTTTTATTCACATCCATGGCCGCTATTAAATCATTATTAGCTTTATTGATGTCAGAGGTAATTTCATCAATTTTTTTGTCTTTGTGTACACCCTGTTCTTTAAGCAACTTGATTTCATTGTTTAAACCCTCAATTATTTTGATTTGGTACTCCATTTTCTGTTCCAGCCTATTTTCTGCCTCAAATGCCAAATCTTCAAAACACTGAGAGCCTCTTTTTAGTCATGTGATATGTATTTTCATCTCAGAGATAGTAATTTTGGCTTTATCTATCTCGATTTGTAGTGTATCATTTTGTGTTTGTAATTCCTCTACTAAGTTGTTTTTGCACATTAGTTCATTTTGAAGACTTGACAAGGCTTTTTGTAAATAAACAAGTTCGGATTTATTATCTGAATGGCATCTTAAACATTCAGGACAGTAAAAGCACAGTTTTCTTTATGTAAGAACCAGACAATCAGTTTCAGTCGTTGTTATATTGGTACCATTTTTGCAAAATGGTTTTTGACAATAGTCACAATGAAACCCAAAGTTTTCAGCTCTCCGCTTCAAAGTACAGTTTGAACTGCAGATACTACACTGTATATTCATTTTTACCCCAAATAACTAATTCTTAGTTCACAAAAACTTGTCTGCACATTTTGCCAAATTACTGTTTAAGTGAATATTATTCAAAACTTTATGACTTTACAAATTAAAATATCAAACACAAAAATAAAACACATTAAAAAGACCACAATTAAATATTTAACAGTACAAAACGTTGAGTAAATTAATAAAGGGGTCTTTCTACTTAATCCAGATTTCTTACAGTCCAACACAAACACTTGTGCAAAAATTTGTTTTGTTTTTAACAAACCCTGTATTTTAATTATTATTTATTTTATATATTTTATTTTAAACTCAATGTTTTAAACCCATATGTTTTTTTGTAGGTATAAATTTCAGTAAATTAAAGTCTGATAAGCACCCAGTACTTATCTCAGGTCACCTGGGATCAGGTACCCAATATCATCCAATATCCAAGTGAACACAAATAATTAAAAATAACTGCTAATAATTCTTTTAAGAACAAACTTTTGAACCGTTTTTTTTAGCACAATGAGCTGATCTCAGGTTATCACATATATTTTATAGAACACATAATTAATTTAATGCAATAAATAGCTAAAATAACATTCCGTTTTGGGAGCAAAATACAACAACAAACACACACACTGTTAAAAAATTATCTTGAATTAGAAACCAATTTTTACAAAAATTAGTGTAGTTCATCAGTGTTCCTAGAAAAAATAGCGTACAAAACTTGGTACGATACAGATTAAGTTTTTTACACTCGCGTGTTGTTTCACTCGGCTGGCGCCTCGTTCACAATATTTACGATCGTGTGAAATTTGTCACTTTTTTCTCTTGTTATGTTATATACTATTCTGATATAATTGGATAATCACCTCTCAGATGGGCAGGTCACGTATCTCGTGTGCCGGAAAATTGTCTACGCCAATATATGCTATACAGCGAGTTCGCGGAATATCGTCGAAAACAGGAAGATATAATGTAATTTACATATAGATGATATAACATAATAATATAAAGATTCCACAACGATTTAAAATCTCGAAAGTATTTAGCAAAACTAGGGAGAACTTGCATAAAACCATAATGAGTGGAGAAGTTTTGTCAGTTTATATGCAGATATGAAACCAGATAGGCCACATAGGAATCTATTACGGGAAGACTATAAATGTCCTGACTGTGGAAGGGTTTTAGAATTGGCTAATTCAGCGATAGACGATCAGATAGATGATAAAACATAATAATATAAAAATTTCTTCCAAAACGATTTGAAATCTAATAAAAAGTCTTGTCAGTTTATATGCAGATAAGAAATTAGATAGGCAACATAGAGATCTATTACGGGGAAAGTATAAATGTCCTGAGTGTGGAAGGTAGATTTTTGATAGACGATCACATAGATGACAAAACATAATAATATTAAGATGTCTTTTAGAACAATTTAAAGCTAATAAGTATTTAGCAACTCTAGAAAGAAATTGCATAAAACCGCAATGAGTGAAGAAGTTTTGTTAGTTTATATGCAGATAAGAAACCAGATAGGTATAATTTTATTTTTATCTAATTATATTTTAATAATCGGCAATCAAATAAAGATTAAAGTGAAGAAAAAATTGTAATTTTATGTAAAATTTTAAATAAAAGCTAGTTTTCGTAAATAAAGTATAGTGCCCACATATCGTCGTTGATCTTACAAACTGACGAATCTCAAAAAAATGCAGTTTTGAGATAATACCATAATACTACCTTATTTGTGTCGTTGTTTCATCCCACAAAGTGTCGCAACTCATAAAAATCCTTTAATAGCATAAAAATCATTAGATCCAAGAACATTTTTAGTGATATAAATTCAATATAAACTTTCCTTAAAACTTGAAATTGCTCTCTTGTAAAATTACAATAAATGAGTTACGTCAGTTTGTAAGATCAACGACGATATATGGCCCAGATGATAAAGCAAATTTTCTCTCTATTTCTGAAACAATTTTTTTGAATAATAATTTTGCTTATTATTTATATTCTTTTAGAATTTATGTTATGTTGTTTGTTTAGATTGTAAACGTTATTAAATATATCGTTTCTTAGGTTATTTTTTATAATTCTTGTTCGAGTACTTTACGCTGCGATAGTGTCATCGTTTATTTTTAGCACTGGCACTGGGGCAAATTTGAGACCTAGTTGTAAAACATCTAATTCTTCTTTAGAAAATACTCTTGATAAAATATTCTTGCTAACCGTAATTTTTAAGATACGTACGATAAACCAACAAAAAAAAAACAAATGTGTCAAAAATTTAAAAATTAATAAATAGATTAGCAGTATACGGTCGGGGCTCCCTGAAGCAAAAAATTTTTCCCAAAATTTTTATTTGGGTCGTGTGGCACTCTATTTCAAAGGTATTTTTCTTATTATATCTTATTGTCTTTACAAACCTTAAAATGTTTTCTAAATCGGTCAATTAGTTTTTGATATTTACTCCTCTCAGTGAGAGCGGTCTACCCAATCAATCCCGCAAAAAGGATCTTCCTCGCAAAATAAATCGAGTGTTTTTTTTTCAACAGTTTTCAAGAAAATCTGTGTGGCAGGTGTGAAATTAGTATGTATGTTTATGTTTTATTATCAAGTATGCATGCTGGTTTTTATATGTTTTCATAAAATTATAACTCGCTGCTATGCTTGTCGAATAAAAGGACGATATTGTAAACATAGCTCGCGGGTTGTCGGTATGTTTACCCCTATCGTATTCGTATTTCCCAGTTGATAGATCTATGGCATGTCGTATTTTTGGCTCCAGATTTTTATTTTTACCAATTTATAAGCGAACACGGCTATTTTGCTATGCAATCTTGATTACAAACAGTGGTTATTGTTTACTCATATCTATACATTGTAAAGACTTCGAATAGATAGCAGCCACTAGCGGATTAAATCTGGGGCTTCGGCAGGGCCCACGCCAAGTTCACGCAACTGCTGTACCATCTTTTCCCATATTTGACCTATCTAAAACTCTACTTCAGAGTGAGCTACGTGACATGTAAATTGCACAGTCGTAGATCTCTATAGAGCTAACAACCCCTCTAAATTTCATGGACTTCCATAAAGTAGTAAAGTAGTCACAAAATTTCAAAAAACGTCAAGATTCATTTATGTATAGATCATCAAAATTCTACTGTACTTCCATGCTTTAAGGATGAAATTTGGCAGACTGATAGAATTTATGACCAAGTCCATGGAAAAAATTTAAAAACTCCAAAATTTTAATTAACGCCCCTCCCTTATACATGTAAAGAAATGTAAAAGTGACATTGCCCACTTCAAGATATGCTAGAAAGCTGAGCTTTGGCAAACTGATAGGAACTACGATAAAACTATAGGAAAAAACTTAAAAAGACCAAAATTTTAATTCACTTCCCTTCCCTGTAAATGTAATGTTATGTAAAAGTCCAGAGAGCTGAAACTATGGGAAAAATTTAAAAACATCGAAGTTTTAAATAAGGCATAGCAAAAGTTTTCATTCAACATTCCGTATATTTTACTACCTTAAATATAAAATATTATCCAAATCCATTAAAAAAGGAGTGAAATCATAACAAAAATATTTTATGTAAAAAAGCCAACTACGCGAAAATGTTATTCCGTAAAAAGAATTGAGATAAAAGTAAAGCCAAGTTCTCCAATACAAATTTTAAAATGAAAGGTTCATACTAGTTTGGAAAAGTATTTCTAAACTAGGAAAATTTAAAATCGATATAACGCTTGCTAAACAAGAATTTATATAAACAATAGATTAGTTTTCTAACATTAAATTTCTCTCAAACGTTTCGGCCGAAAATAAGTACAAGTACAACCTGGTTTCATTCTTTGGTCTATTTAGTTTGTAAGTTTATTAGGTAGTCTATAATGGTTTAAGGTGAAGTTTAATTTTAACTTAAATATGTTTGAAGAGGATTACATGGAACGACAGATCGTTTCTGTAACAAAATTTCTTAAAACAAAATATTTATTTTCTTTAATGTGAAATCAGCAGTTCTCTTTATGCAAGCAAGTCTTTTTCCTAAATTTTTGTGTGTGTGATTTTCTTGGAGTGAATCAAATATTAATATTAATAATGAGAGATGGTGTGCCTTCAGTGAATGCATAATACCAATAATTTTTATTTTATTTAAAGGCTTTGGTGCATAGAAAAGCAGTTTTAATTAATTTCAGACATGATTTTAAGGTGGTTAATATGGAAAGATCTTTTGATTTTCTTAATCCCTCAGGGCTCATAGTATTACCAAAATTTTGATGAATTAAGTGAGGTACCTACGTAGATAGCTTTTCTTTCTAAGGGGACGGTACGAGCGCCGTAGTCCCGCCGAGGGGGAGAAGGGCGGTGGGGAGAGCTCAATTTTCGTCCCAAACAAACAAAAATAATTAAATAAGCAATAAGTTCGAGGGGTGAGCTATATATTTATTTTTAAGTATAAGGCAATTGTTAAAGATTCGAGTGTGTAGTATTTCTGGATATCTATTTTTTAAACTAACGAAAAATCCTAATCCTAATTTTTCTCCTTATTGACCCATATGGCATAATTTTCGATGCAAGTTGTTCTATTTGTCGTTGGCAATAGAACAAACAAATTCCAACAAACAGGATGTCATTAGTATAGGCAGTGAAATAACATAATAATAACAAATGCATAGTTTGAAGAATAGTGCTGCTGGAATAAATTTTAATCAGTTTACGGCAGGATATGTACTTTTAGGTCATTATGAAGGGAACTTTTTGATTTATTTTAAATTTTCTCTTTTATAAGGTTGCATTGTTTTTATAAGTTTTTAATTTTTCACTTAAAACTTAAAAACAGTTTTTTTAATATCTCCGAAATGAAAGCTCCTACCAAGTTTTTGATTAGGACACAAATTTTTGGAAAAAGTGTGCGCTACTATATTCTGAAAACCGCATATTGATGCGACGCTTCGTTAAAAGGTTAGCATTTTTTAAGCGTTTTAACTGTCAAAAAATTGTCATTAGCATTGATGAATTTCGACCAAAATCTAATCAGCTCGTTACAGTATCTAATACTATTTTACCTAAAAATTTCAAGAAAATCGGTTGGGCGGTTTAGGAGCTATCGTGTTACGGACAGAGTTACATACATACACACACACACACACACACACACACACACACACACACACACACACACACACACACACACACACACACACACACACACACACACACACACACACACACACACACACACACACACACACACACACACACACACACACACACACACACACACACACACACACACACACACACACACACACACACACACACACACACACACACACACACACACACACACACACACACACACACACACACACACACACACACACACACACACACACACACACACACACACACACACACACACACACACACACACACACACACACACACACACACACACACACACACACACACACACACACACACACACACACACACACACACACACACACACACACACACACACACACACACACACACACACACACACACACACACACACACACACACACACACACACACACACACACACACACACACACACACACACACACACACACACACACACACACACACACACACACACACACACACACACACACACACACACACACACACACACACACACACACACACACACACACACACACACACACACACACACACACACACACACACACACACACACACACACACACACACACACACACAGACAGACATCACGACGATACTGCTAGGGTAGGTCAAAATACAACCAAAGAACACATTTTCGGCTTTATCTCAAAATATTTTTTTCGTCGAAAACAATACCTTCTCTCGCCATTGCTGCGCGGGCTAGAAAGGTAATAAATGGATACATTACAGACCTGATACCTTCCTTGCTACCCTATTAGCACACTTAAAGTGAAGCCTTAAAAACAGTTTTTTGTAAATTTCTTAGAAACTAAAGCTCTTACGAAGTTTTTGGGTATAAATTATTAAGCAAATATTTCGAAAACCGCATATTGATACGACGCTCCATTTAAATTGTCAAAAAACTGTAAATGGATATTGACCAAAATCTAATCCGTTCGTAAGTGTCAAACACTATTTCACCTAAACATTTTATGAAAATCGGTTCAACGCTTTAGGAGCTATCGTGTTATGGACAGAAATAATATACACACACACAGACAGACATCACGACGATACTGCTAAGATAGGTCAAAATACACCCAAATAACACATTTTCGGCGTTATCTCAAAAAAAAACTTTTCGTCGAAACTAATACCTTCTCTAGCCATTGCTACGCGTGCTGGGAAGGTAATAAAGAGTCGGTAGTGGTGCAAACATATAGATACTCTTAAAAATTTAAAATAGGTTGCAGGTGGTTGAAGTTTTTTATACATTTTATTTAATTGAAATTGTAGTCAGTATTATTTCATAATAGAAACTTCCCCAGGGGATGGTACTGTTCCCCAGTACCCTCTCACCCAAGCCAGGATTTGAGGGGGGTTAACGTGGTAATTACCCCCCAACCCCTAGAATAAAAAATATATTCACTTTTAATTAATAAATAAAGGGCTAACCGGATAATTACCACCCCCCCCCCTAGAAAAAAAAAATAACTACACCACTATTTTTTCTGTCGACCATTACCCCCCCTAGATTTTGATCCGTAGTTGCTCCCACCACTCTTATCTACGTGCCTGATCAATTGCAATTTAAAATACTTGACAATCAAATATATATTAATTAAACTTACATTTGACGTCCAGCTGCACAGGATTGCTTTCACCATCGCCTTCTTGATTATGTCCCACGCAGGTGTAGTAGCCCGATCTTGCAGTGGTGATTGACTGAAGCACCAAGCTTTGGTTGCTTACAATGGTGCCTGCTTGAATGTTGTTGTAAAGTTGTTTGCCCTAAAATAAAAACGAGTGCAATTAAGGCGTTAAAAGAATAAAATAAATTCTTGTTTTTTTCACATTTTTCCGTTTGTCAAAGACATTGTGTTTATTGTATTACAATCTAGTCAGCAAAACTAATTAGCAATTTTCTTTTAACTTGATTTACTAGAAAAGTCAGATTTAAACTTAGGGTTCACTCAACAGTTCTCCCCGCTTTGTTTGGTCTGTAACACAATTGTGTTGTGTTTATAGCATTATTTTGTTTTATGTAATTCACTTAGTTTACTAGCTCAATTGGCTTCACTCTTTTTAGTCTTGGAACAAGCATAGTATTGTCTAGAAGCTGAATTGCTTCCACATTCACATGCCGATAGAGTCTATCTTCATGGCTTTTTGCGTACTTTTTTATAGTCTCTGCTACAGTTTCCATTTTTAGATCTCGATGAAGGTCACTATTTCGAACGTACCAAGGTGCATTCACAATGTTTCTTAATACTTTATTTTGAAATATCTGTAAAACTAGAATGTTAATCTCTTTAGCACAACCCCATAGTTGAATACCATATGTCCATACTGGTTTCAGTATTTGTCTATAAAGCAGTAACTTATTATGAATTGTTCAATTGCACTTCCTTCCAATTAGCCAGTTCATTTTTCTATATTTTATCAAGTTCTTCTTTTTTTTCTTTACATGTGATTTCCAGCGCAATTTGGCATCAAGTGTCATACCAAGATATTTATTGTATGGGAATGTTGTTAATTGTTATTTGTATGTTATTTATATTTTTGTTTGTAAAATCAACATGAATTGATTTGGTTTCATTTAATTTTATTCGCCACTTTGCAATTCAACTGTGAACTTCGATGACTGCATCCTGAAGTTTTTCTATGCATTTTTCAATAGATTTTTCTACCGTCAATAAACCAGTATCATCGGCAAATGTTGCTAAGAGACAATTTTCTGGCTTCGGGATATCGCAAGTGAATAATAAGTTAGTGACGCACCCAGGAATGTGTCTTGGGGGGGGCCTGAGGTCTCTTGGGGGCCGACAGCTAAAAAGGGCGCCTCTCAAAAATCGTGCGACCAAAAAAAAAGGTCATCATGTCTTTAGCGGGGACGCGACGAACTACGCCGCTGCTTGGGGGGGGGGCCGAAGCCTCATTATGTCAAATTTTCAGCTATTGTTTGTGTTTTATCATGAACTATGTAGATAATATGTAAAAAAATCTAAGGCTTGGGGGAGCCCGGGACCCGCCCCCCCCCTGGGTGCGCTCATGAATAAGTATAGATAAGGGCCTAGTACGCTACCCTGGGGCACGCCTGCTTATATTTCTTTTAAATTTGAGTATGAGTGTTCCTGTTTTACTCTAAAATGTCTATCAGATATGTATGATTCCAAAATATCCGAATATTATTTTGGCAGAAACCGTTTTAATTTAAAATTAAGGCCTTTATGCCAAACTTTGTCAAATGCTTGTCCTACATCTAGAAAAACTGCAGAACAAACTTTTCCCTCTTCTAGTGCCTTTTCTATTATATTAGTAATTCTGTTTACTTGATCTATCATGGAATGCTTGTCTCGAAAACCAAATTGATGAGATGGAATAATTTCTTGTCTTTCTATGATGGGTTTTATTCTTTTAAGCAATAATTTTTCATAGAGCTTGGATATAATTGGCAGCAAAGATATTGGCCTGTAAGATGACACGTCAAGGAGTGGTTTTCCCGGTTTTGGAATCATGATAACTTCTGCAACTTTCCACAGTTTAGGTACATACCTAAGCCTAAAAGACGCATTAATTAGGTTGCATAGTTTTACGATAGCTTTTCTGGAGAGTTGTTTTATGACTACCCCGTTAATAAGATCACACCCTGGGGCTTTTTTCGAATTATTATTTTAGATTTCTGTTAATATTTCTTTTGGTGATGTAAGCTTAATTGGGTCTTCGATTTGATGGGGTTCATTTAAATGAAAGTTTTCATCTTGTGCTTTGTGGGGCTGAAATGTTTTTTCTAAATGACTGCAAAAATATCTGCTTTTTCTTCGCCCACCGGTTGTTAGATTTTTGTATGGGTGGAATTTGGATAATTGGTCTTTTAAAATCTTTGGTTGCTTTCCAAAGGGAATAGTCGTTATTTTTATCATCTGTAAGTTCATTAAGAAAATGGTTAATAGATTCATTTTTTATTACTAGAATTTCTCGCCTTATGCGCTGCGTCATGTTGTTGAAATTTGTTTTGTCCCGAGGATCACGACTTATTATGCTGCCACTTTCTTCTTAGTTTCCTTTTTTCCAATATAAGGTCTCTAATTTCCTTTGGATAGTTTTTTCGCTTAAAAATTCTCTTTGGTTTTGGACTGTTTTCCCAACCTGCTTGTTGAATATTTGTTACAAATTATTCAATTTCTTTATCGATTTGTTCTGGTGTTTGCAATGGTACTGATAGGTTTATTTTTTCTGACAGACTTTGTTTAAAACTAATCCAGTCGGTCAGTTTATTAACTAGTGAGATATTTGCTTCTTTCTTTATTATGTTTTTACTAAGAGTTAGAATAATAGGTGAATGATCTGAGTGTAAATTAAAACTTTCTTCTATATCTACAAAACTTAAAGATGTATTTTTTACTATAAAAAATCAATTAGATCTGGAATATTTCCTGGATCTGTTGGATAGTATGTGGGCTTACCAGTTGATATCGGCTCACATTGATATTCACTAATAGCTTGCAAAAGTTATTTTCCTTTAGAATTCGTGAGTCTAGATCCCCAGTAGGTATTTTAAGATTGACATCTTTTGCATTGAGGGACTAATTTTGAGGTTTTTAGTGCTTTTATTTCCACTTCAATCCCAAAGATACGGAAATTTTCAAAAAATTTGTTGATATCTTCATCGTGGCTAAATGTGAACATAAACATGTTAAGAGGTTGTCTTGTTCTCCATTTCAGTTTGTTGCTGGCTTCCAGTGCCCTAAAACCTTTTTTTTTGTAAATCAGCTACAATTTTTTGTGGGTCACATGAGAAGTGTAGCCTATTCGCCATTACTTTAATTGGCCTTTTTTGTTTGTTTTCGTATGAGTACCATTGATGCTTTCATTAAGCATTTTAGTAACCAGCCGATAGGTGTCTGCGTCTTGTACATTCATTTTAATATTTTCGTTATTTAAAACTTTCATTTTAACTCCTTGTATGATATTTAACTTTTCATAAATATCATTAAAATTATTTACGTCATTTACCATAATCGGTGGAGGTAATGGAGCTATTCTAACCTTACTAGGGGGTTCTTCATTTTGTATTTTATTGGAGAGCACTCCAGTGCCCGACCTTTTTTGTGGTGGTGAAAGTGAAGTATCCATTCGACGTTTTTTCCAACCTTTTCCTTTTTGTCTGATCCGCTCAGTTTCTCTTGCCAGATCGTCCTCATCAGTAATGTAGTCCATGTCAGACTCTTGTTTTTTAGTGACTTTTGTCTCTAAATCTGCAAATTCTGGTTGCATACTTTCCAGTTGACTTCGGAGGAATTTTTTTCGCTTTGGGATTTTTTCCATTCGCTATATAAAACTTCTTCATTTTGTGTTCTAGCATGGCTATCCTGCAATAATTCGGCATTATCCATTTTTTGTTGATTTTGTTTGGGCTTTTCGCTAATTTTTAAAACAAGCTTCGCAGGTGATGGTACACTTTTTTTGCTTTTAAACATGATATGTTATTTCTAATAAACATTGTTTATAGATATTTAACACAGATTTTCGCGCACGCGGTTTATTATAAACAAAACAAACCTCGTCTTTGACCTCGTTGGCAGTATTATGCAGGTACTACGCATTACAATCGTACCGAACTGCGATCGAACGAATACTGACATTTTTCCGTGGGTAGTTCGAGAGCTTATCCTCACGGGAGTCTAAGACTTAATGAACAATTAATAAGCTGACTGTGACTCGTCTGTCGCAGTCACGGTCTGCTACAGTACAACCGAAAAAGCAGTGACATTGAGTCACAGATTGGCACTGTGCGCCAATCGGCATCGCAGAACAAAATCGCGATCGCGAGTACCCCAAACAGTTACAGCTGTTCCCGCGCGCAGCGAAGGTAAGGAACAATTTGCTGGACAGCGATTTTCATATAGTTGTAGCATTTACAAGTATTGGTTAAATTGCTTCAAAAAATCACTGCTATTTGTCACCGGGACACTAGAGCAGTCACGCCTTATCACTGCTCCTCTAAAACCGCAGATTGATCCATCGCTACAGTTAACTGTTTCGTCCTTATAGGACTCCTCAGAACACTGCTTGGTCAGACCGTTTTGTTTCTCATCCTACGTCTATAGTAAAAAAACTTCCTCAAGAAGCGCCATCTACCAAAATACGAGAGAAACTAGAGCAAGAGCAGGTGAGTAATAAACTGCTATATATCGATCGATAAAAAGATCGATTTGAATGAAAAGAATCCATCCGTGACCTTCGCCAGCACGTTTGTCCCATAAGGACGAAACAGTTAACTCTCAACACTTATTAGGTGTCCATTAGATCTTGGACCCCCATCAGGATAAGCATAAAATATGACAAAAATAAAAACTGTTTTTTAGCCACAAAAACTTGTTTGATTTAAAAATTCACGGGTACTAAAATTTACGTTTATTAGACATAATGTTTAGTTTTGTGTCATTAGTACTTCTTTTTCAGCTTCCAAATAAAGATGTAATACATACAATACATTGTTTACCGGGATGCTTCAGATAAGCTAAATTTGAGATATTTTGAAGGTCAAACCTTCCTGATATTTTTACCAAAAAAAATTAGGGGGTCATAGGATTCGTTTTCGAACTATACTTATTTAAATGCGCGCCACTGAAATATGGAAAAATACGACTTTTTGTAGTTTTTTTGTAATAACTTATTGCCAAATAAAAATAAAAAACTGATATTGGTCTTATTTTATTGACAAAAAAGTCCTTTTAGGAATTTTATTAATTTTTGACATATAGTTTGCGTTACATGCCTACAGAGTGGCTCAAAATAATTAAAAACAATATACAGGAAAAATGCATAGTCAAAATTAACTTTACTTGCTTTCATGTGAATCGTTTTAACTATTCTAGAGTGATGTTTGCATAATAGATCATGTGATAAGCTTACAGGGTATTTAAAAAAAAAATTATTCACCGCATGACATACTTACTAATTGTCTATGGAATAGTGTGTTTAGAGGGATACGTTAAATGAGGTGAATTTATGATATGTTAGGGCCAAAGCCGTCCAAATACTTATCTCAAAGAAATTGAAGGTCATCGATTTTCGAGCTATAATTATTTAAATCCGGCGAGTAGACCCCTTTTCGTCCCCACGTTTCCGCATTCGACATTTCCTATATTCCAACATTTAAAAAAGTATAAGTAACTCAAAAACAAAACCGACCACCACCCACTTTTTCCTGAAACAAGTATTAAGACGGTTTCGACTCTAACATATCTCAAATTCACCGTAATTGACGTATCCCAGTAATTATAGGCAATTAGTATAAATGTCATCCGAAGTCAAAAAATGTTTAAAATAGAATACCCTTTAAGTTTATTATTATTCCTGTATTTCTAATATTCATAATTTGAGCCACTCGAAGATAAAATTAATGTTGGTTTTTTATTTCTCTTTGACGAGAAGTTATAGCAAAAAAAAATATTGTGTGTGTTTAAGACCACACGGCAGAAGTGTAAACTTCAACAAGGCGAAATTAATAATATTGGCCCATAACACATTCTGCAAAGCGGACCGAACCAAACTCTTCTATGTACTAGTCTTCATCTGCATCATCATATCGCTCGCTGAATCTCAAAGTTAGTCGACTCGAGCCGATTTCACCCGAATGCGCGTTACATAGCTGAGCCTGACGGCTCAGTTTAATTCACTACCCACAAAAACTGCTAAACGCGCCTAAAGAAGTTTACACTTCAAAAACTACAAAAACTCACATTTTTCCATAATCTAGTGGCGCGCATTTAAATAATTATAATTCGAAAACGAAACCGATGACCTCCCAATTTTTTTGAGACAAGTATCACGACGGTTTGGGGTCTAACAGCTTAAATTCACCTCATTTGACGCATTCTGGTAAACACACTATTATATAGATAATTATTAGTAAACGTGAATTATTTTTTTTTGAAATACCCTGTAAGCTTATCGTATGATCTATTATGCAAACATCACTCTAGAATAGTTAAAACGACCCACATGAAAGAAAGTGAAGTTTTGACTATGCATTTTTAGTTTCCTTTCTTTATATTTAATAAATCTCAGGTATTTTTTCTGTATTTTTTTTTTAAATTGTTTTGAGTCACTCTGTAGGTATGTGATGCAAACTATATGTCAAAAATTGATTAAATTCCTAAAAGAACTCTTTTGTCAATAAAATAAGACTAATATCAAGTTTTTATTTTTATTTGGCGATAAATTAATACAAAAAACTACAAAAGTCATATTTTCCCATATTTCAGTGGCGCGAATTTAAATAATTATAGCTCGAAAACGAATTCTATGACTCCCCAATTTTTTTAGATAAAAATATCAGGAAGGTTTGGCTTTCAACATATCTCAAATTCAGCTCATCTGACGCATCCCGGTAAACAATGTATTTAGTGCCTCCTCCTTTGCTTTAGTATAGATGACATGTAAACAGTGCAAGCGAACACGATCAAAAATACAAGAGTAAGAACAAAATGCTCGCTTTTTCTCGTTTTTTTGGTAAATATGTACCTTTAAACGAACCTTGAAAATGTTATGAAGTTTTTTTTCACAATAGTCTAAAAATAAAAATAACTTGCCAAAGCATTCATAAAAATAATCAAGAATAATTTAAACATTAACAAAATATAGGTCACGTTTTGGTTAGGTAGTGGATAATTTCGATGTCAAATAACCCTGACAGTTCATACAAAGTGAGCCTTACACCTTCGTTATGGTTATTAAATACAACGGGGTGGCAGGTCGCTACTGCGTCGACTCAAGTTAACGATAACCACGATTGAAGTAAGAAATGTACAGTCCAAAAATACTTAAATACACAGTTGGTTGCAGAACCATCAACAAAAACCTATAACACTTTTAAAACAATAATTTTTTAATAGTTGTACTAGTTAAAGTTTCATTAAAATGAAAATTCTTTATATTACATAACAGTCGTTTTAAAGAAATGAGCCAAAATGTCTTTTTTCTTTAAATGGATAACGCTCAAAATCAATAGGTCAATAATAATTATTTTGTATAAATCAAAGATGCACAACTTTTATACGTTGTTGTACAAATTCTATATTTTGACTAAGTAGGCTAGGATAAAGATATTTTATTAATTCCCATTTAATTCCAGACAAAAAATAAACATTTTAGGGACGGAGAAAAGGAGATAGTAAAAAAAACGAATTTTACTTCAAGCAGTGGCTTGTGTCGTCTCTGATCTATTTAAGATATTTTGATCTGGATTTTAATAAAACTATTTTAAAAATTAGGAATTTTAAAGTTAAAATGTATTCTTTTGATTAAAAAGAAAAACAACCACTTACAATAAAACGCTACGGTAACTTAATACATTGTCTATTAAATGCAAAAACACATCTTGCTAAATTATGTTTACAATTTGGGTAACTTTTCTTTATATGAACCATTGTTGAAGGGGTACTAAAATCATAGTTGTTTTTTTTCAAGGGAATACAGTTTTTTGATTTCTAAAATTTCTAACACATTTTTTTTGTATTTAACACCCGATTTACGACCACGCAATACAAAAACGGAATGAGCCGCTTTTTCACTTATTTCAGTAAGTGCAGACTCTAACATTGCCAGGCAGTATTTTGACAGTTTCACATTGTAAGATCAGCTGCGATCTTTCAAGATAAGGTCTGAAGATGTGTTACTGACTTCCTTTATTAAAGGAAAATGAACGACTTATTTTTGAATTCGACTGTGGTATGCCAATTTCGAAAGACGATCTGTCAGTTTTCAATTCAAATCTGTCAGAATACTTCCTGCATTTCGGCAAAAAGTCCCTAATATGGAAAAAATTCCTAATTACACTTATGTAAAGACATTGCGATGGCAAGTACTAGTATGTTTTATTAAGGGCTTACTTCCTGACGTAATTTTTTGTATTCGGTCCTTATAAAGGCGTTACAAGTGTCCGAGATAAAAGAGAGATATTTTTAACCTTATACAATACAATCAGTTATAACGACCAAAACTTTAAATCCATTCGGTTAACTCAATGGAACTTCCTTTGCCCATAAAAAGTGTCAAAATGGCGCGGAACACCACTTTAGCTATATTGTATTTAACTTTATCAAGAATTTTTTGTCTTTGGAAAGTAAACTCCATAGAGTCCAAAATATATTTTTTTCTAGGTTTAATTTTAAATAAATTTTCAGTATATTTTTTTAAATACTTAATAATAACCTGGATTGTAATATAATATTATAAAAATTTTTGATTGTTGGTTTTAATTTTTAAGAAAAATATAATAAAATATAAAATTATAATATTGACACCCTGCATCTAAAAACCAAACATGTTTTTACTGCTATTTAAAAGTAGGTGCAAAATTAGATTTTTAAGTATTGAATTAAAAATAATCAAATCGTATGATTAGTTTTTAGATATAGGGGGGATGTAAAAAGTAGTTAAAATTTAATCATATAATTTGATTATTTTCAATTCAAATTATAATGAGCAAGTCACGATCTAATGATGGATAAGTGAGGAACATCGAAACCACTGGCATTCATTACCCAAGCTAAACCACAGTAAGAAAATAGTGTCACCACCATTACCCTCACTCACCTGTGAACTACTAAAACTCAATAGAAAACAAATCAGGCAGGTAACGACACTTATGAAAATGAACCGGTCACTGCACCCTGAGAAAACATATGCATAGAATGGGAATCTACAGAGATGAGCCCATATGCAGACTTTGTGACGAGGACGACGAAACAGCCTCTCATATAATATTTGAGTGCTCAGCACTGGCCTTCTGCAGAACAAAAATCCTCCTGGAGGAAAACCCTTCCAGAGAGGCAGACTGTCAGAGAAACCTAGTAAAGGGGCTGCTGCTCTTAGCGAGGTCGTCAAGCCTCCTAAAGTAGGGAAAACAACCTAGCAGGAGATATAATAAGCTAAATAGCTGCAGTCTCGGGGATTCCCAAAACCTATTCTTGCTGGCGGAACTAATCAATCAAGTCACGATCTACATAGTAAAAAAATTTGAATGAATTGTGGGAAAATCTAATGTCGTGTCTACTCTTAAACCGCATTGGAATAAAATTTTTACGCTAGACTTTTTCGTAAACCGTTGCTCTAGGAAACTTGAAAAAAGTATCTTTATTAAGTAAAGAGACTAGTAAGTTCTGCAAATGTATCTAGATTTTAGAAATTTACAAGCTTAAAAAAGTTTTTGGTAAAACAGACCCTAACCCCTACCAAAACTACAATTTCAAATTAAAAAAATATTTCTTTTATATCACCACATTGTAACGGAGTAAAAGTAACAAACATTTATAATTTTTAGTAAAAATCTAACATTTCTTAAAGTTGCTAAACCATTAAAGTAAAAGCTATAGTGACCACAAAGATTATGTCTGGAAAAAGAAAAACTAATTTAGCAGGTTTTTGGATAAAAATAGAAATAACTCCCTCTCTTCATCCCTCTCGAGTCATGCGCCATCTTCGATAATTTTATTAAATTGTTTTTGGTAGGGATAAAGATATTTAAATGCCAGTTACTCGGAGATTTTCGAAAGGGAATGAACCCATTTTTCTTTTATTATTGGCTCTAAACATTGCGCTAAATTGGGCCGCTTTATCCTACAAGTGAAATTGATTTTTTGCACTGCTGTTCTTATGACATAGCCGATTCAACGGCTTAACTTAAAATACGTGATTTTAAAAACTTTACAAATTTCTGTTAAGAGCTACCAAATTAATCAAATTAAATGCTCAAAATTGCCACGTTGTTGTGCTAAACAACAACCTAAACGGTTATGAATTCCCTGGCGTACATTGCTTAGCATCTTAGATGTGATCGATTTAAAAGCGTCTTCAATTTTAGATCGAACTTCGGCTAAATTATGAGCTCGTATGTGATCAAATGTAAATATTTTATTTTGGACAAAAGCCCAAATAAAAAAATCACATACAGTCAGGTTAGGTTAATACTGCGTCTGCTTATTACCCGTAGGAAAAAAGTTTCGTCTAAAAATTCCCTGGTGGATCCTGCTGAAACAAGCCTTGCTAATATTCAACATCCGCCAATTGTTAAATTGCAGGAATAACTTGATTTTGCAACAAGTTTAAATTAGCGGCCCCATTCAAGTTACAATTGATAAAAAGTGGCCCGATAATATTATTTCCATAAACCCACCTACCAAACATTTAATTGCTTTGCCCAGTGGCGAGTTTTTGATCGATTGTGCGCATTGTGTAGGGATAAAGTACTATCGTCAGTAAATAGAATATTAATGACAAAATTTTCATCCTGATTTGTACGATACATCACATTTTCAAAAAATTCCATCCTTAAAATATTGTCGTCAGAAAACAGTCCCTGAAATTTTTTTAACTTGTGGCCGTTGGATCCATGTCTTTAAAAATGTTTCGAATGGTTCTGGGAGGAATATCACCAGTTACCTCTTTAGCAATGGCTCAATTTGAACAAGGAGGGAGTACTTCAGCTGCAGAGCTTAACGCACTCAAATTTACTAAAATGGTTAATTGTATTATAAATGGTAATTTTGTGTTGTCTTCGACTCTTTATAATTTTCAAAATATTCATTCGCGCAAAAGAATTTCCGGAAACAATTTAACCTCTAGTGGTATTACTAGTGAAAAGACAATCTCGATCCCGTAACCCGACCTCGTTGAATCTCCCCTGTTATCCCTAGTCAGCTCTTATCTACCTGCCTATGATTTCTGCTCTGGTGTCCCCTCCCTTCTTTTACTTTTAGTTCATGGACCGTCGTGTCCAGCTGAGATCGAGGTACACCCTTGTAATTTTATTTTTATACAAACCCCTGCTTAATTAGTTTTTTTCATTTTAAGCAAATCTTCGCAGGGTCACTATAGCTATTACCCTAATGGTATAAAAAAACGTTTTAAGTGTTCACCCTATTAGTGCCCGTAATTATTCTCCTACTTCAGGATCTAAGTACATTGATATAAGTTTTTTTTTTTAATTTCTATAAGTACTATACTGTATACTGATGTAAGTTTTGTAAGTGTTCCCTCTCCATTTATTTTCCTTGGTTAAAGGTTATTTTACTCCTCTTAAAAACAAAACGCTTTCAAAGAAAATGCGCTAAGAGTTTCGGCGATGCGACGCGGCGTCAGACAGAATGGCAGTTTCCGTTAACTAAATTTTAAAAGTTTTCGCGCGGAACGCATATAAACAAGACGATTTTAAGCATATAGGAGGTCTAGGGCCCCACGGTAACCGATAAGAAGAGATTTATATAGTCGCTGATAAGCACGCAAACATTAGATTATTGGCTATAAAAAACAAAATATTCAAAAAAAATTAAAAACAAAAGTTTTAGGTTTTCAAATACCAAAGTAATGCAAGGACCTAAAACCATAAACAACATTAATCCACCAAAGATCATACATAAATTTTCGGAAAACTTCTACCTATGCATGTGTTTGGTATCTCAATACAAGAACGAGAAATTCTCAGAGTATTAACCCGAACAAGCCAATCAGCTGATTTCTATAATTCTTCTTTCCCACTATCAAAGGTATGAAAACTCAAATTAGACGTATATACGTATTTACATTAATACAAATATTTGATATAAACAAGAAAAGACATATCGAACTAAAATCAAATTTTTAGTTTAGCTCATTTACTTACATTATGTCTCCAACTGACTTTGTAGACCCAAGGATTTGACTTAATGTTACATTCGAAGTAAACGTCAACCCCTTCTTTGATAGTGCTGCCGTTTAAAGTACTACCTAGTTCTAGGGTGACCAATGGAACATCTGAAAAGTAAGAAAAATGTTTTTTTAGTGTTAGGAAATTGAATATTTTAATTTTAATTACTCTGCGCAATAAAAAAATACTCTGCCAATATATGGGCACCTAAGATCATAGTAGGTACTATAGTTATAGTGTACGTGTGAGCTAAAATAACTAAAAACTGAAATATATGTTATTCAACTCCAGACTCAATTACTTTTCGTTTGATACCACACAAGCCATGTTTTGACTTAAACTCTAATTTTTAAAATCTACCCCCATCCTTTTCTTTAAACTAAAATGTATTTTGTTTAACTCCAGACTTAATTAACTTTCGGTTGATATCACACACGCCATATTTTAACTTAAATTCGAAATTTTTGAAATCTACTTTTTTTAACAAAATCTAAAATGTATTTTGTTTAACTCCAGACTCAATTACCTTTCGTTTGATATCACACACGCCATATTTTCACAAATACTCTAATTTTTTAAATCCACTTTTATTTCCCGTGCGCCATCTCGACCCAAAACCCATTCTAGATACCAAATTTCATTTAAATCGGGCAAGCGATTTTTAAGTTATGCGCGTTGGTCGTTACAGACAGACATAAAGACAAACGACAGACAGACAGACATACAGACAGATGGCGCGACAAAAAAATTTCAAAATTATCTGAAATGCAAAGATGTAGTATAGTAGTAGAATGAGCTAATATTTTGGAAGCCGACACTATTAATTCATATTGACTATTAATTCCTATGACATTTAAAACTTAAATAAAGATAAAGTGTTGGTGTTATTAGGGACTAATTACAATAAGGCCAAGCAGTAATAGTCTCGGTCAGTATTCTGACAGTTTTCTATTAAAAACTGGCAGTTGATCTTTCAAAATTGATATACCAAAGTCAAATTTATAAATCCAGTCGTTTGTTTTCCATTAATAAAGACGGCAGTATTAATTCCAGTTCTTATAATAAACATAAGCATTATTTTAAAAAAAGACAGCTGTTCTTATAATGCGGCACAGTCAGAATAGTGCCCGGCGCTATTACTACCTGGCTTTATTGCAATAAGTCCGTAATGTAAGTTTAAATCGGCTGCGGCTTTGAAAATATACCCATGAATATAAAAAGATAAAAATAGTAGGATATAAGATCTCGGTGGACATAGAGTGCTTATTTTGTATGTATCTAAGAAACTGTTTATATAACCACGGCATAAGCATTTCATATAACATATATTTTCTAACTTAGGAAAAATAATCTAAAAATGCAAAAAATATATATTTATTTTACAGAAGTTTTCTCCTAAAATTATTAGTTTTATAGATTTTATTCCTTATTAAATATACATATAAATATATATGGAGGAACGTTAAAAAATTGGTTCTTTAAATTATTAAATTTATCGCTTGGGTTTTCTTTGACACTAGATGAATTTGGACCACCAGCAATTTTATTGAAAAATATTTAAGACAGAAAATATTAATTACGAGGCTATCATCTGCCCTGTTTTTTACGTGTTTTACAATATAAAATGTAGTAATATAAAAAAAAATCTTATTATTTTTTAAACAAATTTTAATTTTTTGGCTGGTATTAATTGGAAAACTATTTAAAAAATTAAACGGTTAAAATTTTCTATTAAAGTTTTTTACACTAACCTCGAAACCCTTTAAAAAGTTTTACAAATTTTAGCCTGTGCCTTAAACTTCTGCAGGCAAGCGCCTCAAAATCAAAGCAGACTGTTGTGAGTCAAGACCTTGCATAAGTGTAAATGTGTGCCATATCATTAAGTGAGTTAAAATTTTTGAAAGTGAATATCATGCTTTTATCTCTCACAGACCTTTAAACCCGAGTTTTTTTTTTTTAATCTAACTTTATTATCAATAAATTTATGCTACATAGGGTAAAGCATACAGTCGTTGGCCAGGATGTAGTGATTAGCCACTGTTAAAATAAATCATGATCTTAAGCTTTTTAAAGCGTTTACCTTATATGTAATGATTTTCAACACATCTGACATCATTGCTTAGGCGTGTCAAAACGCACCAAGCTTCAGTCTCCTATCAGTAATTAAACGACAGCAGTGTTTTTACGCGGCTCTTGGGACGACAAAAAAAGGTAAGGAAAATAAGTGAATTTGTTAAGGAGATGCATATTTAATATACCTCCCACGAATGAATATTTACCTGGAATAATTTTTAGGTACCTATTTTGACTTTATAACACTGTGTTCTTGTTATTTTACGGCAAAAATTTGTGAGGTTATATCATTATCCCGCCAAATTTTGGTGGCTAACGACTGGCTCCACTTGAGACCTGTTTCATAGTGATTAGTCGGCTGGCCAATAATTGCAGAATAATTTTTTTTAAGCGGTAGTTTAAAAATGGATTTATTTGATCCTTGTTTCGTATTTTTTATAGTTCACTTTAAATTGCGTTTGATTTTTTTGATCGCCCACAGTAGTTGGCCATATGTCAATCACTATAAATTTCGATGGCCAATCACTATGTTCTTTACAGTTTTTTTACATACAAAACCCTCGTACTTGACAGTTGTAGTCCAACAGTTTTTTATTTTATTTTAGGGTTTCTTACCTGTCAAAAATATGCCAAAAGTTAGTAAGAAAGGTGATAAATACAAAAAAAAGTTTACAGAAGAAGATCTAACCAAAGCTTTCCAAGCTATTCAGAATGGCATGTCAGAAAGAAATGCTGCGAAAACTTTTATGTAAATAGATCAACACTACAATTTAGACGCAGTAAAAAGTTCAAAGATAAGACCACCAGGCCGCAGCTCTGTTTTGGCTGATGCCGAAGAGAGCCAACTTGAGAAATGGATTCACAAGAAAGGCTTTCCCCTGCGAGATGAAGACATCAAATTCTCAGTTAAGCGGTTCCTAGATGAAAATCCTAGAGCAAATCCTTTTACATCAAATACTCCCGGAAAAGGATGGATGACAGCATATCTAAAACGTCATCCTAAAATTGGACTAAGAGCCGCGGAAGGTATTACGGCAGCATCTGCGGTAGTTTCAGAAGCAAATATTAAAAAGTGGTTTGCAGAAATGCACCTGCAACCGAAAATTCTAAATTATCCTTCCTTCCTACTCCGGTTACTCAAGAATTTGAAGATCTAGATAATATTTCGCTTTGTCAAGTTAAAGAATTATTAGTGGAAAAAGCCTTAAACGAATAGTTCGTTTTGTCATCCCCTAAAGCGACTAAAAAAGCCAATCAAATAGACGCTTACCCTTTTATACAAGAATTTAAGACGGACAAAGAGGATGAAAAAGAAGAAATTTTACCACCAAGTTGCTTAAATAAAATAGGTTTTGCTAAACGGAATTTGTTTTTACAAAATAAAGATGAAACTATATTAAATAAAACTGAAGAAAAGGGAAAAAATGAGAAGCTAAACATTATTTCTGATATTTTAGTAGTCTCGTCAGCAGAAAAAGAACATATTTTTTCAAAAAATAAAAAAAAATCATCTGGTTTGTCTTTTAAATGTACTCAATATGCTGTAAAAATTGGTCTAAAATGTGCAACGTGTATAAGAACATACCATGTGGAATGTGCGAAAAAGTTGATCATGGGGAACTCTTTTTGTGTCTTATTTGTACATGGAAAAAATGTTTATTTTTTTAACAAGCTTGTTAGAAATGTTTTTAAAATCATGTTTAAATGTTTTTATTACTCTATTATTATCATCATCATCTAGTTTATAATAAATCAGTTCTACTTATTGCAGATAACTTTTAGTATACCTTTTTTCTATCCCATTAAAATAGGCGGCCACTAACTATCATTTGTAACCTGACAATAACTATAGCTCTATGGCCAATAACTATCGAAAAATACAATTTTCCAAAAATATGATAAAATAGGGGTGAACTTTATTTATTTGATGCATGTACATTAACAGCCTCTTAGTAGACAGTCTTATCAACAACTAGACCTACAAATATTCTTACAAAAAGTTAAAATACTATTTTTTATGATTTTTATTTAACAGCATATTACTTAAGTGGCCAATCACTCTAGCCTTTACCCTATCTAATATCACAGTTAAATAATAGGGTTTTATTTTTTAATTAGAATCTATAATTTTTTTTAGATACCAGTCTCAATTTATTTTCCTTAATGAGCCTGAGTCGTTGTGTTCGAATTATGTCTAAAAATCCATTTAAGTCCTGATTTTTCCCATCGATATTGTAAAACAGCAAGGCACAACAATAAAAAAAACCACACATTTTGATCTTGTCTATCACGAAATGTCACTTGTAACATTTCGCCACACTGCGAGACTATTTTTAAATCTTTTTTAAATAGACGATTTAGTAAACTTTTTACCCAGTTCCAAATAATGAGACTATTCCCACAATTTTTAACGCGGTGTATAAGAGTATCTATAGAGTTGCAAAGCCTGCAAATGTCATTTTGACTCATTCCATGCCTTTTGGTTTTCTCTGCTACCGGAATAACTTCATTGATAATCTTATACACCGTGCTACGCCATTTTGTAGGCAGCACGGGGTTGGATATAAAGGACCAGATTTTTTTCCAGTTTAAAGATGGATATTTTTCCTCTACATGGGGTGTGACACTTACTTGGTTCATTATATTGTCGTAGATACTTTTTGTTGTGATATTATCATTTTTGTTAAATATAAGGTTAAATGTTGACATTTGAGACTTAATTTTCTTAGTGTAGTTATTTCTCTGTAAATTATTTTCGAAGATTGAGTTTACGGTTGATTTAAACCATACCTTTGTGCTATGATCATTCCAAGATGCAAACTGAGTTTTTAAAAAAAGAGCTAGAGCTTTAAATTCTATATTAATTAGGTTTAAACCTCCTATTTTATTCTTTTGCTCTATCTGTTGTCTACTTACTCTATAAAGGCATCCACTCCAAATAAATTTGCCTGTTATTAGAACGATTTTTTGACTGAATTTTTTAGGTAGGGGTAAAACTTGTGCGAGGTACCAGACTTTTATATATATACTATTTAAAAATATATATTTATTTTACAGAAGTTTTCTCCTAAAATTATTAGTTTTATAGATTTTATTCCTTATTAAATATACATATAAATATATATGGAGGAACGTTAAAAAATTGGTTCTTTAAATTATTAAATTTATCGTTTGGGTTTTCTTGGACACTAGATGAATTTGGACCACCAGCAATTTTATTGAAAAATATTTAAGACAGAAAATATTAATTACGAGGCTATCTTCTGCCCTGTTTTTTACGTGTTTTACAATATAAAATGTAGTAATATAAAAAAAAAATCTTATTATTTTTTAAACAAATTTTAATTTTTTGGCTGGTATTAATTGGAAAACTATTTAAAAAATTAAACGGTTAAAATTTTCTATTAAAGTTTTTTACACTAACCTCGAAACCCTTTAAAAAGTTTTACAAATTTTAGCCTGTGCCTTAAACTTCTGCAGGCAAGCGCCTCAAAATCAAAGCAGACTGTTGTGAGTCAAGACCTTGCATAAGTGTAAATGTGTGCCATATCATTAAGTGAGTTAAAATTTTTGAAAGTGAATATCATGCTTTTATCTCTCACAGACCTTTAAACCCGAGTTGCAATGTGCCATGGAGTTGACAAAAATCGACACCGAGTCAATATTTAAAGAGCCCAGACTGAACTAAAAAAATAATAGTCATATATTATAGTTACAAAATATTCCCTTAGATTAAGATTTGTCAGCACCAGTGCCGTTGTAAGTCAACTGAATATTTTCTTATTTTTAACTTTTTTTTGTTCTTTTTAGTAAAATGGTTGGCGCCTTTGTTGTTTAATTGTATGGTTTAATTTTTTTTCCTAATCTTAATTAAGGTTTTACCGTAATTTTTAACTACCTTAATTTAATTAAATATTGATTGACCTCATATCAATCAAATTCAAAAGTCTTACTTTTCCGTCCAAAATACCTAGAAATATATAAAAATCAATTTTTTCAATTCTTAAGTGCCACTTTTATAGAAGATTCCGCCATGATTGTTTATATTTTGTTATTCACCAATCCTTTCAGGGCATAGATTAGGAGATTCTGCAGATATATTTTTTAAAAATATTTTGTTACAACGTGATATTTATTTGTTCATTGTTTTGGATTATGTAGCCAATAATAAATCTCTGAAAAATTAAAAAAAAAAATAAAAATTGTGTGTGTTTAAGACCACACGGCAGAAGCACGGATCACCTAACAAACAGATAGGGAACTCAGGTGGTGGGGGGTGCTACGCGCATCTTTCACGCAGCCTGCCATGTTGGGGTCAACCACTCCAGAGGCGCATTCTGTATTTCAATATTTTTTAAACTTTTAGTACTTTAAGTAGTAGTGTTGAGCATTAGTGGTGGGTAGATGTAATTTTTGTGTTTGATATATGTAATTTTTGATTTTAAACAATGGGAATGGTTTGTGCCGTAAGAGACTGTAAATCCACGCGACGGTATACCCTTAATCGAGGTTATTTTCGATTTCCGCAGGATGCTATAAGGTAAGCTTATACATTATTTTATCTCTCGATTTTTTAAAACCTTTTGTCATATCCTATACATGGTGTTCAATAATTAAATGTCCTATGAGATGAATCTGTAAATGATTTAAGTACAAAGAGTTCTTAGGGACATATGGATCTGCAACCCCTTTGATTTTGTTTTTCTATTTTTTTTATGCTTTTGCAGGATTTGTTTTATTTATCTCAAATTTGAAAATGAGCCGCTATTAGATCCTAAAAAACAACATATAAACTATGCATTGTTTAGAAAGTTTTTGGTGTTTTGTATAAAACAGCGTAAGCTCAGTTGTAGAAAAGGGAAGTTTGTAGATTGGTATTTTGATCCTTAAATTAAGCACAGGTTCACAAATTAAAAGGTTAGGGGATAATTCGACGCAGCCGATTCACCGCGGCCGATTCGCCGCGGCTGATTGTTCGCGGCCCGTTTTGCCGCGGGGACAATTCGCTGCCAATCGAATTGCCACGGGGACAATTTACCGCGGGAGCAATTCGCTGCGAGATTTTTGTTTCATGATATTACCATTGTTTTATTTACCTTTATATAATATTTTTTTATAAAAATAATGTTTTAAAACTTTCCAACTAGGTATTTGATGGAATACAATTCAGCATTTATTTATGAACCGATATGCATCAAACTAGATTTGATGGATTATTTATCTGTTTGTTAAGGTGATCCGTGGCAGAAGTGTAAACTTCAACAAGGCGAAATTAATAATACTGGCCTTCATCTGCGTCATCATATCGCTCGCTGAATGTTCCTCTCACAGTGAGTCGACTCGATCCGACTTCACCCGAATGAGCGTTACATAGCCTAGCCTGACGGCTGAGTACAATTCACTACACACAAAAACTGCTAAACACGCCTAAAGAAGTTTACATTTAAAAAATTGGATGTCGTTATTTTCTATCCAGAAGGAGCATATTAAATTTCATTGACCCTAATCTGCGTACATGCAAAGATATTTGGCAACTTCAAAGTTAATGTTTATCGACCCACTGTTTCAAAGTTAGCAAAGTAAAATGCCCCCAATAATAATCATGCTACCTAGCTGGCCGCTATAATACACTATCTTTGTGTATGGGATAATGAAAGCCTTGACGGGCACCTATAAGGGAAAGTGAGGCAAAATGGGGTCTGGGGGTAAATAGGGGTACCGCAGGTTTAGCTAAACTGCATAAAAATAAACTTCTTAATATCAGACTATTTGTCTTCATGGCTAGTTAAACTTTCTGTTTCGAAGGTAGGTACATTTTTAACTTCCTAGCCCGCGCAGCATTAGCTAGAAAAGATATTATTTTCGACGAAAAATATTTATTTTAGATAACGCCGAAAATGTGTTATTTGGGTGTATTCTGAGCTATCTTAGCAATATCGTCGTGATGTCTGTCTGTGTGTGTATATAACACGATAGCTCCTAAACTACAGAACTGATTTTCATAAAATTTTGAGGTTTATTGTATTCGACACTGTAAGGAGCCGATTAGACTTTGGTCAAAGTCAATTAATGTTAATGATCCTAATGGTTTTATGACAATTAAAAATTTTTAAAATGTTTTTGGTATGTAGTAGAGCATATTATTCTCAATAATTTGTGTTTTAATCAAAAGCTTTGTAGGAGCTTTCGTTTCTGAGATATTTACAAAAAACTGTTTTCAAGTCTGATATAACAAGGAGTTCACTGGAAGTGTGCTAATAGGCTAGCTAGGAAGATATCAGATCCGTCATTGATCTGTTTATTTTATGTAGAATGCATAATCAACGCGTTGTCTGTAAAATAAGCTTTTTAACCAACTGCAGCACGGCGAAAGTTAGGGTAATGTTTTTTAAAATCCCCTATATTTGATAAAATTATGCGAATATAGTTTTTGAATAGGGTGGGGAGAATGACAGGATGGGAGAAGGGTGGGAGCAGGGAAGACTACAAAGTAACTACAGCAAATTAGAGGATATTTGCAATAGGTAATCAAAGCAATTTCAATAAAATCGCCTGAAATTTAGATAATTTGTATGCCTTAATTCCCACATCATGTGACAAAATGGCGTCTGAAGACCACCATATTGATTCCTGTTTAAAAATATATAGCCTTTAGCACCTTCGTGATCAGTAGCAATTCAACGACACCTTTTTTGTCAAAATCGCTTCAGCCGTTTAGCCTCTAGCGTGACAAAAACATATTTACTTACATACATACAACTATCGAAAAACATTACCCTTCCTTCGCCGTGCTGCAGTTGGGTAAAAAATAGACTGATGTACTGTGGACTAATACGGAAATAACACACAAAATATTGGCAATGTTCGTGAAATTTTCGATTTTTCCGGTAAAAATTTTTGGACCTAAAAAAATTTGTTATCAACCGTGAAACAAAACAAAATAGGGCTTCCGTAACTAATATAGGCTTAGCGGCGGCGGCGTCTATACTATAATGCTAATGTGTATATTATTGCGTAAACTGGCCAATATGCAAATATCCCTAATAACTTGCCCAAAAGCCTTTCCCTACTATGCATGTATAAGAACCAAGATAAATTTTCAGTATTAGTTTCTCGTTAGCTCGAACACATAGGATTTTGCTTTTATAGAAGCAAACAATAGATGGGTTTGTTGGGAAAGTTTACCTTTGCGCAAAATTATTTTTTTTGCATAATAACGGCCTACATTGTTATTTAAGAACACAAATAGGATTTAAATAGAAAGTCCTCAGAGGCTGACTAGACAATGTGGTAAAGTTTTTGCAAAGTCAGTTGTACAAAGGTTAAAGCCGACCATCGGCATATCCTTTAAAGAAAGTGACATGGGCGGCGGTAGATATACTCATAAAAATTATTTCATTTAATAAACGTGAAATTTCGTACCCGTGAATTTAAAAATCAAACAAGTTTCATGGCTAATCGGACAAAAAGGAGTTTTTTGTTTCCCTTATATTTTTCCGTGGGTAGCTTGAAAGCTTAACCTCACGGGGGTCCAAGATCTAATGGACACCTAATAAGTGTTGACAGTTAACCGTTTCGTCCTTATGGGACTCCTCAGAACACTGCTGGTCAAGTGACAAATCTTGCGAAGTTAGACTGTTTTGTCTCTAATTAAATGTAATTAGTGAGCGAACTATAGCAAGAGCCGCCATCCACCGAGATACGAGAGAAACAAAAACAAAAAACCAAAAGCAGGGAAAAACACTGCTATACAATATCGATCAATGAATAGATCGAATGCAAATAAAAGAAAACAACTATAGTCCGTGACCTACGACAGCTCTTTGTCTTTTCAGGCCGGATCAACGCATTTTGCATTTTTACCCGTCATCAAGACAGTGAGCGTCAATCAACGGAATTTTTAAGCCAAATAATACTAACAAACGTGAAATTTCGTACCCGTGAATTTAAAAATCAAACAAGTTTCATGGCTAATCGGGCAAAAAGAAGTTTTTTGTTTCCCTTATATTTTTCCGTGGGTAGCTTGAAAGCTTAACCTCACGGGGGTCCAAGATCTAATGGACACCTAATAAGTGTTGACAGTTAACCGTTTCGTCCTTATGGGACTCCTCAGAACACTGCTGGTCAAGTGACAAATCTTAATAAGACTGTTTTGTCTCTAATTAAATGTAATTATTGAGCGAACTATAGCAAGAGCCGCCATCCACCGAGATACGAGAGAAACAAAAAACAAAAAACCAAAAGCAGGGAAAAACACTGCTATACAATATCGATCAATGAAAAGATCGAATGCAAATAAAAGAAAACAACTATAGTCCGAGACCTACGACAGCTCTTTGTCTTTTCAGGCCGGATCAACGCATTTTGCATTTTTACCCGTCATCAAGACAGTGAGCGTGAATCAACGGAATTTTTAAACCAAATAATTCTAACAAACGTGAAATTTCGTACCCGTGAATTTGAAAATCAAACAAGTTTCATGGCTAATCAGGCAAAAAGGAGTTTTTTGTTTCCCTTATATTTTTCCGTGGGTAGCTTGAAAGCTTAACCTCACGGGGGTCCAAGATCTAATGGACTCCTAATAAGTGTTGACAGTTAACCGTTTCGTCCTTATGGGACTCCTCAGAACACTGCTGGTCAAGTGACAAATCTTGCGAAGTTAATCAGACTGTTTTGTCTCTAATTAAATGTAATTAGTGAGCGAAATATTGCAAGAGCCGCCATCCACCGAGATACGAGAGAAACAAAAAACAAAAAACAAAAAGCAGGGAAAAACACTGCTATACAATATCGATCAATGAAAAGATCGAATGCAAATAATTCCCATCCACCGAGATACGAGAGAAACAAAAAACAAAAAACCAAAAGCAGGGAAAAACACTGCTATACAATATCGATCAATGAAAAGATCGAATGCAAATAATTCTTTTATTTATTTCTTCCGTTGATTGACGCTCACTGTCTTGATGACGGGTAAAAATGCAAAATGCGTTGATCCGGCCTGAAAAGACAAAGAGCTGTCGTAGGTCACGGACTAAAGTTGTTTTCTTTTATTTGCATTCGATCTTTTCATTGATCGATATTGTATAGCAGTGTTTTTCCCTGCTTTTGGTTTTTTGTTTCTCTCGTATCTCGGTGGATGGCGGCTCTTGCTATAGTTCGCTCACTAATTACATTTAATTAGAGACAAAACAGTCTGATTAACTTCGCAAGATTTGTCACTTGACCAGCAGTGTTCTGAGGAGTCCCATAAGGACGAAACGGTTAACTGTCAATACTTATTAGGTGCCCATTAGATCTTGGACCCCCGTGAGGTTAAGCCTTCAAGCTACCCACGGAAAAATATAAGGGAAACAAAAAACTCCTTTTTGCCCGATTAGCCATGAAACTTGTTTGATTTTTAAACTCACGGGTACGAAATTTCACGTTTGTTAGTATTATTTGGCTTAAAAATTCCGTTGATTGACGCTCACTGTCTTGATGACGGGTAAAAATGCAAAATGCGTTGATCCGGCCTGAAAAGACAAAGAGCTGTCGTAGGTCACGGACTATAGTTGTTTTCTTTTATTTGCATTCGATCTTTTCATTGATTGATATTGTATAGCAGTGTTTTTCCCTGCTTTTGGTTTTTTGTTTTTTGTTTCTCTCGTATCTCGGTGGATGGCGGCTCTTGCTAAGTTCGCTCACTAATTACGTTTAATTAGAGACAAAACAGTCTGATTAACTTCGCAAGATTTGTCACTTGACCAGCAGTGTTCTGAGGAGTCCCATAAGGACGAAACGGTTAACTGTCAACACTTATTAGGTGTCCATTAGATCTTGGACCCCCGTGAGGTTAAGCTTTCAAGCTACCCACGGAAAAATATAAGAGAAACAAGAAACTCCTTTTTGCCCGATTAGCCATAAAACTTGTTTGATTTTTAAATTCACGGGTACGAAATTTCACGTTTGTTAGTATTATTTGGCTTAAAAATTCCGTTGATTGACGCTCACTGTCTTGATGACGGGTAAAAATGCAAAATGCGTTGATCCGGCCTGAAAAGACAAAGAGCTGTCGTAGGTCACGGACTATAGTTGTTTTCTTTTATTTGCATTCGATCTTTTCATTGATCGATATTGTATAGCAGTGTTTTTCCCTGCTTTTGGATTTTTGTTTTTTGTTTCTCTCGTATCTCGGTGGATGGCGGCTCTTGCTATAGTTCGCTCACTAATTACATTTAATTAGAGACAAAACAGTCTGATTAACTTCGCAAGATTTGTCACTTGACCAGCAGTGTTCTGAGGAGTCCCATAAGGACGAAACGGTTAACTGTCAACACTTATTAGGTGTCCATTAGATCTTGGACCCCCGTGAGGTTAAGCTTTCAAGCTACCCACGGAAAAATATAAGGGAAATAAAAAACTCCTTTTTGCCCGATTAGCCATGAAACTTGTTTGATTTCATTTAATTATGGCGTAAACTAAAGAAATAAAAATAGATAATAAAACTCTATTCCTATACCTACAGAAACGACACTGATTTATTTTCTAACTCTGCATACTGCCGACTAAAGGGGTCCCGCAAAGAACACCTGAAAGCAATTAAAAGCGCATTTCAAAAAAATCTGCCAATCAGGTGTGGTGGATCCACCTGGGCTAGGTCGGTCAGAAAAAAAGACTTTGTGCTCGGACGGCAGAGTCGCGCCTTTTCTATGTCGGTAGGGTTGAAATTATACCAGGAAGATTTTATATGAATTTGGATAACTTTTGAAGGGCAGAATGAAGCAAAATTTCATGAAATCGATAGAACCCCGTATTAGGAGCATTTCAGGTGACTTTGCAAAAACTATACTACACTTTGCTTTTGCCGATCAAAAAAAGCGCTCTTGTAAAAAAATGTCTAATTTATGAAGGCAAAAAAAATATTTAACCACCTTCCGCTAGAAATAAAAAACTCTCAATCACGCCGTTTAGAAAAAAAATTAATGGATCCATAATGGATCTGATACCTTCCAAGCCCATTAGCACACTTCAAGTAAACTTCATGCCATATTTACATTGAAAACAGTTTTTTGTAAATAACTCCGAAAGGAAAGCTCCAAGTTTTTGGTTATAACACACATTTTTGAGTAAAATGTGTTTTACTCATTCCAAAAACCGCATGATGCGACGCTCCGATAAAAAAATAACATTTAAAAAAAAATTATTGTCAAAAAACTGTCATTAGCATTCATTAATGAATTTTGAAGAAAATCTAATCAGCTCGTTACAGTATTCGTGTGGTTTACCTAAAAAATTTATGAAAATCGGTTTAGCGGTTTAGGAGCTATCGTGTTACGGACAGGCATACACAAACACACATAGACAGACATCACGACGATATTGCTAGGATAGGTCAAAACTCACCCAAATAAGAAAGTTTCAGCGTCATGTCAAAAAAAAATTTCCTCAAAAACAATACTTTCATTGCTGCGCGGGCTAGGAAGGCAAAAAAAAATTGTTACTTTACTTTTATTTAAAGTTTAGTTTAACTTAATTTAACTTAACTTAAGTTAGGCACTTGGTACAATTTTAATACTTGTTAAATTTCTTTTAAAAAATACTATTTTGGTCTTTTAAAAAAATATATCTACAGTATGTCCCCATAAGTTGGAATCATATGGAAAACTTTTTTATTATTAATTTTAGGAAAAAAAGTTAGTCTTTATAAAAGATTCTGCATTATCTAAAACCCAGAATACAGTCATCAAATATCAAATTTCTTCAGTGGTATACGTTGGTTTGTCAAAAAATATGAGTTTTGCTCAAGAGTAAAGTACCTTTAAATTTGACCATATCGAAAAATGTTACAAAAAAAAGTTGATTGAGTTACATCCATTTAAATTAAAACTTCATATTATTTTATTTTTACTAATATTTCTATTTTGAATGAACATCTTTTGTGATTACGAAACACATGATAAATTTTTAGTTTTTCGATGTTTTCTAATAATTTTGCAATTAAAACGCGTAATAAGTGCATATTTATTTATTTTGCAAATAATAAAATACATTCAAATGCTAAGTTATAAAACTAACATCATATTAATATTAGAAATAAACAAATAGAAATATCAGTTAAAAATAAAATAATCTGAAGTTTTAATTTAGATGGAGGTACTTGCATATTTAAACGTAATTTTTAATTCTGATCAACTTTTTTAGTAACATTTTTCGATATTGTCAAATTTAAAGGTACTTTACTCTTAAGCAAAATTCATATTTTTTGACAAACCTCGTATACCATAGAAAAAATTTGTTATTTGATTATTGCATTCTAGGTTTTTGATAATGCAAAACTTTTTATGAAAAATAACTTTTCCTAAAATTAATAATAAAACAGTTTTCCATATGATTCCAACTTAGGGGGACATACTGTATATATTTTTGAGTTAAATTTTTTCCAATATTTTATTTATGTAGTGTCGCAATGTCAATAGGATGCTCTTATTTTTGACATTAAAGATACTTTGATTGATTGATTAGTTTACCAAAGGCCACACTGTACTATACTTATAGGGTATACATACAGGTTTTACATGTCAAAACTCTTAAGTAAAGTGTTGTTGAGGTTATTATCTAGGCAATTAATTATATACGAAGTAACTGGAACGGGCACAGCTTTACATTAGGTATACGGGACACTGAGGCAAAAATTTAAAGAGTTTTTTAGAGTGAGAACCAAGGCCAACACAAAAATAGAGGCCACGACCCTGAAAAAATCAGCTGTTCTCCCGGGGCTGAATTTTACATTGGGTCTTATGGGAGGTCAGACGTTTTTTTATGATATTTTCAAAATGGCACTACAGATTTCCGCAAAATTTCTGTGAAATATTCTCAGACACCATCCCGATATTCCACCAAAGGTTTGTAAGGAAGCAACATGATTAAAAGTTTAAAATCTTCAAGATTTAGCATTCCTTATTTTGAATTCAAATTACCCGCCATGTACCACATGCCAACTGTTATATTTGACATGTATTTGACTTTGTCATATGTGATTGTCACATTGGCTTCTGCTTTAAACTTAATTTTTGTGTGAGCTATTGAAGCGGCTATAAAAAATTAGGGCTTACTATACATTAAAAAAAAATTGTTCTGCCAGAATAAAGTAAAAACAATTTCAAAAAAGGCTTTATTAAAAAAAAAACAAATATTCATGAATTGTCATTCTAACTTCAATATTTTAAAGACAATCAGCTGTGTCGTAACATGACCATCAAAAGAAAATCAGCCCCGGATGTGACGTCAACAAAGTGGAGGATCGTGGCCCGTCCATTTTGATAACCCTGTGAGAACATACATAAATTTTTGTTCTACTTCTATCCACCGGTATTCTGTGAACTTCATACTTTAAAAAGATTGTCATTTGTGATTGCCATTAAAGTGTCTGTCAGTGGTTGTCAGTATTTTTATAAAATTGTTTTTGTTAGACAAAAATAAAAAATTAGAACGCGATGCGTTGCATGTAAAAACGAGTTTTATAGGACTGAAAAGCCGGTTTTCTTTTTGAGGTAAGTAGCTCTGATTATTCAAAAAACTTACCTAAAACGTCGGCGAACTTTCAAAAGCACATAATATCATCGGAAAGCAGAAGTAAAAAAGGAAAGGTACCACTTTCTGAGCAGCGTGCTCTCTCTCTTTTTTACACCGACCTTAGGCAATCCCGACCTCCGTAGGAAGACTCAAAAGAGAAGGGGGAACTTAAGAGGAGATATTGTATTGTGATGTATAATATTTCACAACAAAAATTTCTGGGATAATGAAAGCACAGATAACCCCTAGACACTCGTGACTCGATGCGAGAGAGGCGGGCGAAGCTTAGCATGAATCGAACGTGGGTTCTGGTGATAACTTGTGCTTTTACACTCATCCTAACCCTGAAAAATTAATGTGTATCTTTCTAAGCGGGCTATCCTATGGACAGTAACGCTGTGACATTGCAGTTGGCCAGTTGGGACAACTTCAGGACGAAAATAATAAATTAATATTTTATTTCAACAATAAAAAATAAATTACGCGGCCAATAAATGCTGTAGTAGTTAACTACACGTAATAAATGCGTATGTAACTCAAGCCATGAAGCACTGGTACATACAAGCATGGCGATATGTTCCTGAAGTGTAATAATTAACGGCCTGGAAGCTGCCTCGCAGGCCTCTGCAGTAACTTATTGAGGGTCGGACGGCAGTTAAGATAGGGGTGAAATCTAGGCGTTGTCCGACATCATGGAGAGGTACTCTTCGTTTTACAGACGTTTAAATGGTTTTAGTAGGTACTCAGGTTAGCCCAGCCTATTTTTTTACTTATTTTATAAATTAAAAGAAATTAATGCCTCTTAGTTTGTGTTTCATAACTTACTTGTACAGTGTGTTCAATAACATGACAATATTTAAGAAGCTCTCCATAAGGATCATTTTAGGAAAAAAAAATATTTTGCCTTTGGTATTTCTGAGGGCAATCCCACACGTTCGAAATAATAGTAATTACATCAATCAATTGCAAATTTTATGAGCTATAGAAATTTTATACAGTGCGGACCTAAATAGAGCCCCCTCTTTCTAACTCTTAAAGAATTTTTTAATAATAAGTGAGTTATGTCAAACTAAACTAATGTCAAAAATTTGAAAACATCAAAATTTTTAAATTGGAAGGGGGATTTTAATTCTCTATATAACGCATTAAAATTTTTTTAAATCGGTTTAGTTTCCTAGGAGATATGTTTATTATTCTTCGCGGTCGACTAAAAAAATAATTTTTTTTATCAAGCAAAAATTTTATGGATTGATTTTTATCATAAATTAAATATTTGTGTTTCTAAATTATGTCAGAACTTTAAAATAAGTTAAGATTTAAATAGGATAAAAATGTGCTGTGTGATAATTTTTTCAAAACTTGAGAAAAGTTTTGAAAAAATGATGATCAATTTGTGATAAAATAAATTAATTAAATTATTTGTTTGATAAAAAATTGCCTTTTTTTAGTCGATCGCGAAGAAAAATAAACATATCTGCTAGAAAATTAAAGCGATTTGAAAAATTTTAATTGTGTTGTATAGAAAATCAATATATATATATATATTTATATAATATGTCATAAAACCAATGTAATCGGTAAAAAAAATTAGAATACTTTACGAACTCGCCTTATGTATGTTTCAACTTATTTTGAAACTAAATCCACTGTTCAACCCGAATTATTAAGTCATAATATTTTATATTTCAAAAAGAAAATACACAAGTGCCGGGGACAACGACATAAGTAAGACAGCCCTGATCAGGATTGTGCAATATTCGGCCGATCGTGTTTAGGGCCTGTGACCGTAAAAATCGAAATTCGACGAACGTTGCCGAATCTTTGCGTGTTTTATTTTCCTATGGTTTAATAGACAGAGAGAAATATATCGAAACCGCAAAGGTCATTGGTCAGTTATGATCGGTAAGCACGAATGACTACTAATTAAACAAGATTTAATACACAGTACGCCGATACAAAAGATGCCGATATAGGAAAATATTAAAATCTAATTGTCAATTTTGAATGCCTATACTAGATATCCCAATTCAATTCTTCATTTGAAAAATCACGAGTGCGTGAGACAAAGTATATGAAGGTATAAGATTCAATTATGCAAGGCAGATAAAGCAAACGGTGTGCATCCAATTAAAAGTAGGTTAGCCAAATCATAGGCTATTCTTTTCATGTATTTTAAATTGTATACCTTATATGTTGCACTCGTGAATTCTTGATGAAAGAACTGCACTGATACAGGAATTCTCGAAAATAATAGTTTTGATAAAAGACTATCAAATTTATTTTTAGAGAAATTAATTATCTATCAAGAAAAACTCAATGACAATGAAATAACAAATCGTAAAAAACGTCAAAGAGATGTCTTGGGAAATCAAAGAGCGGTCTATCTATCTCTAGAAATCAGTTTTATACTTAAAAATTTAGCTCAGAGGCTTTCATTTTTACCAATATAAATAGAAAATAATTTTAGTATCCCGGGGGTAGCAAATTCCTGAGGTTATATGTATGTTTGTAGGCGGGTATGTGTGCCGTCGGTCGGCCGGCCGTCGCGTCGACCCACTGTGGTCAGAAACTGCCCGGCTTACATATTTGTGCCAAAAATTCTTGACCACACAGAAAATTATTTATTAAGGATATGCTGGATCCGTCTGTCTATGTATGCTCCCCACAAATCTACAATAGCGGTCACCATGGGTCATTAAAATAGTATATTTGGGACCAAGCACTAAAAGGATTTTATAGATTTAACTTGTGAGCAATAAAATTAAAGTTGCCCTAAAGTTAAATATTTCTATGTATAGTTTTTGAGATATAATCGGTCAAAGTTCGTTAAATGGTCGTTTTTGTGTATGTTCTAATCAGAATAATTCCTACATCTTGACCGAAAAAAATTAATTAATCATAAAAATTTCTTAGTAAAGGCCTAAAGACAAAGTCACTTATAATTTTATTCTTTACAATGCATTAGATAATATACGGAGGGTAGTCAAAAAATCAACATTTTGTATCAACACTACAACCGAATTTTAAAACTAGCACATTGTATTTTGACATGAATTAATAGTCCTATACCATATTGGAAGAAAAAACTTGTAGTTGTTTTTTGATTGGCCCTAGTTTTAAATTAATTTTTTAATTGCAGATTTATTTTCCTAATAAGTAAAATTAACTTCAGCTGTTTTAAACCATTTTTCGTAACACAAAAATTAATTGACTAAATATTTTGTATTAAAACACAGCAGAATGAATTTTTTAAATATAAAAAAGAAATGCTTTAGATTTTGGTGTAGTCAAAAGGCCTATTCAAATTCTATTTTTCCTTTCTTTTTGCTCCTAAATTATTTTGATCTTATTTTTAGAAAACGGCTCGTTTACTTTTGATCCTACTTTACCTGCTTACTTCTGTAACTCTTGTGTCTTTTTTTCTATGTTTAGTTTTAAAGATATTAATTCTTATATTTTAAACTATTCTTGGATTTAATGGCAACATATAAAAAGGTATTTCACCTCCAATTTTTGCTGCACGTAACAAAACTATAAAAACAAATATAAGCTAAAAATAGAAAAAATATATACAGAGTGTCTCGAGAAGGAAGCTTGTTTATTGCATTAGTTTTTTAGTACTAACGCAGAACATATTAACAAGTTCTAACCAGTCGCATCTGCTACAGGGACGGCAACGGGGCAGTGCCCTACCAAAACTAGACAACAAACAGTATTTTTAATTAAATTATTTAAAAAAAGTTAAATCTTTTCTTACGAGATCTCTAGTTTTTTCTTTAGTCTGTGGTTAACAAAAGGCGATTAATTGGGCAAACTTTTTTAGTGTAAATAATTACAAGCCGGCAGCACAAAATTTCAATTTCACCCGTTTTTTTCTCGGTGTATGGGTGTGTGTTCAAGCGCGGGGGCGGGAGGAATGTTTGTTTTAGATGACGTCGGTCATGGTCATCGTGCGAAAACATTCGTTGCCCTTCCTACGCGTTGCCGGTTCTTTCTTTAGTGAAGACGTATGAGTTTGTTTTGATTTGGAGTAGGTCAGTAGTTAAAAGCCTTGCCGGTCCATTGTTTGTTTTCGTTTGTTTTTTATAATAAATACCGTCGATTATATTTTATTAGTTGACATATAAACTTCGATTACAAATAAAATCTTTAGAGCCACATAGACCGGTCCTAAACATTAACCAAAATTTTAGTGCAAGTAATGCAGAAGGGTGTTCGAAAAAAACTTATATTAGAAAATTTCATAAAAAAATAATATGATGTTGAAAACTCGTTGTGCGGTTGTGAAAAAAGAAATACTTTTTTTTGCTTTATTTGTCTTATTATGAACAATTCACGAAGTTATCCTACGTGGGTGGCAAAGGGAATGTGTGATATTAAGCACTTTAGTGAAAAGTTAAAAAGACACAAAGTAAGTGCTACTCATTTAAATAATCACATAGCATTTTCTATGCTAGGCAAGGCTGAGATTAGGTGCCAATTGAATAGTGCCCATAGGCAGAGAACATATTATGTTCTCTGACAATGCCATGACAACAGTTGATATTAATAAAAAATCGATTTAAAAAAAAACAGGGTGTTCTCAACAAAGCGGCTCAAGAAAGTCATCACTTAAGTTACACCATGTATTTTATAAAATTTTTACTTACGATGTATATCTAACTTCCATCCATCCTCGATACCACTATCCGATATTTGAGGTTGTTGTCCTCTACAAGAAAGGTACTTTCCTCCATCTTCCACTGTTGGTATAAAGGTAAGGACACTTGTCGTTGTATTGCCATCGGGACTCGTCTAAAACAAAAGAATACTTGTACAATTTAGCAAAAAAAACATGCTTTAAATGACCTTATGGCAGGGCTAGTACATTTTGCCCAATTCTATAGGTCTTACTTTTGGTACAGTGTTATAAACTAACCACACACGGTGCCTTTGGTTTGGTATGGCCATAATTTAATAAGCAGGGATAAAGAACTGGCTACATTGCACAACAGGTATATTGTCAGGAATGCAAGTTACCATTGACTGTGCCACTGTACGAAACCAACTTGGAAAAACGAAAAGCGCAAAGCATGATTTTGCAGAGATAAGAAAGTGGTTCCACCTCCCTCCACATTTGGTTGACGCCTACCACTGAGCAGGTAGTTGATGCGAGAAAAACTACTGAAAAGTTAAGAGAAGGGTAGTTGTAATGCTGAAGCGAAAGGAAACCTCAAGTAGATAGAGAGTTTTCCCTTCTACGTGAGATAAGAAAGTGTTGTCTATAAAATGTCATTTTATCTCCGTTTCGTTTTCTTGTTTGGCTCATTAGCTGGAACGTAAAGTCAACTTTAGGATTATCAGCAACGCCATTGACTTGGTTCCTCCAAGCTCTTTAAAGAGGGGATAATGGATTACGTAGGTCTAACCTACCTTTAATAATAACCCAAACTTTAAGGAGACAAGTCGGTAGTCACATTCTAAGTTTTGTTGAACTTAAACTAAAACCTCTAAACTAATAGTCAGTAAAGAAACATAAGATTTTTGTATTTGATGAATATTTTGCAGTTTTTATTTTAATATTTTGGTTCTTGTTTGTTTTATAGGTCTTGTAATAATTTGTAAATATAATTAGTTTTTTTTGTATTTATCAAAATTTGCAACGTTTTTAAAACTGTTTTATATTTATTTTATAAACACAAGTAATCTACTACGGTACCCTTGTTTAAGGGTTCGTTTTAAAACGAAATCATATCCGACAATATCTGTTTCTCTTTGGGACGCACAAATTCTTTTTTATTGCATTCCTTCTGGACTTATATCGAGCCTATTACTAGATCCCACCTTAGGAATCCCGTATGTGCTTAGTGCTCAGTCTCTCCTTGATGTCATTCTTCTAAACTCGATTTCATTGGGATATGGGATTTATTTTAATAACTAGCTTTTAATTTTCCTTTGCATTTACGGTGTTTAAATTTAATTCTATTTCAAATTTGCAACGTTTTTAAAACTGTTTTATATTTATTTTATAAACACAAGTAATCTACTACGGTACCCTTGTTTAAGGGTTCGTTTTAAAACGAAATCATATCCGACAATATCTGTTTCTCTTTGGGACGCACAAATTCTTTTTTATTGCATTCCTTCTGGACTTATATCGAGCCTATTACTAGATCCCACCTTAGGAATCCCGTATGTGCTTAGTGCTCAGTCTCTCCTTGATGTCATTCTTCTAAACTCGATTTCATTGGGATATGGGATTTATTTTAATAACTAGCTTTTAATTTTCCTTTGCATTTACGGTGTTTAAATTTAATTCTATTTCAAGAAAACACGAGTAAGTAAAATAAAATAGGTAAATGTTCTAAGTGTGTAACAGACAAGTAGATAAGGGGGTAATGGGGGCCAGTATCGCCCCCCCTTCCTGAGCAAGTTGGTATCATAAAATTTTAAGGTATTTTAAACTAAAACACACATAATAAAAGCCTACACAGAAAAAAAGCGCACGCAAAATAAAGCACAGATCAAAATCGCGCAAAGAAAAAGTGCACATAGTAAAACAGCGCACAGGGAAATTATAGGAAGAAAATTTTTGACCCTTAAATCTTTAGAATTAAAATGTCCCATGTAAAAAACTAACAGTTTAGCATACTTGATCATCTCAAAATGGCCCAAAAGAAGAATATACTGGGTGGGCCAAAAAAAACAATCCAAAAAGAAACAATTTCTTTTTCATTATAACTTTTGCACTATACAATCGATTTTACTGATACAAACTGCACTTACCAGAGAATTAATCAAAGTTTTGACTAATTATAATTCTTTGTCCGTCATCTCAAAATCTAGGATGGCGGACGAAATTAAAATGTACCCTTCAAAGAATCTCGTTTATTCTTGTATGGCGAACATGGTTTAAATTAGAAAACAAGCTGCTTTCTTGCCACGCACAATAAGGTACGAATCAGCAAAATCGGTTTGGTGGTTCTAAAAAAAAATATTTTTGTTTCAACCATTGTTTTGGATATTATACGATTGCCTTGCCAATCATGTCTGCATTTATTTCCTTAAATAAATTCAGTACTATTGAACCGATTTTAATGAAGTAGAAAACATCCTGGTGAGAATGGATTGCTTTTTAAAGATCATGATCAAAGTTTATTGCCATTGTATTTAAGATGGCGGACAGAATCATACTTCATTCTTCAAAATGGCGTGCTTATTCTTATTTTCCGAAAATGTTTTAATATTTTTTTAATTTGTAGAAGAGCACTACTTTTCCCCCACACAACGAGGTAAAAACTTAATTCATAAAAATTGGTGTGGTGGTTCTCAAAAAACTATTTTTATACTTTAGAAAATAGTCCATATTATGGTCGAGTCATTGAATAGGAAATCAAACAGATTATTGTCTTCCTCCACTAATTTTTAATTTGTTTTAAACAAATTGTGCGTGCAAGTGGTGAAAAATAATGGAATTTCCTTCGACAGGTCGCCGGTTTGGCTTTACAAGCACATTTAAAAATAATTGTCGGTATTGACGATTGAAAATAGAAAGTTACGATACATATGGAATTTTATATGAAAAGGCACCTACCTCGGACTCTCTTGCAGCTCCAGTCGACGTTTAAATGTCCAGTTTTTCACCTCAAATTCACTTTTTTTGGGAACGTGATTTGTCTAGTGTCTTGTTGTGACGGTGGTTCTTTGCGCACTCATCCCGCGCTGCTTGTCCTCCCACGTGTGCGGTGCCGTGAAAACCCATATGCATATTTTAGAGCGCGAAAATTTAAATTATTTTAAACGCGCAGAAAAGTAAAAGAAAATGAAAATTAGGAAATTCCTTGCTTGCACCAACATTTTCCGGCCGCCAAAACACGTGTGTTTTTACTTAGTTAAGAAAAGGAAAGGAAAAAAAATTAAATAATATTCGCCTATTAGCGATTAAACGATACAATTTAGCATTAAATTATGCATGTAAATTAAAATTAAAAGAAAAGAAAAAAATACTTAGAAAAAATTAAGAAAGAAAAAGAAAATTTTTGCCTTATGCGTCGGGCATAGGCAAAGGACATAGTTTCACTACTGGTCGACGATATGTTCCTGTAGCTGTTTTAACGGTCACAACACGAATATGACCGTCTGAGCCAGGGTGTACGTCGACAATTCGCCCAACAGCCCATTGCAATGGCGGTTTTTGTTCATTTTTTACCACGACTAAAGTATTTAGTTTAATATTGTTAGTAGCCTCTGTCCATTTAGAACGCTGTTGCAAGGTGTTTAGGTACTCCAAGTTCCAGCGTTTCCAAAAATCGGACTGGAGCCTTTGCACCAGCTGCCAGCGGGACAGGGTGTTCAACTTGGAATCAGAAAAATCGGGTTCTGGTACGGAATTCAACGGTTCCAGGGTAAGAAAATGACCAGGGGTCAGTGGAAGAAAGTCATTCGGATCCATACTTTGGGCATACAGAGGCCGGCTGTTTAGTATGGATTCGACCTGACACAAAAAAGTAAAAAACTCTTCATAGGTTAACCGTTGCTCACCTATTACACGTTTTAAATTTGCCTTGGTGGATTTAACTCCTGCCTCGGCTAGTCCGTTTAGGTGCGGACTACCAGGACTTGAAAAATGCCAGGTAATTTTTAGACTGTGACATGCTTCCTGGGAGTACTGTTTGAGTAAACGATCAGCTCCCAAGAACGCGCTACCACAATCTGAGTAAATGTCAGAAATTCTTTCTCTTCTTGCCACAAATCTCTTAAAAGCCGCAAGAAAGGTAGGGGTGAAAATATCGGAGGTAAGTTCTAGGTGAACTGCCTTTGTTGCGGAGCAGACTAAGACAAGAATATAACCTTTGGATACCTTTGCACCTCGGTACTTTCCCATTGTAATTGGAAAGGGACCACAATAATCTATGGCAACATGTGAAAATGCCTTTACTTGAGAGATGCGTTGAGCAGGCAAGTTGCCCATGATTTGTACGGAAGGTTTAGGATTTAATCGATAGCATAAAATGCAATAAGAAGTTATACTCTCGATTACATAGCGAGGGGAAAGGATCCAAAATTGTTGTCTCAAGAGGTAATGCAACCTTTTTTGACTGGGATGACAGTACCTTTTGTGAGTGTACTCAATGACAAGTTGAGTAAGACGGTGAGAACGTGGTAAAAGTAAAGGGTGTTTTGCTGAATAAGAGAGTTCGGAAGAATGTGGTAATCGACCCCCCACTCTTAAGCAGCCTTGTGTATCTAGAATAAGTGAAAGTTTACGAAATTGATTAGGAAGTAGCTTTGCGTCATTCAAACGTGAAATGAGATCAGCAAAGATGGAACGTTGAACATGCCGAACGAGAACAATAAGAGAATATTGAAGTTCTACTTCGGTAATATTTTCGTTAGGATATTTAGATTTCTTTTCGGTAAGGCGAAAAATATAGGAAATTATGCGTTGAATTTTCTCTAGGGAAGAGTAACGAGAAAGAAAAGTATCAAGCATGTGTGGTTCAACTGTGCATGTTTGAAATACTGATTTTCGTTCTTCCAGAATAACCTCGTTTTCCGGAGGGTTTGGACAGCGAAAATCATCAGGCCAGCTCTCTTTTGGTAGCCTAAGAAAACAAGGACCTTCCCAATACAAGTCATGTTTGACAAGTTGATTAGGCATAAGACCGCGCGAAGCACAGTCGGCTGGATTTAGCGCTGATGGAATATATTTCCAGGCCGTAGGAGAAATGGTTTCTTGAATGTGACAGATACGGTTTGCCACAAACGTTTTAAACCTGTGAGGTTAAGCCGCCAACCAGCATAGAACCACTTGGGAATCACACCATGCACAGATTTGGTTGAAGTTAAGAATATCTGAATAAGTGTTTTGAATAAAGGAAATTAGGTCGCAAAGTAAAGTGGCACCAAGAAGCTCCAGTCGCGGAAGACTGACTGTTTTCACTGGTGCGACCTTAGATTTGGCCATTACAAGAAAGGTATAGATTTCTCCGGAAACTGACTCCATTCTGAAATAGACCGTAGCCGCGTAACCTATCATAGAGGCGTCTGAAAAGCCGTGAAGTTCAATGCTACGTGGTTGATCAATGGAAAGGCGTCTAGGTAAATGAATATTTGAAAGATTTGGAAGTTCGGTTCGAAATTGATTCCAAACATTTACGATATGCGGAGGAGGCTGAGAATCCCAGTCCAGCTTCTCCTTCCACAGATCTTGCATGAGATGCTTAGCAAGTAAAGAAACGGGAGAACAGAAACCTAAGGGATCAAAAATTTTCATGATTTGAGATAAGATACCTCGCTTGGTGCATGGTTTATCTTCTGGTACGACCAAGTAGGTAAACGAATCTGAGATAGGATTCCATTGGAGACCTAATATTTTTACAAAATTAGGTTCGGATTTGTCGAAACGAATGGACATTTGTGTTTCTGATTCTGAGAATGAGGAGAGAAGTTCCGGACTGTTGCTCGCCCATTATTTAAGTTCAAACCCTCCTAGGCACAACAGGGAGATTAACTCCGACTGAAGTTCTTTGGCAGAGGCCACAGAATCCTGCCCAGTGAGCACGTCGTCGACGTAAATGTCTTTAAGAAGCACCTTGGAAGCATTAGGATACCTTTCAGACTCAAGTTTAGCTAGTTCTTGTATAGTACGAATAGCTAAGTAAGGTGATGACTTAAGTCCATAAACAACTGTTCTTAAGGAGTAGGTTTGGACAGGATCATTCTCAGAAAATCTCCATAGAATATTTTGATAACGCGTGTGCTCAGGAATAATTAAAATCTGTCGGAACATTTTTACTATGTCAGTAACAAAGGCTACAGCATGAATTCGAAAATTAAGTAGAATTTCACGGACATCATTTTGCAGTTTAGGACCTGCGCACAACGTCTCGTTGAGTGAGACACCTCTGGGACTACGTTGAGACCCATCAAAGACCACTCTTATCTTCCCAGTGTTCCAGACACTGTGATGAGGGATAAAGTAGGAATTATCCAAGACATCTTTCGATATAGGCGTAGGAATAGGTATCATGTGACCAGTGTCTAAATAATCTTGCATAAAATCTTTGTAAGCTTGATAATTAGCTGAGTCTTTGAGAAGTCTAGCTTCCTGAAGCTTGAAACGTTTTAAAGCGATTGGATAGGTCACCCAACTGGGGTTCTAAGTTTATGAAAGGTAATGGAACGACGAATCTACCTGATTCGTTGCGTGAAACTGATTGTGAAAATAACTTTTCGCACATAATATCTTCAGGACTGTGATGAACCTTATGTGGAACCTGCTCTATCTCCCAGAAGCGCTCTAGGCAGATATCCAGAGATGGTTCGATGGAAGTGTAACAGCTTATGAGTGATTGTGGATTTTGTTGCTTTGAAGTTTCAACTTTACCAATCAGTACATAGCCAAAGATGCTATTAAAAGCACTAGGTTGTCCACGCTCTCCGTGGATAACTCCCTCTTGTAAGAGATGCGGAAAAAGTTCACAACCTACTAGGACATCAATGGAACTTGGTATATGGAAGTTTTGATCAGAAAGTTTGATATTGCGAATGTGATTCCACTTGCTCGAGTCGACAGCGCAAGAAGAAATCTCTGTACAAAGTACTAAAGCCTCAAAATCAAAGGTAGGTCCCGCTTGACCTTGAGGTTTGATAAGACATTTCGTCTTACCTTTGGTATTGGAAGATGTCATTTGATTTAAGCCTTGAATAGAAGTAGAAAAGAAGCTTTTCGAAAGACCTAAACGATTTAGACATTTTTCTGAAATAAAGTTTGCCTCTGAGGCAGAATCGAGTAAGATACGAACTGGTTGGTAATGTCCCCTTGAGTCTAACAGCTACAACGGTAGAAAGTAGAAAAGTGGAATTTTTGGAAATCATTGTCGCATGACAGTTTGTGGAATGGCTTCCTGACATAGGGGTGCTATTGGAATTGGAAAGTGGAATATTAAAGTTCTCTGGAGGATAAGAATTAACACTCACAGAGGGCGCTGCTGGTTGTGGAACGTGAAGAAGACTATGATGTCTGGCTCCACACCTGATGCAGTTGTAGGAGGAGGGGCAATACACGGTCTGGTGAGCAAAATGTAAGCAATTTTGACATAGATTCACCTGCCGAACATAACCCATCCTTTCCTGTGGACTTTTGTTTTGAAATTCGATACACTTCGATAATGCGTGATTCGAAGAACATAGGTAACATTTTATTTTTGGATTAAAAGTTCTGTTCTGATTATTTTGTATTTGAGGGTTGCTGCGCTGATTGCTATTTTGTAAAGTATTTTGTTGATTTCTTGAATTTGAACTTTGATTTGAAATAGTTGTATTGAAAGCAGAAGGTGAATTAAAATTATTAAACCTGTTTCTCTGAAAACTGTTCTGTTGAGAATTACGCGTAGTTTGAGGTTGTCTAGGGGTTTGATTTTGCCTACTAAAACTGGGCATTTGGACTACAGATTCGAGCGCAACGCAATGATTTTCTATAAACGTGTAAAGATCAGTGTAGGACGGAATTTCTGAATTGTTTTTCTCTCTACTATAGTAAAGTTCGAAATCAGTCCTCATCTTGACTTCAAGTTTTGAGAGCATCATGTTAAAAGTAAGAAAGTCCCATTCTTTTGTAGGAAAACCAAGCTCATTTAAGATGGCTAGATTCTCAGAAAATGTATCCAACATGGAACGTAATTCTTTCCCAGAACTGGATTTAGTTGAAAGAAAGTTAATAGCATTCAAAGCGGTAGTAGCAATAATTCGTTTATTTTGTTACCTCTTTACTAAGGTTTCATACGCAATGTGATAATTGCTATCTGCGAGGGGAATGGTTTTTACTAGAGAAAGGGCTTCATTCAGAACAGAACTCCGCAATTGTTGAAATTTCTCTATATCACTTAAATCAGAATTTTGATGTACCATGACTTTAAATAAGTCAAACCAGTGTTGCCAGTTGTTATAATTACCATCGAAAATTAGCAACCTTGGTTGTGGAAATGATCTTGTATTTGACCTCTGAACAATATTTTGTTGGTTAGGGTTGCCTACGTAATTGACAGGGTTGGCCCTAAAAAGGTCGTAGTAAATACCCTCACATTCATAATAAAGGTTGTCAAAGTCTTTTCTAGTTTTATCCTGCTCGTCAAATGAAAGTTTAAACTCTTCGAGAGAGCCAATAATTTGGTTATGAAAATTATAGAATTGAGCATGACATTCTTCGACGTCTTCATATCTGGATTTAAACAAAAAGTGAAACGCTGTATCCGAGTTCGCTTTCAAAGCTACCTCGTGAGCTTCCGCCATTTGGTTGAAGCTCAAAAGCCTTTTGTCGCAAAGTTTTTTCTGTTTTTGCGTAGACATTTTTGTTTTTGAAATTACCCAAAAAAATGCTTAAAATATAGCTTAAAATATAACCCGAATTTTAGCAAAAATTAAACAATTTTATTATTTTAATTTTATTAACTTTTTTCGAAAATTTTGAAATGAAATGTTTGTAAGTTTGTCTGTATGTTATTATTTGAACATATCCTTAAAAAAAACTTTTATGTCTCACCAAGGATTGAACCCCGTACCTCTCGATTCCAAATCGCACACTCTGTGCATACGACTAGCGGTCCCGTCTGAAAGTTTCTAAGAAACCTCGGTATTCGAAGAAACAACGCGCGGGATGACCCTGGTGACGGCGACACTTGCACCTGCGCGTTAACGCGACACCTGTAAAATCGATAATTCAAGGAAAGTAGGTGGAAGAACCGCCTTAAAATTTTCACCTGCGGCGTATTGACGCCACTTTTACTGAAAATGTAATGAACAAAGCGATCAACTTTCTTTGATGAACTAGTAAACTATACGAAATATGTGCATTGGCTAGAGCTATTTTTGAAACGTAATGAAAACTTCGGTCAACTTTTAGGAAAATATGTCCAACCGGTGTGAATCAATGGCGTGATTACCGATAAGCCGACTCACTTTTGGAAATGAAATTTTGAAAATATATGGAAATTTGGAATTTTTGTAGGAAATTGGTGAACCACAGGAGTCTAGGTAGTTTGGAAAACTATTAATTTGGAGAGAAGGACCATTAAAAGTGCGTGCAAGTGGTGAAAAATAATGGAATTTCCTTCGACAGGTCGCCGGTTTGGCTTTACAAGCACATTTAAAAATAATTGTCGGTATTGACGATTGAAAATGGAAAGTTACGATACATATGGAATTTTATATGAAAAGGCACCTACCTCGGACTCTCTTGCAGCTCCAGTCGACGTTTAAACGTCCAGTTTTTCACCTCAAATTCACTTTTTTCGGGAACGTGATTTGTCTAGTGTCTTGTTGTGACGGTGGTTCTTTGCGCACTCATCCCGCGCTGCTTGTCCTCCCACGTGTGCGGTGCCGTGAAAAGCCATATGCATATTTTAGAGCGCGAAAATTTAAATTATTTTAAACGCGCAGAAAAGTAAAAGAAAATGAAAATTAGGAAATTAGGAAATTCCTTGCTTGCACCAACACAAATAGTCCCGACATGTTTCGTAAGCAGAACCTTACATCTTCAGGGCACACTACCAAACTAAATTAGCACATTTTGAAAAAACAGGTTAGAAAACTATGTTTAGCTACTGCTTTACGTCTAGTAAACGTTTATGATATACAAGTCTAGTAAATGTCTGTCATACACAATTTCAAATAATTTAAAACTTGAATTTTTTTTAAATTCGGTGACTTTTGTTACTTGTGAAATATTTAAAAAGCATGTTCGAAATTTTAACTATAAATAAATTTTATGCAGAACCTTTTATGATTTACGTCTAAGGTTGTCATAGGTTAAATTTACACCGGCCAGTAGCAAATAAAATAAAAAAGTAATCTATACATTTAACTACAACTTTAAGATGGAAATTTTATCTAGCGTCCGTTTTGACCGTTTACTCCCAAAATTTCACTTTAAAAACGTTACAGTTTTTCACGCAAATATTTAAAGAAATGCAAAATACGTTGCTTTATTTATAAAGTAGTTCTGCAAAGCAGTCAAGTAGTCTTGGATTTTTTATACTGGCGCTAGTTTTATTTATTGTAAAGAATTTTTTTTTTATTTGATCTCAATTTCCTTGAAATTTTGGGGGTCGACGGGCAAAACAATCCCCATAATTAGATTCGGCGATCGAAACACATATACAAAGATAGGTAGGTCTGGTCACATGTACCGATCACTTTTTGTATTTAATGTGCAGGTGTTATTACTGTTTAAGTTAAGTTATTCCTCTGTGCGCTTTTTCCCGTGTGCACTTTTATCGCAAGCGATTTTTTTCGAGTGTGTTATTTTCCAGTGCGCTATTATATTTTTCTGTGAGCTTCCTTCCGGGATTCTGATAAGGCAAGTCAACAAAAAAATAATTTTTTTCAGACTTTAACTTTTCTGTCCTTTATACCTTAAACCCCCCCCCCCCCCATAGAACCGCCGGTGGGTGGCAACCTAGCCGAGCATTGCCTCAATGTAATGAAGGCAGCGGGACTGGCTACCCTTGTCATTTACTTTCGGAATCTCGTGCAGTTTTGATTCCTAGCTCTTGCTTGAGGCTTAGATAATTTACCCCTATATTTAATTAAATAAATTATTATCAGATAGATGTTAGTTATAGGGTCTCTAATTATGTTGATGTATTATGTAATTAGTTTTAGCCTATTTTTATAATTTTTTTAAGCTGATTTGAACAACAAATTGTTATTCTTTATTTTTTGTTGAAATTGGATTTGTTATTGCATAGATATAAAATACCGTCATAATAATCACCAAAATTAAATTCTTCGTCCCAAAACACTCCAATTTTTAAATTTTGTGCAAAAATATGGGTTTCTAAATAAGCATCTTAACAAAGAAAATCGAAAAACAAAATTACTTTTAATAACCTGTATCTTGCTTATTAACTTTTGGATTAAGGAATACGTGTAATAACAAATATCAAATATTTATTATCAAGAAATCCACGGTTTTAAGCCATATACCATAAGTTCTAGGACACTCTTTATTTTCATCCATTTTTAAAATAATAATCTGTCAGAAAAAAATTACAATTTTATAGAAGCAAGGCAGATGGACACTATCCATAATAATAATGTTACGTTTTCGTGTTGCGAACATTTCACACATTGTTAGTTTTTACGAGCCAAAAATCACAGAATGCAAGTTATTTAAGATAAAAAATTCAAATTCTGAAAATTATTTAAAAAAATAACTTATCATCTTTACATGAATACTGGTAAGCTATCTATAATAAAGGTTGTCCCAAATAAACGCCAAATATTTTCACCTCACACCTTAATTAAGGTGCATTTCTCACAAGCGCGCATGACATTTGCAAACGACTGCGAACTTTTGCACACACGGAATTTAGTACATTTTTGTTTTGCTGCTAAGAAGACAAATAACACGAATGTTAGCATCATTGGTTTAAAAGCGCCTTTATACTAGAAAAACATTGTTAAGTGTTGAGATGCCTAATTTAAACGTGCGAAAAGGGTTCATCTAATATTCTTGTTTATAACTCATTTTCTTAAAACCCACGGAGTAGTTGGTTTGGTGAACCCATCTGACCTAATCTAAGGTTAATGTGAGCTCTTACCCGGATCAGGGTGCACGGCAGCGCTCCGCCAAGTTCACGTAAACTGCTGTACCATCTTGTTTTGAAATATTTCATCCCATATTTAACCTATCTAAAACTCTACTTCGGAATGAGTTACGAAACTCAAAATTTGCACGGTTCTAGATATAGCTAACAACCTCTCCAAGTTTCGTGGACATACAGTAGTAAAGTAGTTACAAAATTTCAAAAAACGTCGAAATTGCCACTCACTCATGTATAGGTCATCGAAATTATATTGTAAATTTGGAGGGGAAAATCAAAAAACTCAAGAAATTTTAATTTACTCCCCTCCCCTATACATGTAAATTTTTGCAAAAGTAACATTGTCCACTTCCAGAAGCGCTAAAGAGCTAAGCTTTAGCAGACTGATAGGAAATATGATAAAACTATAGGAAAAAATTTAAAAGCAGCAAAATTTTAATTTACTTTCTTCCTCTATAAATGTAAATTTATGTAAAAGTAGCATTGCCTACTTCCAGAAACGCTAGACAGCTGAGCTTTGGCAGACTGATAGGAAATATGATAAAATTATAGAAAAAAAATTAAAAATATCAAAATTTTAATTTACTTCCTTCCCGTAAAAATGTAAATTTATGTTAAAGTAACTCCACTTCCAGGAACGCTAGAAAGCTGAGATTTAGAAGCTTGAAAAAACCTCAAAATTTTTAATCAGGCATTGCAAAAGTTTTGAACAATATTCCGCATATTTTACTACTTTAAAATTTAAATATTATGCAAATCCTTTAGAAAAGGAGTGAAATCATAACAAAAACATTTTATGTAAAAAAAGTCAAGTACGCGAAAATGGTATTCCGTAAAAAAAAATAGTTAAAAGTAAAGCCCAGTTCTCCAATACAAATTTCAAAATAAAAGGGTTTTTACTACTTTGAAAATGTTTTCCTAAACTTGGCAACTACGGCTGCAAATAACTCTTAGGCGCAGTGCTAAATTGAACATAATAGTCAGAGCATATTATTTTAAAAGGCTTTCCGTTTTCGGTCTAGAAGCAAATCATATTACTTTTTGGCAACAGACCATTTCCCCCTAATTTGACCCCACTGAATCCGAATATCTCTGTTGCCAACTCGAAAAATCATCAGGGACGGAAAAAATCCCCCCCAAAAACCTGTTTTTTTTTCAGTTTTATGCAATTTTCTCGAAAACTAACCTTTTTATCAAAAATTGCAAACAAGTTTTTTTGTGGAGAATAAAATTCCCTTTCCAACCATGTATTGGTCAATAAGGTTAGGGAAAGCAAGTAGCTCTTCAGTGGCGTACGTAAATTGGGATTATTTAGAAAAAACATGTTTATTATAGGTTTTTCAAAATTTTCTCAAAAACTACACTTTTTAGGAAAAAATATGTAGTATACCTTATTGTAGAACATAACATTTTCTTTTAAAAACTTTATTAAAATGTCGGGATGTTGCCATATTTAAGGTTTCAGGGACGTACTAATATAAACTTATTTTCAAAAATAACTGAAATATTCAGTTTCTCTTGCATATTTAAATATCTTTTCTAACTAAGATTTTTAGAAAAACATGTGCCTTTATTATTTATTGAGGATAAGACAATTTCTTTTTAAATGATATATTACAAAATGAGGTTAATGTTATGATAAATACTTCAAAAAGGTTCGTAATTTATACCTACTAAAATAAAATGTTTCCAAATTAAAATAAACTATTTTTTGATTAGATTAGATATTTTGATTTATCTAGATAAGATCTTTAAAGCAAAAAAACACCGGTGGTTATAAGGGGAGGGGGCATAGGGGCCATGGCCCCCCCTAAGCAATATTTTTGTGCAGAAAGTAACAGTAGTAACTTTGACACAAGTGTTTTTGGTTATTTGTTTAAGCATATGGAACTAAAAATAAAGTGGTGAATCTTATGCAACGGTTTGGGGGGGGGGCATAATCATAATTAGGTACTCATACTTTCGACTTTTTGAACTTTCGACCTTTTGTATTTTCGACCTTTTGTACTTTCGACCTTTTGTACTTTCGACCTTTTGTACTTTCAACTTTTATCCGCCGCTTTTTATTATCCACCGAAAAGCTAATAAGACACAAAATTGATTAGTTTGGATTGATCTTAAATAATTTCTTTAAATTAAGAACATCACTGGAGCGGTAAATATAAAATAACTTCCACTTTGTTATACATTGTTTGAAAGGAAATTTTATTGGCTATGACGAAGTATAGAACACATTTTTTGATAAAGAGCTTGGTTTTTACGAAAATTGAATAAAACGTATTAAAAACACAACCCCCATTGACGGACGTCGCTGAAGAGTTTGCTATAAGTCAAACCTCACCGAGTTTTCTGTTTTTGAAAAGGAAATTTCCCTGTCTACAAAAAAGTGTAGAACAAGTTTTTTCATGTTAAGCTTAGTTTTTGAGAAAATTAGATAAAACGTGTAACAAAAATGGTTTATTTTCTGTTTTTTCAAAATTAATTTAATTTACGGATGCCCCTGAAGTTTTATTTATAAAACCGATTTAATCATATACGTCATTTTGAAGAAAATTTTATTGAGTATACCAGAATGTAATAAATAGTTTTCTGTAGATATTAGTTTTTTAAAAAATTAAATAAATCTTGGAAAAAAACATAGGTATTTTTTCAACTTTTTTAATTACTTCAATTAACGGACGCCGCTGGAGAGCTTCTTATTAGTCTAACTTTATTAGTTTATACCACGTTAAAAAGGGAATTTTATTATCTACAATAAAGTATATTATACATTTTTCTCTTAGAAGCTTAGTTTTTAAGAAAATTAGAAAAAACCTCAAACTTTCAGATTTTGGGGGGTCTAGGAGGGTTTTTGGAGGTTTTTGCAGCCATTTAAAAAAAATATTATGTTATTATTTTTTAGTTATACAAATATATATTTTGAATGTACATCTGTGACAATTTGTGCTTTCCAGCGGCAATTTAAAATTCCGCCGCAATTTTGGCCGCCATCTTGAATATCTCAGCCCCTGTCAATATTTCGAGTTGACAACAGGGATATTCGGATTCAGCGGGGTCAAAATAGGAGGAATTGCCCATTTGCCAAAAAGTAATATAAAATTATTCTAGAAAGTGGATTTTCCTGAATCTTGCCTGAACTATAAAGAAGTGTGGCCGTAATTGGAAGGTTTAAGAAAAACCTTTCCAAACTTTTTATTTTGAAATTTGTATTGGAGAACTGGGCTTTACTTTTATCTTAATTCTTTTTACGGAATGTAAACTTTTTGATAGCGCGCGGTATCTTAAAGAGTGCGGTAAATATTTTTTCGCCATACAAGTTTCTTGCTATAGCAGCTTGGCGTTGTTTTTTTGTGGCGGTAAATTATTAGCGTGGTATTTTCCTAGCGCTGTAAATGGTTGCGCTGTAAATTGTTGCGCTGCTTAAACCATTCGCGGTAAAATTATGTATCTTTTTTGGGTTGGTAGTAAGGGGATGTAGCTAACCTCTAACGTAATTTGAGGGAGGTAGGGGAAACCAAAAAAAAAATCGCAAAAGTTATGTTACGATAATTTTTCACAAATTTACAACTTAATATACTTTATGATTGAACCCTTCAAGTTTTTAGTTTTCAAGGAACAACTTAATAATGTACTCCAATCTTTTTTTTTGGATAAAATGTATAACTTAATAAATAAAATCAACAGCACTGGAATTTGACAACCAACAATCACAGATAACATCACTAAAAAGTTTCTGAAACTCTTTTTGGACTGGCATGATTTTGGGGTTATCGTTAATTAAGCTCGCGAAAAATAATCATAATGGCTGTCATAGTTGTTAAAATGTCCCGACTATCTTCGAATCCGGTACACTAATTTATACGAAATGTATCTTAAAATATGAATAGGCTCTTACACTGATTTAAAATCCGTTACAAAAATAAACATTCTACATACAAACATACACAGACAAAGCTTTAAACTGTTCTCTATTTTTTATACGTTTACTTTAGAGTAAGAAATATTTTTTTACTCTGAAGGTATTAATGTCTGTTGTAAAATGTTTTATCCTGCCCTGCTGTATTTATGAACAAAAAGGGCTTCTTCTGTTTTCCATCTAATTCAGAGTTCCGGAACGAGTGCAAATCGGAAAAACGTGTTTGGAATTAACTTTTTCCAGTGGCGTAATTATTATTATTGCTCAAAAATAACGATCGTTTCATTATTGGAGGAAACGATATACGTTTAATATTTAGAAGTTTTTCGATCCCGACGGTATAGTCTATGGAAAAATCAAGCTTCGTGAGCAAGTCGTGCCAACTTTTTGCCGATAAGCTAACTTTGTTAAGGGCATCCCATAGATTTTTGTTATTTTGTTAAATGCGTTTTTGAAAGATATGACGAATTCAAAAAGGCCCTGAAAAAAATTGTAACTTTTTTATTTCATATCCGATTTATCTGGAACAAAGTTTAAAGTAGTTGCTTTGTAATGTATTTAAAAATGTGTAGCTTAAAAAAAATATATTTTTTTGTATTTATCAAAAAAAAATAATTAGTTTTTTATTTAAACTGTTGGAGCTAGAAGAAAAAAGTTTATATAAAGAAAATAGCTATTGTGATTTTTTATTTAAATCTGGTTCAAGTGTTCCAAGGCTTTCATTAGTTTTTGAGTTATTTCCAAATAACTGGTAAAAAATAGTCTCTATATTTAAAAATTATGCGTTTAATGAAATTTCTTTAACATACCTAGTTGATCAGCTTTTGGTTTATTATAAAATATGGCGGATTCAATTAGGCGGAAAAGCATATTTAAAAACAAATTGTATTTTTTGCTTTTTTATCCGATTTTAATAAAATAAAGTTTATAATACTTGATTTTAAATGTATTTAAAAATTACTTTTTAAAAAATGTATTTTTTTTATTGTTCGAAAAAAATTAATCGGCTGAGACATGTGACAAAAATGTTTTTATTTATTTTATTTTTGTAATGACCTCCATATTCGGACGTCGCTGGAGAGTTTGTCATTAGTCATACCGCACTGACCTATACATTGTTAAAAATATAATTTTATTGTCTACAATAAAGGTTATTACATATTATTCCTTAATAGGCTTAGATTTTAAGGAAATTTGAAAAAAATCTCAAAATTTCAGGATTTGGAGGATTTTGATTCTGTATCATTGTGGATTTAGGGCGCCAACTTAGTTACATTTTTGTGACTTGTGACCTATTCTCAGCTAGGATCCATTGTCAAACTGCGGTCCTCATGTTTTGCCTACTTAACTACCTCTAGCACCTGCGCTATATTGTAAGAACTTTCGTCTATTGATATTCACTTTCAAAAATAACAATAACAACGTTAATAATCTCCATCAAACAACCATAACAATAATAATAAAAATCACCTGTTTTACTAAACGCTTCAGCTGCTTAACGCGTGCAGCAATATATTTTCGGTAGGTCGTTTTGGTAACAACAAATTTTTGGAATTGAATTGAATTTATTTTATTTAAATACAGTCTTTTACATTTTACAAAAACTTCTATTCCTATTATTAATACTAACTATACCTCTATATAAGACTTATATACATCAAATTAAAGCAAAATGTTTATTCTATAACTTTTATTTAAACTTTTTTTTTTAAATTTTGTGTTGGTATTATTAAAAATGTAGGTTAAATATTACTGGCTATACAATAAAAAAGTAAAAATTCATTTAATTTAATTTTTCTGAAAAAACGAATCAAAATTTTGAAAAATATAATAAAAAGTTATTTTTTGCAACTCTCTACGACAACGTTTAGGAAAGTTACATCGTTTTAAAGAGTATCGTGGAACAGAAAGTGGTGGGAGCTATTTAAAAAAAAAACGCATTTACCAGAATGACAACAAGTCAAAACCTGATCTATGGAGTGCCCTTAACAAACTTAGGTTATCGGCAAAAGTTAGCACGACTTGCACACGAAATGCCCAGTTAGGCCGATTTGTCCATAGACTAAACACCCCGACCGTCGGATTAATGTTGACGATTGTCGGCACATATTCCATACTTACCTCTTGATTATATTGTATATTGTAGGGTATGATTTTGTTTAAATCAAACCCTAAATGCGAGTGTAGGTCGCGTAAGCATTTTTCCGTTTCCTATACAGTCAACGCGATTAACCTCTCTCACGGAATGCTACATTAAATACTCCATTTTTCTAACAGTCATGCACAAGGTGCTTTTTAGTAAAACGTACCTAGATTCTAAATGAAACGATGTCAGAATTTTTTTATGTTTCACTCTACTAATGAAAAAAATATTAAATAAAAGAAACACCCAACTGCTAAACTAACTTGTAACTACTAGTCGCAGTTGAGTACAAAATTGTTAGGTATACCTATAATGTACGACATGCTTCAACTTTTAGTTTTCATGCCCAAAGCGCACTTACGAAATTATATAGTTTTGTATTTTCATTAATCAGGTTATTGGGTAATTTTGTGCTGCTGCAGTAGTTACAAGTAAATTAAGCATTTGGTTGTTTTTTTATTTAGTTATTTTTTATTTTCAACTTTTAGGTTTAATTCTTATTCAGCCTTATAAAAAGCACTATGCATTTAGAATTTATTTAGCTTTACCCAAAACGTACTTGTAGATTTTCTACGGACGCAAACAGTGTTACCTTCCATTAAGTGAAGGTGGGAGAGGAGAAAGGAAGGAGGGAAGTAGTAAAATGGTGTCGAAAAAAATCTTAAAAATTGTGCCGAAAGAATTTTTAAAATTGCTCTATATTTATGAAAGGTATAGCTACAACAATTACTAATAAGGAGGGAGGGGAGAAGAGAGGGAGGGAGAAACAAGTAAAATCATGTTGGAAAATAAAATCTGAAAGCGTATGCAGAAAGAATTTTTGAAATCGCGCCATATTTGATAAAATGACAGGATGATGGGTGGGAGCAGGGAGGACTACAAAGTAACTATAGCAAATTAGAGGACATTTAGATAATTTGTATGCCTTAAAGCTTACATCATGTGACAAAATGGCGTCTGAAGTCAAAGTAAATAGTGTTAAAAAAAAATTAAAATCAAATATTTAAAAAGCTTGAGAACAATAGAAACGTCGCACCAGTGTTGGTCGTCAAAACGATAAATTGTTCAAATTTTGTTAGCCAAATATCTATTTTTTTATGAACTACTGAAGATTTTTTTCTAGGAGCAACGCAGTGGTTTCTTAATTAAAAAATTGTTAGTGGCGTAATACCTAGATAAAGTTTTGTTTATAGAATGAATCAGCCACAAACATATAGATTTGGGACGCTTATATCATGCGTCGCCGTCGTTTTTCATAGCAAGGATGTGTTTTATTTCCTTTTTTATTATTTTCTCATAGTTTTAACCAAGAGTGTTGTTTTACTGCCAAACTCACATGAAAGGACATAAACCACAATCAAAGGGCTGGCGGCTGGCTGGTTTGAGCAAACAAGCAAAGTCTGCTTTAATACTTCAAGTTTAAAGCAAACCAGAGCTTTCCGAAAAGGCTGCGAAAGCACAAACGCGGTTAGATGCTTGAAAAATACTATTTATTGGACACTAATACTTTTTTTAATAAAATACATTGATTGAGAAGTTTATTTTATTATATTTTTGTTACCCTAAATGAGACTTTTAAGTGTGGATGTTTAGTACAATATTTATTGGCCTCTTACGCGGAGTTGTACCAACTAAAATGTAACAGACGTGTTTTTGGGTATTTCTCGTGCGAATTTGGAGAAACGCTCAGACACGTCGCTTTTGTTTGCGAGGGGGACACTTTTTGGCTATCTTGAAATTTTTGTAGCACGCACCATCTTCTAGGGGTATACTTTACCCCTATATTTTAAATAGGGAGAGTGGGTCTAGTGACACCTTGTTTTGAAGGCCTCTTGAATATCTTTACAACAATTCATCCAGGCGCTAAACAATAGGGTATTTGACAAATTTTAGAAAAGAGTTTAGAATGATAAATAGATCCCTCATTTACTACGCAAAATTATTAAAATAGTATATTTTATCATGACTACATTTAAAATCAAGTTTTCTAATTTCCGATTTAAATTTGCCGCTAAAATGCTCATTTCTAGCATGGCGTTGCAATGACGTCACAGCGCAGTAAACTCGCGGACAGATACACGGCATTCAAGTGTTTATTTGTTTTTGGTCAGTGCTTTTACTGTTTTTAATTTAAAAAAATGTCCTATAAGTGGTGTGTAGTACCTCAGCGTTCGAATACTAGCATAAAAATACCTGAAAAACTATTTATTCATGTGCCTACAGCAGTAAAATAGCGGAAAAAGTGACTAGAACTTGCTCGAAGAGACCCAAGGGCCTTATCTATTACATATTCACTTTACATTTGTGAAGATCACTTTGATGTGAGTTTAACTAAATTGTTTCTATTCATTTTTCTCACGTTGTCTATAATATATATAAGTATTTCGTAAATGACGATGAAATTTTGAGGTTATGTTTAACAAGGGGTGAACAACTATAATAGGCAGAAAGGTGTACAAATTTTTAGGCGGTGCTAGGGAGTTATTAACTCATGGAATACTTACATCAACATTTTAACGTTTCTAAATTCCGCAGCTGATTGGTAGACTCGCAGCTGATTGGTAGACCGCCTGTTTTGAATTACGTAGTTCATTAAATAAATTCAATGAATTTATTTAATGAAAAGCACTCTGAATTTGAGAAAAAATTAAACAAAAAGTTTGTTTTTAGCATTCCCAAGACCTAAAGAGATATCTAAAAATAAATATATATTTATTATTTATTTTTTACTACTGTCAAACACCCTATTTTGGTCGACTCACGGCATGGGTCTAAAACATACAACTTTTTTTTCAGATCTGATCAGCTTACGCTTGTGTTAAATCTGCCACGACTGAACAAAATTGTTATTTTTTTTTTACTCAATCATACGCTGTTAGGTATATAATCTGTAAAGTAAACGTTTATTAAAACGACTGGCATTGATACAATAAATGATAACCAATATGTATTCAAATCTATTTTGATTGCTAAGTTATGCAAGTGTTAAAGTTTGACATTTGCGCAACTAGGGTAAAAAAGTAGCAATACACTTTTGCACACTTATCATTATCATTAACATTACCGTTAACAAAATTTAATACGTTGTTAGGTAAAACGTTAAGAAGCAAATGTATAAAGGTTATGGATCGAACACCGTCAACCACCTCTGTCCTGCAAAGCGAAAAGGAAGTAACTGAAAAAAAATTAAAATTGACTTATTGGCATTTTGGAGTCAGTTGAGTTATCTAGTTGATCAATTTTTCTCCTCAAAACAAACACCATATAGATTTATTTACTATCAAAATATCAGTGTTACGTTTAATCGCAACTACATAATTCTTACTTTAAAGGGGAGGGGATTATCTCAGTTTCGCGTAAAATGCAGTTACCACCATTTCGTTACAGCGATACCCTACAGGTGCCGCACCAATCCATTCCACGTAGTGTATTTGAAGTTCCTTAACGATTCTGCACATGTGCAGTTAAATACTAATACTGATACGGGCAAACATAAAAGATCCTTTTTTACTCTATTATCTAGTTATGTGACACTTGCTTAAGAAGCAGCGCCTTAATCTAAGGTCCGGTTAATCATTTAATCAACTAATTTTTGAGACGTTAAGGAGGTGGACAAACTCGGAACTAAAGTGATATGATGTGCGAGCACTTCGTGGTGGTACCTGACGATCTGACCACCATCTGGTAAAAGCAAAAATATTATTCCGTGTAACAAAAACAAATAGAGACGAAAGTATTGGAGAAAATGAAAACCGAGAATGCATCGAAGTAAATTAAAAATACAACTTTAAAAGTTTAGAAATCGAAAGTGCGCAAAGATTGTATCGAAAATGATTAAATAATATTCATTTAAAGAGATATATACAAACATAGTAAAAAGCTTAGAGGAAGCAAGCAAAGAAGCTGTTGGATACCCAGATAATAGAAATAACAATAACATGTGGTGGACGGAGGAAATACAGGAAATGATTAAGGAGAAAAAACGCATATACTTAAAATGGCTCAGTACTAAAGAGCAAAAAGACCTAGAAATTTACAGGAAAACCAGAAGACAGCTAAGAAATTTCATATGCACATGAAAAAAAGTAAATGTTCAAGCGCAAATGCCACGATATAAATATACACGTACGAGGTAGGCAGAGTTCTGAAGTATGGAAAATTATTTCTACTAGAACAATGGACAGAACACCACAAGGGACTGTTGCAGGAAACGGAACCCGAATATCTGTCAGCTTCTCCGAGGAGAGACATAGACATGCAGAGGAAGCAATTATCGAAAAAGAAATTAAAAAGAATAGTATTAAAAAGCTTAAATCCGGAAAAGCTAGCGGACCCGGGGAAATATACACTGAAATGCCGAAATATGAATCAGAGAAACTACTAGAAAATCTCACATATATTATCAATCAATGCATAAACAGACATTCAGTACCTGATGATTGGAAAATAGCATTCATATCCTCAATACATAGAAAAGGATACAAGCTGTATTGCAACAATTACAGAGGAATTTCAGTAAACAGTACTCTAAGTAGATTGTACTGTTTCTTAGATATCTAATAGAGAATGATTTTCGTGAACAAGAAGAACAAGAGCAAAGTGGGTTTCGTGCAGGCAGATCTAGTAGTGATAATGTTTTTGTCTTAAACAAGTAATTAAGAAAAGAAATAACAGAAATATAAAGACTCATGTTACCTTTGTGGACCTACAAAAAGCATACCGTTCCAGTAGAAAAATTATGGATAGTGTCAGAATAAACTAATATCAATTATACATACATAAAAGCGATAGAAGGACTATACAAAGAGTCAAAATCTAAAATATAAATTGGAAATCGATTTTCAAAAGAACTCTTGGTACCGAAAGGCTTAAAACAGGGATGTGGGTCTCTCCAACTCTTTTGAAAATATGTATCACATTAGCTTTAAAAAACTGGAAACGTACAGTATACGGCATGGGAATACATCTTAACGACCGATTAACCATATACAAACTACAGTTTGCTGACGACTAAGTAATTGTAGCTAATGTTAAAAAAGATGTGGAGTATATGATGAGAAAGTTAATGGAAGAATACCAATCGTGGGTGTTAACAGTACATGTAGACAAGACACAGTACGTATGTATTAGAAACGAATCAAGTGAGTTAGAACTAGACAATGGACAAACAATAACTCCATGCAATGAGTATGTATACTTGGGTGTCATATTTGATTTTGATAAGAGGGGATCAGATGGTAAAAAACTGGAAAAAAGAATACTGAAAGCAAAAACGGATATTAGATGTCTTAACAGTATTTTATGGAGCAGAGAAATAAAAAAGAATGTAAAATTTAACATTTATGAAACAATGGTGAAAAGCACGCTGTTTTTTGAGACTTGTCGCGTAACAAAAAATACAAAGCAAAAATGGACAGTGTCGAAATGGGTGCAATAAGAAGATCAATGAGAATATCTAGAACAGAACATATAAGAAATGAGATCATAAAAGAAAGAATGGGAATTGAGGGAAGCATAACGGATGACATTACTAAAAGACAACTGATATGGTACGCAATGTACAGCGAATGAACGACGAAAGGTTACCAAAGCAGGTCCTGGAATGGCAACCAAAAGGCGCAGACAAAGAAAGCGTCTTAAACTGGAATGGCATCAGTTAATCCAAAGATCAATGAGTCAAGAAAACTTGAAAACAGATGATTGTCAGGATCGAAGGAGGTGGAGTATAGAAGTCGGACAACATAGAAAAATGTTCTAAGCCGAAATAGTAGTAGTAGGGAGTTAACCCTTTGCTTAGGTTTGTTCATAAATCAAGGAGTAGCCTACTTAACCCCCTGATCTACGCAGAAATTTAACTAGATATCAACTCCTTAACCCGTCACTAGAGCGAGAGTTAGTTTAACCCAGAGATAACCCGCCATTGATAAACCGACCCTAAAGCTGTGGTCTCGGTTGATAAATGTTTTATCTTTTTTAGCTCACACATATACTATACTATAGTAGTGTGAGCTATGGTGCTAATTTTTTCGAGAAAAAAAAAGTTGCTCCGATTTCAAAAATTTTTATATATCTTTGCGTTTCAGATGATTTTGAAACTTTTTTGTTGCGCCGTCTGTCTGTCTGTCTGTCTGTCTGTATGTCTGTCTGTCTGTCTGTCTGTCTGTCTGTCTGTCTGTCTGTCTGTCTGTCTGTCTGTCTGTCTGTCTGTCTGTCTGTCTGTCTGTATGTCTGTATGTCTGTATGTCTGTCTGTAACGACCAACGCGCATAACTCAAAAACCGCTTGCCCGATTTCAATGAAATTTGGTACCTAGGCTGGGTCTTGGGTCGAGATGGTCCCATTTAAAAATGAACAAAATCCACCGAACACAAGCTAAATAAAAGGGTGGAAGTAGATTTTAAAAATTAGAGTTTATGTGAAAATATGGCGTGTGTGATATCAAACGAAAGGTAATTGAGTTTGGAGTTAAACAAAATATATTTTAGTTTTTTTTAAGGGTGGGGGTAGATTTCAAAAATTACAGTTTACAAAATATATTTTAGTTTTTGTTTTTTTAAGGGTGGGGGTAGATTTCAAAAATTTGAGTTTAAGTCAAACCATGGCTTGTGTGGTATCAAACGAAAGGTAATTTAGTCTGAGGTTGAATAAAATTTATTTTAGTTTTTAGTTATATCAGCTCACACGTAAGCTATAACTATAGTAGATACCTAGTGTGAGCTTAGGGGCCCATATATTGGCAGAGTATTTATCAGTAATTGCATTCTTATACATACAAATATTCTTTACGGTGCTGAATTTCCTAAAACGGGAGCTGATATTTATGGCTTGTTATCTGATGACAGGGGCTGTCTCAACGTTTAACTTTAATGCGGTTTAAAAGTGAGGGCTCGGGTTGCTGGGAGAAAACTTTTTAAATGGGAAAAATTAACCTCTTTAGGAAGTGCTTGATTAATTTCAAACAAGAAGGGCTTTTATCGGCTCTTATTAAAAATAATAACTAATGAGCATAGCGAAGTTCTTTCGAGTTTATTGGTTATTTTGAGAAGAAAAAGCTTATTGAAGTTAATTTCCAAAGCGGGGTTTACTCTTTTTTAGTTTTTGCTTCTTTGTATTGGTAGTTTTAACTACAAAAAAATTAATAAATTTGGTAGTTATGGGGGAGGTGGTTTAGCCTTGCGTTATGCACAGTGATTTTTTTTATGGATTTTTTCTTGAAAGCGCGTTACGAAGATGGGGAATAAATTTTTGCGTTACGTAGTTTAGGAGTGTTCCTTTGAGTATTTGCAATTTAATAAAAATAATGAACCAGGATAATATGCCAGATACCACGTCGAATTCAAAAGACTGAAAGTACAAACATATGATTGAAAGTAGATAAAATTGAAAAACATAAAATTGGAAGAACATAAAATCAAAAAAAATTAAATAGAAAGTATAAAAATCGAAAAATTTATCACCCTTATGATTGACTAACGTTTTCTAACCTAACATTATTTTTCAAAAAATCAGCTACCCTGTTCTCTTTTTTGGAGGTCTAAATTGGTGCTAAGTGGATCCTGGTCAACTGATCGCAAACGTATAGCCAACACAAAGCATTATCGGCTTAACAGTGGATAGCGATTTAGACCGATATTCCTTAATTGTTAATAGAAGTTCTTTTCAAATACCAAATTGCAAATAATGCAAGAACCTAAAAATATATTTAAGTTTTAACACACGGAAAAGGTGATCTCGACATGTTTTCAAACGTTGATACTTTACGTCTAATTTGAGTTTTCATACCTTTGACAGTGGGAAAGAAGAATTATGGAGGTCAGTTGAATGGCTTAAACGAGTTAATACCCTGAGAGTTTCTCGTTCTTGTATTGAGACACCACACACATACATGAGTAGAAGAAACATTTATGGCGTATGGTCTTTGGTGGCTTAATGTAAGAGTATTTGCGTACAGAGCAAGAGATTCCGGGTTTGAGTCCCGGCCGAAGACAAACTTTTTATAGTTTTTCTTTCTTTAATTTACTTGTTGTTTAAAAGTTCTTTTCCTTTAGTGTTTCTTAGTCTGAATCCCCAATACGTATTTTTCGCATTAGAATCTCCTCCAAATATCAAACTGTCTCTTAGCCTTTTTTAAGAATCAAGGTATTCGTGTTTTTTAAGAAGATGTCTTGGTAGTATGTAAACTGCGCATACTACGACAGGATACTTTTTGGTCCTCATGCTGGCTGCTGGGGCCTGTATCTCTATGGTTTCAATCATTTTTTGATTATGTGCATTTAATAGAAATGCTTTGTATATAAGTTCTTTAAGGGCAGTACCTAAAGTTATTTTAGTTGTGTTGTGAATCTTACGTTGGGAGCTTTGATCTTATGTATTTTTGATTCAACCATGACTACTTTAGATCTTATTCGGTTCTTTTTTTGCGATCATTTGTTTTTTGATCACAAGATCTTGGTTCTTTCAATCTTACGTATTTCGATTTTTGCATTCGATCTTTTGTTTACAATCTTTTGATTGTCGAACGTTGTTGGATCAGCCACTTCTATCGTGTGTCGTTGTAATTTCTACAATCAATTAGGTTAGCCAGATTTGTTTTAAATTTAAAACGGGACTCAAGTAAAAAAAAAGAAGAAAACAAACGGGAAGCGTTTTTTATTTAAACTATTAAAATAAAATAGAAAAAAGTTTCGTAACGATAACTAATCGAACATTAATATAACGCAACTTTAAAATTTTTAATTTAATTTTAGGATAGAAAAATGCATATGAGATAAATTAAGAATATATTAAAGGTTCAATATGGCGTCCCGTTACCACCTTGCCCGGGACGCGGAACAAGATCTTTAGCAACGGTACAATCCCGAAAAATACGGGACATCTGCCAACCCTACATACAATACTGGACTTCCAATATTATTAAAAAAAACTAAACTATACATATTCAAATCAAAACAAATATACAGTGTGGAACTGTCAAAAAACAAGTTCCAATTCCGAGACGGAATATTTCGAAAATTGTTAGAACTATGGAAAAACGGCTTGTATGTCCCTATCCTTATTTTTAATTATCTATCGATTGACATTAACAACGACCACATCCGGTTTTAACGGAAACGCGGAAATTTCGGTTAAACCGGAAGTGTTCGTGTTTGGTGTCAATCCATAGATAATTAAAAATAAGGATAGGAACATGTAAGCCGTTTTTCCATAGTTCTAACCGTTTTCGAAATATTCCGCCTCGAAATTGGAAATTGTTTTTGAACTGTCAATATTTTAAAAATTGTTAGACTTAGGTATAGGACATTGTACATGAATTATGTCTAGAATTTTCTGAAGATTACAAAAAATAAATAAATAATATACAGGAGATTGCATTTAAAATTAGAAAGTTGGTATTGACCACTGTCACAACACACCCTACATAATTTTTTTAAAATGCGCTTTTAAAAATACAAATCGTTTTAAAGCGTCTTTCCCAACAATTTATTCGTTTTCGAATTTATTCCATATGGCTGTTCCAGACTGTATATTATAACAAAAATAAGGGCATCAACACGACATGCAAGTGCTTCTAAAAATATTCGTATTGCAAAAACTAAAATTAAGTAGCAAAATTTTAATCATAACAAAAACATTTCATGCAAAAAAAAGCCAAGTACGTGAAAATGGCATTCCGTAAAAAGAATTGAGATAAAAGTAAAGCCAAGTTTTCCAATACAAATTTCAAAATGAAAGGTTCTTACTAGTTTGGAAATGTTTTTTTAAACTTTGCTATTACAGCCAAACTTCTTTATGTTCAATTTACCACTGTGCCTAAGAGTCATTTACAGCCGTAATAGCCAAGTTTAGAAAAATATTTCTCATATCTCAATTCTTTTTACGGAATGCCATTTTCGCGTACTTAGCTTTTTTTACATGAAATGTTTTTGTAATGATTTCACTTCTTTTTTAAAGGAATTGGATAATGCTTAATTTTTAAAGTAGTAGAATATGCGGAATATTGTTGAAAACTTTTGCAATGCCTTACTTAAATTTTTGAGATTTTTAAAAATTTTTTCCATGGTTTTATCGTAGTTCCTATCAGCCTTCCAAAGCTCAGCTCTCTAGCGTTTCTGAAAGTGCACAATGTTACTTTTACATATCTTTACATGTATAGAGGAGGGAAATAAATTAAAATTGTCGTGTTTTTAAATTTTGTCCTATAGTTTTATCATAGTTCCTATCAGTCTTCCAATGCTCAGCTCTCTAGCGTTTCTGGCAGTGGGTAATGTTACTTTTACATAACTTTACATTTATAGGGGAGGAGAGTAAATGAAAATATTGGACTTTTTAAATTTTTTCCCATGGTTTTATCATAATTTCTATCAAAATTCCAATGCTCAGCTCTCTAGCATTTCTGGAAGTGGGCAATGCTAGTTTTATATAAATTTACATTTATAGAAGAGGGTAAATTAAAATGTTGATGTTTTTAAAATTTTTCATATAGTTTTATCATATTGTCTTTCAGTCTTAAAAAGTTCAGCTCTCTAGCGTTTCTGGAAGTGGGCAGTGTTACTTTTACATAAGTTTACATTAATAGGGGAAGGAAGTAAATTAGAATTTTGAGGTGTTTTTTCTATAACTTTAGCATAGTTACTATCGGTCTTCCAAAGCTCAGCTCTCTAGTATGTCTGGAAGTAGGCAATGTTACTTTTACTTAACTTTACATTTATAGGGGAGAGAAGTAAATTAGAATTTTGGGGTGTTTTAATTTTTTCCTATAGTTTTATCATAGTTCCTATCAGTCTGCCAAAGCTCAGCTCTCTAGCATTTCTGGAAGTGGGCAGGGTTAATTTTACATAACTTTACATTTATAGGGGAGGGACGTAAATTATAATTTTGGTGTTTTTAAATTTTTTCCTATAGTTTTATCATTGTTCCTATCAGTCTGCCAAAGCTCAGCTCTCTAGCATTTCTTTTACTTAACTTTACATTTATAGGGGAGGGAAGTAAATTAGAATTTTGGGGTGTTTTAATTTTTTCATATAGTTTTATCATAGGTCCTATCAGTCTGCCAAAGCTCAACTATCTAGCATTTCTGGAAGTGGGCAATGCTACTTTTACATAACTTTAAATGTATAGGGGAAGGGAGTAAATTAAAATTTTGGGGTTTTTTAATATTTTCCTATAGTTTTATCATAGTTCCTATCAGTCTGCCAAAGCTCAACTTTCTAGCATGACTGGAAGTGGGCGATGCTACTTTTATATAACTTTAAATGTATATTACTCCCCTAAATTAAAATTTTGGGGTTTTTTGATTTCTGGGTTAGGTCATAATTTCTATCAGTCTGCCAAATTTCAGCTTTGTAGCATGTCCGGAAGTACAGTAGAATATTGATGATCTATACATGAGTAAGTGAGTGAAATTTCGCAACTAGTTTACTACTTTATGGAATTCCATGAAACTTGGAGGGGTTGTTAACTCCATGGAGATCTACGACTGTACAAAGTTTGAGATTCGTAGCTCATTCCGAAGTAGAGTTTTAGGTAGGTCAAATATCGGCTGAAATGTTTCCAGAAAAGATGGTTACGGCGCGCCAACTTGGCGAGGCACTGCCGTGCCCTCAGATTTAGAAATGGCTCTTTCAAATTTAGTCAAAACTCTTAAAGTATAACTTAATACCTCTTTTGAGCTGTAAGGAAAGCCCAACGAGACCGCATGCCGCGTTTATGGCAATTTTTACTTGTTCGACACAAAATTTCATCGCTTCCAATTAATGGAGAACTGGCGCGGCACTGTTAGCCATAATGGAAAGAAATTTTCGGCTGACGACGTAGACACAGTTAACAGAAAGCATTATGCTTGCTGTTGGGTCATTGTACTTTTTTAATATTTTTGAATATTTTAGATAAATATTTGTTTTTCTAGTTATCTCATATTTTTTGTTATTTTGGGCTTAAGAATTGATCTTTAATTTTGTTTAATCTTGATCTAGTATAATGGATATTTTTTTAATAAAGGGGATCACAATTTTAATTGACAATTTGAACTGTTCAGTTTAAACTTTTCAGTTTAAAGTGTTCAATTAACACAATTACTGTTACATCGCTATTTTGTTACATCGCTATTTTGATAGTCGCTCTTTCATTATATCACTATTTTGATTGTCGCTTTTTCGATACCGCTATTTTAATCCCGCTATTTTGTACATCGCTATTACGTTCCGGAGCCGAAAAAGACGATATGAATTCAGTCTTCGAAAATCAATTTATTAAAAAAATTGAGCGGATAACAATTTGATTTTTTAAATTATTACCAAATGAGTAAACCAGTGTTAGTTCAGGTCCTACATCCGAGATTCAAGCGATATACTGCGTTTAATGAAAAAGCAACACACTTGGTATGGATAGACATAAGACTCACTCGAACATTTTACGAAAGGGAACCTCCCCTTAAACGTGCTTTTTGATAGTTTTTGCTAATAACTCGAATAACAGTCAACTTTTTCAAGATTATTTTTCAAGCGGATACAATTTCCTTTTCAACGATGTACCTTAGTACTTTGTGACGGCAGTGGTGCACGTTCCATTAGCGTACGAAAAAAGAGGAAAATTGTTAAATTATTTTTTATATATTTTTTTTGTGGTATTTTTTATGCTTAACAATACTTTTTTCTCAAAAAAATATTTTTGGTTGTTAGTTAGTTAAATACTTATTAAGCTAGATACGTTTTTTTTAATAGCCGCGTTGAAATAAAAATAAATGTGTTTGTAGGAATCCTTAAATCAAACAAAAATGTTGAACATTTATTTTTGTAACTCAGTAAATAATAATAAGAGTGAGTAAAAAATTATTTTTTATTAGTAATACCTTAAAACTGAATTTTTCTAGTAGACTGTTTTAAAGTGCGTTTGGCGGCATCCCTCCTCTCACCCCCTCAAAACTGCTTACGTATTTTCCCAATTATTTGTAAAATTTTAACTTGGCAAAAAACAACTAAGTAACTTATTGAGGCTGATGAAAAGTCCTCCCTAACGATGTATACTTTTTATAGGTATTTAAATAAATTAGAGGTGTGGAAAAAACACTTTTTTTCAAATTTTTCTTAAATTTTACTGTTTCACATGTCTTGTTTTAAATCTTATTTTTAAAGCGGAAGAAATTTGCTTTCCAACGAAGTACATTACTCTCCAAGTAAATTTCTTCCGCTTTAAAAATAAGTTTTAAAATCAGACATGTAGGACAATAAAATTAAAGGAAATTAAAAAAATATTGTTTTTTCCACAGCTTTTATTTATTTAAATGCCTATAAAAGGTGCACAGCTGATGCAAGGGGGGCGTGTTATACATCGTTAGAGAGGACTTTTGGTCAGCCTCAATAACTATTACTTAGTTGTTTTTGGCCAAGTTAAAATTTTGCAAATAATCATAAAAATACTGTAAAAGATCACTTTTGAGGGGGCGAGAGGGGGAATGTCCCCCCGCCCCTATTTAAATTAATTCAACTCGACAAATTAAGTTTTAAGTTAATACTAATTAAAAATATTTTTTTGCTCACCTTGACTATTATTTACTAAGTTACAAATACGAATGTTCAAAATTTTTGTTTGTTTTGACAATTTCTACAAAAACATTTATTTTTATTTCAAGGCGGCTACTTTAAAAAGTTATGTCGAACTTACTAAATATTAAACTGTACGCAATGGGTTTTTGAACAAAAATACTTTATTGAAAAAAATAATGTGTTAAGGATACAAAATGTTACAAGAAAAATAAAAAAAACATATTTTAAACATTTTTCCCTTTCCTTGTAGGCCTATGGAACGTGCAACACTGCCTTTAGAGAGCGCCAAGGTACATGGTAAAAAAGGAAATTTTATCCGCTTGTAAAATGATTTTTAGAATATTTTTAGAAAAGTTAACCGTTTTCGAGTTATTAGCAAAAAACCGTCAAAAAGCACATTTAAGGGGGAACCTTCCAACCCTGGCAGGGGTAAAATATTCGGGCGAGTCTTAGGTCTATTTAAACCAAGTGTGTTACTTCTATCATTAAACCCAGTATCGGACCCCGTAGGGTCTGAATTATGTATCAAAATATGCTTTTGCTTTTTTCTCCTTTGATTAAGAAGAAAAGAATTAATGGGAGCAGCAAAAACTAAACTGAGAATTGTGGAAACTACAGACACAGACGTAACTTAAACTATTCGGTTAGAAAAGCTTTTTCTAAAGTTCAATAATAATTTTTTTAATCAGGGGAGACCCAAACATGTTTTACAAACTTTTACGTATTTTTCTTAAAAATTAATATTTAGATTTGTACCTGCATATTTTGGTAATGGAATCAAAATTATCAATAACTAATGAAAATAGAGTTTAGTTGACACATTTTTTTGTTACAACTTACCTCGGGATTGGGGCAAGATGTAACAGCACCTAAAGCAAGTTGGAACAACTAAAAAAAAAATTTCCATTTATTTTTAAAGTAGAAAAATATTTTCTACTAACTAAGGAACTAAAATAAACATTAAAATTTATTTAAACTTTTATTTATTCTAGTTTTTATTAAAAATTAACTTCTAATTGTTTAGCTTAGAAACTTAAACAAACTTTTTTTTTAAATATTTTTAAGCCTTTTTTTTACATAATAACTTCAAAATTTTTTTTTTGTATTAACCTAATGAATACTTTAAGAAACTTAAGATACCTGGTTTACATATTTTCTCTTAACATTGTTATATTTTGCTCCAGTCGTTATGTTTCAACTTTTAATTTTAGAAAAATATAATGCGGAATTGAATAAAAACCAGTTCCTATATAAAAAACAGATATACTTCTTTATAAACTTCTCAAAATTTTATCATATTTTGATACAAGACAACGCCGGCTGTGTACGACCAACTAACTGGATTTTAATTTGCAATTCACTTTTTCAGAAATGAATATTGCCCCCTTTCCCGTTTTTTAAAAAAAAACTCGTGCTTTTACAACCTGCCCCGGTCTCCCCCACCTATGAAGCACCTATTTACCAAAGGAACATAACTCTTTGCCAAACAAATATTGGTCTCTGATTCCAGAGTCATTTTTGGCTGATGATGGCGCGACAGGAAACTTTTCACGCCTTTTTATTAAGAATGGCGCTGATTTGTTGCGAGAGGAGGAAAAATATCATAAAAAACACTCGTAAAAATGAAAGAAAAGGGTTTCCTTTTCGATAATTTACCAAGTTAGGCTATGGAGAAAGGTTGTCAGAATGTTGTGATACGCAAAAGGATAAAAGTGATACTAAATTGTTAATCTAAGGTAAAAAGTTTGTACGAAGAACATATTGAGGGTTACTAATCTTTTTTCTAGTTTTAAAAATGACTATTCTTGTCCTTGTAGTTAATTCTGAATCAGTTTAGTTTCGGAATAAGGGCTTGCAACTTGTCAATTATAATAATTTTAATTCGTTGGTGACGCTTTGACGAATGTCTTCAGTAGGAATCATGTATTATTAGTGCATGTTACATTCATTGGACCCGGCAGGCGGAGCAAAAACCGAAAGGGAATTCACATCTAAACACCTGCTAATTGTTGCCAAAGTTATTTTCAAAGGTATTATTTGACGATTTTTTTTTTGCGATAACGCCGTGTATTTTTACCTATCTTAGCAATATCGTCGTTATGTCTGTCTGTATGTATGTGTGTGTGTGTGTGTGTGTGTGTGTGTGTGTGTGTGTGTGTGTGTGTGTGTGTGTGTGTGTGTGTGTGTGTGTGTGTGTGTGTGTGTGTGTGTGTGTGTGTGTGTGTGTGTGTGTGTGTGTGTGTGTGTGTGTGTGTGTGTGTGTGTGTGTGTGTGTGTGTGTGTGTGTGTGTGTGTGTGTGTGTGTGTGTGTGTGTGTGTGTGTGTGTGTGGGTGTGTGTGTGTGTGTGTGTGTGTGTGTGTGTGTGTGTGTGTGTGTGTGTGTGTGTGTGTGTGTGTGTGTGTGTGTGTGTGTGTGTGTGTGTGTGTGTGTGTGTGTGTGTGTAGGTGTGTGTGTGTGTGTGTGTGTGTGTGTGTGTGTGTGTGTGTGCGTGTGTGTGTGTGTGTGTGTGTGTGTGTGTGTGTGTGTGTGTGTGTGTGTGTGTGTGTGTGTGTGTCTAACATGATAGCTCCTTAAAAAGAACAGTCACTAGTCTTAATGGATTTTGACCCAAATCTAATCAGCTCGTTGCAGTATCGAACACTATTTTATCTGAAGAATTTATGAGAATAGGGTTAGGGGTTTAGGAGTTATCGTATTACGCACAGACATACACACATACCAAGACACAAACAGACAAACGTCACGCAGGTATTGCTAAGATAGGTCCAAATACACCAAAATAACACATTTTCGGCGTTATCTCATAAAAAAAATTCGTCGAAAACAATACCTTCTCTAGCCATTACTGCGCGGGCTAGGAAGGTTAAAAATGGTTACTTCGATATGCATTTCTGCTGTATTGAAATTAACGTTGGCACCTCTGTCTTTGTTTTACCCCTTAATGTTTATGCGGAACCGTAGTTTCTTTGAGGTGACGCGTTGAGTTAGTGATATTAGTAACCATTCATAGGCAAAAGCTATACTGTTCACGAGGAAGCCTGCTTAAAAAGAAAGACAAATAATTAGCAGGTGTTTAGATGTGAATTCCCCTTCGGTTTTTGCTCCGCCATTTCATTGTCTACTACGCAAATTTAAAAGAAAATAAATTTTTTTCTCTGGTTTTAACCTTTTAAGTTCTAGATCACGGGCCACTGTGGTTTGCCGAGATCGGGGTTAAAATCTTATATTTCTATTCTTATCTAATTTTTTGCTAAATTAGTTTTTCATTTTCTTAACGGGCTTCCCTATGGCTTTTTCCTATATGGTATGTATTTGAATAAAATACTTCTTGTTTTAGATTATTTCAAAGTTATACTGTAGTCCAAAGTAAGAACGTAGGTGATAAATCGATTTTTAAAAAAATATTATAACAATTAAATCCTCTCTGTGTAAAAAATATATTTGAAAAAATGACTTAGTACGGGGGCTGTCTTTTATATTTTGCATATAGGAGCATAGTAGGCGACACTGATCGAATATCGTTACTAAAACTTATCCTCATCATCCTCATCTCAATCTTTACCTAAGCTAAATTTAAAACGTCTGTTCGATACATATAGTTTTGTAGCTATAGTGAATTTTTTAATAAACTAATTAGTCGAAAAATGGAATTAAACCAAGAACATTTTTGGGCTATAATATTTTACAACTTTCGAAGGAAATGATCTCAACAAGAATGCCTTGCAGAGTTGATTTGTGTTTTCGCTAATGAAGCACTACATCAGTCGACAGTTTCTCGTTGGTATGGAGAATTCAAGCCTTAGCAACGATCCAAGGTCAGGTGCATCATAAACGGCTGTCACCCACGAAAACATCTATGCTATGCGCATGCTCATCTCGGAATGTCGATATGTGACTAAGCCTCTTGTCGCGAGATTGAGGCTTTAATGGGGATTTCAAAAACCTTAATTTAAAAACATTTGCATAAAGAATTAGTGGTAAGAAAATTAGTTTCCGGCTAGATAGAGAGAGTAGCTATGGTCAACTGGTGTCAGAAAACTAAAGCGCTTTGAAACAGGAATCTCAAAAAACGTGTACACCATTGTCAGTGGTGATGAATCGTGGATTTACTTATATGAAGCCATAAATAAACGCCAGTCGTCTGTTTGGGTGTTCCAAGATGAAGAAAAGTCAACAAAAGTCATCGGTTCTCGATGTGTGTCCAAAACGATGGTTGCGGCATTTCTTTTAAAATCAGGTCATGTAGCAACAATTCCTGCGGAAGATCAAAGAACTATTACTGCCGATTAAATATCATCATCTGTTTGCCGAAAGTCATCGCTGAGCTTCTAAAAACCAACCCCAAACGGCAAATCATCCTTCATCAAGACAATGCAAGTTCGAACAAAGCACAAAAAACCATTGACGTTTTAAACCAACAAAACGTCAAATTGTTAGACCATCCTTTACACAGTCCTGACCTAACTCCAAACGATTTCTATTTTTTACCGAAAATCAGAATTGGACTGCGTGGGAAAAGATTTCAGTCGCCAGAGGAAGTAGTTGACGCCTTCAAGAATGCAATTTTGACAGTACCAACAAATGAGTGGAATTACAGCTTTGACAACTGGTTTGAGCACATGCAAAAGTGCATTAATTTTCGTGGAGAATACTTAGAAACATAGAAGTTATCTACTATTTTATTGTAGCTGTGTATGCAAAACTTAAAGGACAACCCTCGTACATTTGGCCAGCAGAACACGAGTATGGTGGAAAACACAGCTCGCATTTAATGAAACAATTTCATATTTTTTTATCATAAAATAATAAAACGTCTGTAGCAAATGTATTTCTTTAACTAGCTACGCAAAGAAAAATACTATATTTTCGAAGGAAAATTGCACAGAATTTTTCCAGCACACGAAGCATCGCAGCGAGTCGGTTCGTAGGAAAGAATCAGCTTGCTAATCCCCAACGTATTTTAGGCTACGTTTCTTTTCTCTTATCTAGTAATTCAATTCGAGCCGCGGGGAACGGATGACTTAACAAAACATTTGCTTTGAACAAAGAAAAACTATGTGGTTAATTTTCCACTTTATGGAACTTTAGTCAAACCATTTCCACTGATATACACATGTCATATGATTTATATAAACATATTTCACTTAAGGTTTCCAGTCTTTACGGCCAGCTAACGCAAATATGCGTCGATACGTCGCGCCCGCTTAAAAAATATTCACGCACTCATGCGTCAGCTGGCCGTCGACCGTATCCTTTTTTACAGTATATATCAGCTTACTCTAGTTGGCATCAGAGGGGATATTAGCCCGTAACGCACATGTGCGTCAGCCGGCCGTGCGGCAAGTTTTGTTCTAACACAAATATGCGTTCCCCGTCCCGAAAAGGCTAAACAGGCTTTCTTTCATAGGGTAAGTACCTGTAGCTTTTTCCTATATAGTATGTATAAACAGTAGGATGTAGTTAGAAAAATTAAAATATATCCATTGAGGGTGTTGGATTGGATTGGATACTGTCTTCACGAAATACTTGGTGTTACCAGAAATTACTGGAAAGCTCTTAAAAATGCTACACGTATTATTCGAACCATTTTCCTATAATTTACAAACGGTATGTTTTAAAAGAGACACAATAAATCTTTATTAATAGTAACAATGTTGCGTATTGTGATACAACACTTACGTCATCATTGTAAAAATTATATGTAATTATCTACATTACAGTTGACAATTCAACAAAATTGAGATATTTTAATTTTCCTAATTACATACTGTTGGTACACTTATGACAGGTTCACGGGAAGGGGACCTGTCCAAGAAAAAAGTTGTTAGAATATTATCAGTAGAATTTTTCGAGAACTTTTTAGCAGTCACTGTATCAGATGTCTCCCGGCGTTTTTATTGTTTCAAGATGTCCAATTGGTAACCAAAAGTTTTGGTGGCATTTGTCACTAAATCCACCGACAAGAGGCTTAGTTACTTATATCATTTACAACGTCTATAAATTTTTAAAAATTAACGAGAATTAATTCTGGGTCTTATTCCCCCATCGCAGAAAGCTTTTTACGCCACTTTTTCTACAAAAACGACCAGATTTATTTGCGACAAAAATCGATAGGATAGCATAATCCCCATGTTTAATAACGTATTTTATTAAGAAGTACACTTCACCAAACATTCTTACGCGATTACGCGACTAAAATGAGTGCATGGAATAGAAAGAGACATACAAAGAGTCCTGGTTGCTTTCGATCGCTGTCTCGAAAATCACATGACACTAGTAAGTTGGGCGTATTCCACTTAGGTGGTCCCCTCGGTATAGTACAATACAGGGTGTTAATAAAGTATGTAGCCAAACTTCAGGGGGGATTCCTGGAGTCATTTTAGGAAGAAAAGTTTAAATAAGCATAGGTCCGAAAATGCATATCCAGCAAGATACAGGGTGTTAAACTTTGAAAAAAAAATGTTTTTTGTAAATATTTTCAACATCGTTCGCTTCATTTCATTGAAAATTGGCAGAGATATTTCTAGTATAAAGGGCCTACTTTGGTTCTAAAGAAGTTGCAATTAGCAAGTCCAGTGGCGTACCAGGGATGACCTTAGCAAATACTTTGTTAAAAAAAAGTGTACGCCAATGACTTTTTTGACATTTATGTATTTTTTTTGTATTATCCAATTCAAAGTACATCTTTTAGGTCTTTTGTATTTTTTTCACTACTTGCTCTGTTTTCGAGATAAAAAATAAAAAGCATTTTATTACAAAACAAACTTCACGGTAGTATAACACTCTTTTAAAAGTGATTTCTCTAAAATTTTTATTTAGAATTTGAGGAAGCATTTACAATTCATAATCAAACAGGTTATACTACAGAAGTTGCTAAAAGTGTCCTCCATTAACTTCAATACAAGAATGAAGTCTTCTTACCATTGATTGTCGAACACGCTGAAATATTCCCGGTGTTTGCCTTATTTGATCACAAGAATTAACTATCCTTTCTCTTAATTCTTCCTCATTGTTGAGTGGAGTTTGGTAAACCAAAGATTTTAAATGTACCCAGAGGAAAAAATCTAAAGGATTTAGGTCTGGTGATCTTGGTGGCCATGACTGTGGACCCGCTCGACCAATCCAATGTCCTTCGTAATGTTCATTCAAAAACTGACGTGCGACAATGCTAAAATGAGGCGGGGCACCATCATGCATGAACCACATTCCTGCTCTTACTGCCAAAGGAACATTTTCTAAAAGCTCTGGTAGCTCAAATTCCAAAAAAAAAACGGTAGTGGTCACCATTTAATCGCATTGGCAAAAAATGGGACCCGATAAGGTTGTCATTTACAATACCAACCCACACATTTACTGAGAACTGTTGTTGAAAATTATCTTCAATTACTGCATGAGGGTTTTCGTCCCACCAGACATGATTGTTATGAAAATTCATAATCGCATTTCTTAAAGAACAGGCTTTATCCGTAAATAATATTTGACCTAAAAACCTGGGAGATGCCTCTTGTTGTTGGAGAAACCAAGTGCAATAGTTTAAACGCTGGGGGAAATCAGTAGGTAGCAGAGCTTGAACACGCTGTAGATGGTAAGGGTACAGCTGGTAATCTCGTAAAATTTTCCATACAGTTACGTGATTTATGTCTAATTGACGTGCAATTTTTCTCGTACTTGTACCAGGATTTTGTTCAATTTCATGCAATACCGCTTCTTCTTGCTCCACCGTTCTAAGTACTGCAGGCCTCCCTACAGCATCCCTCCTCTCAAACGTACCTGACTCGCATAACCGTTCATGTATTCTTACAAATGTTTGTCTGTGTGGTAGAATTCGGTTGGGATGTCTCTCTGCATAAATACGTCTTGCATCTCTTGCATTACCTTGGGCCATCCCATAAACAAAATGCATTTCTGCGTTTGTAAATTACACCATTCTCTAGCATACGTAACTTTTAGAGCTAACTAACCAATTAATTAACACATTTAATTAGCACGTAAAAAAATTAAACGTACTTATACGATATTGTTTATCGTTGTAAAGGGACTTTGTCAAATTTTCGATATTGTTGATTGTTACCATGAGACTTATCAAATTTTGACAGTTTTGTTTGTCTTTCAGTCCACGACATTCCATTTTTTCTAAAAAGTCGTATTTTTAGTTATGCTGTCTGAATACTTATAAGAATGGCAAAAAATTACTGCCGTACACTTAATTTTCATTATTATTGGTTAAGGTGTGCACCTAGACGCCGCTGGACTTAATAAATTTATTTTAATTTGGACTTTTGCACCTTAACAAAATACTAGTTCCCAATTTCCCCTAAATTTTGTAAACAAAAATTACCCAAAAAAGACTTAGTATTTTTTTTTAACCGTAAAATGTTTTTTCCAAATAAAATGCTTTTTATTTTTTTATCTGGAAAACCGAGCAAGTAATAAAAATAAGACAAAAGACATAAAAGATGTATTTTTAGTTGGACAATACGCCAAAAATACAAAAATGTCAAAAAAGTCATTGGCGTACACTATTTTTTAACAAAGTATTTGCTAAGGTCATCCCTGGTACGCCACTGGACTTGCTAATTGCAACTTCTTTAGAGCCAAAGTAGGCCCTTTATACTAGAAATATCTCTGCCAATTTTCAATGAAATCAAGCGAAAGATGTTGAAGATATTTACAAAAAACATTTTTTTTTTCAAAGTTTAACACCCTGTATCTTGCTGGATATGCATTTTCGGACCTATGCTTATTTGAACTTTTCTTCCTAAAATGACTCCAGGAATCGCCCCCTGAAGTTTGGCTACATACTTTATTAACACCCTGTATATATTGTAGGTGATGCAAAATCATGCATTGATAATATTTTATTTTCAACTACGGAATTTAATTTTGCTGCTAAAGTTATTCACACAGGTAAATCTGATCACACAGCTCAGCTAGTCTCCATGCAAATTAATGTTCCCCCAATGAAACAAAAACAATCTGAATATTACAGACGGGTTTATAATGAACTAAACATAGAAAATTTTTGTCAAAACTTACATCATATTTCTTGGAACTCTATAACAAGCGTTACAAATATAACAGTAGATGATTTGTGGGATCTGTTTATGAGAAATTTTTTGTCAATTTTCCATTTAAGCTTTCCTTTAAAAAAAAAATGAATACTTCAAGACAAACAAACCGAAGTAATCCCTGGTTTACACATGAACTGTCCGAACTTAAAAATCAAGTTATATCTCTGCAAATCTTAGCGCAAAGAAATAATGAATATAACAATCTTTACAAAGAATATAAATCAATTTATGATTTCGAACTTAACAAAGCTAAAGCTGATCACATTGTTAGTAATATTCAGGCAAGTGGTAACATAGCTAGAGCCACATGGGAAGCAGTTCAAAAATATCAGAGAACAAAGTCATTGGCTGTGCTTCCTGAACACTCCAAGCAAGAGCAACTGGCAAATGATATTAATGACTTTTTCTAAAATGCAGCATCTAAAATGCTTGACAACAATGGCGTATTGCGAGATGGTTCTGGTTACGCTCCCGACTTTTGCAGTAATAACAACATGTTTATTGCACCAACTAATGCTCAAGAAATCATATCTATTAAAAAAAAAACTAAAAAACAAAAAGAGGTCAGGCGACGATGAAGTTCCATCAAGCATTTTAAAGAAATGCATAACCTTTATCGCAGAACCACTATCATATATTTTTAATTTTAGCATAACCACCGGATCATATTCGAGTCAGCTAAAGATTGCATGTGTCACTCCCATATTTAAAAAAGATGACCCAAACAAACTAGATTATAGACCAATAAGTTTACTTTCCTCGTTTTCTAAACTTTTTGAACTACTTTTGCATCAAAGACTTTTGAGCTTCGTTCAGACTAATCACCTGTTAAAACCTTTCCAACATGGCTTTATTCCCCACAAGTCCACAGAATCCGCTATTTTAGAATTTAACAACAGAATACTACAAATACTGGAAAATAAGGCAACCGCATGTGGAATACTACTAGACTTATCTAAAGCCTTCGACACTATTAACCATGAAATATTGCTTAAAAAAATCGAGGCTTATGGGGTAAGGGGCACTGCTTTAAATCTTTTCAGATCCTACTTGACTGAAAGAACACAAAAAATGATTTTGAAAACGAATTCGGGAAATATCGAGTCGGCTAAAGGCACTATATCAACCGGCGTACCTCAAGGCAATATTTTAGGGCCCTTATTTTTCGTTATATATATTAACGATATGGACGTACTCTATGAAGGAATAGCCCAAAATACTAACTATGCTGATGATACAAACATCGTTCTACCAATAACAAAGGATGAAAGAGTGGAAGAAAAATGCTTGAAGGTACTTAACAAAACAAAAGTCTGGCTTGATAGAAATCAACTGTTGCTGAATGAAAATAAAACTAAAATAAAAAATTCAACAACAAACACATTGATTTTGTTAAGTGTTAAACTATTAGGAGTAATAGTTGACAATAATCTAAATTATTTCGAACACATACAGAGTCTATGTCAGAAATTAAGCAAAGCAAGTTATGCTATCAGAGTAATGGCCAAAGAACTAAATTCTAATCAACAGGGACTAAAAACTATCTATTCTGGAATGTATTACTCGCATATTAAGTATCCCACATAGCACAAATCAAAACAACGTTAAAAACACACACTTTTTTAAGTTTAATAGGTCGCTTTTTAACTTTATTTTTAAAACCACGTTATTTCGGTGTGATTTTAACGTGGAAAATTAACCACATAGAAAATTAACCACATAGTTTTTCTTTGTTCAAAGCAAATGTTTTGTTAAGTCATCCGTTTCCCGCGGCTCGAATTGAATTACTAGATAAAAGAAAAGAAACGTAGCCTAAAATACGTTGGGGATTAGCAAGCTGATTCTTTCCTACGAACCGACTCACTGCGATGCTTCGTGTGCTGGAAAAATTCTGTGCAATTTTCCTTCGAAAATATAGTATTTTTCTTTGCGTAGCTAGTTAAAGAAATAAATTTGCTACAGATACGTTAAAATCATACCGAAATAACGTGGTTTTGAAAATAACGTTAAAAAGCGACCTATTAAACTTAAAAAAGTGTGTGTTTTTAACGTTGCTTTGATTTGTGCTATGTGGGATTGCATAATTTTTTGGGGAACAGCAGCCATGTTCAGAACGTTTTTGTACAGCAAAAAAGGGTCGTGCGTTTCATGCTAAATATGAAGTTTGGTGAGAGTTGCAGGGGCATCTTTAGGGCAAACATATTGCTGACAGTTTATGGTGTGTAGATTTATAAATGTATACACTATATAAAAAAAAATTACAAATTCATTTACTTGAGACCTAACCACAGCCATAACACTAGAGCACGAAGACAAGTAAGTTCTTTAAATTATCCATCCCACAGGTTAACTTCCATTGAAAAAGGCCCGGACTATGTTTCAATTAAACTTTTTAAAAAACATCCTTTAAAACTGAAAGAAATCAATAATTATAAGAATTGAAGACTTGCTTGAATCTTATCTGCGATATTGAGCCATATACGATCGAAGAATACTTGAATAATGATCTTTAATTTGTACTAGTGGGTCTCTCTCATAGGTTTTTTTATTTTTTATATTTCGTTTTTTTAGTTCATTTCGATATTATTTTTGATAGTTTTAATAGTTTTATAATTTTTTAATAATTAACTAATAATCTTAATCAGTTTTGATAATTATAATTATTTTAGCAAAATTCTTTATTTTGAGATTCTTCTATCCAAAATTAATTCTGTGTATTTCTAATATTTCTGTGTTTTTTAAAAGTTTTATATTGTTTTAACATCTATTTTTTAGTCTGTATTTGTTTATGTGTGACTGTGTGCTTATCTACTTAACAACTGTTTTATTCAAAATAATTTTACCTGACGATTTCTTTGTAAAGAATGTATTTTTAGAAAAAAGGCATTTTAAATATTATAAATAGGTATTGATATTTTATTTTTATTTAGTAATAAAACTTGAAAATTATTTAGGTATTAAGAAAAACCTAGCTCTACACATAATTAAGATGTTTCAGGATTTTTAAAAGTTTTCTTACCATTAGTTTTAAAAAAAATTTAATTGTAAATGACATACCATATATATATATAGCAAAATTGTATATTAAATATGGTGAATAAATATCTATCTATCTATCTATCTATCTATCTATCTATATTGGATCATGCACCTTTTGATATAGATCAGTGAATGTGTCCTCATCTTTCTCAAAAATAAAGGAAAATAGTGTATCTACTGGAGTTGCAACAGTCTAAACAACGTTTTTGGCTATCGTCTCTCAAAGTAAGATCTTATTTTTAAGGCACAAAGATAAAGAAAACCGAGCAAAAGAAGAAAGGTAAACCAAGGGGGTAGTGGCGGCGCGTAGTGTCAAGCTTAGGGGGTGCACAACCAAAAAACAAATTGTGGTGCAGGGGAAGAGTTTTTTTGAGAGCCACGCCCAACTTTTTGTGCCATCGAGTGGGCCATCACATCATATAATTTAGAGCCAATAATTAAAAAATAAGATTATTAGGTAGATATTAGTTACCTATTGTTATTATTTTTCTAAATAAATAAGAAAGTTTTGTATAGAAAATGAAGACGTTTTCTTCAAAATTAATTCATTAAACTTTAGAATTTCTTGAATGATTTTTTTTCTTAATAGATAACATTGCCAAGACAGTTAATATATTCTTACCCATTGTGGTAAAGAAGAAAAGTTTGATGTCTATAAATATTGCATGGTAATGTTATCAGCATTAGAAACTTTTACCATTCTCGTAACTACAAATCGTTGAAATCAATACAAACTGCCCGACCGATAAAGCCAAGTTATCTAAGCGTACTAATTTAAAGTGCACATGTGGTGCTGTAATAGGCAACGCTAACCGTGGACGCGGGGGGCATCACGGGGTGCGGGCAGCATCGATGGCAATTTCTGCATAAGAGCACAACTGAAGAAGGTCTGAGCCTTCCTATGTACTGTAAAACTCTATAGGGACATGTCGTTCTGTCTTTCTATATTTCGTAATTAGAATGCGACATAACGGTGCATAGAATTTGGTTCCAGTTAATGGCGGCGTGAGTGGGCACACTATCGACCGCATTCTTGTTTTAACATGAATACAAACACATACATACCGGGTACTAAATTCCAGATAATTTTATTCGTGAAATTATTTTATTATAAATTTGGGAAACTGGTAGGGGGATTCGCGGCAAGTGCGCCTTACAAATTTATCCATGCAATATCAGAAATCATAGCCGACAATAGTCAGGGTGGGAAACACATACACCAGTATTTACTAAGATCTTAAAACTCAGTACTTACACCAGGGTCTAAGTACTAAGTCTTTTGACTTGACCACGACCGGTTTAAGTACAGTTTTTAAATACTTAGTGCAAAAATTTGGTTCAGGTTTACGTGCAATAGCCAAGTAAGCATTTGATGATCTCACAAAATTTTTAATTAATTTTAAAAACAAAGAAAAATCAAACAAAATGTTTGTAACGACACTTATGTTATTTTTTGGAAATCCATTATGTGCAGTCATACGATTGCCGATAGAAATAGTTTTAAATTGTAGTATAACGAACCTTAGGGGTGGTTTAAAGGTAAAAGCTATAGAAATAATCCATGATCGATAAAAAAATAAATTTAATTCAAGTTTTCAACGCTAAATAACTTAAAACTGTCAATATTTACATATTGTAAAAAGCGCAAGGCATGTTAGAATCCTTTTTCAGTAACACCCTATCAGAATAAAAAAAATCGTTTCAGTCATCACTAACTTATCTAAATAATAATTAACATGTAAAATATAGCGGACAGCTGACACTGACTTACTTTATTTTTATTCGACATATCCTGGTGACGTTTGGTAGTTTGAATACGGCTGCCATTTTGAAACCAAAATATTATATTTTTTTATTTATCTTTAAGTTTTTGTTACCTCGAAAAAATATGGCATATATTTATAAACAAATTATATAAATATTAAAATCTATTGTATCCAAGGAAAACAATAAGTTAAACATTCAACTAAAATCTAGACTTTTAGATGCAGAATTTTTTTTAAATTCTTTCTTGATATGTCGAACGTTGCTAAATATAGGTATCTATTCAATTTTATGTAAAATTATAATAAAGCTTCTAAATATTTAGTTGATTTTTCCTTAAAAAACAAATTAGAGTAGGTATGTCAAATCAAATCTTTTTAATTTAATTTAAATTTTTAATGATTTCGTTTTAATGCAATTTCTTTTAGTTGGTCTTAGTTCTTAATCCATAAGGGTCCGTTTATTGTAATTTTCTCTTGCTCTAGATATGTTGGTTTAACCCGTAAAAAAATCAAAAATCAAAAAACTGCGCACTACTTTTGCTATTTAAATATTTCACCATGACCTGCCATTTTAGCCGGCGTAAATGCAGCAGACATCAGGGTCTCTTTTCATATTTTGGCACCTCGGGCAACGTTTAAAGAAGGCTGCTTTCTAAAACTTTATACAGAGGTTAGAAAAAACCAGAAAATATTTTATGGCGTAAGTTTTGAGCTATACCGCCAAGGAGTAAACTGAAATTTGTAAGGCTATTTTTTTGCGAAGCTTTTTTGCCTGGCATCTTAAAATCCTGATAGCCGACAGAAAAAAACGTGACCTTTCACTTAGGCTCGTTTACTTTTATGTTCAACAAATTAAATCGGTAGAAAACTCTATTTCTGCCACGTACAGCGAGGAACGTTTTATTAAAATCGGTTCCTTGGTTCCCGAAAAATTAATTTTTGTTCCAAATATTGTTTTACAGATTACACGCCTTGCCAATTCTGTCTGCAATTATTTCATTAAATAATAATGAATACAGAACCGATTTCAATTAGATATAACGCATATTGGCAAACATTGATTTGCCACTATCTAGAAATCCAAGATGACGGACAGAATGAAACTTGTACTTTAAAGAGGTTCGTTTATCTTATGATTTTAAAACTTTTTTTTTAAATTCTACTAGAGAGCAACTTAGTTGCGCACATCGAGGTATGACTCATTAAAATCGTTTTCGTGGTTTTTGAAATAATAATTTTTGTTCCATTGATTCTTTTACTGACTGATGTTGCTTTGTTAAATCTGATAATAATTTAATTTGATTTTATTCGCCATTTTCGAATTTAAGACGGCCAATAAATAATAATTTGTGCCCAAAAACCTGGTCAATTTTGTTGCAATAGCATACTGTTGCATTTTATGCCAAAACATTGTGAAGTTTTATAATGACGAAACTTTTCTCAAAGGAGTCAAAATAACCTGGCCTATATTTGCGATTAAAATAAGACACGATCTAAACTGACCCGACATTCCAGTTTTCGATATCAAAATATGTTAGTCACTCAAAATAGTGGGTAGGTTGCCCTCAGTGGCGGACCCAGGAGAGGGTCAGAGCCCCCCCCCCTCAACATATTTACTTATTTTTTAGTTTAGCAGCATCATTTATTTAAAATTTGTCACAAATTCTACTTATTTTTTTAAAAATTTCACACCTCAATTTCTATCAAAAACCACAATTTTTTTTTTGATGTTTGCTGCCACTTTGGCCCCCCCGGAAATCCTGGATCCGCCCCTGGTCGCCCTTCTACTTTTGCAAAAAAATAACAAAAAAATTGTATTTGAGATCTTCTTCGTTTTAAAGTTTCATCTCCTAGCAAACGTTGGAAATGATCATATCGAAGCGATTCTTATTTACTTATGCGGTTGATTTAACGTCATGTCGTACCAGTAATGTTCTAATATTCTTCTTTTTTCTTAGTTTCTCTTGGCTCCCCATGACTCTAACCCAAGTACAATACAGTCCCGATTATCCGAAACAATGTGGACCAAAGTGATTTCGGATAATCGAAATTTCGGTTAATCCGATTTTTTTTTGGGAAATAGGAGTTTAGGATGCGTATATCATTAGATCGACTTAAAAACATTTGTAACACTCTGTCGGCTAACTAAAACAATTCGCATTTTAGACCGTCGGTCGTATTGCCGTGAAATCCCGAGGGGATCCACCTAGCAGTATAGGTTTCGTATAATGCGAATTTTTTCGGTTAATCGGGATTTTTGTTTTTAAAGTTTGTTTCGGATAAACCGGATTTCGGAAAATCGCGATTCGAATAATCGGGATTGTACTGTATTTCCACTTTTCTTTTTCAAAGTCTAATTTCTTCTTCCTTTTGAATGAATAGGTTAGGTTATAGGTCCTATGATAAGAGCGTAGTTGGCGCTAGCACGATAACGACATCTGTACTCGACAAAGAGTATCAGGCAAAATTAAATCCTGCTTGAGAAAAGAAAATTGCCTATCGTGGAGGTGCTTGGCGGGCCGTCCTCCCGCCGGAATGATAGAGTGAATGAGTTGTAATTGTCCCGGGTACCAAGTGACTTCAAGACAGATTATCTTGGTGTCCACCGAATTGAGCGTCCCGTCTACCTCAAATTTGAGTCCCTATATGTTTGACATATTTTAAGGAAATAGAGACTCGACAAACTTCTCAAAGTCATATTTATTTAAGTCAAAATTAAACGAGAGAAATATCGGTCCTCTATACTCTAGCCTTGTTTAGAGAGAGACGCAGCTTCCGTCCTTATTATTTCATAATTGTCGGAAAATAAAAATAAACGATTTTTGACAATCGCTTACAGGGGGTGACAGACAAACGTGTTTGTTTATATATTGCATGATGATTGATCACTCACCGATGACAATATAAATTAGTGAAACTCCAATGAACCTGGCAAGAAAATAACAAAACCAAAAAATATGAGTTTGAGTGGCTTTAATAGATTTGTGGCTTCTCCATTTCTTTTAAATATGCCATACATACCTCTACTCCAAATTACCTTAATTATTCAGTTGCAAAATAGCGGCCATAAAGGGTAAATGCGCCGTTGGCCCGGGTTCTGAAGTCAGCCCTGCAGACATAGTCAACTAGCTCGCTAGAGCTAAAATGGCTACAAAAGGGTCACATAGAACTGATTAAACTTCAAAGAGCATCCGCATAGCGCCCTTCTTTAAAATGCAGCTTGCGCCCAGTTTGCATCTTTCAATAATAGTCATGCGTCGCTCCACTGTGCTTGCTGTTTTGCTAAGATGAGTGCATTTTAAAACATAATAGGGAAGCCTTTTAAAAGGCTGATTTGAGATTTTTTTATTGTTATCTCTCTTCAACTCTTTAAAATATATATCGCAGTAGCTCTTAAGAAATGGAAACGTAAAGTACACGGCATGGGAATACAACTTAACGACCGATTTACATTCTACATTTTTCTGCCGACCAAGGCCAGTTGTAGCTAATGATAAAGAAGACATCGAGTATGCAATGAGTATGAATACTTTAGTGGCATTTCTGATAAGACAGGAAGAGACTGTAAAGAAAGGTTATTAGATGTCCTTACAGTATTTAATAGAGCAGAGAGATAAAAGAGAAAGTAAAATTTAACATATATGAGACAATGGTAAAAAGCACGCTGTTGTATGGAACAGAGACTTGCTGTATAACAGGATAATATCTAGAACAGATTAGAGTCCCTGTATGTTAACATATTTGGATACATTAGAGTCACGACAAGTTCATCAATGTCTTTTAAAATAAAAGGACAAAATATCGGATCTCTATACTCTAACAATTGTTATAAAAATAACGTATACGCGCTCTTTATCTTACAACGAAGGGCGGTAATTAATAGGAAAAATCGAAAGTCACAAAATCTTTGCGTTTATTAAGCGACCTTAAATGAACAGACAAATCTCCCGCGGATCTATCACTCTTGCTCAGTGTCCTGTGACGGATCAAAGGGTTTAGAATTGACTTCTATACCCTTATACAACTCAATGGTTTAGATCAAAACGGTAAACTTAACCCTACTTTTTGCGTTGTATTTTGGCGTGTTTTTTCTTTTTTCTTTTCTGTGTAGTACAAAAAATATATGGAAAACCAAAAATAGTCACATAACCAGGGATCAATTTGCAGTTGCTCCCACAGAGATCTGCACCAGCAAGGAGCACTTTTTGAGCGGTTGGACATTGTTGATCGAAAGCGGTATTAGTCGCACTAAATTGTGATTTTCATAAAAACTGCAAAAATGATATGTTTAATATGACATAACAAAAATTTATAATTTTATATTATTTTATTATTAAAGCAAAACGAGTAGTCCCTTCATATAATAAAACTGTAAACACCTAGTTAAAAACAATTTCGATATATGAGATAACAAAGTTTGTTTATTTTATGACTTTGAAACTATATCAACTTTAAAACATTTGATAAATATAGCCTGTTCCAATTCAATTCTTGCATCCTGAAGTCGCAAGTGTGAGAAACAAGTTATACCTACAAATAAAAAGTACACGAAAAAGAAAGTCAGTGTCTCTAAATCAACGCAAAGCTTTCGCTAGGCGCCTTTTCACTGGATGCACGCCGTTTACTTTCTGTGGCTCGCACATATGGATTATATACCTTGTCTCACGCACTCGTGACTTCTAAATTAAGAAATTTTATCGGAACACCCTGTATACGTTCTCTTTCTAAAAAAATATACGTACCTAATAAAATAGTTTGTAAGTACGCAAACAAACAAAATATACTTACCTATAACTGTAAGTTAGGAGCTTATTATTCTAGGAATAAAAATTATCAAACAATTTCAAACTTTAATACTAACTGTTTTTTTTATTTAAAAGAAGTTGTTTGTAATTGTCATGCTTTAGCCGTTGGAAAACCCAAACTGGCATACGGGTTGTTTTTGAAAAATGGTCACATTGCATGTAATTTGATGGTATATTTAAAACCACTTATTCTTTTGAGATCAAAATAAGTGTATAGTTAGTGTATCCAAAGGCTAAACTTTTCCAGTAGCAATGAACTCTCCACAAAATGTCTCTATGGAAGTAAAACTGTTCACACTATGTGACATGTCACGTGATGTGATCTGTAATTTTCAAAGTTAATAGATTTGAATAGTACAAAAAAATATTTCGAGATAATAAAATTGATTTTGGGAAAAACTCAAAAATTTTAATTTATAAGAAATATTTGTTGATATCAGCTTTAAGTCTTTACAAAAAGTCACAAAAACCACCTGTAATTAATTTTACTGTCACCGGCGTGATCATATGCAGTCACAGGTTTTTTTTTAATCTGTCATCACTGCTCTCTTTACCCATCTGATTTACCTGAAAACGGGACAACACCAAAGAAACAGGTTAAGGATGTAAAGTGAAATGGGTTATATAATTGAGTTTTTGTGAAGTTTTAGTGATGTTAAAATAGATTTAACGTTTTGGCCGAGATAAGTGTCACACGTGTTTCTACAAATATTTATGTTCAAAACTGTTCCTTAAATACAACATGGAGGCATTTTACCAACAGTGAAGTACAGTCATAGTGACAGTTTTGCTTTGTTTGTTATTTAGATATTTAGCTAAATGTCACTTGTGTGAACATCACTGGTGTTCTTAGAATGTTTTATTGACAACTCTTTTGACATGATATCATATTACAGACTTGTTGACTAGCACACAAGACAGGGGCTGGGACTGCAGGCAGACTGTGTGTATGTAAATGGGTAGCTTAATTTAAAAAATCAATAGTTTTTAGAAACAAAACGCCGAAAATGTGTTATTTGGGTGTGTTTTGAGCAATCTTAGCAATATCGTCGTAATGTCTGTCCGTAACACGATAGCTTCTAAATCGCTAAACCGATTTTCATAAAATGTTCAGGTAAAATAGTGTTCGACACTCTAACGAGCTGATTAGGTTTTGGTCAAAATTCAATAATGCGAATGACAGTTTTTTGACAATTAAATTATTTAAAAAATGCTAACATTTTAACGGAGCATTGCATCAATATGCGGTTTTTGAAATACGATAGACTACATTTTACTTAATAACTCGTGTTATAACGAAAAACTTTGTGTGAGCTTTAGTTTCTGAGATATTTGCAAAAAACTGTTTTGAAGGTTGATATATTATGGCTTTTCTTGATGTATCCTAATAGGCTAGCTAGAAAGGTATCAGATTCGTCATGGATCCATTAATAATTTAACTCTTTAAAATAAAATATTTCGGATTTTTTATATTTTTGTGTCAAGTATATTTATAAAAGTCACTGGTGTGGTACAGTTGTCACTCGTGTGAACACAAAAACAAAAATAACAAAAAAAGAATTGTTATCTCGGTCACATATCATATTTTAGTATGTTCGACCATAGCAACATATTGTAATCACTTAAAAAGTGGTAAATCAATTATTGTTTTTTTGAAAACTATAAGGTCAAATGTTACCATATTTTAAGAACAACCCATACATATCTGAAGTTCTTGCTGATCGTCCAGTAAGGTGAGGGCACATTCTTGCACGCCGAATGAACTGCAAGCATCACAAGAGTTTTTTTTAAAAATCCGTTCCCTACCCCAATTTTAAAATAAGTTTGACTTTAGCATCCCTCAAGAGAAGTTTGGTTTTGCTTAAAATGAGTGACAGAGAAGAAGAATTATTAGTCAGCTGCTTGGCCTGGCCAAGGTAAAGGATTGGTGTGATGCTAATCATGACCTTTTGAACGCACTCCTTTAGCTAATTTTATTCTTTATAAATGCGACATTAAATGACAGATGTCACGTGATATTTAGAAGCCAAATTTTTGCAGACACAATTTTTTATCCTTTATCATTTATTTATTTGTCAAAAGCCTGTTTTGTGTTCTGTAGGAATTAATTAAAAGGTTCCGAAAACAACAAGGGAAAAACTAAAAAACCAATACCAAGAAAAAGCCACCAGGAAAATATAGGATTAGGTCTGTGTTTAGTTGTAAACTCCTTATTTACCAAAATTATATAAAAAATAATTTTCAATAATTGGCATAAAATTAAATCTATAATTATCTGGTGTCAAAAATATATTTTTAAATGAAACTACATTTTGTCAATAGGTTATATGCGCAGCAACACTGTCTTTAAATAAAGGAACTAGGAACGTTATTCGAACACAAGTAAGGTCAACCACTATCCTTTAGTAAAGGATAAGGTTCAAACCAGGTAACTGCGCATGCCTCAAATAAAAGAGAAGAGAAAAATGGTACATGCAAAATGTATCTAATGTCTCGAAAACGAATATTTTATCCTTTAAATGTTCCCTTCATGATATATCTCTAAATGATCGTGATTTTAGAGGAAAAACAAGTAGTAAGATTTTTAGGCTTTCACAATGACTCTAATTTAAAATTCGACACGCATATTGATTTGCTAAGTGGAAAGCTTTCCAAGGGATGCTACATAATAAAAAGCGTTACACACGAGCTTGGTAAACATACAACTAAAATAGCTTACTACGTACGAATAGAATCCAATGTTCGGTACGGAATCGCTTTCTACGGATTTTCCACACAAATAGCAATTCAATTGGTTTGAAGACTTTAAAACAGGGCACCAAGATATCTCTGTCACGTAGGATGTCAACAAAGTTGTAAACTGCTTTTTAAACAAGAATACATTTTGACAGTACTTGCCATATTTATCCTGGAGACTGCATGCCTTATACAAAAAAAGTACAACGGATTTGTTAGAGAAAACCATTATAATTTAAGGCAAAGCAGGTTACCCTTACCCATCCCCAAAACAGCACTAACCAAAAACTAAATAATTTATGAGAGTGTTAAGATTTTTAAATGGCTTCCTGAAAAACTACAGTCGAACCTCTATAACTCGAACCTGAAGGGACAACCAAAACAGTTCGAGTTATGGAGAGTTCGAGTTATAGAAACTCGAGTTACACAGGTTAAAATACATGTAAAAAGTGCAGGGCCCTCTTAAAAGGTTCGAGTTATAGAGGGGTTCGAGTTATAGAGGTTCGAGTTAGAGAGGTTCGACTGTAATCTTAAGTGAGATTGCACGACTTTTAGTTGAACATTTAAACAATTATTAGTCACTTAAGGATAAAAACAAGCCATACATAGCCTACAAGAATTTTATGAAGAATGCTTTATACTGGTTCAGTTTCATTTTATTTTATTATATTTTATTTTATTTTATTTTATTTTATTTTATTTTATTTTATTTTATTTTATTTTATTTTATTTTATTTTATTTTATTTTATTTTATTTTATTTTATTTTATTTTATTTTATTTTATTTTATTTTATTTTATTTTATTTTATTTTATTTTATTTTATTTTATTTTATTTTATTTTATTTTATTTTATTTTATTTTATTTTATTTTATTTTATTTTATTTTATTTTATTTTATTTTATTTTATTTTATTTTATTTTATTTTATTTTATTTTATTTTATTTTATTTTATTTTATTTTATTTTATTTTATTTTATTTTATTTTATTTTATTTTAGTTTATTTTATTTTATTTTATTTTATTTTATTTTATTTTATTTTATTTTATTTTATTTTATTTTATTTTATTTTATTTTTTATATTATATTATATTATATTATATTATATTATATTATATTATATTATATTATATTATATTATATTATATTATATTATATTATATTATATTATATTATATTATATTATATTATATTATATTATATTATATTATATTATATTATATTATATTATATTATATTATATTATATTATATTATATTATATTATATTATATTATATTATATTATATTATATTATATTATATTATATTATATTATATTATATTATATTATATTATATTATATTATATTATATTTTATTTTATTTTATTTTAGAATAATAAATAATTAAATTTTTTTTGTTCTATCCATTCTATATCAGGTTTGAGGATAGATCTGCCAGAATCACTTTGCCAACTCTGGAAATATATGTTAGAATTAAGTTAACTTTTTTTTATTTATGTACTTATTATACAACGTAATTTTTATATTTTTATACAACTGTTTTAATACTAATTGTGTCTAAACATTTTAACTTGTGTGAATAGTTTTAACAATTTTAATACTTTTAATATTTTAAAAATATAGTTTTTATATATTAATAGCAATAAGTATATGTCTAGATAGTATTTATATTGTTTACTTTTTTTTAAATTTGAGGAGTATAATAATATAATAATAATATACCTAGAGTATAATACATATTATATGAAAAGAAAGTACCTTTCGGATTATTCAAATTTATTCAAAAACAATTTTAAATTAAAAACAATTACAATTACACTTCCGAACAAAGTCCGCTGTCGCTCTGAGCGTACAATGTGCCTTTGAACTATTAATAGTATTATTAATGTTTGCTAATGTGGATGTCTCTATTTATTATTTATTTAATTTGGGGTTATTAGATTATAATGTAATGGTTAGAAATTTATCTTTTTTTACTTTGGAAGAAAAAAATTGCCGTAGATCAAAGCAAATTGCTTTGAAGTAAAATAATGTGTGCTTTCCTATTCACCAAGAGAATATTTTCTTGATTAAGCACAAAAAATTATTATACCTAAATTGTAACTGAATTAATCTAAGGCACCGTTTTCTCTCGAAGCAAAATATTACTCATATGAAGACAATTTGCTTTATTAGAAAATGGAGTATACTAGAACAAAACAATTAACGAAGAAAAATAATCATCAATTATAAGAAATATTTTAATTCAAAACAAATTGTTTTAAGGTAAAACTATTTATTCAAGAAAAGCACGTGTTTTCATAGTAGACAAACTTTTTTACTGTGTATAGTATGACAAATAGAGGTAGTTACTATAACGTAAGTTATAGGATATGCATTGTCAATGCAATGTATTAACATTCAGACAATAAAGTTTATTTTGAATTAAATTTTGAAAATTGAATTAAATTAAATTGAGTTAGCAGGAGGGGAAAAGTAACAAAAAAACAAAAAGTCTCATGTGTAAATTTTACTCATTATTCCCCGATTCGATTGAGGAAGAAGTAAAGTTCTTTCAGTATTTTAGAATGAGCCATGAGATATTTTTAGCTCTTTTTAATATTCTAAAACCTAAAACCTCCAATAACCAGAGCAACTTACCATTTCATCAATCCGCATAGGACATGCCGGAGAATTATTCATTTAAAAATCCTGGCCGTATTTAAGGCAATGCGATTCGTGAGACCCAAGATAGTGATTGCACTTTTCTTTAAGCCAATTCGATAATTAAATATTTTTTTCAGATTTTTATTATTATTTATTTGGTGATTGTGGCTCGTTCGGCGCGGATCGGTCAGCACTAACCTTTATCGGATCATGCTATATACAATACGAAATACATAGGAGAAATTTAGCCCGATTACAGTACCCCTAGCAAAATATATTTCAACCCTTACACAAGGCAAAAAAGATCAAAAGCCCCTACCAAGGGAGCGTGGCGAGTATAGATATAAAACTCCCAAGACAAGGAATGTTGAGCCGAGATGACTTTATTTGTTCAAGAAGAGATGTTAGTAAGTCAAGTCAAGTTAACATTTATCTTTCCAAACATTTGAGTTGCGACATTATTTATGAATTCAAGTGTACCACTTTCCAGTTGTTGATGCAACTTGCTCAAGTCAGAAACAAGTTTCTGCTAAAGTGCAAAAAATCCACTGAAACGAACGGTAGTTATGTGTAGAGGCCCAGTTATAATACAGATATGCGACATGTGGTAGATAATTCTCCAATCATTGCCAATTTAAATTTTAAGTAAGTCAATTTTGTGTTAATATCCCGACAGTGCGCACGTTTTCTCACACACTCACGAAAATCGATTTTGGTATTTTCAGAAATACCTGGGATGCGTTCAGCGCTGACAAAAGCCAAACCTTACCCCCACCACTACAATTGTCAAAAATTAGCTCGGCATTGCTCAACCGTCTTTGAACGCCAAAGATTACAAAAATGTCAAAACAAAAATAGTATACCATTAAAATTACGTGTGAGCTAATATAACTCAAAACTGAAATATATTTTATTCAACTCCAGACTAAATTACCTTTTGTTTGATACCACACAAGCCATGTTTTCACTTAAACTCTAATTTTTGAAATATACCCCCACCATTTTTTTAAAATAAATTAAAATGTATTTTGTTTAACTCCAGACTCAATTACCTTTCGTTTGATATCACACACGCCATATTTTCACATAAACTCTAATTTTTTAAATCTACCCCCACCCTTTTATTTGGTTTGCGTTCGGTGGATTTTGTTCATTTTTAAATGGGACCATCTCGACCCAAGACCCAGCCTAGGTACCAAATTTCATTAAAATCGGCCAAGCGGTTTTTGAGTTATATATATATACAGACAGACAGACAGACAGACAGACAGACAGACAGACAGACAGACAGACAGACAGACAGACAGACAGACAGACAGACAGACAGACAGACAGACAGACAGACAGACAGACAGACACACAGACAGACAGACAGACAGACAGACAGACAGACAGACAGACAGACAGACAGACAGACAGACAGACAGACAGACAGACAGACAGACAGACAGACAGACAGACAGACAGACAGACAGACAGACAGACAGACAGACAGACAGACAGACAGACAGACAGACAGACAGACAGACAGACAGACAGACAGACAGACAGACAGACAGACAGACAGACAGACAGACAGACAGACAGACAGACAGACAGACAGACAGACAGACAGACAGACAGACAGACAGACAGACAGACAGACAGACAGACAGACAGACAGACAGACAGACAGACAGACAGACAGACAGACAGACAGACAGACAGACAGACAGACAGACAGACAGACAGACAGACAGACAGACAGACAGACAGACAGACAGACAGACAGACAGACAGACAGACAGACAGACAGACAGACAGACAGACAGACAGACAGACAGACAGACAGACAGACAGACAGACAGACAGACAGACAGACAGACAGACAGACAGACAGACAGACAGACAGACAGACAGACAGACAGACAGACAGACAGACAGACAGACAGACAGACAGACAGACAGACAGACAGACAGACAGACAGACAGACAGACAGACAGACAGACAGACAGACAGACAGACAGACAGACAGACAGACAGACAGACAGACAGACAGACAGACAGACAGACAGACAGACAGACAGACAGACAGACAGACAGACAGACAGACAGACAGACAGACAGACAGACAGACAGACAGACAGACAGACAGACAGACAGACAGACAGACAGACAGACAGACAGACAGACAGACAGACAGACAGACAGACAGACAGACAGACAGACAGACAGACAGACAGACAGACAGACAGACAGACAGACAGACAGACAGACAGACAGACAGACAGACAGACAGACAGACAGACAGACAGACAGACAGACAGACAGACAGACAGACAGACAGACAGACAGACAGACAGACAGACAGACAGACAGACAGACAGACAGACAGACAGACAGACAGACAGACAGACAGACAGACAGACAGACAGACAGACAGACAGACAGACAGACAGACAGACAGACAGACAGACAGACAGACAGACAGACAGACAGACAGACAGACAGACAGACAGACAGACAGACAGACAGACAGACAGACAGACAGACAGACAGACAGACAGACAGACAGACAGACAGACAGACAGACAGACAGACAGACAGACAGACAGACAGACAGACAGACAGACAGACAGACAGACAGACAGACAGACAGACAGACAGACAGACAGACAGACAGACAGACAGACAGACAGACAGACAGACAGACAGACAGACAGACAGACAGACAGACAGACAGACAGACAGACAGACAGACAGACAGACAGACAGACAGACAGACAGACAGACAGACAGACAGACAGACAGACAGACAGACAGACAGACAGACAGACAGACAGACAGACAGACAGACAGACAGACAGACAGACAGACAGACAGACAGACAGACAGACAGACAGACAGACAGACAGACAGACAGACAGACAGACAGACAGACAGACAGACAGACAGACAGACAGACAGACAGACAGACAGACAGACAGACAGACAGACAGACAGACAGACAGACAGACAGACAGACAGACAGACAGACAGACAGACAGACAGACAGACAGACAGACAGACAGACAGACAGACAGACAGACAGACAGACAGACAGACAGACAGACAGACAGACAGACAGACAGACAGACAGACAGACAGACAGACAGACAGACAGACAGACAGACAGACAGACAGACAGACAGACAGACAGACAGACAGACAGACAGACAGACAGACAGACAGACAGACAGACAGACAGACAGACAGACAGACAGACAGACAGACAGACAGACAGACAGACAGACAGACAGACAGACAGACAGACAGACAGACAGACAGACAGACAGACAGACAGACAGACAGACAGACAGACAGACAGACAGACAGACAGACAGACAGACAGACAGACAGACAGACAGACAGACAGACAGACAGACAGACAGACAGACAGACAGACAGACAGACAGACAGACAGACAGACAGACAGACAGACAGACAGACAGACAGACAGACAGACAGACAGACAGACAGACAGACAGACAGACAGACAGACAGACAGACAGACAGACAGACAGACAGACAGACAGACAGACAGACAGACAGACAGACAGACAGACAGACAGACAGACAGACAGACAGACAGACAGACAGACAGACAGACAGACAGACAGACAGACAGACAGACAGACAGACAGACAGACAGACAGACAGACAGACAGACAGACAGACAGACAGACAGACAGACAGACAGACAGACAGACAGACAGACAGACAGACAGACAGACAGACAGACAGACAGACAGACAGACAGACAGACAGACAGACAGACAGACAGACAGACAGACAGACAGACAGACAGACAGACAGACAGACAGACAGACAGACAGACAGACAGACAGACAGACAGACAGACAGACAGACAGACAGACAGACAGACAGACAGACAGACAGACAGACAGACAGACAGACAGACAGACAGACAGACAGACAGACAGACAGACAGACAGACAGACAGACAGACAGACAGACAGACAGACAGACAGACAGACAGACAGACAGACAGACAGACAGACAGACAGACAGACAGACAGACAGACAGACAGACAGACAGACAGACAGACAGACAGACAGACAGACAGACAGACAGACAGACAGACAGACAGACAGACAGACAGACAGACAGACAGACAGACAGACAGACAGACAGACAGACAGACAGACAGACAGACAGACAGACAGACAGACAGACAGACAGACAGACAGACAGACAGACAGACAGACAGACAGACAGACAGACAGACAGACAGACAGACAGACAGACAGACAGACAGACAGACAGACAGACAGACAGACAGACAGACAGACAGACAGACAGACAGACAGACAGACAGACAGACAGACAGACAGACAGACAGACAGACAGACAGACAGACAGACAGACAGACAGACAGACAGACAGACAGACAGACAGACAGACAGACAGACAGACAGACAGACAGACAGACAGACAGACAGACAGACAGACAGACAGACAGACAGACAGACAGACAGACAGACAGACAGACAGACAGACAGACAGACAGACAGACAGACAGACAGACGGACGGACGGACGGACAGACAGACAGACAGACAGACAGACAGACAGACAGACAGACAGACAGACAGACAGACAGACAGACAGACAGACAGACAGACAGACAGACAGACAGACAGACAGACAGACAGACAGACAGACAGACAGACAGACAGACAGACAGACAGACAGACAGACAGACAGACAGACAGACAGACAGACAGACAGACAGACAGACAGACAGACAGACAGACAGACAGACAGACAGACAGACAGACAGACAGACAGACAGACAGACAGACAGACAGACAGACAGACAGACAGACAGACAGACAGACAGACAGACAGACAGACAGACAGACAGACAGACAGACAGACAGACAGACAGACAGACAGACAGACAGACAGACAGACAGACAGACAGACAGACAGACAGACAGACAGACAGACAGACAGACAGACAGACAGACAGACAGACAGACAGACAGACAGACAGACAGACAGACAGACAGACAGACAGACAGACAGACAGACAGACAGACAGACAGACAGACAGACAGACAGACAGACAGACAGACAGACAGACAGACAGACAGACAGACAGACAGACAGACAGACAGACAGACAGCCAGCCAGCCAGCCAGCCAGCCAGCCAGCCAGCCAGCCAGCCAGCCAGCCAGCCAGCCAGCCAGCCAGCCAGCCAGCCAGCCAGCCAGCCAGCCAGCCAGCCAGCCAGCCAGCCAGCCAGCCAGCCAGCCAGCCAGCCAGCCAGCCAGCCAGCCAGCCAGCCAGCCAGCCAGCCAGCCAGCCAGCCAGCCAGCCAGCCAGCCAGCCAGCCAGCCAGCCAGCCAGCCAGCCAGCCAGCCAGCCAGCCAGCCAGCCAGCCAGCCAGCCAGCCAGCCAGCCAGCCAGCCAGCCAGCCAGCCAGCCAGCCAGCCAGCCAGCCAGCCAGCCAGCCAGCCAGCCAGCCAGCCAGCCAGCCAGCCAGCCAGCCAGCCAGCCAGCCAGCCAGCCAGCCAGCCAGCCAGCCAGCCAGCCAGCCAGCCAGCCAGCCAGCCAGCCAGCCAGCCAGCCAGCCAGCCAGCCAGCCAGCCAGCCAGCCAGCCAGCCAGCCAGCCAGCCAGCCAGCCAGCCAGCCAGCCAGCCAGCCAGCCAGCCAGCCAGCCAGCCAGCCAGCCAGCCAGACAGACAGACAGACAGACAGACAGACAGACAGACAGACAGAAAAAATTAGGATCATCATAGCTCACACTACTATAGTATAGTATATAAGTGAGCTAAAACTTAGAACCTACCAGTTGCTTAAAAAATGTAAGCATTCTTTTAAATCTCCATAAAAGTAGCGTCAATAGAATCAATTGGACAGAAAACACGAAAAAATTGCCATAACAGTACAAAAAAAATGTGTTTGGTGTTAGAAAACCCTTGCACCAATCACAACGTGTATTGACAATTGTGGATGTTTCGAGCTTTACCAAAAATGGTTTAGTTTTAGCCGATTTGGAACGGATTGCTAACCACCTTTTGCAAGCTCAAGCTATTTTCGAACGCATAATGCTAATTTTTGTTTGGCTTCAACCTCCGGTCAACGCACCCCTTGTATGATGGAATTACTATCACGAATCATTTTAGCTGATTAGTTTATTCCACTTAGAATATTGCGTGTGCAATAAACACTTATTTCAGTACACTTCTTTTACCACAGTAGGCACAAGGGGACCGCTATGCTGGTGCAAAGCTACCGGGTTATCCAGCAAACGTAGTATAGAAAAAAACATCACACAGCGCACGGTCCGTAAAGAAACCGGTTGTCTGGTAACTTGGTGTCATGGCGGACGTGACGTTAGGGCTACGTCACAGTTTGCCTAGCAATCAGCAGCCAAACGCTGTTTATAGCGTAATTTCGTCTTTTGCGATTAAATTTTGTACATTTTGGGTCTTGTCGTCTTGTAAGTGTTTAAATACCTGTTCTGTGCTTGCTATAAATGTATGACTAACTAAAAGAAATTTTATCCGCCTGTTTTATTTTGTGCTAAATTCAGGTCGGCAACCAAACGTAAACAATTGCCTAAAGATGGATTTAGATTCCGTTAAAGTAAGTTTTTTTTTTTTTTTTACGGGTATGCGCACTCGCAAGGAGATCCCTATCACGCTCGAGAAGCGGCAAGTGCGCGGAAATGTTGGTGTGTGTTGGTTTTGAAACGGTTCAGGTTGTAACCTGCAGGGAAAACTGTCGCAGGGAGTTTATTCCACAGCGATGCTGTTCGCCAGAGATATGAATTCTGATATAATGAGGTTCTTGGTGCCTCTATTTTGACAATAAATTGATGGTTACCGTCTGTTTGACGTGTTCGCCTAGTAGGTGCTACTCCCGGGGGGATCATACGTGCCAACTCTTCAGAGCATTTTCCGTGATAATACCTGTAGAAGAGAGATAGATCGCCCACAGTTCTTCGATGTTCGAGACTATCCAAGCTACGGGTAAGTGCGGGGTCATTGATCAGCTTGATAGCTCGTTTTTGCACGGTGTTCAAAAGCATTAAGGTATGTTTGGGTGCCGCACTCCATATATGTGAGCAGTACTCCATAGTTGGTCGAATCTGGGCTTTGTAGAGTGTCAGCAGTTGGCTTGGTGTATACAGATGTCTTGTACGAAATAGCACCCCAAGCTTTTGGGACGCCCTTTTAGCTATATCTGCCACGTGACTGTGCCAAGACATGTTGGTCTCTGCAGTGACTCCTAAGATGTTCAACTGGCTCTGCAATGCGACAGCACTTCCAGATAGCATGATGTTTGGCTCACCGGTGCTGGTCTTTTTTGAAAACAGGGCTGCTTGGGTTTTCTGCGCGTTGAACTGTACAAGGTTTTTGTTGCCCCAGTCCTCTATTATCTCCAAGTCGTTATTTATCTGTGATATTTCAGTTAGTCTAAGGTAATGGAATTCACGTGCGGAGAGACATGTGGGTGGTATGACTGAGGAGACTACATTGCCATCATCTGCAAAGCAATAAAGTGGATTTACTGTTTTATCTATGAGGTCATTTATGTAAATCAGAAAAAGTGTTGGCGAAAGGATTGCTCCCTGTGGCACACCAGCATTTATTTGGTAAGAGTTGGAGTTCCGGCCATCCAGTGCAACATAAATGGATCTATCCTTAAGGTAACTTTCAAACCAAGTGCAAAGTCTCGGCGACAATCCCGTTGCTTTGAGCTTGTTGAGCAGATTTTCATGCCAGACTTTATCGAATGCTTTAGATATATCTAAGGCAATTGTTCTTGTTTCACCTCGCAACTCAATCGCTTTTTGCCATAAGTGAGTGACGTATGTAAGTAAATCGCCAGTTGACCTATATTTTCGAAATCCGTATTGCTTGTCGTTGATAATTTTGTATTTTTCCAAGTACTTGGTTAGGTGATTGTTCACAACTCTTTCCATTACTTTTGATATCACCGGAAGTAAAGCAATTGGTCTATAGTTTAACGGATCTGTCTTTTTTCCTTTCTTTGGAATGGGTTGTACTGCGGCAGACTTCCATGATGATGGATATACTCCTTGCCTATAAGATAAATTGAATAATTTTGCGAAAGTTGGGGTGAGTTCGCTAGCACAATTTTTGAGTACTATCGCGGGAATGCCATCTGGACCCATTGCTTTGTTTGTATCCAACTTTTTAAGGGATTTTCGTATTTCTCTGTGACAAAAGGGTACCTCTGGCATACTGTGGGAAACCCTTTCAATGAACGGTGGAGTTTTTCCATTTGGCACTGTTAGGTTTGAGTTGGAGGAAAAGATTTTGGCCAGCATATTGGCTTTTTCCTCTGATGTTGTGGCTAAGTGAGTATTTTTATCTGTAAGTGGTGGTATGGATGACTTGGTGAAGTTTGATCCAACGGCTTTTGCAAGAGACCAAAAGGACCTAGAACTACTTGGACAATTCAGCAACCTGTTTTTTATTCTTTGATTGTATGTTTCTTTGGCGGTGTCAATAGTAATTTTGCAACTATTTCGGGCTTCTATAAATTCTGTGTGGTTTTGAGCGGTTTGTTGTCGTTTCCAAAGGTTATATGCTCTGTGTTTTTTCTGTACAGCCGTTTGACACTGGCTGTTGAACCAAGGTTTTGCATTAGCTCTGCGTTTTATTGTATGTGGGATATATGCATCCATTCCAGATAAGATTACTTTTGTTATTTCGTTACAGCAAATAGTGGGATCAGCTGTTTTAAAGCAAACCTCTTGCCATGGAAAATCCAGGTAAAACTGTTTAAGGTCATTCCATTTTGCCGATTTATAGTGCCACATTTTACGAGGAAGTGATTGTTGGCTTGGCGGTATGAACATTTCGCACTTTGTTCTTATAAGTTTATGATCGGATGAACCAAGTGGGGGATCTACATGAATTGTGTACAAGTCAGGATTTGTAGTTAGGAACAAGTCTAAAAGCGCTGCAAATTCACCCCTTTCTGAGATACGGGTAGGTTCATCGACAAGCTGCGTTAGACCACAACTTATGGCAAAAGCTTCTGCTTCCTTGCCTTCATTATCTGTTTTGTTGTGGTGTTTTAGCCAGGGTATATTGTGGACGTTGAAATCGCCTAAAAAAACAATTTCCGCATGTGGATAGTTAGACTGTATACTATCACAGTTTTCGGATAATGTCGCAAAAAAGTTTTGATATTCGGTGTTACTTGGCGGTCGGTAGAGGCAGCAAATGAACTTGGTCGATGACTTTGAGGTGAATTTCAGCCATATGATATCGAGGTTCGCTGGTTCTAGCTTCTCCTCTCGATGACATGAAAGGTCATTTTTAATGTACACACAGATCCCAAAATTATGTCGAAATCGGTGGTGTAGGTCATAGCCGGGATAAAGATAGTTCACAATAGGTGTTGCAGAACTGATTTTAGTTTCAGTGAGAACAAGGATGTCAGGTCTTTGTTCTTCAAGATGTTGGTGAACTGAATTCATGTTGGTACTTAATCCTCTTATATTGCTAAAATCAATTCTGAGTTGAGTTTTTGGTCTTCTATTAATATCTTATTATCTATCCCCCAGGATCACCCGACGCCCGGAGATCCGAGTGGTCGGGTATTTTACCTCCGGAATATTTTGATCCTGGAGGCGCCATCAAGCTATCTGATACTCATTGTTGGAACCGGACTGCCAGCGCAGTAGCGGAACGTGGTGATACCACTTAGCGCTACTCATTTCTGACATGGTGGTATCTCACCGGTCGACGCCCAATGAGTAAAAAGCGTCTACCACCTAACAAAGTTATAATAAGTAGGTATTCATTTAAAGTAAGCAATAAGAAATGGTTGATTTCTTAGTTCTATCTGCGTACTTTTTACTGTAACTAAACCGAACAGTTAATTTTTCCTTGTTGCCTATTTCTTACTGCTTACTCTACGGAACCATGAATCCAGCTTAAAACTTATTTTTAATGAAACATATTATATCTGTCAACAGACTGTGAACTCTATGAAAAAGTAGAGGAAGAAGTTAAGTTATTCTTACAGTTCCGAGATAAAAATTTATTTACGGACCGTGCACAAGGCGTAGTTGTTCAAACGAACTGCGGTGCTCCCACAGAATGTCGGTGTAGCATCTGTCCGAATATTTATTTACCACTCCGAACACCTGTCCACTCCTTTGAAAACCTAGCGAATGGATATTTTTAATGATTTAGTGGTGCACAGAAAAAATAAAATTTAAGATATACATTAAATTTCAGCCGATGACCGGAAAAAAAATTGGTATACATTTATACAACAAACACGTCGATTGATTAATGAATTTTGTGCATTGGATGGAAATAAATAAAATACATAAAGAAATTCATTAATGTAATTGTGTTCCGTTTTCGTTCTGTGTGGTAGCTATTTTCCACTTCCGGTGCGGAGCGGAAGTGGCCTGAAGTTCATTTTTCAAATAAAAAAGGGGATATATTAAAAATAATAATGACATTTGCCAAATTATGCTTGTCTCTATTCCGCCGGAATTTTAAAATACCACTAATTGAAACAGAATACTCGATGTGGCTATAAAAAATTGTACGTGCTTAAGACCACACGGCAGAAGTATAATCTTCAACAAGGCGAAATGAATAATACTGGCCCATAACATACTCTGCAAAGCGGACCGAACCGAACTCTTCTGTGTACTGGCCTTCATCTGCATCATCATACCGCTCGCTGAATGTTTCTCACAGTTGTCGACTCGAGCCGATTTCACTCGAATGGTTACATAGCGGAGCCTGACGGCTCAGTTCAATTCACTACCCACAAAAACTGCTAAACGCGCCTAAAGAAGTTTACATTTCAATAATTTTTTATATCTTGAAGAAAATCCATCCAATAGTTTTAAAAGGGGTGGAGGGGTGGACAGGTATTAAGACACCTTGTATACAGTTGTAACAGCTAAAATCTTGAAAGAATAAAATATTAACATGGTTACGGCCCGCACGACCCACTTTTATTAGTAGATACTCATAAATTTAGTTTTTCTCCATCTTATTTCGCTTTTGTTCGGCTAGTTCCTGGAAGGTCAGTACAATTGGTTCCCGTTCTTTTTACTTTTTGCTGTGTAGTTCAAGTTTTAATTTGTTCGTGACGGAATTGAGTTTTACCTTACTTAATTTCGCCAAACGGTGGCAAAAATAACTCAAAATTTGTTTGAAATAAAAAGTGAACTGACTTTGTTTTGCATTGTGCTGACAAATGACTCAAATAGAATGGATGGCCTTTTATAAGAGCGTTTTGCTATTCGTCACGTATACAGCGCCTTCTCTACGCGGCTACGTGAATACATCAATATAATTTTGTTTGTGCAATAAACATCTTCGAATCATGAAGAGCATAAAACATCTTCGAATCATGAAGAGCATAAATAAATTTCCATTTTGTGCCAAAGGCAAACCCACATAGTCTAAGAGCTAGAGAGGGAAATAAGTCACTCGGTAGTGGATTATTTAATATACAGGTTCAACTATTGCCGACATAGTGACAGGTCGGCCGTCAGAAGCCACCCTCAAAGTATAAAGATAATTTTTTTCTAAAAATGTTTGATAAGGTAACACAATTTGCAATATTATTGGAGACAATATAATAAATAGTCGCCAGTTTTCAGAGGTATTTACATCCAGGACCTATTAGATGTGATGTTTTGAAAAAAATTGCACTAAGCATGTCACTAGGTAAATTTCGGACAATTTTACACTTACTCAGTTTAAAATGAAATAACTTGCAAATTACCAATCTGGGTGGAAGGGCTCCGTTACAAAACAGCGCAAAAGTGTAAAGGAGTTATTACCGATAGCACGGATCACCTAGGTGATCCGTGCCGATAGTTTGTTTATGTTTGTAGGTTTGACTCCCTACATCTTCGTCACGCTTTACCTAACCTTCTGGCGATTTGCCAGGACTATCAAAAAGGACGGGCCACGATATACAACTTTGTTGGCGTCACAGCGGAGGCTGAATTTTTTTTTGATGGTCACGTCACACCACAGCTGATTGTGTTTAAAATATTAAAGTTGGAATGACGGTTGATTAATATTTGATTTTTTTTTAAATAGAGCCGGTTTTGGGATTGTTTTGCTATATTCTTGTAAAACAATTTTTTTTTAATGTATAGTAATTTTTAATTTTTCAGAGCCGTTTCATTAGCTCACACAAAAATTAAATTTAAAGCAGAAGGGAATGTGTTTGTTTCTGCGTGGAAAGTATTTGACTCACCTATACCTATTTGTTTATATTAGGCAACTTATCGATGTTTTTAAAAAAATTACAACATTAAAAAATGATTTTTTTGAAGTGTAATTTTGTTTTAAAAAGATTAACATTGGTATTTTTGGATTTTAAATGAATTTTATTGTAAAAAAATTATAAAAAAATTGAACAAATTTACGTAACAAGCAAATAAATAAATGCCATGACAAACAATGACAAAGTCATGTCCATCTCAAATATAACAGTTGACGTGCGGTGCATGGCGGGAAATTTGAATTCAAAATAAGGAATGCTAAATCTTCAAGATTTTAACCATCTTTCATCCTTACAAAAGTTTGATGGAATATCGGTATAGTGTCTGTGAATATTTCACTAATATTTCGCGAAAATCTGTAGTGCCATTTTGAAAATATTACAAATAAACCTCTATCCGCCTATAAGACCCAATGTAAAATTCGGCCCCAAAAAAAACAGCTGATTTTTTTAGTATCGTGGCCTGTATTTTTTTGTTGGCCTTGGATTTGCTAGTACAGTACAGTGTCGATTATCCGAAATAATGTGGACCAAAGTAATTTCGGATAATCGAAATTTCGGTTAATCCGATTTTTTTTTGGAAAATAGGAGTTTAGGATATAGTATATCCGTATATCATTAGATCGACTTAAAAACATTTGTAACACTCTGTCGGCTAACTAAAACATTTGGCATTTTAGACGGTCGTATTGCCGTGAAACCTCGAGGGGAACCACCTAGCAGTATAGGTGAATCCCAGACGCGTTCCGTATAATGCGAATTTTTTCGGTTAATCAGGATTTTTGTTTTTAAAGTTTGTTTCGTATAAACCTGATTTCTAGGGAATAAGTGTGCACACTATGCAGACATTGTCAGTAGATTACATATTGACATATTTCTTGCCAATTTTTTCGTAATATAAGCGCCTTTTGGGGACTATTTACATTCGCTGCGTTTAGACTTTCGACAATTTTTTATTTTCTTTCTTATATTGTCTCGAATAATATTGCGAATTGTTAGAAATTTACCTAATCATATATTTATCTGGCCCAACTTAATGCTGGGTGACTTCTGAAGACCGGTCTTTTACTATGTCGGCAATAATGGACCCTATATGTTGGTGATTTGAGGTTTGGTAGAGCCGCAGGACTGTAAACGCGCTGGTCGTTTTATAAAATCTGGGTGCAAAAATCCTTAAAAGGACGATGTAAAAATATTAATTTTTCCGAGCCACACAAAGACAATATAGAGGATTGGCACTCACCTTTTTAGTTGCTTCCGTCGTCCAGAGGAGCTCCTCTCGCTGGCCCAGTCGTTGCAGTCGATCCACAGTAGAATCACACTTGTTTGTGTAATGTTTTAGTTTGATTTTCAATGAATGTTATTGGATTTTTGGTTAATAGAATTTATCACCATGCTGGGTGGTGATCTCGATAGAATACGACAGACGAATCCTTTTGGTTACGCCTTTTTGCGCAGATTCATGATTCGTAGATGGCGCTGGCGTTTTGCTTGTGCCAATCAAAATTGAAATTGTGTGGGTTTTCCGAATACGGGAATTTGGCGCAAAATTTGAATTTAAAATTAAAGTTGCACGAACATTTTCCACCCACTTAAAACGAAGTTTTACATTGAGATTAATTGAATAAACAAATGGCTATATAAAAAAAATATAAGTTAGTTCAAAACCTTAAAGGGTAGGTAATTGAAATCCGTTTTAGGTTTATAGATTAAAAAGAAAAAAAATGCAAAAAAAGTATATATATATATTCTAGATAACGACACACGAAACAAAAAGAAGTTGCTTGGGAGTTTAGTGCGCATCTAAAGGTAGTGGGCACAACCTGACCACGGGACGAGTGAAAAGTCCGTGTTGTGTTTTAACAGTAGCAACTCGAATGTGATTATCCCGACCAGGATATACGTTTTCGTTATGAGTTTGAATAATGTTCAATTGGGTTAATCTATGAGATTTCGGCAATAATAAGGGATGTTTTGCCTCAAAGGAGAGTTGAGAATGCCGTAAGCGTCCGCCCACTCTAAGGAAACCCAATTCGTCCAAAAAGGGCGCGAGTTTGCGAAACGGCTTAGGTAATAGCTGAGTATTTCGAATTTTTTGAATGATATCCGAAAAACACTCTTCTTGGACCCATTTAACTAAAACAAGTAGAGCCTTGTGTAGTTCAAAAGCGGAAAAAACGCCGGATAAAGGGTCAACTGAGTTTTTTCGATTGTGAATAAGTCTTAGAAAATGACAAATGGTTTTTTGAATGGTATTTAAATTGGATATTTTATCGATTAGTCTATAAAAAAAGTTTTGATTTTGAATTTCTGCCGTCAGCACTTTAGTTGAGAACCTCGTCTGGAACTCCCAAAGAACGTTCATTTATAAACCTTTGAATTTGCCACTCCGTAGTGGGCAAGGTAATCCATGGAGGGCCATGAAACCAAAGAGGGTGATTTATTAAGTTATTAGGCGACAACCCTCTGCTAGCGCAGTCGGCAGGGTTCTCGAGTGAAGTAATGTGATACCATAGGACTTCGGAGATTGTTTCTTGAATACGACTCACGCGGTTTGCCACAAAGGTCTCTTCCACTTGTGAGGTGAAGATGTGACCCAATGAAGCGTGACCTGTGAGTCCGAGAACGCAAGGATTTCATCGATTACGAGTAATGATGAATAGGTGCGAATAACTAGTTCGAGTAAATCAGCTAATAGAGTAGCTCCAAGTAGTTCCAAACGTGGGATTGAAATAGTGTGTAAGGGAGCAACCCTTGACTTGCACTCATGAGCAGTTTTGATAATTTTATTTGGTAATTCGACGCGAACGTATACGCAAGAAGCGTATCCTAGCTCGGATGCATCGCAGAAACCTAGCAATTGACATCGTTGAATATTATTAGAAAAAATATGTCTAGGTATACAAAGATTCGAAAGAGTGGTTAATTGATTATTGAATTGATTCCAAAGAGTTTTGATTGGATCAGGGGGTATTTCATCCCAATCAGTTTTGCATAACCAAAGTTTTTGCATAATCACTTTGGCTAAAAATGAAACAGGCGATAAGAAACCTATAGGATCCCAAATTTTAGGGATAGTGGATAAAATATTCCTTTTGGTGTAAGGTTTTTCACAAGGGGTACAAGAATAGGTAAAAGTATCTGTAAAAGGGTGCCACTGAAGGCCCAACACCTTAATCAATGTTGAAGAATCGTCTTCAAAGGTAACAGGGATCTGACAATCAGCGGCCGACAAATGTGAAAGAAGTTTCGGATTATTTGATGCCCATTTTCTTAATTCAAATTTTCCCAATTTAAGCAACGCTATGAGATCCTTTTGAAGCGATAAAGCACCTTCTAGAGAGTTAGCTCCACAGCAAATATCGTCCATGAAAATGTTATTTAAAAGGACCTGGGATGCTTCAGGATAATTCTTAGCCTCCAGGATGGCTAGTTCTCTAAGAGTTCTAATAGCTAAATAGAGACTGGAACTAACACCAAACGTCACTGTATTAAGCCTGTATTCCTGCAGGGGGTCGTTGGGATCAAATCGCCAAAGTAGCCTTTGGTAGTCCCGATGAATTGGATTGATTTGAATTTGTAAAAAGTGCTGTTTTATATCAGTCAAAAATACGATAGAATAAAATCTGAATTTTAATAGAATTTCGGAAATATCGGCTTGTAATTTTGGTCCTATTAAAAGAGTTTCGTTCATGCTTAGGCCTTTCGAACCCTTAATCGAGGGGTTAAAAACCACCTGGAGTTAGTCGTTGATTTGTCAAGACGAAGGACTCCGTGATGTGGTAAATAAGAACATAACTGAGGTCTAGGTTCGGATCTTGGAATTAAAGACATGTGCCCGTTTTTGAGATATTCTCTCATAAAATCCGAGTACATACTATAGAAATTTGAATTTTTTATTAAGCGAGATTCAAGAGACAAAAATTGACGATAGGCCAATGAATATGTGTGTCCTAGGTCAGGAGGGTCAATGTGACGAAAAGGCAAATTTACAGTAAATCGGCCAGAAATATCTCTAGTGGTAGTTTTTTGGAAAATCTCTTCACATCTTTTTTCTTCGGGTGAGAGAAACGTTTTTAACTTAATTGATTCTAGTTCCCAAAATCTGCGAATATTAAAGTCGAGAGACTGCTCACAGGAAGTAAAGTAAGAATTGACTTGATGTGAAATATTTATGTTTTGAGTTTGGCCCATCAAGACCCACCCAAAAACTGTCTCAAAAGCGGAGGGTAGGCCGTGAGGTCCTGGAATTCGTCCTGATTGGACGATTTCTGTGTAAAGTTGTGCACCTAAGAGTAAGTCAATTGGACCAGGGTTGTAAAATTGGTTATCTGCAAGCTTTAGATTTGAAATATGACTCCAATAGGATGAATCTACCTGTACTGAGGGCATATTCGAACAGGGTTTCGGTAAAACGAAGACTTGAATAGAAAAGGTAGGCTCTTGTTGGCCTAGGGCTCGAATAGTGCAAGTAGAAATGCCGTTAGTGGCCGACGAAGATTGATTTAGTCCCAGAACAGGGATCGAAATTTTATTTCTTGGCAAGCCTAACCTGTTAAGACACGTTTCGCTTATCAGGTTAGCTTGGCTACCGCTGTCCAGAAGTGCTCGGACAGGTTGGTAGTTACCCCGACTATCGAGTACCTCTAATTTTATAGTCGCTAGAAGCACTGTCGTCCGGGGCGTCAAGGTGGATAACGAAGAGTATTGATTTGTAGATGTATTTGGATTCGAATTGATTTGAATTGAATTTGAACTGGGTTGAACAAAACTAGGGTTCTGTTGGCTAAGACTTGAATTTGAATTCTGATACGACAAGTTTGTGCCTGTGCTAGGCACGGCCACTTGATTTGAATTAAAACTTTGATTTAAGTTCGAATTTTGATTTGAATTTTGGCTTGAATTAACAATGACTTGAATTCTGACGGATTGAATCTGTCATTTGCGATAGATGAATAAGACTATGGTGTCTATGTCGACATACCCTACAGTTGTAGGTACTACTGCAGTCAATTACTTGATGATTTGAACGTAAACAGTTGATACATAAAGATTGTTGTTTTACATAAGTAAACCGATTTGAAGGAAATAAAAACACCACACTGCGAGAGTGGATGAAAATAATTATTGCATAATTTGCACTTATAGGGTTGTTGGTTTTGTCGAAATTGAATATTGGATTGATTATTTGATACTTGTGAGTGCGTATGCGCCAAAAAATTTGATGGAGGGCTTGATTTGTACTGATTATTTGAATAAGAATTATATTTTTGGTTACTGGAATTCGAATAGTTTGGTTTTTGCTGTTTGGAAGTCGAAGGTTGCATTTGCGTATTTTGGGGAGATAGCTGTACTGTTTTAAGAGCACGGCATTGGTTAGTAAGAAACTGAATTAGATTTTGATATGTTGGCATGGGCGCACCCAGGGAGGGGCCCCGGGGCCCGGCCCCCCCAAGCCTTAGATTTTTAATATATTTTCTACATATTTGATGATAAAACATGAAAAATACCTTAAAATTTGACATCAGGAGGTTTCACCCCCCCCCCCCCCCCCCAACCCCAAGCAGTGGCGTAGTGGCGAAAAGACATGATGACCTTTTTTTTTTTTTGGTCGCAAGTTAATTGAGGGCGCGCGCTTTGTACCTGTGGGCCTCCCCCACACATGATGACCTTTTTTTTTTGGTCGCAAGTTTTTTGAGGGCGCCCTTTGTAGCTGTCGGCCCCCCCCCCAAGACACATTCCTGGGTGCGCCACTGATGTTAGAATCTCGGTAGTACTATACTTTAATTCGAAAGCGGTTCTTGTGGTTTGATCGATTTTTGATAATAAAATTGAAAATAAACAAAAACACCACGACGTTACTGGAAATTCAAGATTTTCAAGCGCCGCAATATTCTCAGAAAAGGTATCTACCAAGACTCTAAGATCCTTTGCTGACTGGTTTCCCTTTAAAGAATTTGCATAGTAGATTGAATTCCAGTAGGTACTGGCTAAAAGTCTTTTATTTTGATAGCGATCTGTTAATACCTTCCAGGCTATTGCGTAATTACTTGCCGTTAATTTTATAGAACTTAAAATATTAAGTGGTTCACCCTCAAGGAAGGTTAACAAATGTTGAAATTTCCTTATATCGGAATAATTAGAGTTTTCGTGAACCAAACAAGAATAAACATCGTAAAAGGTTGGCCACTTTTTTACGTTTCCATTAAAGCAAGGTACCTTTAAAGGGCCCAGATCATCGCTACGTGAATAGTGTGAAATTGCGGGGGTAAAATTTGAATGAACTGAATCGAAACATTTTATTATCGATTTCTCGAATAAAATGCAAAAAACTTATCAACAGCTGTTATCCTGGGTCGCGATTTTTCTCCCAAAATAAATGCACACAAACACAACTTGTACCTACTACCGCTTCTCTTATTATTTACAGGTAAATACTAATTCTACTAGATGTGTTTGTTTACCTGTTTAATAAGAATATAATACCTTCCAGGCTATTGCGTAATTACTTGCCGTTAATTTTATAGAACTTAAAATATTAAGTGGTTCACCCTCAAGGAAGGTTAACAAATGTTGAAATTTCCTTATATCGGAATAATTAGAGTTTTCGTGAACCAAACAAGAATAAACATCGTAAAAGGTTGGCCACTTTTATACGTTTCCATTAAAGCAAGGTACCTTTAAAGGGCCCAGATCATCGCTACGTGAATAGTGTGAAATTGCGGGGGTAAAATTTGAATGAACTGAATCGAAACATTTTATTATCGATTTCTCGAATAAAATGCAAAAAACTTATCAACAGCTGTTATCCTGGGTCGCGATTTTTCTCCCAAAATAAATGCACACAAACACAACTTGTACCTACTACCGCTTCTCTTATTATTTACAGGTAAATACTAATTCTACTAGATGTGTTTGTTTACCTGTTTAATAAGAATAAAGCATTTAACTCACAAGCACTTTTGTTGTTTTTAAAATAACTATTTATTTAAACAAATTTCGATTTTTGAATCAAAACAAACGACGTACGAAGTGCCAATTTCGGCTGCAATGAAATGTGGGTGGAGCAACCGTTAAGCCACGCAAGGGGGGACGGAACCTCCTTCCTAAACTGGACACGGCAACTAAGCGAGCCAAAATGGCGAGGCGAAAAAATCTTTAATATTTTTAGCAAACAAATTTTAAAAAACTATCTGGGTCGTGGGACCAGAAAATGTTGGTGATTTGAGGTTTGAGGTTTGGTAGAGCCGCGGGACTGTAAACGCGCTGGTCGTTTTATAAAATCTGGGTGCAAAAATCCTTAAAAGGACGATGTAAAAATATTAATTTTTCCGAGCCACACAAAGACAATATAGAGGATTGGCACTCACTTTTTTAGTTGTTTCCGTCGTCCAGAGGAGCTCCTCTCGCTGGCCCAGTCGTTGCAGTCGATCCACACTAGAATCACACTTGTTTGATTTTCAATGAATGTTATTGGATTTTTGGTTAATAGAATTTATCACCATGCTGCGTGGTGATCTCGATAGAATACGACAGACGAATCCTTTTGGTTACGCCTTTTTGCGCAGATTCATGATTCGTAGATGGCGCTGGCGTTTTGCTTGTGCCAATCAAAATTGAAATTGTGTGGGTTTTCCGAATAAGGGAATTTGGCGCAAAATTTGAATTTAAAATTAAAGTTGCACGAACACTATATAAAAAGAAAAAAATACGATCCTGTATCCCCTCGTAACCAGCTTTATGTCTAACAGGAGATAAAGAATTTAATTTTAGGAGTATTTTCATCTAGGACACACTTTGGGAGGTTGTTGGTTTATGTTGTCACCTTTCTTTGAAGCTTGAAGATCATTACGGCTATTGGTATTTTTAACATCGAAGAGCTAATAAAATAAAAAGATGTACATTAGAAAACTTCTCCTAATATAAGTTCTTTATCTATGACGAGTTTTTGGAATTAATACATTAGCCCTATCATCACATGACCAAAATATTGAAGCATTCTTATTTTTACCAATGTGATTAACTCTCTTGGTTTCCAATTTGTTTTAAAATTTTTGGTGTACTATGCCTTTCATATCTTTAGCACTTATTGATATATCGAGATTTCAAAAACATCGATCTTCCGGGATTTATCTTTGTTCAGCGTTCGAGGGTGATTTTTGACGGCCGGCCTCTCACTATGTCGGCAACAGTCGAACCTGTATATCAAAAATTCGACTTTACCGAGTGATCCATATTCCTCAGTAATCAGCTCTATGTCTAACAGGAGATAAAGAGTTCCCTATTTTAATTTCAGAAATATTTACATCTAGGCCCTATTAGGTATGCAAGGTTGTCGGCTAATCTGTTGTCTTTTTTTGGAGGTTAAAGACCATTACGGCTATTCGTATTAAAAATAAAATAAAAATATGGACATTCGAACGTTGCAGAAGTTGCTACTTTAGTGCTAACCGAACCGAACCTATCGTTGAGTTTGACCCCTGCTTCGTTAAAACCTCCCGTTCTCCTGAAAAAGGTTAGGATATTCAGCCACTTCAGGTCTTCTAGTTCCAACTTCCCTAATTTAAATACTCCTCTTCTCCTTCCTTTATATGCTTTGCATTTTGCTAGAAGGTGAAACGTTTTTTCTTCTTCCGCTCCGCACTTGGGACAGGTCCTATCTTGTTTTATCTTTAGAGTTGTTGATTGACCATAAAGTATCCTGTGAGTACTCCAAGCAGAACGTTCACTTTTCTTCTTTGTCTGCCTAGCAGCCCATTTCTTCTACTTGCTGAATGTTTTCTTTGCCTGCCTACAGCCATTCGAGTTGGCCCACTCTTTTTGCAGTTCTTTAAGTGTCCATTCTTTAAGAGTCTTATTTGCCCTCTTTTCAGCGCTAGACTGGCAGGGTCAACAAAACTTTGTTTCAATCCCTTTTTGGCAAGTTTATCTTGTTTCACTTTTTATAACCAATGTACATTCTTATTTAATACTAGGCATTTTTACATCAACACGTATAATGTATTACCCCTCTCTGTTCTACAATCCATTTTTGAAGCCGAACTGTTTTTGCCTATAATTGCTTTTAGCTTGCAGAAGATTCTTTCGTATGCTATTTTCATGAAGATTTTTAAAATATGAGACATTAGTTTAATTCTTTTGTGTTTTCTATTTTCGGTAACGTGAACAAGGTATATTTTAGCCAGATTTTTTCCATAATTCCTGTAAAATAAGTCGGAATGGGACAACTGGGCTCCGCCAACTCGACGCCGCCAACTGGGCGCCTCCAACTCGTGACGCCTACTGGGCGCTGGGCCAACTGGGCGCCGGGCCAACTGCGCCGCCAACTGGGCGCCGGGTCAACTGTGCCGCCATCTGGGCGCCGGGCCAACCCCGCTCCGGACTAAAAATTTTTTTTTGATAAAATGTGTAGATAAAAAACAAAATATATTATTTATATAAAAACATCTTTAAAAAATCCTTTACGCAATTTTTTTAAAATTTGTTTTTGTTGAGTAAAGTTAAATCCATTAAGTCTACTGTTGAATCTTGGTAGTTGTAGTGTTTGGTAACCTGGTAACACTACAATTTACGTTTTTTTATTACAACAATGGCGGATCCAAAATGCCGATTTCTTTATTTTTAAACCGATTTGTCTAAAACTTGAAAGTTTGCAGTGCCTGAGATCACTAAATACAGTTTTATCCTCAAACTTAAAAAAATCAAAATGACGACTCTAAAATGGCCGATTTTATTATTTACTAACCTATTTGTCTCAAACTTGAAATATTACATTGCTTGAGGTCATTTAACAAAATTTTTTACTCAAACTTAAAACAAATCAAAATGGCGGATCCAAAATGGCGGATTTTCTTATTTACTATCCGATTTGTCTCAAACTTGAAATATTAGATTGTTTGAGGTCATTTAACATAATTTTTTACTCAAACTTAAAATAATAATTATAGAATGGGTTGATTTTAATAAATAGGCCCTTTTTTAAATACGGGCTATTATGACCATGCGATGTTTTTGTACGCCCTTTTTTGAAGATGCGCTATTTTGAGACGTATTATTTCAACACGCACTATTTTGATACGCGCTATTTTTACAATTGCTTTAAATTAGCTAATATTTCGAAAAACATGTGTCTACGAATTTTGTACCGGTAAGGTATAAATGACAAAAAAATCGATTTAAATTCTGATTTTCCGGAAATTGCTCCTGCTTGGTCTGAAACTAAGATGTTAAAAAAATTAATCAAATCAATTAATCTACAGGGCGGTTTAGCAGGCTGATTTGATAAAAAGTGTTAAGAGTAAAATACCTTTGTTTTAAAAGATATCGGAAAATGTTATTCAGAAGACTTGTTTTGATTCAAATGTTATGACAGATTCGTAATTTTTGGAAAAATCAGCCCACTCTAATTACATAAGTCGATTTTTAAAACTTTGTTTGGGCGATTTTTAGGCTGATTTTTCTGAAAATTGAGAATTAGTCGTAACTTTCAATTCTAAACAACTTTTCTTAAAAACCTTTTCTGATATTTTTTTAAAAAAAGTACTTTACTCTTAACACTTTATATCAAATCAACTTACTAAACATATTAATTGATATGGCTCATTTTCCTAAGCAAACGCGTTTTCCATTTGATACCATCAAATATCGGACACGCTGTACTTACTGCTAATTTCTATTTCTGCGAAAAGAAGTGGTAAAGCTAAAAGAACGACGGCTGATATTGATTGCATCCATTCGCAATGACACAGCAAAACATCATTAGTCATTTTATTTTTAAGGGAAAGCTTTATATTATTGCATTTGCAAAAATTGCTGGCTTTCTACTTTAGAGAAACTGATTTGTAGTTTGAGCCCCAGATATACTAAGAAAAAAGTATAGGTAAGAATACTTAGTCGTATTGATTTATTAATTTAAAATAGTAGGGGAGGCCGTGAAGATTTTGGAAACTTATTTTCTTTATCAGCAAACATCGATAAAACTGTTCCTTAATCAATTCTAAGCAAAATGTGTTATATGAATAGGGGGGGGGGGCGTAATGCATATATGTTTATTAGTGAAAGCTACACTTCTTAAGCTAAGTATAAAAAATAGTATGATTTTTCTATACTTAGAGAATAAATCTAGAAAATATCTCTGGCAAAATTTTCAAAAAATGAAGTATTCAATTTTTGACAATTTTGCCAGAGATATTTCCCATATTTAGAGATAAGTCATACTATTTTTTATGCTTAGCTTAAGTATAGCTTTCACCAATAAACATGCATTATTAAAAAAAAGTTCCTCAAATTCATAACTTTTTTTTACATTTTGCGACTAAACCCATCGGAAAATAGGAAGGGTTTATACAGAATTTTTTTCTTAGAATTGCTTACTAAACAATTCTATTAATATTTGCTGACAAAAAAAATAAGTTCCATAAAATTTCATGGCGTCTCCTACTAAAAGTTTTGGTGTTTATTATTAGTTCCAAGATTCAGTAAATAATTTTGTAAATTTAAATAATTTATTTCTTTAATCCACCTATTGATTAATGATGTGATAGGAGACCATAATAATAATCTTCAATGCTTGGGATTATTTTTTAAAAGTTTTCTGTATGGCTTTGCATTTTCATCAGATATTTTTAAACCAAAACCATGTGAAAATAAAAAGAAGAAAGTAAACAATAATTATTTATATACAACAATAAACCTTAATTATTGTTGAAACAGTCAAAAGATTGTGATTTTTTAATTAAAATTTTAAAACTGCAACCAAAAAACATCCCATAGTCAATCAAGACCAAGTTTTTATGATCGAAATATCTCAAATTGTTAATTATTATTATTCTTCCCATTTTTCCTACATAACTGTTAATTATTTATTTTATTTTTTACTTTATATTGTGTTCCAATCAAATTTTTTATTTGAAAAATTACGAGTGTGTGAGACAAAGTATATGATCTAAGTGTGCAACCCTTTTCATGTGGGGGGCGTCGGGGCCCGGCCCCTCAAACCTAAGATTTTTTTAGATATTTTCCACATATTTCATAAATGAAAAACAAGACATATTCCTGGGTGCGCCATTAGTTACCAAATTTTAAATATTAGGTAACCCACAGTTTAATGTAGGTTCGCACAAATATTAATATGTTTTAATATAAAAATCTTATATATAATTAGAGTTTGTTTATCTATATTTATCTTTTTAGGTTACCATATTTAGTAATGTTATGCTGTAAATTAAGTAGGTAGTAAAGTAACATTAAGTTTTCTCTGTGTATCTAACTAAAAACTGCAGCATTCCTCTGAAAGATATAAATCTTTGGAGAGGGATAGCTACATAGCCAGAAATGTAGCTCTAGCTACGTAGCCAGTTGCATTAAAGCTTTTTGTCATTACACGCGAGTTAACAAATGACAGCCTATTAGTCAGTGACGTCTTAAATTGAAAAGAAGCAATCATTGTTGCAGTTTTGCTCGACTACTGCATGGTGAAGCTAAGTGGATTTTAAACAGTTTTTTACTAAAAGCAAATTTATTTAGGATTTACGGACGCGCTGGGAACGGAACCGCACGGAACCGAAACAGGGTCATAGCGCCATTTAAATATTTAAGATGGTGGACAGAATCATAATTGATTCTTCAAAATGGCGTGTTTATTCTTATTTTTTGAAAATATTTGAGTTATTTTTAAATTTATAAAAAAGCAATACTTTTCCCCCACACAACCAGGTACAAATTAGTAAAGTAAAAGTAATGGTTCTTAAAAAATCAATTTTTTGTTTAACCATTGTTTTACAGATTAAATAATTGCATTGCCAATCCTGTCTGCATTTATTTCCTTATAAACTTATTATTACTGAACCGATCTTAGTGAAATAAAAAAAATCATGGTGAGCATTGATTGTTCTTTAAAGATTATAATCCTTCAAAGAGGCACGTTTATTCTTATTTTCCGAAAAATCTGATTTTGTTTTAACTATTGTTTTACAAATTATACGATTGCAGTGACAATCCTGTTTGCATTCAGTTCTTTATATAAATTCATTATTACTATGATCTTTAAAGATCAATCAGTTTTCACCATGATGTTTTTTGTTTCACTAAAATCGGTTCAGGGTTGGCAATGCAATCGTATAATTTGTAAAACAATGGCTAAAACAAAATCAGATTTTGTGAGCAAGTCTACTCCGATTTTATTAATTTTTACCTCCTCATGCGGCAGAAAAGTAGTGATTTCTATAAATAAAAAAAACTAAAATATTTTCGGAAAATAGGAATAAGAACGCTATTTTGAAGAATTAAGTATGATTCTGTCCGACATCTTTAGTTCTAAGCTGGTAAATTTATAAGGAAATTATTGCAGACAGGATTGGCAATGCAGTCGTATAATCTGTAAAACAATGGTTGAAAAAAAAAACTAAAATTTTTTGAGAACCATTACATCGATTTTACTAATTTGTACCTTGTTGTGTAGGAGAAAAGAAGTGCTTTTCTGTAGATTAAAAAAAAAACTAAAATATTTTTGGAAAATAAGAATAAACACGCCATTTTGAAGAATCATGTATGATTTTGTCCGCCATCTTAAATTTTAAGATGGCGATGAACTTTAATCATGATCTTTAAAAAGCAATCAATATTCACCCGGATGTTTTTCATTTTATTAAAAAAATCGGTTCAGTAGTAATGCATTTATAAGGAAATAAATGCAGATATGATTCGCAAGGCAATCGTATAATATGCAAAACAATTCGTACCTTGTTGTGTGTGACAAGAATGCAGATTTTTTTTAAACAAAATAAAACATGTTCACAACACACAGACAACACAAGAGTTAACGAGCATCTTTGAAGGGTACAATTTAATTTCGTCCGCCATTTTGGATTTTGAGATGGCGAACAAAAAATATATATAGTCAAAACTCTAATTAATTCTCTACCAAGTGCAGTTTGTCCCATTAAAATCGATTTTATAGTTCAAAAGTTATAATAAAAAAAACATTGTTTGGTTTTTTTTGGCCCACCTGGTGAATGACGTAAAAACCCCCTTAGAGAAACATAGAAAAGTGGCTTTGAAGTCGGTAAAGTTTTTAACAGTTTTCAAAAGATGTTTCGGTGTATGTTCGTTTCTTATTCTAAACTCTTGGGTTACAATATGGACAGTGTAGATAAAAATAGGTAAAGTACACACTGGCAAAAATTTTACCGCTATTTGATCTGGTTTTTAGTACCCGTCATAAATTCTATAAAAGGTAATTTTATGGGTCGTAATAATTTTACGTCGGCCGACCTTCGACTTTCAACCTTAAAACATATAAAAACTTGGTGTTCTGCAATCTGTTTCCCACAAAAACATGGAGTTAAATGGAAAATTATTTTAAATTTAAATAGACCAACATCGTAGAGTAGCCCCTAACCATGCAACCTGATATATACTCTTAGTGTAGAGGGTAGTAGCCCGCGTAGCAATGGCTAGAGAAGGTGTTATTTTCGACAAAAAAATTTTTTTTGAGATAAAGCGCCAAAAATGTGTTATTTGGATGTATTATGATCTAGCCTAGCAATATCGTCGTGATGTCTGTCTGAGTGTGTGTATTTTTTTTGTCCGTAACACGATAGCTCCTAAACCGCTGAACCGATTGTAATCAAATTTTCAGGAAAAATAGTGTTCGATACTCTTACGAGCTGATTAGTTATTGGTCAAAATCCATTAGTGTTAATGACAGTTTTTTGATAATTAAAAATTTTTAAAAATGCTTTTTAACGGAGCATCTCATCAACATGCGGTTTTCGGAATATAGTAGACTATATTTTGCTTAATAATTTGTGTTCGAAGAAGAGACTTCGTAGGAGCATTAGTTTCAAAGATATTTACAAAAAAGTGTTTTCAAGGCTGATTATCATAGCTTCACTTGTGCTAATATGCTAGCTAGGAAGCTATCAGATCCGTTATGGATCTGATAGCTTATTTAATGTAACTTTTCTTAAAGATGTTGAACCAAAAGGGAAGGGTCAAAAATCCTGATATTTTACGTTATTTAATTTATGGATGGTCCAAAAAAAAGCTATTTCTCAGGTACACGAAAATATTTTAAAGAAAAATATAACAAACATTAAAATTTTTTCATACCCGCTGAACAACATTTTAAACAAAATGGAGTTACATTTTTTTTGTAGTAGTGACAACAGATGCACCAATTATCTTTTTATTATTTTGTCAAAGAAACTGTGCTGTAATTAGCAATTTTATTTTCACTTAATTTACTAGGAAAGTTAGATTTAAACAGATTTATCAACTTTTCTCATAGCTTTGCTATAACTGTAACTTAAAATATTTTTGTGTTTATATAATTTTGTTGTGTATTGCATGATTTTATTTATTTTCTTTAGTTCAATAGCTTAAACCGCTTTACTCTGTTTAGTCTTTGAACTAGCATTAGTCCATGGGGCGATTTAATTTGAGGGTATTTATTTTTATTTTTATCATAGTTAGAGCATCATGCCAGGATGTGAAAAAACTATGATGGAAAATGAAAGACAAGCGAAATTTTAAAAACGGTAATTGGCAACTATTTGTAATATTTTTATTTTACTGCATCGTTTGTTTACTGTAAGAGTCAAAAATTTATTTGCCACCTGCAAGAGAGGTGATGTTCGACCTCAAATTATACCTAAAGGCACTGGCTTTGATGTTTTTTTTTTCTATTTTAATGTCCATCAACGATAAAATACGCTTTTCTTTTAAAATACGTCAAACACTTTCTAGAAGAAGATATAAGCTTTAACTATTGATGATTTAAAGTTTTAAAGTTTGGTTGATGCCTTAAAGGGGGTGGTACCTAAAATTTTTTAAAACATTTTGTTTAGAAGTGATTTTTCAACGAAACAGCGCATCTTAGCAAAAAACATCGTAAACACTATAATGTAAAGAGTTTTTTCTTTTGGACAGAAAAAAGCACTAAACATTTTGTTGTTAAAAAGTCGTTTTGTATTCAGATATTACTGTAGCTATCTATCCAATTTTAGCAAGTTTTGCCTGAAAATTTTATTGCTAAAATTCATGTTTAAATATCTTTGCTTGAATTGAATTGAACTATTTGAACTAAAATGTAGGTTTAATGAGGCCAAAATTTCCTTAAACGACTCTGTATGTTGTACCGATTTTAGAGATTTATTGTTTGGCCCGAATTATGTAGACTTTTGTTTGTTGAAATTTAGCCTTTATTGGTAAACTAAAACCCAGCTGGGTTTATGATACCTACACCGTGGATGAAATATGCATTATTCCCGATACCAGCGAAAATATATGTTTAAATGATTTAATTCGATGCCGATAGTAAACATTAACCAAGGTGAAAATGGTTTATTCTTTTTGCATTTGAATAGAACTTTTTTAATTTGCTTACAGTTTTTGTCTATGCGTTACCAAACCAACGTTGCCGGTTTTGCCAAAATATCAGTTTAAGCCGCTATGCTACTCAATTCGTGAAAGGTCAATTTAGTCAATTTTATTAAGTGCCGGGGTGATACACAACCAGAATAATACATTAAAATTGTGCTTGTTCCTTGAAGTAAATAAACTGCTCAAAAATTGAAGTGAGGCACCCTATTTTTTTGGACATTTTAAAAGGAAATTTATTCCTAAACGAAACGGCCAATTCCCATACAATTTTCTATGTGATATAGCTTGTATTATCCTCTTTTAATGTTTGGTTTTTTTGTTGTTCTGCGCTTGACAGATAGTTTCACAGGGTGGGCAGAACGCAAGTGTAACTAAAGTGCTAAAGTTTGCACGGTTCCCATTTCCCGTACGATTTTTTTTTGAAAAAAATTTTAATGTCAGAAAATGACAGTCAGCTAAAGGCAAGAAATGTTATTTTTCAGTTTTTTAAATTTCTCTTTAGTTTCCGAGATATGATTTTTTTTCATAAAATTGTACTTTCTCTGATTTTTAGTTTGACGTTTCTACCCGGTTTAACCTATAGCCACCAAATTTGCTATAAGGCAACCCAAGTATTGACCTTTTCAAACCTTGTACGCCATTGTACCCTAGATGACCACTGAGCACTATCAGGGGCGTGCAGAAATAATTTTTCATAAATTCTCCTTTTTATGCCTAAACCTGAGTTTCATCTTCTGTAGATGATCTGATATCAACTCTAGGTATGTGCAAAACAGGTTTTATTGAAGTTTGAACATTTATGCCGAGACGGTTTTCTGATTTTTGTTAAAATATCACCAGTGGCGTCAGGATGATTTTTTTGTAAAAATGCCAGCTGTTTGTTAAAGTCCATGGATTCAAACGAATTTTCTCACTCCACTACAGATGACTTTGCTGTTGCCTCAGTAAAAATCGTAGAACAGAGCTTATGCCACGTGTGCCCTCTGATTTAGGTTGTTATATTCCACAGACGAAAGTTTTAAGAGTTGAAAAAACTGAAATGTGAAATGCGTTGGAACCAGAAATGTTATGTTTTGTTTGTGCTTGTAGTTTTGAGCATTTAAAATATCACACAAAAATAGGCTGAGGAATAAAAAAGTAACTACCGATAAAAAATTTTAGTGACCTTATTTACAAAGCAATTTTGCTCCCAGAACTCTCATTTCTTGACCGATTTCTGTAGATAATACATCAAAATGCTCGAAAGATGGAGGCTGATGATGAAACGAGACAACCAAAATTATTAGGTACTGCTGGCTCACTCAAAAATTAAATCAGTTTTTACATAGGCCTACCAACAACCCCTATATCATATCAGTGCCCTTCGGATAAAACAAAACTGACACTAGAGGTTTGTTTTATCGGTCATTCTAATGGCCCGAAGAGCACTGCAATGATTGGTTGTTGGTAGGCCTATGTAAAAACTGATTTACTTTTTAAAATTTTCCTAAACAGTGGTCCAACAGTACCTAATAATTTTGGTTGTCTCGTTTTATCAGCCTCCATCTTTTGAGCATTTTGATTTGTCGTTTACAGGAATCGGTCCAGAAATGAGAGATCTGGGAGCAAAATTGCTTGGTAAATAAGGTCACTAAAATTTTTTATCGGTAGTTACTTTTTTATTTCTCAACCTAGTTTTGCGTATGATATAGTAAAATGCTTAAGACGACAAGCGCAACCAAAGCATTAAATTTCTGGTTCCAACGCATTTCACATTTCAGTTTTTTTCAACTCTTAAAACTTTCGTTTCTGAGATATTACAACCTAAATCAGATGGCACACATGGTATAAGCTCTGCTCTACGATTTTACTGAGGCAACAGCAAAATCATCTGTAGTGGGGAGAGAAAATTCGTAAAGCTATCTGTCAAGCGCAGGACAAGAAGGAAACCAAACGTTGTTTAAAAATATCCAAAAAAATGGGGTGGCTCACTTCAATTTTTGAGCAGTTTAGTTCACATACTTTTACAAACAAGCAGTATTTTAAAATGTTATTCTATTTTTTTCTAATTTTAGTTTTTGTAATGCGTTTTTAGTCCAACTATAAAAAAAAAGGTCATGGTGGACCACAGTTGTGCAGGGTGGGTAGGGGACATGGGATGGGGGCGAGACCCTAGGGGGCGGCAGAAGTGATAAGAAGCCTCAAACAAATATCAAAATTATGAGTAGTAGGCCGTCTTAAACCACAAATGATAATTTAAAAACAGAAGCAGACATTTCGTGAGTAAATGCGTCGGAGACAAAATTTTCAGAAAATATTGTATATTATTCTTGGCAACGCTAAAGCGCTTTCGCTCTCATTAATACATGCTATACACTATCTGCTTTTTAACCTCTTGTGGAAATTAGGCCCCCTAGATGTGGACTTGTTGACGCCTTATATAGGGGAATTAAGATATTTTAGCGATATTTTCAAGACGCACTAAAGGTTTTTTTGATAAACTTAAATATTTTCTTTTTAATTGTTTTCACGGGCCTGATATTATAATTAAAATAATCTAAAAGGAAAAGGGAAAATTTTGAAAATTAGGCTCAACTTAAAATAATTGATTTTGTGGGAACTGTCCTTTACTCCACAATTTACGTTTCAGTTTTGATCAACAAAAGATTCATTCAGAAATTTATATATTCACTCAAAATTTAATTGAAATCAAAAAAAATTGTTTTTGTTTTGTTTGTGTAAACTTAATATTGACAATTTACTATTCCCTTCGATAGCTGTAGTACTCCATAGGACTTAGATTTGTAAAAAGTTTAACTTTTAGAGTAGTAGAAAGAACCGACAATTGGGATGACTTATTCTTCTTTCTTGATCCTGGAGGTACCTCCTTGCAGCCGTGGGCGACACCTTTTTACTCATAGTTTATAGTCTAAGGGGTTTAGAGTTCAAAGAAATGGAGATATGATTAACACAATTTAAATATTAATAGCGTAGGTAAATAAGAGTTTATTTCGAGTTTATTCTAATAGCGCAGACAAATTTATTGACTTAATTAATTAATTTTTAGTGTTGGATTTTACCACTTTGCATTTTATTTTTAGATGAAAAAAGTCCTTGAAAATAAATTTTTATTAATCAAAATTGAAACGTAAAGTGTGGAGTAAAGAAAATGCTCCACGAGGGGAACTTCAAACGAAAATATCAACTTAAAATAGCCAAGTAAAATGTCAGCTATTAATTTTGTTATAGTCATAAGTTTACTAGCATTTGAGTACCTGAATATTTACTGATTAAGTGTGTTTCTGTTGGGTTATGACAGTTTAAAAAATTAATATTTCGATGTTGAGTATGTTTGTGGTATTTTATGTAAAGAAAAAAAGTTGTTTCGAGTCTAAGCGGGTATAGAAAGATTTTGTTACGATATTGGTAAGAGAAATGATAAATATTGCCTGCAATACTGTATGCTTTTCAATGATATGTATATATATACCGTCTCCCTAGCTGTACAAAGGTGTCACATTGACCATGCAGTGTTCTGAAAAGTCCCTTAAGGACGAAACAGTTCAATATTAATAGGTGTCCATAAGATCTTGGACCCCCGTGAGTGTACAGCTTTCAAGCTGCCCACGGAAAAATACAAGAAAAACAAAATCTTTTTATACCCGCTTAGCCACGAAAAAATGTTTGTTTATATTCACGGGTAATAAACTTTAGGTTTGTAGTAATTTTGGCTTATACTCCGCTGACTCGACATAAAACGTCGCGAAGGCGGTATAAATGCAAAATGCATTGACCCGATCTGAGGGACATATTATGTCATGGTCATGGGTAATGTTTTTTGTTTCATCGACCTGCCTTTTGTTTTTACTCTGATAGTTTCTTTTGTATTCGGTAGATGTCGCCAATTCTTTGGAAGGCATACGGTATCGCAGGTAATATCTATTATTTCTCTTAACAATATCGTAAGATCAGATGTATATATCGTCTCTCTAGCTTTACAAAGGTGTCACATTGACCATGCATTGTTTTCAAAAATCCCTTAAGGACGAAATAGTTAACTGTCAACAATTAATAGGTGTCCATTAGATCTTGGACCCCCGTGGGCTTACAGCTTTCGAGCTGCCCACGGAAAAATACAAGAGAAACAAAATCTTTCTATACCCGCTTGCTGACGAAAAAAATATTTGTGTTTATGTTGTTTTCTAGTTTGGTCGTGGTATTTTATGTTACGTAAAAAAAATATATAGATACGATTAACGACCAGAAATCGACTTTACAGGTCTCCTAAGGTTTACAGGGCTTACTTGTGACACCCTCTAAATAAAAAAGACCCAAATTTATTTTTATAAATGAATCTTTGTTGGTAAATATTTTAAGAATGGATCAGGAAAAAATGTCGACGAAAAGATGTCCTCAAGGAGAAACGAAAACCTTCAGGCAAGTAGAGGTACATACATCATCGAATATAATCAAAAACGTTATTTCCATAAAAGAAAAATATAATGCGAAAAATTCTGAAATATGAAGACGTATCGTCGTGGCGTGACGTAGTTAAAATTTTGATTTTCCCGCATCGCATCGTGAGGAATAAAAATGAATAAGACATTTATTTATTTGTTTAAATTGACCTTAAGTTAACTTGGAATATTATTGTTTAACCACGGCAAAGCCAACAAAAAAATACAGGCTACGACCCCGAGAAAATCAGGTGTTATTGTGTGCTAAATTTTACATTGGGTCTTATGGGAGAATAGAAGTTTATTTGTGATATTTTTTAAATGACACTACAGATTTTCGCGAAATTTCAGTGAAATATTCCCAGACACTTGATATTTCGCCAAACTTTTGTAAGGATCATAAGTAGATGATTAAAATGTTAAAATCTTCAAGATTTAGCATTCCTTCTTTTAAATTCAAATTTCCCGCCATGCAATACTGTTATATTTGACATGGATTTGACTTTGTCATGGCACTTGTTTATTTGTTTATATTGTTTTAATTTTTTACAATAAAGTTCATTTAAAATCTAAAAATATCAGTGCCAATTTTTTGAAACAAAATTACACTACAATACTAATTTTTTGATGTTCTAGTTTTTCTAAACACATGTAAATTACTATTTAAGTTTAAAAAGTCTGCCGAATATAAACAAATAGATGTAGTTGAGCCGACTAATTTTTACGCAGAAACGAACACATTCGCTTCTGCTTAAAATTTAATTTTTGCGTGAGCTAATGAAGCGGTGCTGAAAAATTAAGGATTACTATAGGTACATTTACAAAAAATGTTTTAAAAGAATATAGTAAAAACAATTTCAAAATGACTCTATTTTTAAAAAAATCAAATTTCAAATTTTAAAGACAATCAGCTGTGACGTGACGTGACCATCAAAAAGAAATTCATCCTTAAACGTGACGTCAAAAAATGTGTGGATCGTGGCCCGTCCATTTTAATAGCCCTGACCAGGGCTGTTAATAAGAATGGGCTACGATGTACTACGTTGACACATGGTTGACACTAAAAGCCATGATATAATTTTTTCTGATGGCCACGTCCGGCAATATAACCTGGAAATATTTGGTTATTTACATGGGTTTTTGATAATTCACGTTAAAAAATTATTGGTTTTGTAAAGTAATTTTGTTTTGAAATTACACTGCGACTTTTGAATTTTAAATTATTTTTATTCTAAAAACTCGAAAAACGACTTGACATAAACAATTAACAAATAACTTAATATAGCTTCACAAAATCAATCTGAGGCGGCACTTAGTGGGAAATGTAAACCAAAGAGAATGTGAACTCAAAATGGAAAATACCATTATAAAAAATCAGAAAAAACCTCTATCCACTTTTGTAATTTGTATTTTTGCAACAACTAAAATCAAATGATCAAAAATCCTCTTCAGTATGTTGCCACTTCTACGTGTTAGTATAGAACTAGAGGATATAATATCTGGTTTATAATTTTTTTTTCCGACCAACATTTATTCGCAAGGATTTTAAAATCGTAGTTCCCCTTTTTTCTTTTTGGGAGGTGAAAATTGGTGTTAACCTAACCGTAAATTTATCGCAAGCCTTTTTTTACCTTTTCTTGCAGACAGACCCAGGTAAGGATGCTTTTGCAATCAATCAACGAAGGCTGGGGAAACACCAATTTTGATCTCCCCAAAGGAGAACAGGAAAGCTAATAAGAATAATTTTTTTTAAAATTAATTTAAAAAAAAATACATTTTCCAAATTTTTGTTTTAGTTTATGCACAGATTACGTTAGATAAGATTAGCTTATGTACGATGCAGCTGAACTTATCTAGTACTTACATCAAGTACTTTACTAATATTATGTTAGTAATTCTGACACCTAGCCATGCCTGACGCAGTGTTGCCATTGGATCAGAGGATTTCTCTCTGGACCCCCGCTTCTAATGACTGTTGAGGTGCACAGAACTATTTTCTTTTAATTATTATCCAGAACTGCTTTTGATGCTAAAATTTAAAACTAGTCTCTAGATGATGCCCAGATTATACTTTCGCCTTTATATATCGGATATCTTTGATCCAGAATATGAAAACAAATATCTCCTGATCCGAAGAATACATTTTACAAATTTTTGTTTTAGTATATGCAGAGATTAGGTTAGATAACATTGGTTTATGTACAATGCGGGTAAACATATCTAGTACTTACACCAAGTACTTTACTAATATTATATTATTCGTTCTGACGCCTAGCAAAGCCTGACGCAGTGTTGCTATTTCCATAGAGGATTCCTCTCTGGACCCCCTCGTCTAATGACTGTTGATGTGCACAGAACTATTTTCTATTAGTTTCATTATCCAGAACTGATTTTAGGTCTAAAATTTAAAGCTAGTCTCTAGAAAATGTCCAGATTATACTTTCGCCTTTACGATATAAAAATATTAAAACATAAAAGTTGAACTCAACTATAATTCTTAAAAAAAAATGTTTTTAAATTTATTTAAATAAAATTTCTAGAGTAGAAAAATTATATGCCTTAATTTTTTTAGTATCTATAAAAGTAAAGGCATTTATCCTTCGCAGCAAATAGTAAAATATATAAACGTGACCAGTCCTAAAGGTCTGTTAAATAAATTCGATTGAATGCGCTCAGCATTGGATAAAAATTAAATTTGTGTGGTTTCGCAGGAATTCGTTAATTTTTGCCAATATCATTAACTTCTACGTAGTAAAATAAATGGATCCATGACGGATCTGATGCCTTAATAATAATAATATCTCAAAAGCTCCTATGGTTGCTTCTTGGTTATAAATTAAATTATTGAAAAAATTATGTTCTACTATATTCCAAAAACCGCATCCTGTTGCGATGCTCTATTAAAAAGTTATCATAATTTCAATTTTTTAACTGTTAAAAAACAGTATCGAACATTATTTTATCAAAAAATTTTATGATAATCGGTTTAACGGTTTAGGACCTATCATGTTACGGACAGACATACACACATAGATAGACGTCACGCCGATATTGCTAAGATAGGTCCAAATAGACCCACACATTTTCAGAGTTATCTTTAAAAAAATTTCGTCGAAATTAATATCTTCTCTTATTTTGATTAAATATGGTTTTAAGGGAATATCGTACATATATTGGTTTTAAATAATACTTGCAATTAAGCTTAGCTTACACTCACAATTAAGGTTTATTAACAAATGCTAAATACCAAAAGTAATTTAGCTGATCTGTGATATCAATATCTATCCTCCATTTGTGTATAAACCACAACGAGGAAATGTATTAGTAAATATGCAAGTATCAATCATTTCAAGCTGAAAATTTACATAATTATGTGCAATTAGTTAGAACGTCTGGTAATCTTAGACAATAGCGTAGTACATTAAAACCTAACAAGTTCCGCGAATTAAACCGAGCATTTTATTTTCACAAATATGCGTATTAAATATATTTCTGGAGCCGATTAAAGCGTCCGGCTAATAAAACCATATTGAAAAAATACAAGCAATAATAAATTTTTTGATACAGGACATTTTTTATTTAACCGTTCGAATCATATACTATACATATACGCAATATTACAAAAAATATATTTATTTAATGTTTCTCTTAAGCCGCCTCGTTACTGCTGAAAATCGCGTAGTAGGATTTTTAAAGGACCCACAGACTGCGGTTTTGTTCGACGAACAATAATGTTCGAACAAAACTTACACAAACCTGAAGTGTAGGTTTAAAAACTGTTATTCATCTTTATCATCAAAACTTATTAAATTTATCAAGCTGAATCAATAAGCATTATAAATTTTAGTGAAGTATTATATATCATAAATAACCCTTTAATAGTAGGTTAAAATATGTACCAAGTATTTTTTTGATTTTCAGAGAATGAGTCGAAGAGCGTTGCTTCTTTATTGGCTCTCAATAAGGAGGTGCCAACTCTGCCTATTGTTGTTTGCTTTTTTACATCTTAGTGCTAGTATGTAAAAAAATAAATAATTTTGAGAATAAAATTTAAACAATAGTCACAAAACTGTAAGCGTATGTTCAATGAAAATTCGACGTTTTTGTTTGAACATTTCGTCTTGTTTAACAGTCTGTAGGATCTTTTAAATTAAAGTTCAAGCAAACTTTTTAAGCAAAATAATTTTTTTTAAATTATTGACTATATACATATATAGCGCATATCCAATTCTCTATTTCAGAAAATAAATAACTTTGGAATATTGTATATATATTATTTTGACTGCCAACCATCAAGTATTTTTTAATAAACAAATTATTAGAGTTCTTTATTTTAATTAAACCATTTATTTTGATTTACCATTTTCCCTCCTAAAATAAAAAAATATGCCAGTTTTATTACAGTAGCGGCCTCATTTGTCTGAGACAAATAGCATTTTTTGCCACAGAATTCTGCAACCATCTTAGTTGTTAATAAATAACCCAACTGTGTCTTACATACAAAAAGTTATCGGACACCAATATGTCTTGTTTTTGTATTTGATTTTTCACAAGTAGTTACTTTCAAAGCACTTTTTTACTAATCGCAAAATATCATTGTTGTTTCTGAAATAACTGTTATATATTTTAAGAAGTCTGTCTGCCCGCAACTCATTGAAATAAACATAGCTTGCTGTACATAGAAGAGACACAATACTTTGTTTTCTTTGAACTCTAGGAGGCGACATTTCCTTTAAAGAGGTAGACCTAACCAAAAACTAAGATTTTAGATCGGTAGAAAATCATGCAGCAGGCCAAGGTGATATATAACCGAGTTCTCAGTAATTCTTTTCTTAAACCTATTAAAAATGAAAATAATTTTAAGACTAAACGGGGTTTAGATGTTTTTGAACATTCGAACCGAAAATTTTAATTAAATAGTGTTATTAAACACACTTGCAGAACACTTTACACATACAGCATTTTGTCACATCAAACAAAATTTAATGCAGAGAGACACTAAAGCCAAAACACTTTGAGCTGAAAATACTCAATTTAACCATACAACTCCATCCTGTGGTATAACGCGGTAGTACCCTGAATAGTCTACAACTAGGTAGGTTCCCCATTCCTCAAAATGTATCTAGACATAGAAAGACCTAGCAAGCTTAAGGTCAGCCAAGTGTTTTTTGTTTTTATAGAGCACGTCGTGGCATATTACGCTATGTCTTTTTAAATTTAGCGGAGATTATTGCGTTCTGCGGAGGTTGTTTTATAAAGCGTTATTAGAACATTATTTTTATTCTTGGTACGGTAAGGTTTAATACTAGCTTTTGTTACGGTACACTTACCGATTTCGTTCATTCGGTTAAAGAACAGAACATAATGAAGGACATTTAGTGACCAATAATTCCTTAAGGTATTTTTTTAAAGCGAAAATTAGGTACATTTTTTTATCTTTTCAACTATCTCTTACAATATCTACCTTTTATAAGGTTTACATGACGTAATATTCCTTCTCACCAAGTTCGCGCAACGGCTGTATCATCTTGAAACATTTCAGCCCATATTTGACCTATCTAAAACTGTACTTTGGAATGACCTACGTAACTCAAACTTTGCACAGTCGTTGATCTTTATAGAGTTAACAACCCCTCCAGTTTCACTTCACAAAACTAAAATTTGGCAGGGTTATAGAAATTAGGACCAAACTCGAAAAAATCAAAAAAACCCAAAAACTTACTTCCCTCCCGTGTAAATGTAAAGATTTGTAAAAGTAACATTGCCCACTTCCACAAACGCTAGAAGGCTGAGCTTTGGAGGGCCAATAGGAACCATTCTAAAACTATATAAAAAAAATCAAAAACCCCAATATGTTTATTTACTTTCCTCCCCTATAAACGTAGTTATGTAAAATTAACATTGCCCTCTTCCAGAAACGCTAGAGAGAGCTTTGCAAGACTGATAGGAACTATGAGAAAACTATAGGAAAAAAAATTAAAACACCAACAATTTAATTTACTGCCCTTCCCTATAAATGTAAAGTTATGTAAAAGTAACATTGCCTACTTCCAGAAACGCCAGAGTGCTGAGCTTTGGAAGACTGATAGGAACTATAATAACACCATGGGAAAAAGTTGAAAAACCCAAAAATTTTTAATAATATTCCGCATATGTTACTACTTCAAAACCTAAATATTAACCAAATGCTTTAGAAAAGGAGTTAAATCATAACAAAAACATTTCATGTAAGAAAAAGTCAATTACGCGAAAATGGTATTCCGTAAAAGAATTGAGATAAAGTAAAGCCAAGTTTTCCAATACAAATTTCAAAATGAAAGGTTCTTACTAGTTTGGAAATGTTTTTCTAAACTTGACTATTACGGCTGCAAATGATTCTTAGGCACAGTGCTAAATTGAACATAAAGAAGTTTAGCTATAATAGCAAACTTTAAAAAAACATTTGGAAATGAAACATGAAAAAATGAGCGGAGTTGGGAAAGGACGAGGCACTAAATATATTGTTTATCGGGACGCGTCAGATGAGCTCAATTTGAGATATGTTGAAGGACAAACCTTCCTGATATTTTTACCAAAAAAAATTAGGGGGGTCATAGGATTCGTTTTTGAGCTATACTTATTTAAATGTGCGCCACTGAAATATGGAAAAATATGACCATTTGTAGTTTTTTTGTAATAACTTATCGCCAAATAAAAATAAAAAACTGAAATTACCTTTACTCTATTAGTAAAAGAGTTCTTTTAAGAATTTTATCAGTTTTTGACATAAAGTTTCCGTCACATACCTACAGAGTGGCACAAAATAATAATAAAAAAATACAGGAAAAATACCTGAGATTTATTAAATATAAAGAAAGGAAACTAAAAATGCATGATCAAAATTAACTTCACTTGCTTTCATGTGAGTCGCTTTAACTATTCTAGAGTGATGTTTGCATAATAGGTTATGTGATAAGCTTACAGGGTATTTAAAACAAAAAAAAATTCAACGCATGACACGTTTACTAATTGTCTACGGAATAGTGTGTTTACCGGGATGCGTTAAAGAAGGTGAATTTATGATATGTTAGGGCCCAAGCCGTCTAAATACTCGTCTCAAAGAAATTGGGGGTCATCGGTATCGTTTTTGAGCTGTAATTATTTAATTCCGCCACTGGAAGAAAGAAAAATGTGACTTTTTATTGTGTTTTTGCTATAACTTCTTGAAAAAAAAATTATTTTTAAGTATGTTTTCCATTTTTTTATAGTTTTCGTCACTTATCTACAGAGTGGCTCAAAATATGAATAACAGAAATACAGGAATGATAACTGGGATTTGTTAAACATACCTAAAGGGATGAAATTAAAAATGCATAGTCAAAATACAGTAAGTAACATTTACATACATAATGGTTTATGTAGTAAACCTAGAGGGTAAATCAAACATTTTTTAAATTAAACAAATAATAGATGTACTAACTGTGTAGCGGAATAGTGTATTTAACGGGATGCGTCGATCAGGTAAATTTGAGATATGTTAGAGCCCGAGCCATCCTGAAACTTGCTAAAAAAAATTGGGGGCGGGGGGGTCATCGGTTTCGTTTTTGAGCAATACTTTTATGGATTTTCGCTACAACTTCTATCTCTTTATAGGGATAAAAAGTTGATATTTAAACTTTTATCAATTAAGTTTCTTCACAGGCTTTCTTTCTGAAAATTTTTGCCAGAACCCCCGGAAAAGGGTGAGTAGACCCCTTTTTGTCTTTTTGTCTCCACATTTCCCATATTCTAGCATTAAATAAGTATAACTCGAAAACAAAACCGATCACCACCTACTTTTTCTTGAAACAAGTATTACGACGGATTAGGCTCTAACATATCTCAAATTCAGTGCATCTGACGCATCCCAGTAAACATTTTCCACACACTATTCCATAGGCAATTAGTACACATGTTATGCGAATTTCAAAAATGTTTGAAATACCCATTAAGTCTATTATTATTATTGTATTTCAATTATTCATAGTTTGAGCCACTATGTAGATATGTGACGAAAACTATATGTCAAAAAATGAGAACATACTTAAAAAGACTTTTTTTTTCAACAAAATAAAATGTATTTTTCTTTCACGAGAAGTTATAACAAAAAACTACAAAATCTTACATTTTTCCATAATCCAATGGCGCGCATTTAAATAATTATAGCTCGAAAACGAAACCGATGCCCCCAATTTTTTTGAAACACACTATTTCGTAGACCATTAGTTAATATGTCATGCGTTGAATTAATTTTTTTTTGAAATACCCTGTTAGCTTATAACATAACATATAATGCAAACATCACTCCAGAATAGTTAAAATGACTCACATGAAAGCAAGTGAAGTTAATTTTGACTATGCATGTTTAGTTCCCTTTCTTTATACGTAATAAATCTCAGGTATTTTTCCTGTATTTTTTTAAATTATTTTGAGCCACTCTGTAGGTATAGACGGAAACTATATGTTAAAAATTTACAAAATTCCTAAAAGGACTCATTTGTCAATAAAATAACACTAATATCATTTTTTTGTTTTTATTTGGCGATAAGTTATTACAAAAAAACGACAAAAGGTAATATTTTTCCATATTTCGCGCATTTAAATAAGTATAGCTCGAAAACGAATCCTATGACCCCCCCAATTTTTTTTTGGTAAACATATTAGGAAGGTTTGGCCTTCAACATATCTCAAATTCAACTCATCTGACGCGTCCCGGTAAACAATGTATTTAGTGCCTCCTCCTTTGACGGTGAGTTGGGAAATCAGGCTTGTTAGTCTAAGAGGACCCAGTCATATTTACAAAAACAAAGAACAGATTTTTATCCTGGATAAAGAGAAATAAGCAATACAAAACATTTATTCCAATCAAAATATACAAAATTGGAAATATTGTGGGTAAAGAAGCAAGCAAAAATGCATTGAACACACGGAAAATATTATTTTTGAATCTTATGAGACAGGACAGGTTATAGACGAAGTAAGAGAGAGAGATGATTCTGAAAACATGGATGATATTTCAGATGCAGAGGAAGACTATTTTTAGTATGGATTTATAAGTTCTATCGCAAGACTGCAATATCGGTTCTTTTTAGAACCAAAACATTATAAAAAAGAATTTGTAAAACTAATTTGCCCAAATACTATAAAAGCTAAGAAATAATCTTTTCTTACCTAATTATTTTTTAATACATTTAAAAAAGTACTACGTTTGAAACTCGTAAACAATGATTGTGTAGAAATAAAATTTCGGAATTAAGAACCACCGACTTACCTGCTCAACAGATTTTATTGCTTAGCGGACTTCATAGAGCGTACCGACTTTATGAGAGCCCGTTTTACAATTTCATTAAGCAATCTGTGTCTTGATCATCGAGCTGCACTATTTTTGCAGCTTAAGCCAGGGATTCCCAAATTATTTACTGCTTTGCCCCAGAGACAGTCATGGGGTTCGACAACAGGTAGCGTAATTTTCAGTGACGTAGAGATACGGAAAGATTAATCATCGAATAGGTTACCTAGTGTGAAAGATGGTAGAGCTTTTATATTATTTCTTTTTAATTGTTTCTGTAAGAAATTTCCGACTTTCCAGAATTTTTATATGAAATAAATGCCTCATTAAAATCCGAATCTCAGAAGACAGTACATATGTGTGAAATAGATTTTTAAAATAAAGAAACGTCATTACAGCCTATGCCTATGAAAGCAGAGAAACAAATTCGTGATACTTCTTATACGTACTCCTCCAAAACAAGAGACCATGAGTCTTTAGAGTAACAGAGGTCTTTATTAAATTTGCAATTTAATATTTTTTCTAAAGCTGATTTAAGCATAATAAAAACATTTAAAAGAATATGATTATCTATGGTAGCTACTTTAGTATAAATTATAGGGCTTATACTGCAGCTATGCGTATGTTTTAATAAAAATGTTTATATTTACGTTAGAAAACTGAATTAATTAAAACCAGCATGAGCAAAATTATTTGTAGTCAATTATGTACATAGAGGAAAAGTTTGTTTTTATTTTGTAGCCCAACAAAATATTTTGTTTTACCCTTTTATTGAAAATTTATTTCAACATATTTAGCGTCACACGGGAAGTTTGTTTTGATTCGTGCGTCATTAAAATGTGTTTTTTTGAGCATACTTTTTGTGAAATATAATTTACAAACACTGCGATATTGTAAAATATGTAAAAACTTCAGAGACGTTGCCAGCATTAGCATAAATGCTTAGGGAACCTAATTCATAGTAAACGTAAACATTTGCCGGTTTTGTCAATAAGGTGTTATCAAGAATCCGTATAAATAATGCATCTCTCAAGCAGATTATTCCCTTTTTTATATTCTTCTTCTTCCATTTTAAGTGGGTATAGAGAAAACAAAGAGTTGTTTAATAATTTTTTTAAGCGTAGTTTGTAATATTGCGCTGTATGTGTTAAAGGCAAGCAAACTTGCCCGCAGTATGAAACATTCCTGCTCCTAATGAATTCAATTTTCTAAAGTACTGACTATATTTACTGAAATACGTTTGTATATAACAATAAAATCAGGATATTTTACAGTGCTATTTGTGGAAAGTGCATGAATTATGAAAATATGATGAAAAAGGCAAATCTTAAGCTGTTCCTTTGGCCTAATGTTCTTAAATTTATAGCCGAGGTTGCCATAAAAGTAGCCCTTTGTCGTACAATTTATACGGAAAAACACGACACTATACTTTTAAGATAATAAATTTAAAAGCATTGGCGATAAAAATAAATCTTTTAGAACGTTTTTATGCCCAACAGTTATGAATACAGAAACATATAGTAAGGCCAGTAGTTCCTAAAAAAACATATTTTTATATACAGTGTGCACAAGGATAATAAACTATTTGGCTTTGTGCTTCAAATTACTATTAATTTTCTTTTTTTTTATAATTTTACACCGTAAGTAATGTTTTATTGAAGATTTTGTTATGTCAAGTTAGCCTCAAAATATTAAAATCGTTAAAAATGTTAAAAAAGGAGAAGCTGTGATTGTTCATGATAGAATTAAACACTGATACATTCAACAATGTATTAAGTAAGCTTTTGTGTAAAAATACTAGACAATTTAAGAAAGTTGATAGTTTCGAACAGGTGGAAGTTTTACATACTTGGGACCAAACGTAAACAAAAATAAACTCTATTACACAGGAAATAAACCACAGAATAATGAACGGAAACAAAGTATTTTACGCTTATTCAAAAATGGCAAAGATTCTAACGTGATATCTCAAACCTAAAATCTACACTAGTGACATATAAGTGCGAATCATGTACACTTAGAAAAGCGAATTAAGAACAACTAAATATTTCTGAAAGGAAAATCCTTTGCATTTCCATACCTTAAGCCTTGTACAGACCTGAACAATTTGACGAATATTGAGCCGGGCAGCGAGCCAAGCGGCGAATCGAATACTAGTTTGCGCGCTTGCCAATCGCCATTCGTCGAATGTCTCGCCGAATCCCCATCGCTTGTCGGTTTTTATCTAGGGATCACAGATAATGCGCGCGAATGGTTCCGTAGGTTTGGACGGGACAAAATAAAACGGCGAACAAATACTTCAATCTCAAAAAAAAGTTAGGAACAGTACAAATGCTTTTTTCAACGTTCTGCCTGTCGAAATCACAAAAGTACTTTTGCAGTTTTATTCGCCCCTCAGCTTGTTGCCCGGCTCAATTCGTCGAAATGTTCGGGTCTGAATAAAGATTATAATAATTATTTTCGTACGTATAGGTTTCAAGGCTTCAGTAGTTTAAGTTAGCAATTAAAATCAAAATTTTTATTTTAAATAAGAGAAAAGCGCAAACAACTGTCTACCATAGTACCTCTATACCTACGCACTAGCTTCTAGCCGTGATATACAAACTACGCACTACCTTTTATAGTTGTGATATACAAGAAAACAGTTTACCTCTCTTTGGTAAAATACTCGACGGTTTTTTAAGCAAAAATACTTCTTATTTTAAAATGCGTCAAAACAAACACAAATATAACAATATATCACTGTGCTCAAGTAGCACCACGTGCTCAAAGTATTCGCAGTTACACTTTTGTGATTTTGACATGCTGGTATAAATTTAAAGGCAAAACTGTCATTATCTTAAATAAAAAGATGATGACTATATTTTGGGAAAAAACTCACAGACAAAAATATCTCAAAGACCGTTTTTCAGAATTTTACCATTCTAGCCCGCGCAGCAATGGCTAAAGAATGAAGAAGAATTTTCGACGAATTTTTTTTAAATAACGCCAAAAATCGTGATGTCTGTCTGTGTGTGTGTGTATGCATGTGTATTTCTGTCCGTAACACGATAGCTCCTAAACCGCTAAACCGATTTTCATAAAATTTTCAGGTAAAATAGGGTTCAAAATTCTAACGCGGTGATTAGATTTTGGTCAAAATTCATTGGCGTTCAATTTTTTAACGGAGCATCGCATCAATATGCAGTTTTCGGAACATAGTAGATTATATTTCGAATAACAATTTGTGTTATAACCAAAACCTGCATGGGAGCTTTAGTGTCTGAGATATTTACAAAAAAGTGTGGCTAATAGGCTAGCTAGGATGGATCCACATATTCACATGATAAAAAAGAGATTGAAAATTGCACAAGAGTGTAACTGCCTATAAAAAGGACTATACCATAATATCCCATGTAGAATTACACAGGTCTACAGTGATTTTGATGCTTCAACACTGTTTGCTATTTTGCATATGTTTGCCCTTATGCCAAAAACGCCTTATTTTTGCTCCATAACGTAATTTTTTTTTTGCGCTCTATATCTTAAAAATTTTATTTTATTAATATACCTGATATAATTAAATATGTGTGTTCCATGTTAGACATGCTTTTCCAATAAAGGGATCTTTATGAAATCTAATGTGATTTGGCAACACTGGTTAATTTCAGGTTTCTCAGCAACGCAATTGAGTTGGGGCGGAATGTCGTTAAGGCGTTGGAACCTACTTACATAACATATTGACCGCTACGCGGTTGTTTTCTTTGTTGTTGCGCATTTTTAATGTTTTAGAGTATAAATATGGAAAGAAGACGTTGTGCGAACAACCCAGATAACTTTTGTTTTATCTCTCTGTGGTACTTATGTCGTGGTAAAGCAGAAGCAAACTATAACTTTTTTTGTCCTGGGCTCCTCATACTGTTTGTTCTGTTGAAGCATTAAGAAAATTCCGGAAAATCTTGGAGCAGTTAACGAAGAACAGGGAAAGAGGTTTCACCAAGATACTAAGGAAATGAAACATACATATGTTTAGAAATTTCGCTTTTTTTCTTTAACATTTGACAAAAATCTTTACGTGATACAAATACACATAAACTCGGTTTTTAACATGAAAACATCTTTCAAAAAGTTTAATTTTGTAGACCTGTGTTATTGAAGGTGAAGTTATAAAATAGGGGCTACGAGACAACAAAGTCTTTATGACAAGACCTAATGACTCACTAACAATAGAACTGTTGTATCGAGAACACTAAAACAGGAATCATGATTAGTTATATGGTCGTCAAAGTCAAAGAGACTCATTATTTGTAAACGAAAAACTTTTTTAAAAGCAGCTATTTTTGTTACTTGAAAAAAAATATTCTTAAAATTAAGCAAATAATTTTCTTGATCCTATAGAGGGCAACATAAAATATAAAGAATAACACATTGATATCCTAAAATTTAAGTATAGTACAAACAACATAGAGGCCACCACTGTTCACGTAAACATTTATCATTCATGGTGGGTGTGCTTTTGGGCTGTTCGGCCGTCGTCGTTGAAAATTCGGTCTCGACGTTTCGCCATCTCGAGTGGATGGCATCTTCAGATGTTGACTATTTGTCGGCTTCTCGAAGACTGGTGGTTAGTCTGTCGCGGGCGCAGGTTATATACGCTATGGTGGGCGGAGCGTATATCAGAGATTGTCGGTTATTGGTCACTTTCTCGAGATTCAGTTTTGTTGTTGTAAGCGAGCCGTTTAGTGTTTTTAAGAACCGGTACCCATGTTCTGTTAATTTTAAGAGTTTCTTCAGATCTGTTGAAGTTCTGCTGGTGTTTATGAATTTCAATTGCTTCTCTATAGAGTCTTGGATAGTATAGAGAGGAGGAGCAGAGAACTTGTGTGTCTTCGAGTTTTATTCGGTGGTCTTCATTGTTTAGTGTGTGGTCTGCAACTACGGATTTTTCCGTGTGTCCGAGTCGACAGTTGGCTTTGTGTTCTTTGATGCTTGTGTTTACGGACCGTTTGGTTGTTCCGATGTAGACACTTCCACAGGTACAGGGCGGTATACCCCTGAAGAACTCCATTTGCTATGAGGGCGTTTTTAAGATGGTTTAGTTGTTTGTCTAGATGTTCTGGTTCGCAGATTCGTTATACAGCAGATACACTCAAAGCGACATAGATAAATGTATACGACCAAAGCCGAGCACTAAAAGTAACACTAGCGGTGGACTGAGCAGCCGCGAAGTTACTTCAAGAGCTTTTCTGCCCTACATCCCTAGAGTGACGTATAGGATCGGACGTATTCTGGGAAAACACAACATAAAAACGATCTTCAAGCCATCTAAGAAGATCGAGAACCACCTCAGATCTGCGAAGGATATAAGGGACTCACTAAGTTCTTCAGGGGTATACCGCATTCCCTGTACCTGTGGAAGTGTCTACATCGGAACAACCAAACAGTCCATAAACACAAGAACCAAAGAACACAAAGCTAACTGTCGACTCGGACACACGGAAAAATCCGCAGTTGCAGACCACACACTAAACAATAAAGACCACCGAATAAAATTCGAAGACACACAAGTTCTCTGCTTCTCCTCTTCATATGATATCAAAAGTAATGGAAAGAGTTGTAAACAATCACCTAACCAAGTACTTGGAAAAGTACAAAATTATTAACGACAAGTAATACGAATTTCGAAAATATAGGTCAACTGGCGATTTACTTACATACGTCACTCACTTATGGCAAAAAGCGATTGAGCTACGGGGCGAAACAAGAACACTTGCCTTAGATATATCTAAAGCATTCGATGAAGTCTGGCATGAAAATCTGCTCAACAAGCTCAAAGCAATGGGATTGTCGCCGAAACTCTGCACTTGGTTTGAAAGTTACCTTAAGGATAGATCCATTTATGTTGCACTGGATGGCCGGAACTCCAACTCTTACCAAATAAATGCTGGTATGCCACAGGGAGCAATCCTTTCGCCAACACTTTTTCTGATTTATATAAATGACCTCATAAATAAAACAGTAAATCCACTCTACCATCCACTCAGTGTCTATCCGCACTTGAATTCCATCATCTTAGACTAACTCAAATATCGCAGATAAATAACGACCTGGAGATAATAGAGCACTGGGGCAACAAAAACCTTGTACAGTTCAACGCGCAAAAAACGCAAGCAACCCTGTTTTCAAAAAAGACCAGCACCGGTGAGCCAAACATCATGCTATCTGGAAGTGCTGTCACATTGCAGAGCCAGTTGAACATCTTAGGAGTCACTGCAGAGACCAACATGTTTTGGCACAGTCACGTGGCAGATATAGCTAAAAGGGTGTCCCAAAAGCTTGGGGTGCTATTTCGTACAAGACATCTGTATACACCAAGCCAACTGCTGACACTCTACAAAGCCCAGATTCGACCAACTATGGACTACTGCTCACACATATGGAGTGCGGCACCCAAACATACCTTAATGCTTTTGAACACCGTGCAAAAACGAGCTATCAAGCTGATCAATGACCCCGCACTTACCCGTAGCTTAGATAGTCTCGAACATCGAAGAACTGTGGGCGATCTATCTCTCTTCTACAGGTATTATCACGGAAAATGCTCTGAAGAGTTGGCACGTATGAACCTACTAGGCGAACACGTCAAACAGATGGTAACCATCAATTTACTGTCAAAATAGAGGCACCAAGAACCTCATTATATCAGAATTCATATCTCTGTAGAACAGCATTGCTGTGGAATGAACTCCCTGCGACAGTTTTCTCTGCAGGTTACAACCTGAACCGTTTCAAAACCAACACACACCAACATTTCCGCGCACTGGCCGCTTCTTGAGCGTCATAGGGATCTACTTGCGAGTGCGCTTAACCGTAAAAAAAAATATAATCCAAGACTCTATAAAGAAGCAATCGAAATTCATAAACACCAGCAGAACTTCAACAGATCTGAAGAAACTCTAAAAATTAACAGAACATGGGTACCGGTTAAAAACACTTACAACAAGAAAACTGAATCTCGGGAAAGTGACCAATCACCGACCAGCTCTGATTTACGCCCCGCCCACCATAGCGTATATAACCTGCGCCCACGACAGACTAACCACCAGTCTTGGGGAAGCGGACAAACAGTTAACATCTCCTGAAGATGCCATCCACTCGAAATGGCGAAACGTCGAGAACGAATTTTCAACGACGACGGCCGAACAGCCCGAAAGCATACCCACCATTGGACGATGGCCGCGAAAGCCTTTCACAATTTATATTTATCATTCTTGTTCCGACCAAAGTTAAGTTCAAATGCAAGTTGGTATCATTCTTTGGTAAGTATGATAGTTTACGGTTTAGTTATTAGTTTAATGTAATAAAGTTTAACTAAAATTTTATACCCATAACAAACAGGTAATTGTTAAGACTAAATCAAAATAATTTTAAAACTTCTTTCTTTCTTAACAAAAGAAAACATTAGTTGTGTTGAAAGAAGAATCAAAATGTCTTTATGCAAGAAAGTTTGTTTTAGAAATAAACCAATATGATTTTCTTAGAATGAAATAAATTTATATTCTAATCAGAGATGGTTTGCCGAATCCAAAAAAAAACAATTATCTTCTCTAGTTAAAAGGCGAGGAGTTTTTATTTTACCGCGACGTCATTTGTCTTGGCTCCTAAACCGCTGAACCGATTTCAATGAAATTTTCATAAGAAAGTTTTATACTGTAACGAGCTTTTGGGCCAAATCCATTAATGCTAATGACAGTTTTTTGACGGTTTAAAAATGGAAAATATATGTTAACTTTTTAACGGAGCATCACATCCATATTTTCACGCATTTTTCTGAATCATTTGTGTTATAATCAAAAACTTCTTGGAAGCTTTTGGTTCTGAGATATTTAAAAAAACCGTTCCAAGGCTGATATAGTGTGGAGTGTGCTAATGGGCTAGGAAGGAATCAAATCCGTCATGGATTCATTTATTTGTAAGTAGTTTGTGGGATCAAGTGATTTTTGTATTGTATTTTGTAATTTGAAATAGGAGTAAAGCGCAAACAAACAATGGAGGTCACGTAGAATGGGCACAAAAACGTAAAAGGCATGAAAAGTTTTTAAATAAACTTAAAACGTAGCTAACTTTCACATCATATAGTTAGTCCGCAGCCTGTATTAGTTTATTTCAAAAGTTTCCACTTTCTTGCGAAAAAGAAACTTTTTATGGGGCATCCAGCTTGAGGTATAGAGTATTGTAATAAAAATATGACGAAGGCAATATAAAAAGTTACGAGTATTATCAAGTTCTAGTTTATTTGCAATAAAATTTTGTTTACGAGAGCTAAGAATATTTATTGAGCTTATATTGGTTTTAAATCAGAGAAACTTTTTCAAGATTTTTTTAACTTAACGATTTTTGTGTTACTTTTTTATTTATCAAAAAAAGTTGCAAAAAGGGTATTTTATATTTGAGATAGAAGCTATGACCCAAAGCTAAATTTTCATTCAAGGATCCCCAATTTTCCACCTTTATAATTCAAAATGGCCTTCTCTAGTCATTGCTACGCGGGCTTGGAAGGTAAAAAATAAAGTTATTTTTACAATCCGGGACAAGAATAATAATCCATGACAGGTGACTAATGTCTATTTTATGATAACTAATATTGTTTTCAGTTTTTCCATTTTGCCTTACAAGTAGGTTTCATAATTTTATGAGAAAAGGTACATTATCGTACAAAAAATTAATTTTTAGCCAGAGAAGGTACAGTTCCCGATGAAAAAAATGTTTTTTAGATAACGCCGAAAATGTGTTATTTTGGTGTTATTTGACCTCTCCTAGCAATATCGCCATGATGTCTGTATGTGTGTGAGTGTGTATTTTTTTTCTGTCCGTAACACGATAGCTCTTAAACCGCTGAACCGATTCAGCTCAAAATTTTAGGTAAAATAAAATTTTGGTCAAAATCCATTAATGCTAATGACAGTTTATTGATAATGCAAAAATGCTAACATGTAACGGAGCATCGCATCAATATGCGGTTTTCGGAATATAGTAGACTGCATTTTGCTCAATAATTTGTGTTACAAAGAAAAATTTCGTAGGAGCTTTAGTTTCCGAGATATTTATAAAAACTGTTATCAAGGCTGATTTTCAACGCTTAACTGTGTGCTAATAGGCTAGGAAGGTATTAGATCCGTTATGAATCCATTTATTTATGTTGCTATTTAGTCTAAATATTTATTTTGGGAAATCTGAAATAATGTTTTATTATAAAATTAATTAACACTGAATATTTTTCACCAATAAATTTTCGTTTCAATAACCAAGCTACCATAAAAATTTTCATGTTTTCCATATTTTTCGGTAATTTATGAACAATGAGCCTCCCGTGGGCTTTCATCTTTTTAACTAATTAACAAAAAACATGCCGTATTCCTCACATAGTCCTAGTAGTCTGCAATTAGTCATTATAACTGAGTTATAGTGTCTCTGACCTAAATAAAATATAAGGTTAAGGTAAAAAATTTAAGTATTTTTTAGGGTCAAACCTAGACCCTACAAACATTAGTAGAAATATCTGACCCAACCCCCGGATATAAAGTTTATTTTTTTGTTCTGGCTCTGGTAAAATTCTGTTTAGTCAAAGATTCTTCTCAATAAACTAACCAACTTTGCTTTCTCATTTTACATTTTATGTTTAATATTAGTGTATTTCAAAATTGGATTTTCCTTATCCTCTTTTTTTTTTATTTGTCAAACACACTGTGTTTATTGTATTACAATCTAGTCAGTAAGACTAATTAGCAATTTTGTTTTAACTTAATTTACTAGAAAAGTCAGATTTAAACTTAGGGTTCACTCAACAGTTCTTCCCGATTTGTTTAGTCTGTAACTCACAATTGTGTTGTGTTTATAGCATTATTTTGTTTTATATAATTCACTTAGTTTACTAGCTCAAACGGCTTCACTCTTTTTAGTCTTCGAACTAGCATAGTATTGTCTAGAAGCTGAATTGCTTCCACATTCACATGCCGATGAAGTCTATCTTCATGGCTTTTTGCGTACTTTTTTATAGTCTCTGCTACAGTTTCGATTTTTAGATCTCGATGAAGGTCACTATTTCGAACGTACCAAGGTGCATTCACAATGTTTCTTAATACTTTATTTTGAAATCTCTGTAAAACTAGAATGTTACTCTCTTTAGCACAACCCCATAGTTGAATACCATATGTCCATACTGGTTTCAGTATTTGTCTATAAAGCAGTAACTTATTATGAATTGTTAAATTGGACTTCCTTCCAATTAGCCAGTTCATTTTTCTATACCTTACCTCAAGTTCTTCTTTTTTTTCTTAACATGTGCTTTCCAGTGCAATTTGGCATCAAGTGTTATACCGAGATATTTTGCCTGATTTGAATATGGTACGGGAATGTTGTTAATTTTTATTTGTATGTGATTTATATTTTTGTTTGTAAAATCAACGTGAATTGAATTGGTTTCATTTAATTTTATTCGCCACATTGTGATTCAACTGTGAACTTCGGTGACTGAAGTTTTTCTCTGCATTTTTCAATAGATTTTTCTACCGTCAATAAACCAGTATCATCTGCAAATGTTGCTAAGTGACAATTTTCTGGCTTTGGGATATCGCAAGTGAATAATAAGTATAGATAAGGGCCTAGTACGCTACCCTGGGGCACGCCTGCTAGAATTTCTCTTAAATTTGAGTATGAGTCTTCCTGTTTTACTCTAAAATGTCTATCAGATATGTATGATACCAAAATATCCGAATATTGTTTTGGCAGAAACCGTTTTAGTTTAAAAGTAAGGCCTTCATGCCACACTTTGTCAAATGCTTGTGCTACATTTAGAAAAACTGCAGAACAAACTTTTCCCTCTTCTAGTGCTTTTTCTATTATATTAGTAATTCTATGTACTTGATCTATCGTGGAATGCTTGTCTCGAAAACCAAATTGATGAGATGGAATAATTTCTTGTCTTTCTATGATGGGTTTTAATCTTTTAAGCAATAATGTCTCATAGAACTTGGACATAATTGGCAGCAAAGATATTGGCCTGTAAGATGACACGTCATGGAGTGGTTTTCCCGGTTTGGGATCATGATAACTTCTGCAACTTTCCACAGTTTAGGTACATACCTAAGCCTAAAGGACGCATTAATTAGGTTGCATAGTTTTACGATAGCTTTTCTGGAGAGTTGTTTTATGACTACCCCATTAATAAGATCATACCCTGGGACTTTTTTCGAATTAATATTTTTGATTTCTGTTAACATTTCTTTTGGTGATGTAAGCTTAATATGGTCTTCCATTTGATGGGGTTCATTTAAATGAAAGTTTTCATCCGGTGTTTCGTGGGGCTGAAATGTTTTTTCTAAATGACTTGCAAAAATATCTACTTTTTCTTAGTTACTCCTTGCCCACTGGTTGTTAGATTTTCGTATGGGTGGAATTTGGATAATTGGTCTTTTAAAATTTTTGGTTGCTTTCCAAAGGAAATAGTCGGTATTTTTATTGTCTGTAAGTTTATCAAGAAAATGGTTAATAGATTCATCTTTTACTACTAGAATTTCTCGCCTAATGGATCACGGCTTTGCTGCCACTTTCTTCTTAGTTTCCTTTTTTCCAATATAAGGTCTCTAATTTCCTTTGGATAGTTTTTTTCTTTAAAATTCTCTTTGGTTTTGGACTGTTTTCCCAGCTGCTTGTTGAATATTTGTAACAAAATATTCAACTTCTTTAAAAAAATCAATTAGATCTGGAATTTTTCCTGGATCTGTTGGATAGTATGTGGGCTTACCAGTTGATATTGGCTCACATTGATATTCACTAATAGCTTGCAAAAGTTCTTTTCCTTTAGAATTCGTCAGTCTAGATCCCAAGTAGGTATTTTTTGCATTAAAGTCACCTCCAATTATAAAACGGTTTCCTAATTTTCTGAGAAAATTAAGATATTGATTTTTCTTTAGTAAGTGCTTTGGTGGTATATAGACAGCACTTATGACTAGTGTATATATTTTGGTTTTTACACTTACTAATGTCGCTTGAATCTCTATTGTTTTATATCCCATCTCCTCATAGTGTGATATATTTTCTTTAATAGTTACAGCACTTCCCCCATGTGCAGTATTGCTAGGGTGAGTTGTATGATACACTTTATAACCCTTAAATTTAATGTGAGACTGGTTAGTGAAATGCGTTTCTGACACAAGACAGACGTCAATTTTTTCTATGTCTAGAATAACTTGCAAGTCTTGCTGATGTTGCAAGAGACCATTGGCATTCCAAGCTAGAATTCTAAGATTACTGACCATTTTGAGGCATATTGGTAGCTGAAGTGAATAATAAGTATAGATAAGGGCCTAGTACGCTACCCTGGGGCACGCCTGCTAGAATTTCTCTTAAATTTGAGTATGAGTCTTCCTGTTTTACTCTAAAATGTCTATCAGATATGTATGATACCAAAATATCCGAATATTGTTTTGGCAGAAACCGTTTTAGTTTAAAAGTAAGGCCTTCATGCCACACTTTGTCAAATGCTTGTGCTACATCTAGAAAAACTGCAGAACAAACTTTTCCCTCTTCTAGTGCTTTTTCTATTATATTAGTAATTCTATGTACTTGATCTATCGTGGAATGCTTGTCTCGAAAACCAAATTGATGAGATGGAATAATTTCTTGTCTTTCTATGATGGGTTTTAATCTTTTAAGCAATAATGTCTCATAGAACTTGGACATAATTGGCAGCAAAGATATTGGCCTGTAAGATGACACGTCATGGAGTGGTTTTCCCGGTTTGGGATCATGATAACTTCTGCAACTTTCCACAGTTTAGGTACATACCTAAGCCTAAAGGACGCATTAATTAGGTTGCATAGTTTTACGATAGCTTTTCTGGAGAGTTGTTTTATGACTACCCCATTAATAAGATCATACCCTGGGGCTTTTTTCGAATTAATATTTTTGATTTCTGTTAACATTTCTTTTGGTGATGTAAGCTTAATATGGTCTTCCATTTGATGGGGTTCATTTAAATAAAAGTTTTCATCCGGTGTTTCGTGGGGCTGAAATGTTTTTTCTAAATGACTTGCAAAAATATCTACTTTTTCTTAGTTACTCCTTGCCCACTGGTTGTTAGATTTTCGTATGGGTGGAATTTGGATAATTGGTCTTTTAAAATTTTTGGTTGCTTTCCAAAGGAAATAGTCGGTATTTTTATTGTCTGTAAGTTCATCAAGAAAATGGTTAATAGATTCATCTTTTACTACTAGAATTTCTCGCCTAATGGATCACGGCTTTGCTGCCACTTTCTTCTTAGTTTCCTTTTTTCCAATATAAGGTCTCTAATTTCCTTTGGATAGCTTTTTTCTTTAAAATTCTCTTTGGTTTTGGACTGTTTTCCCAGCTGCTTGTTGAATATTTGTAACAAAATATTCAACTTCTTTAAAAAAATCAATTAGATCTGGAATTTTTCCTGGATCTGTTGGATAGTATGTGGGCTTACCAGTTGATATTGGCTCACATTGATATTCACTAATAGCTTGCAAAAGTTCTTTTCCTTTAGAATTCGTCAGTCTAGATCCCCAGTAGGTATTTTTTGCATTAAAGTCACCTCCAATTATAAAACGGTTTCCTAATTTTCTGAGAAAATTAAGATATTGATTTTTCTTTAGTAAGTGCCTTGGTGGTATATAGACAGCACTTATGACTAGTGTATATATTTTGGTTTTTACACTTACTAATGTCGCTTGAATCTCTATGGTTTTATATCCCATCTCCTCATAGTGTGATATATTTTCTTTAATAGTTACAGCAGTTCCCCCATGTGCAGTATTGCTAGGGTGAGTTGTATGATACACTTTATAACCCTTAAATTTAATGTGAGACTGGTTAGTGAAATGCGTTTCTGACACAAGACAGACGTCAATTTTTTCTATGTCTAGAATAACTTGCAAGTCTTGCTGATGTTGCAAGAGACCATTGGCATTCCAAGCTAGAATTCTAAGATTACTGACCATTTTGAGGCATATTGGTAGCTCCGTTATTGCTACTTTCTAGTTTAGTTAATCGCTCATCAAGTTTGTTCAATTTCTCCAAAATTAATTGAAGTGTTTGTTCCAAAGTATTTTGACTACTGATATTAATATCAGGTATAGTAGCTGTTGCTGCTACTTGGCTGTATGTCCTTGTTACAGAGTTTTGTGTGACTGTGTTTCTTGTCTGTTGGGTTTGTCTATGTTGGGTTTGTCTATTTGTAATCCCGTTTGGTGTGAGATTCGGTTTCATAGATTTATTTTTCAATTTTTGTATTTCTTTAGCAACAAGGCATCCTCTGTAGTTAGCAGGATGCTTGCCTCCACAGTGGATGCATTTTGGCTCAGATTCTTTTGGTTTGGGGCATTCTACAGTAAGATGTTTTCCCGTGCATTTTACGTAACGTGGTTCTTTAGCGCAATATTTTTGCGTGTGTCCATAAGATTGACATCTTTTGCATTGAGGGACTCATTTTGAGGTTTTTAGTGCTTTTATTTCCACTTCAATCCCAAGGATACTGGAAATTTCAAAAATTTTGTTGATATCTTCATCGTGGCTAAATGTGAGCATAAACATGTTAAGAGGTTGTGTTGTTCTCCATTTCAGTTTGTTGCTGGCTTCCAGTCCCTTAAAACCTTTTTTTTGTAGATCAGCTACAATTTTTTGTGGGTCACATGAGAAGTGTAGCCTATTCGCTAATACTTTAATTTGCCTTATTTGTTTGTTTTCGTATGAGTGCCATTGATAATTTATTTCATTACGCAGTTTAGTAACCAGCCGATAGCTGTCTGCGTCTTGTACATTTATTTTAATATTTTCGTTATTTAAAACTTTTATTTTAACTCCTTGTATGACATTTAGCTTTTCATAAATATCATTAAAATTATTTACGCCATTTACCATTATCGGTGGAGGTAATGGTTAACCTTAGTAGGGGGTTCTTCATTTTGTGTTTTATTGGAGGGCCCTTCAATGCCCGAGCTTTTTTGTGGTGGTGAGAGTGAAGTATCCATTCGACGTTTTTTCCAACCTTTCCTTTTTGTCTGATCCACTCAGTTTCTCTTGCTAGATCGTCCTCATCAGTAATGTAGTCCATGTCAGACCCTTCTTTTTTAGTAACTTTTGTCTCTAAATCTGCAAATTTTTTTTGCATACTTTCCAGTTGACTTGTACACTAAGTGAATTTTTTTCGTTTTGGGATTTTTCCATTCGCTATATAAAACTTCTTCATTTTGTGTTCTAGCATGGCCATCCTGAAATAATTCGGCATTATCCATTTTTTCTTGATTTTGTTTGGGCTTTTCGCTAATTTTTAAAACAAGCTTCACAGGTGGTGCTACACTTTTTTTGCTTTTAAACATGATATATCATTTATAATTAACATTGTTTATAGATATTTAACACAGATTGTCGCGCGCGTGGTTTATTATAAACAAAACAAACCCCGACTTTGACCTCGTTAGCACTATTATGCAGGTACGACGCAATACAACCGTACCGAACTGCGATCGAACGAATACTGATTCTTTAAAGTAAAAAAAAATTAACAAAATGCTTGAAGCGATTGTGTTTTACCTTCTAACTCGTATGCACCAATTACTAAAAAAAGTATTTTTTTGTTGAAAAAGAAAAATATATTTTGGCGTTAGTTTACCTGAACTAGTCTCGTCGTGACCCCTATTTGGGTGTCTGCCGATGATAGCTCTCGAACCATCGAAATGTGCTCGGATCAGCAAAAAGCTTTGTTAAACAGTAATTTAAAAAACAAATATTACACAGCTCCACAAAAAATAATCTAAAAAATTACTTCTGAGGTCTAAGTATGTTTACTGTATATTTTCGTGGTTGCGGAAACTGAACCCGGAGTCTCTTTTACCCCTTGTATGTATGTATGTATTCGAAAGTGGTGGCAGGCCCTACTGGACCTCCATGCACTGCGACCACAAATGGATCTATGGTGCCCACGTACCTACATACTGAGTTTGACTAAAGTGGCATATTTTTTTTTCCACCCAGTACATGAAAAAACTCTGCAGATTACAACAATAAATGATTTAGGCTTAACACTTTGGCTCAAAGATATACCACCTTTTACCCCTTTACACCAAACCTTTTCATAAACTTAAAAAAAGCCTAAAGAATTCTATTAGTTCATCACGATTTTCCATAACCTCAAAAAAGAGATTTATTGAGTTATTGATTTGTTTTATAGTTGTACGAAATCTTAACTTTGTGGGGTAAAACCCATCACGGATTCGGTATCCGGGATCCCGGAACATAAAGTAAATATACTCAGACCTGTGAGGCTGTGCATAGCGGTTCATTACTTCTCAGTTCTAGATTTGCTTATTTTATGTTTTTGAGTCACTGCAACCGAATCCAGGGTCTGTTTTACACCATCGCGTCAGGATTTTCAATAAACTCAAAAAATAAATTGCGGGTATTAAGGTTTCCTTTTGAAGTTATGAAAAATTTTGGTGTAATGGGCAAAACAGGCTAAGATTTTTGTGAGCAATCAACTATGTATCTACCACTGCGTTTTTCTAAACATGATAGCACAATTTTCTTTCTTGATACTTTATGTAAAAAATTATGTCGACTTTTTTTATTGACGTACTAAAATATATAGAGCATTTTATGTTTAGCTGAGAGACAAGGAATGGCTAGACAAGGTATTATTTTCGACAAAAAGTTTTGAGATAACGCAACGAATAATGTGTTACTTGGGTGTACTTTGACCTTTTGTAGCAATATCGTCATGATGTCTGTCTGTGTGTGTGTATGTCTGTCCGTAACACGATAGCTCTCAAACTGCTATACCGATATTTATGAGATTTTAGTTTTAAAAAAATGTTCGATACTGTAACGAGCTGATTAGATTTTGGTCAAAATCTGATAATGCTAATGACAGTTTTTTGATAGTTTAAAAATTGAAAATATGCTAATCTCTTAATGAGTATGCGGTTTTCCAGCGTATAGTAAAACGAATTTTTCTCAATAATTTGTATTATAACCAAAAACTTTGTAGTATCTGAGATATTTACAAAAAACTGCTTTCAAGGCTGATATAGCGTGGAGTGTGCTAATGAGCTAGGAAGGTATCAGATCCGTCATGGATCCATCTATTGTTAGTAAATATTTATATGTAAATTTAAATATAAAAATTTTAACTAATGTTTGCAAAGCAAGTAAATAATGCCGAAAGTGCTGTGCCGAGCATGCCATTCCGAATAAGTTCCCTAATTTAATGCCGTATTAATTTTTTTTAAACTTATTTAAACAATGATGTTGGTTTTTTCGATTAGTAGACCTTTACAAAAGCAAACTGAAAGCCAATATTAAAAAAAGAAAATGAAATAATATTAAACTTTTTGCCTTTCATTCTTTTTATGAAATCTCATGGATCATATTCATGGATCCCATATCAAGTCCTGAATACGAAATCGGATTGAAAATCCTTTCCACACGTCCGAAAGCAATGTCGGTTCTTTTTTTTGTTACTAAAATATTTGAGTAGGCATTGAAATTTTTCATAATATAATCTATTTTCTTTGGTCTATTCATGATTTAACGTTTCAATAGGTAAATAGAAAATATAGTAGTAGCAGTAGTAGTGGTGGGGAGACCATTTTTCGTCTAGCGACTCACACGGCGCGCCCTTTTCACAAGCCCCGATTTGTCCGTACATCATATATCAAACTGATGCACGTGTCCCTTAGGATGCAAGTTTATTTTCTCTAAGAGGACTTAATTTTGCCTAACACCTCTTTGTCGAAGGTAGGCAGCATCTTTATACTGCGTAGCAAGTATACACAGTGGACCCAGGCTTTTACATCCCTTCCGAAAGGTGGTCCTGCTACATGTTAGACTTTAACATCAATGTAAATGGCTACCACTACCTTGTTCTGAGGACCAGCCCGTAAATTAATTTATATAGTCTAAGACCAAACCTCAAAAAATACCTTTCATATACATATATTGAACCTGAGCTCAGGATACCTACTGAGATTAACTTTAGCTGTCTCTGTGTAGTTGAATTAGTTAATATGTCGGACACTCTTTTGACAGTTTTTCATTGAAAACTGACAGCGGATCTTTTAAAATTGACATACGAAAGTCGAGTTTATATATTAGGTCGTTTGTTTTCCATTAATATTGGCGGCACTATTAATTCCGGCTCTTATAATACACCAAGGCCTAATTTTGAAAGAAGACAGCTGTTCTTATAATGCGAAACTGTCAGAATAGTGCCCGGTACAATTACCACCTAGCTTTATTGCAATAAGTCCCTAATGTCCAGACCGTCTTATTTTATATGAAAAAAAAATATTTCCAGTTCTGTATGAGTTGGGAAGGTTTAAAGCAGGGGCGTGCGGTGAAATTTGAGACAAGGGAAGGAATTTTTTTTAAACTTGCTTATTTGTATTTTTCTATACTTTTTAGTTCTTGGTAAACTCTAATTTCTTGCTTTAGCCTGGTAGTTGTTGTAGTGAATATTGCATACTAGATGAATTTATTTCAGCGCCATCTGCTTGGTTGGAAGGCTCGCCGGTTGCCACTCTATTTGGGTCACATACTCATTGCTTAGAATCAAGTTGTTAATTGAAATTAAAAAACTCAAATATCCCAATACAAAGTTTGTCTATTATACATAAAAATAATTTTTAATTTATTGTGCCCCAAGCACTTAGCATTGTGGTAAATTTTGGTAGTAAATATCAGTGAAAAACGTTCAAAAATTCGATAAAACAAACTCGGAATGACCGCATCAAATAAATCTAAAGCGAGTAGGTTCAGAACAATGCAGATTCAGTTCACACAGTTTTCATGCATGACCTTAGCAGCAGTGTTACCAAAAAGTTTGGCAAGTTTATAATTATTATTATGCTAGCTTTTGGCATGACCTAATCAAATGTTTAGCTTAAAAGTTTAAAAATATTTAGAAGATGTCTGCCTTGGTGCGTATCTATATTGTAGGGAAACTTACCAGGATAGTCACATAGATGTTGGTCTTTTAATTTTTTTAAATTTTGTATCGATGCATGTTAGACTACTTATACATCAAACTGCTCCGCGAAGGCCCCGTATGTGCCCCGCTCGCGTGCTGCTCCCATTCCACGCGCAAACACAGATTCGTCCTGTTTTTGTGTTTTGAAGTTGCGCACGCGGCGCTTCGGAACCAGCTTTCTTCCGCTACCCTTTGTGTGTTCACAGATACTTTGGTACGGTATCGGCAGTTTGTTGTAGAGTGTTTATTTTATTGCGAATTTGCTGTCTTTCCTCGGATCGCAGAAAGTTCGTTGAAACGAATTCGGCGAGCGGCGCGCATACCAAGCGCGAGCGGCGCATTTACAGCGCATGAGCCGCGAACACGCGGCACATTCACGGAGCAGTTTGGTGTAGACGCACTTTTATTACACTCACCTGAACTCACTTCACGGACCGTAAAAATACAAGCTTTTGAGACGAGGAGTCCAGATAAGATTACTCAGTATAAATGGCAACACTGCGTCAGACATTAGAATGGGCTGCAAGGAATTTTTAGGTATGACGTCAGTTGCCAGGGGTTTAAAAAAATTTCCCATCTAGCTTTCGCCGCAAAATAACTTCTTATACTTGTTGTAGGTTGTTAGACGAAAAGTGTATCCGTTCTGGCAGTAGGTGTAACAATTTCATCTAACCTAATTTGTGCAGTATGCATGTACAAAAATAAAAATTTTGCAAAGGTTAGTTTTAGCGCCCTAAGTATGAAGGAATAAATAAGCAAGATAAGATAACGAAAACATTTTACCTCAGGCTGGATTTGAACTAGCGACCTGATTCAAAATCCGCCTATTCAGAAACCGTTTCGTCATCTCTAATATTTCTTTGTTAGTATAGGTGTGTGCTCTCAAGGTTCCGGTAGGTATGTACCAGAACACGGGAGGTATTATATGGGGATGGAAGAGGAATACACATTAACGATTGCTAGTTACATGAAACCCTTTTTATCCTTCTATCACTATTACACGACTTATAGCGCGTCACTAAAGTTGTTAGACGTAGAATTTCCAATAAATAATATCAAGCCAGACTGAAAATCACAAAGGTTAGTTTTAGCGACTTAGGTATAAATTATATAAGGGTGAGAATGTAGCGGCATATAAGATGATATCGTGCACCACTAATAGATAAATAGGGTCACATACAACTAGCAACCGTAAATGTGTATTCCTTTCCATTCCCCATATAATACCTTCCATGTTCTCGTAGCTACCGGAAGCTTAAGAGCACACACCTGCACTAACAAAGAAAAATTAGAGATGACGAAACGGTTTCCGAATAGGCGGATATTGAATCAGTACCTCGATTTTTATTCCTTTCCCTTCTTCTACCAAATTCTCCCTATTATATAAAAATTTTGATGTTTTTTTAATTAGCTTTCTTGCCCTATTTTGAGAGATCGAAATCGGTGTTAACCTAACCTTAGAAAATCGATCCGATGCGTATCCTAACCTGGTAATATCTGGATAGGTTTGGATACTTTTGCGGTCAATTGAAGTTCAGGTTAACGATTTAGACCTCCCAATAGGGGAACAAGAGAACTAAAATTTAAAAATCTTTGTGAAAAAAGTTAAACAAAAATTGTGTGTGCTTAAAACCACACGGCAGAAGTGTAAACTTCAACAAGGCGAAATTAATAATACGAAATACAAGATTTTCTGCGTTGTATATTGACAAAGTAGTATACAAAGTAATAAAATCTACATAATTATAATTGGGTATAAATTACTCTGGTAAATTTTGCTCTGAGTGGCCTTCATCTGCATCATCATATCGCTCTGCTGACTGTTCCTCACAATTAGTCGACTCGAGCCGACTTCACCCGAATGAGCGTTACATAGCCGAGCGTGACGGCTCAGTTCAATTCAGTACCCACAAAAAGTGCTAAAGGCGCCTAAAGAAGTCTAAAATTCAAAAATTTGAATTATAAACTTGTATATTTCGACATATTTACATCCTAAAATTCTGGCTAACACGTATAACTGGCAACGTAGTGAGGACTAATCCTCTCCGGACCGGCTCTCTTTTGAGCCGACGATACACATGAAAATGCTTTCCATATGCGATGAGACAGATGTGGTATCTTATTCCGAGATTGAAGGAAATATTGATTCTTGTTTCAATATACTGCAACTATCCATTTTAAATAAAGCACAAAATAATATAGAGCGAGCTGCATTGGCACGTCCCCTTATCAATGGAACATTTTATTACAGGTAAATATAAAGACCTTTCAGCGGCCAGCCATCGCTGGCGTTGCGTTGGTTGGTTCGTTGTTTGGTACAGCTTTATTGTGAATGTTATTTATGCCCCATGCAGAAATTCATGGGATTTATGATTATACAAAAACTATACGAAGCAGACAAATACCTCACGATAAATACTAAATAATAAATACAGGGTGTTTCAAAATTCAATAACATAATTTTATAGTTAAATTCCTTGAGAAATTTCAAGGCAAAGAGTTCATATAAACATAGGTCCTAACGCTTACTTTTCGAGATACAATTTTTTTTCATATACTCGCCATATAACAAACTGGAGCATTTTTTATTTTGTTATTAGCAGCCTTTGGTGCAATAGCGATTTTCTCTAAAACGTTGAGAGATGCGAAAAAGTCGCAAAAGACAAAAATGTTTTCAAATAAAACAGGGATTTTATTTCTTGGTTTGAAATATATCAGTGGTGTACAACAAAAAAAATTCGGGGCATAAGGCGACATGACCCCTGAAAAAGTATCACTCTGTATGTTTTTACTAATATTTGACATGTCTAATAGTGTAGTGTCTATAGCTACATATACGCGCCAAATTGTAGCTAAATATCTCAAAAACTGCACGAGCTATAAATAAAAAACTTTATAAAAAAAAACTAAAATTTAACAGCCTGTATTTTAAAATCATCTAATAAATTCAATATTAAAATTATGTTATTGAATTTTGAAACACCCTGTATATGTACCTACATAGGGTGTTAGATATGAAATATGTGTATTATTGTAGTACTGACATGGGCAATATTAGTGGTCAAAACAAAAAAAACACAAGGACATGGCAAAAAGATCTTATAAATTATTCGTTTATTTTACAATCCTATGGTTTTTTCATTGCATTATCCTTTTTATATCAGAAGTAACTATCAAGATAATTACTAAATTACTGAAAGAAAGTACATTATAAGTCATTCTTCACCAATTTTTGTAAGTTTGTTGTGAAAGTTCGACAAGGGAAACATTTATTCAAATATTTAAACCCTTGTTAAACCAGGGAGATTAATTTGCGGTTTATTGTTTTAGTTTACAGAGACAGACATGGGTTCATCATAAAATTAAAATTTGTGTTTCTGCTTTTACGTGCTCAGATTTCTTATTTCAATAATTACCTAGGAGTTCAATCAGTATAGTTGCATTTTTTACATGGACTGGTTTATCATTGTCGTTTCTTTGTGCAAGAATTCTGCCGTCCCATTGCCAAACATATTTGTAACCAAGATTTTTTAGTTCCTTATTCTTTTTAAATAAAACGTAGCTTTCTTTTGTTATTTCATTATTTTCTCCAATTCTTGTTGGTTTCAAGGGAAGTTCTGGAGCCAAATTCTGGGGGGGGGGGGAATGGTCAAGCTGTGACTTTAAATTAGGGTACAGAAAAAAAGCTCATATGACAAAAGCACACAGAAAAGATCCTCATAGGAAAAAAGCGCACACGTCAAAAAGCGCACGTGGTTTAAAGCGCGCACTGAAAAAGCGCACACGGAGAATAACGCCCATAGTAAAACAGTGCACAATGAAAAGAGTTAAGCTTCTAGAATTCGAATGTTCCATGTAAAAAAATATAGGTTATTAGACCATTTCGCCACAAAAAAGACGAGAGTATTTATATTAAAATTTCATAAAACTTTGAAATTAAAAAAAAAATTGTGTTTTAAAAAACTTAAAATTTTGAAAATCTATGAAAGCTTACACCGGCAGACGAAATAAAAAATTGTACGTTTGATCAGACCTACCTATCTATATAAGTTCTTCGGTGCGCTGAATGCGAATGCGGGGTTCATTTTGACCGCACACCATAAAACTTCGAGAACATTAAATAAAAAAACGTTGCAATTTTTCGCGCATATAAAATAAGTTGCGCAAAACTCTGAAAATTGCAAAAAATTGCAGTTATGAAAATTGGTAAAAAAATTATGAATGATAAAAATGTGAATCTATAAAGTAGTTTTGCTCAGTGGTCAAATAGTCTCTGATTTTTTTTTAATTGAGGTTAGTCAAATCTAGAGACCCTGTATGTATGACATATTTTGATATTTCTTTAAAATATATCATACATACAGGGTCTCTAGTCTTATCTAGTAAAATGTAAAATTTTTATTTGTTGACATCATTTAGATAGGTCACTGAAAAACATATGGATAGGTACATACTAGGTAGGTCTCGTCAAATGGACAGACGACTTCTGTCCGTTTTTTTTCGCGTGCGATTTTTTTAGTTTGCGCTTTTTTCCTTGGCGCATATTTCTTCAGCTTTTTTGAATGAACCGAACAGAACCGAACCTCCAGAAAAATGCAAGTTCATGCTGTTTGGATCCAAAAATAACATTAGGCCAGTTGAAAAAAATTTTACTGTTCGTATTCAAAACAATATTCTTTAACAAGAGAAGGAAAATGCTAGGCATCTTGGTCTGCATATGGACCCACATTTAAAGTTTAACGCACATGTTTCTTTAATGTTAAAAAGAGCATACGCGCCTCTTAAACTGATATATGCCAATACAAAATTCTTATCAAACAAAAACAAAAAAGAGCTGTGTGATGCTTTGGTATTGTCACATTTTAATTTTTGTGATGTTGTTTACGGAAATTGTCTAACTGAAAATTAAAAAAGACGCATTCAGAAAGTTCAAAACACTTGCTCTCGATTAATAGTTGGATTACGTAAATATGATCATATTTCGCATACGTTTCAGGAACTGAATTGACTAAAAATGGAAGAAAGGCGTAAACACCATTTTCTGGTTTTACATATAAAATACTCAAGACACAAACTCCTTCATACCTGGCAAAAAAATTAAAATTTAGGTTATAGTGTCATAATAGACATCTGAGACTTTCGCATTTACTTTACTTGCCAAAACATAAAACTTCATCTTTTAAATCAAGCTTTTCTTATAATAAATTATTGATAAATCTGTCAGCACTGCATATTGAAAAGTTTAAAACAAATAACTTAATTGTTGCTTTTGAATGGTGAACTAATATAACTTTGATAATCAATTTAATATCTCGGCAAATAAATTTCCTTTGTCTTTTTTTATGGACGGTATTTTGATCTTTCCTTCCATAAATTTTCATAAGATATTTACTTTTAAAATATTTTAATAACTTATTATTGTGTTATTTATTTAATTTTAAATTTAAGTACAATTCTTTATTGTTTATTTAAATTGAATTCTAGTCGAAAATATTGGTCTAAACTTCGACAAAGGATTCGAAACATTTTTTGTGTCCTTTTTTTCCATAAACCAGTTTAAAGTACAAGAAAATTCTTTGAAACATCATAAATGTATAAAAATAATTTAAAAATACTGATATTTGAAATAACCAAATTCAAGAATAGGAAATAAAAAGGTAATAAATAAATATTGGATTAAAAAAAGTATATCAGGAATCCTGGTTATTTGACTGGCAAGTTTCTACCTAAATTTATAAAGGCATGAGTTTAATAAAACTTACCGTCTCTCTAGTATTTTTCATCTGGGTACTTCCCTTCCACCATGTTATCGTCGGCTTGGGTCTGGATCCAACGACCTCGCAGCTGAGTTCGTAAGTGTTTTCGGCAGATAGTGGCCTATTCTCACCAAGTAACTTTACCCAGAGTGGCCGTACTGAAAAAAAAAATATATTTAATTTTTAATTAAAATGTGTAGGGTAGATTCTACATTAATGAATCAGAGACAGTTAAGCATCTGGCTTGCCAATTGATCGCTTTACTCAAAAAGTAGTCTAACTATGTTCCAATCAGCAAAAGCTTGGAACTTGGAGGCAAAATAAGATTCAGAGTCATGCACAAACTATCTTTGAGGGATAGGTGCTGATAGAGTCCCTGTATGTTGATATTTGATATTATGTCAACAGACAGAGACTATAGGTGCTGAGAGGCTTAATAGCCTACAAGACTTCTTGTGCTATCTGCCATAATGTCATTTGAGGTAAAATTCGTAACCGGTTGGAAGACTGATCATTAAAACGTTAATTTACAAATTTGAATATAGTGCCAAAAGCCTGTGTGAAAAAAAATTAAAAAATAATAATATTACGAATCATTGAATTTAACTCAAATTTAGCACGTAGTAAATATCATGTATGTTTACTTTTTTAAACACATGAAAAATAATTCTAACGTCATAACATGGGATTTCTCATTTGCAACTTTTGTTTGCTGTTGCTGTAGCAACCAATAACAAACATTTTCAAAAATCATAGAAGTGTTCGCAATGCATAAAAAAACCGGCAAAAAGAAGTTTCCCAAGATATGTATTTTAGAATTCTTCTCTTGTAAGTCCCTCTTAAAAAACTATTATTTCTAGCACTGGATTTATTAAACAATGGCAAGGAATAATTTAGAAAGGTTGTATTAAGAACATTTATAAAATATTTATCATGGTTTTATAGACCTAGTTACACAACTAAAATTTTTATATTTTGGTGCTTACAACATATATTTACAATACACACAATTTTTTTTGCATTTAAGGTGTTTACTGGGCTTATAAAGTAATTACTAACTCTATAACTTCAGGTTTATAGAATTTTTGTATCCTACAATAGAGACAAAAATGCTCATTGGGAAACTTGCTCTAAGATTTCCAAATATATTAAACATACAGGGTCTTTAGTTTATATTATACTAAACTTTTTTTTGAAGACATGGCGCAGTTGTGTTTTTTCGGAAGACCCAATATTTTTATGGGACTTTATGTTTTAAGGTAGTTTAGGCCTAGAGAATTTACCTTAAATTATTAATAATAAGTCATGGTCCAAGTTGAAGGAGATTCCTATAAAGCATGGGTTAAAACTATTTATTGTCGAGATAAAAATTAAAGTTAGCGAATTCTTAAACTTGTTTTATTATAACTTCTTTCGTATGAACTTTTGAACAATATTAAACGCAATGTTTTTGTTGATGTTTTTTGTTATACGAAAGAAGTTTTTAGGAAGACGTAAGAATAACGAGCGACGGACATAACACAAAATATAAAATATAAAAATTGCATAATATAGAAATTAGACAAGGAAAAAAGACAAAATGTCAAAAAAAGTTCAAACGTAACCCAACCTAATCTGATTTTTTAGTGTAATAACCTAAATATTTTATTATTTTTGCAATATCGGCATTTTGAGTTTTAAAATTTTTTCAGTTCGACATTTTCTACTTTCAACATTTTGTGTTTTGATCATTTGTCTGTCGCCCAATAGTAATATATATTTCATATTTTTTAAAAGAATGAGTGAGCAAAATATTGTAAAAAAATGAAGTTATTTTACCGTAACTCCTGCACATGCCATTTAGTAGTGTTCGTAATATATTTTATTTAGCATTTTGCTACTATGTACGAAATAATTATAATTGAACTAAATTAATCACTTATTTGTTTCTTTAAAAGGTAACATTTTAAAGATTTTTTAAATAAAGATAGACTTTTTGATTATATTTCATTTTTTAATTGATTAAATTCTAAAAGCCCTTTATAAAAAATTGCATTACATTTTAAATTAGATCTGCAATTTTCAACGTAAAAATTTGAATAATTTCAAATATAAATATTGTTTAAAGTTTATAGTAATAAATGATTAAAAATTTTCTGGATGTGAATTATTTTAAATTTTATAGATAAAAATATAAACTAAATGAAATGTAAAATTTTTTACATTCAACTATTCCAATTTTGATAACATAAGATTTATTTTTGTATATTTATTTGCATTTAAAATTAGCCTCATTGCTTTATTTTGCAGAATCTATAAATTTTCGAAAACGCTTTGATTGGCCGAATATAAAATTGTGGAACAATAAATAAAGTGTGGTAATATGATTGTTATAACTTGTTTTTACCATGTACTTAAATTTTCACTAGCTCTTTTTTAAATAACCTATTTCAATAGCAATTTTATTTGTTTATCAAATGTTCATGCTGTTGGTGGAAATTTAAATTTGAGTCTATTATAATACCAAGATATTTAAATGAATTAATTATGTTATAATTTCCTTAATTTTATTTACTTTTAACCAATTGTCAATAATTTCAAGTTCTCAATTCATACTTTTTGTAGCTTTGGAAAGATCTTTGGTTTAACATAAATTAATGTGTCATCTGCAAAAAGTATAAAGCAATATTTTAAATTTAAAGGCAAATCATTTATATATGAAATAAACAATAGTGGCCCCAATTTACTACCTTGAGGAACCCCAATATTTATTGACTTTTCTTTAGAGTAAATATCTAAAGTTTTCGTTTACTGATACCATTCACTTAAGTAATTTTGAAACCATTTTAAAATATTACCTTTATGCTGTATGTTAAAAGTTTAACTAATAATTTTAGTCAATCAATTGACTGAAAAGCTCGTTTAAAGTCTAAAAATGTAGCAAGTACAAGTTTGTTTTCTTCATTGAACCTATTGAAGTGCTGTTTCAGTAGAATATCCTTTTCGAAACCCTGATTGACAGTTGACTAAAGTTTTTTCAGATTCAATGAATTCAAAAACTTGGTCATATACCAATTCTTCAAACAGTTTTTCGCTATCCCATAGTACATTAATTTGTCTTAGTTAATTCCATTTTTTTGTATTTGCAATATTTGGAACGGCTGTTATACTGGAACATTTAAGCTTATCTGGTAATGTATCATATTCCAGCCATAAATGATGGATCTGATACCTTCCTAGATAGCCTATTAGCACACTTCAAGTGAACTCCATGATATCAGCCTTGAAAATAGTTTTTTGTAAATATTTCATAAACGAAAGCTCCTACGAAGTTTTTGGTTATAACACAAATTATTAAGAAAAATGTGGTCTACTACATTGCGAAAAACGTATATTGATGCGATGCTCCATCAAAAAGTTACCTTATTATTAATTTTTTAATTATAAAAAAATGTCACCATCCATTAATGCAGATTTTGACCAAAATCTAATCAGCTCGTAAGAGTGTCGAACACTATTTTACCTGAGAAGTTTATAAAAATCGTTTGAGCGGTTTAGGAGCGATCGTGTTGCGGGCAAATATACACACTCACACACAGACAGACAGACATCACGACGATAAGATAGGTCAAAATAGACATAATTAACACATTTTCGGCGTTATCTGAAAAAATATTTTTTCGTCGAAAATAATACCTTCTCTAGCCATTGCTGCGCGGGCTAGGAAGGTTAAAATTACACAATTTTTAATTATAATAAGCGAAGGAATTAACCTTTTTTCAATTTTACTTATATTAAGTTATTTTCTTATCACGTTATACCGCAATCTTCACAGTAGTTTCTGTTATAAAGTTTTACTCATCTAACTTATTAACTTAATTAACGAATATTATTATTTCTATAATATAATATAAAGGCATATGCATAGAAGCAACGTTAAAACTTTGACTTTATACTAACACATAGACGCAAAACTTTGTAAAATTTTGTTAACCGCAAGCACGTAACATCGTTTGGTGTTGCTGCTAAAACCTAATTGCATGACGCCCGCCATGGCTGAAATCCAAAGTTATGTCATCCAACTTGGAAACCTGTAGCCATATTTGTTAATTTTTGACCAATTTCTGTTGTACTGAAATCAGTAATTTGAATTTTATTAAATAAATAATTTAAAATTTATTCCTAGTACTACAAGGACGGAATGAAAAGTTTCCGGCCTAGCCTATAGCAGGCCCGATTTGTTTCATGTCCCAACGTGTTTCTGTAGCCTTGCTTGTGATCAGTATACGCTCGAAGTTTAAAGTGAGTGCGTCAAGTAGTTTGTGTCCTACTTATTTTGATATGATTATAGAGTGTGTCAATTTTAAAAGATGGAAAAACACGAGATAAGAGCCGTGATAAAATATTTTCATATCAAAGGGTTATTGCCGACGGAAATAAAAACTGAACTAGATGCTACACTAGGGGAATCTGCTTCTTTTTATACCGCAGTTAAAACCTGGGTATCGGACTTTAAACGTGGTCGTATTAGCACTGATAATGCTCCGCGTTCTAGCAAGACAAAAACGGCAACTTCTGAATAAATGGTGCAAACCATTCACAAACTAATTCTAAAATATCGCAGATTAAGACTGGAAGAGGTAGCTGAGGCGATGGGTGCTGCGTTTGCTCAGAACAAAAGCTCGTACGTCCAACCATTTCAGAGGAGAATTTGGCACTGTTTAGACGTGATTCAGGGGACTTTTTGCGTAGATTTATTACGGTTGATGAAACATGGGTTCATCATTATACCCCTGAAACTAAGAAACAGTTCAAACAATGGACGGCAAAGGCCGAACCAGTCCCAAAGAAGGCAAAGGCAGTACCATCTGCTGGAAAGGTCATGGCAACGGTCTTGTGGCACGCTAAAGAGATACTCCTCATAGATTATCTCGAAAAATGAAGAACAATAAATTCAGAGTACTTCAGTGACTTACTGGACTAGCTCAAGCAGAATATACGCGAAAAACGCCCTTGTTTGGCAAAAAAGAACATTTTGTTTCATCAGGACAATGCACTTTGCCACAAGTCCGCTCTATGGCTAAACTCCATCAGCTAGGCTTTGAACTGTTTAACCATCCACCTTATTCGCCAGACCTAGCCCCATCAGGCTTTTATTTGTTTCCAAACCTAAAAAAATTTCTTGCTGGAAAAAATTTTTCCTCAGATTAAGAAGTCTATTTTGACGAGTTGCATATATCTTCAGTGATGGCATTAAATCAGTTGAACATCGTTGGGCCAAATTACAAGGGGACTATGTAGAAAAATAAGTTATTATTTAGTCACTATGGTGTTGCGTTCCATGTTAGGCCGAAACCTTTTCATCCCATCCTCGTAACTATAAACGATTTTACGATGTGGAAAAGAATCGCAGTCCAACAATCACTTATATGACAAATTTAGCATATTTTATCATTTTAATAATCAACCAAATACCTATTTATAAATATGTTTATTTAAAAAAAATAATAGGTTAACATTAAACAATTAAAAAATATAGGGTGTTAATGGTATGACTAACAATATTTATTGAGTCAAGGGCGGATCTAGAAAGTTTATTTTTGGGGGGGGGGGCTAACATCATAATAAATATTGCATAAAACTGTGTATTCTGTGTGTAAAAAATAAATGGAGCTAGAGATTGGGGAAGGGAAATTTCTCCTTTTTCCCCTCCCGTAGACCGTGCCTGAGTGAGTGAAAGGGGTGGTCAAATAAAGAGAGAAATTCTTTTGTTTGCCGGCACAGAGTCAAAGTTGACGATTTTTAAAACTTGTTTGGTTATCCTTCTTTCAAAAACACGGCCAAAATTTGAAATTTGGTGAAGTGGTCAGAATGGGAACCAAAACTAGATATAGAAACTGTAAAAAAGATTAGGCGGTATGTTATTAGAAACAAGTCTTCAGGTAGATATAATAATAACATCGACAAAAAATAAAAAGGTAAATTTTTTTTTTTTTAATTTTTTACTTGTTTAGGTAGGTAGTTTTGACAGTCCTCAACTTGTCATTTTATCATATTTTTTAATTATATTTAGCCAAATAAATATTAGGCTGTGGCAGATTTTCTTTTTAGTAAAATCCTTTTTACCCAACTGCAGCACGGCGAAAGGAAGGGGAATGTTTTTCGCTTGGGATATGTATGTATGTGCTAGAGGCTAAACGGCTGAACCGATTGTGACAAAAAAAGTGTCGTTAAATTGCTACTGATCCCGAAGGTGCTATAGGCTATATTTTTTTAAACAGGAGTCAATATGGTGCTTGTCAGGCGCCATTTTGTCACATGATGTTGGCTTTAAGGCATACAAAATACCAAAATTTCAGGCGATTTTATTGCAATGCCCTTGATAACCCATTGCAAATATCCTCTAATTTGCTGTAATTACTTCGTAGTCGCAGGGAGGATTAACCAACCCAACAATCTCCCATTCAGTAATTACCCCCTTCCTCTTAAAAAACCATATTCGCATAATTTTATCAAATATAGGGCGATTTCAAAAATTCTTTCTGCAACCGCTTTAAAAAACTTTTCAACACCATTTTACATGTTCCCTTCTGCCTCTCGCCCCCACCTTCACTCAATGGAAGGTAGTACTGTTCGCGTCCGTAGGAAATCTACACGACCTTTATGGGTAACGCTAAATGAATGGTAAACATATTGCTTTCTATAAGGCTCAATAAGAATTAAACCAAAAAGTTGGAAATAAAAAAAAATAATAAAAAAGCAACTGCTAAATCTACTTGTAACTACTTGTCGCAGTTGGGTGCAAAATTACCCAATAACCTGATTCATGAAAATACAAAACTGTATAACTTCGTAAGTGCCCAAGCATAAAAACTAAAATTTGAAGCATGTCGTAAATTATAGGTATACTTATCAGTTTGGTACCCGACAGCGGACAGCGACTAGTAATTACAAGTAGATTTAAAAGTTGGGAGTTTTCCTATAAAAAAAAATTAATTTCCCTTTGTCTTCAAACTTTAAACATCCTATATCTCGAAAACAAAGGGGTGTTGACACCCATATTATATAAATGTTTTTTTATTCCTTTGCCCTCCTCAATTGGGAGTCACAATATTTTTTCAAATCTGAATAGTGTAAGCACTAGGATAATGAAATTTGGCGTGCATATCGGCCTTTAAGTAATGATTCTTTAGATATAATAAAGAAATTACATGTGTGACTCCTTGAGGGTGCCAAATCGGTTTATTGATTATCCCTGTGTCTCTATTCTCATACTCGAGCGATGTAACTGTCCACATCACACGCTCTGGCCAATAGCAAGCTCTGAGTGGTCGCGTTTTATTCGAAATGACTTGCCCAAAATAACTATAAGAGAAACTAGGTAAACAATTTTATTTAATTAAGTTGAAAATTAAAAAAATATGATCAAGTTATAATTTAAAAAAAAACAAAAGTTTAATATCTTACTTATTTTAGTTTATATTAATAAACAAAATAAAATTAAGGATCTAGAGGCAGACTTTTGGCCAAATTAATAAAGAATTTCCATTTTTAGGAAAATCTTTTTTTACGAACAAAAGAAAAAAGGTTTGTCACCCTTTTCCGCCTTTTTTACCCTCATTACGTTGCGACAAGTACGGCAAATCCAAGAAGTGGTTTTATAATTATAGCACTGCCATAGACACATACATCCACACAAAGTTCAAAAACTCCTGCGAGCTCGAGCCCTGAAAATGCATTGTTCCAACCAACACCCGTGAATGTAATTAGACCATACTCTTCAGACTACTTAGTACAAAGTGAATATGAGTCTCATATACCGCTGAAATTATTGCGGAACTGAAGTGTTCAGAATGCTATAGAGTACCTTTACCTTCCTATTTTCAAATATACTGGATGACAATATTAGTTAGTTGGATTTTACTATTTTTTTATATGCAGGCTAATCTTTTCAATAACTAACGATACACATCCATCCTTTAACACAGTGGCTGTGAGTTTGGGACGTACTTTCTTCTGCAACGCTACTCTTGAATTCCGGGAAAAATTAATTCGTTTCCTTCGAACAATTCATCCCGTCAGTCCATGCAGCTAATTTCTCTCGGTTTTGACGCGGATGACATTATTTTCGGTGGAATTGGTTCTACTGGTCATTTGGATAAGAAATAAAAACAAACAATTCCATTAAAAATGGCTCTGGAACGAAATAGCAATGTACAGTCAGGGACTTTTTAAATTGCCGTTGTATGTTTTTCTGTCAATATTTTTTTGGTTTGGTTTAAATTGGGTTTCCTAATTTCAAATAAGAATATTTTTTATTTTCAAACGCGGCCAATTAAAAAGTCCCTGACTGTACAAAATAGCGACGTACGAAATGGCGAGCAGTGAAATTGCAACTATCAAAATAGCGAAGTAATGAAACAGCGACTATCAAAATAGCGTTTGCAACACAACAGCTTCATATCAAAATGGCGAATTCGGTTCGGTTTGGATTCACACCCTCTAGGATCCCAGAAAAAAAGCCAGGGAAGCTCATTTTTTTTAAATACGCTGAGTCGTTATTTTGATAGTCGCTATTCTGTTACGTCGCTATTTTGCTACAATCGCTATTTGGTGACTTTACTATTTTGATTGTCGCTATTTCGATACCGCCAATAAAAATAATATCATTAGTGTCAAAAGTGCCAATGTTGCCAACAATCAAGAATATCGCTACTGGATGAGAAATGTCACTATTAATAAATGATTTATATTTTATTTTCTAGTTTCTTTACTATCTTTAATAACGTTTGGTATTGTTTTAGGCTATATTTTAAAAATCAATTTTTGTTTATTTACTACTTACAAACATAGGTCACTATAAATCACATGATAAATCAATTGGATATTGCTTTAAAAGTGTATGAGACATATCGTGTTTTTTTTGTCGGGCCATTAGATTTCTCTTGCTACAAACTGATTTTCTACAATTTAAGAAGCCGTAAAACTTATGAACATAAACTAATTTTATAATACAATTTTGACACTTTATTGCAAAATTGGTGTTGAAGCAGTTAAATGTAAAAACAAGCATTCAAAAATCAGAATACGTGTTTGGGTTGGATTGGAATGTGAGTGAATGCAGTTACTTTTAATTTCTTCTAAAGTCAGCTATTCGAGATTTTTGATGTTATTACCACATCACAAAGCAATCTGAAGACCTTACTACTTACTTACAGATGTATCTGTTAAATATTTTCAATAACTTCATTTGGATTTTGGGTATTTTAATTAATTTTTATTTGGAGTGTGAAAAACCAGATTACGAGGTAACTCGAAGGACGGGCATCAAAATCGTTAACTAAGAGATTTAATTTCAAGAAGCACATTTATAAGCACTTGGTCACTCGAAACTCAGCGGTCTGACTGGGGCTCTATTCTCGTACTTGAACGATGTGATCTTCCATCCATCATACCACACTTTAGCCAATAGCAAACACTAAATGGTCGCCTGTTATGCGAAATGACTTGTCTCGACCAATCGCATAGTCGCCCGCTCTTCAGAGTTAGTGAATTTTACGAGATCGAAGTGAAATCTATTCTCCTGCCCGGTACCGACTGAACATTTTTCGGTCTTATCGTAGAAGAAGCTTGGGCAATGGAAGTCTTTTCGCATAGCACGTGACGGCTTGGAACTAATGTAAAGCTTGCCATTGGCAACAGCAGGTGATGGTAACTATCACATCGTTCAAGACCCAGAATAGCTACCCTGAACATTTCTCGGTCGGATCGTAGGAGAAGCTTGCACGATGGAGGTCTTTTTGCATAGCGCTGTGGCCTAAAAAAAAAAGTTGTGTGACATTTGTGGCAGCTTAAAGACGTCGCCGCCATTTTGTGACACTGAAACCCACTGAATAATTAAACAAATATCTGGAAGCAGAACTGTATTTTCCAGCTAGGTAAAACATTGATATGCCCGGTAACTTTTATACAGTGGAGAAGGGGGGGTTCAGAAATAAGAAACTTTTAAGTGCGCCACATTATTTAATACCAATGTTTTACAAAGAAGATCTTAAATAAAATACAGTTCAACCCAAACGTTGCAGCCAAACAATGAAATTCTACTTACTTCCGAGGCTTCCAGAGTATTTGTGTAATTAAGAATAAACAAAAAAAATAAACAGAATAAAATTCTAAAAGATTGAATTAAGATGACAAAACTAGAAGCACTTTACAGGTAGATGGACTCCTTTAACAGGTCATAGTGTACCTACATCTGAGTCAGTAGCGTAGGACTCAATTATATGAATGATTGTAAAAAAAAAAATATACCTCCAAAATCATTCCATCATAGGGGAGATCTGGACCGAATATCTGCTGTCATCATTCTACGTTGGGTAGAATGAGACAGACAGCAACCCAGTCCGAGATCCACCCCATGAGGTAAAACAGTGTAAAGAAACCGCTAAAACATATAATCTCATCTCTCTTTTGTCTCCGCAAAGTTGGTCATTGGGTTGTACAAATAATACAAATATTTAGTTCATCTTGTATAATTAGATTGTAAAACTTGAGAAAAATACCAAACAAGTCAGGGCCAAAATAGCAAGGCACTTTAAATTTGACAGTAAAATTATCTTAAATAAATGAAATGAAGGAAACAAGTCAATGTAGTAAATATGCCGCAAAACCAGGGTTATGACGTCATACCTTATCTTGCGTTTACAAGAAATGTTGAAATTATACTGTGAAAACTTATATATGAAAAGATTACGTCTAAATTATATTAAAAATTTATATATGAGAAAAAAAAATTATAGTTAAGGCTCGCTCCTACCTTGGTCCTTGAATTATTTAATAATTATTGGTGTTTATTTGGTAAACCTGGAAGTGTTGTAGGTTTCCCGACATACTCCTGCTGTTCCGGCTTGCCCGCGCCTCCCCTACTGCCGCTTAGCACATCACGCTAGGGCAGCACATGGTCTCAAGTGTTGATGGTTCCTTGCCCCGAGCGTAAAACCCTGTGGAAAATGAAATGTTTCAGTTTCCTGGAATTCGTCAATTTTGCACGAAGTTCCCCTACACAGTAACTTAAATCGAGGACCCCATGTCGACTCAATAAAACAAAGTAGATTTAAACAGATGAACTAAAATAATCCTAACGTACCTCTCCCAGGGTTATAACTGGCTACACCTGGCTTCACACCAGCGTCCAGCCCAACTGTCCCGTCGCTGGAATTGACAGGGCTGTAGACAAAGGAGAAAAACAATATATAGTCCTTATCCAACACGTGGTTAAAAGAAAAATACAAAACCGCCAACAATTCCCCACGTCCTTTGTCAAAAAAAGTACATTTCCCACGAAAAATAATTACAATTTGGGAGGCAAATATTATCTTGAAGAGTCCTCAAATAATAAAAAAAATGAAAAAAAAAATAAAATCGAACTTACCAATGCTCTTTCCGTACAAATGGCGTAGGCCGACTTAATTTCCCCTCAAAAGGGTGCGAGCGTCACTTCCGATTACGCCGAAACACGACGGCTCACTCCTCACAGTCTCTGGGATATCTCCTACAATTCGCTGCAGTGCCAAAACCAAAAACAATGGCGATCCCAGAGCCTGTTGTCGACCCAACCAAATTTGTTAGCAAAGAGAGACAAAGCACTTAGTCGAGAATACCAGAATAATGAATTGGCCGGAAGCCGTTTTGTAAATTTGGTGGGGAGTGGGGACGGTAAAACGCAATAGTACCAACCTAATCTTCCCGGTGAAATTCAAATAAAGGATGCAAACCTATTTATAAAAAACTTTTCCGCCAAAAATAAATCTCTACATTCAGTGGCCAGACTGGAAGAAAAAAACCCGGGGTTTTCAAACTAACCAATGAGGTACAGCAATAGTTCTATACAGGTCTATAGGGGGCAGCACCGACCAAGGGGACATGAAAAGTAGGTAAAACGTACATTGAGGTGTTGTCGGATCTATTTCCACGGTTGAAATACCCTCCATACACATTATTAATATTCGAACACTCAACCAATTCCCATATGAGTAAAGCTATACTGAGCGCAGAACTTAGTTGCACTCCAGTTACAGTCTTCGTCAAAAGTTTCCTTCGCTCTTTATAAATGTTTTCTCTAATATTCATATGGTTTAACGCCATTTTTGTAAAACATTTCTACAGTAATAAAGTTGTTTCTGAACCTGAACCCAAAAATACACACTGAACTATTGCTTAAAGGCACATGAGTGTTCAGATGTTAACTCACACGATTTCGTTTATTCTTTTAGTCTTGGTTTTTATCCCTCGTTTATCTCCCCTTTACAAAAGTGCATAACTCGTATTTATTTTATCCTTTCCCTATCAAATTAATAAAGATATCAAAGTGGCGGAGCCTCGGTTGTTCCTGGTCGACCCAAATATGTTTTTGTACTATCAAAACTGGTTAATCCGTGAAGGATATGAGGTTCGGATTGTCCCAATATCCTCGAAATAAACGTAAGGGAATGAAATGTTCATCTAAATGTTTCCTTCCTGTTACTGAAACCATTTGTGATGCGGCAACGCCGCCATTCCCCAGCATAACAGCTGTTTAACTTTATGAACGTCAAGAGAATCACAAAATTCCACAGATAAAAACAAAACAATCAAAATTTTTATGTGATTTTCCCGAAGCCTGTGATCTTAAATTTCAATTACGATGTCCAGATAATGCGATGTGCGTAGTGTCCACAGTAATTCGATGGAATGCCTCCTTTTAAGGTAACTTCCTAGACCCTATATAACCTCCAAACCTAGCTCTTACAGAAAGACGAATCAAAGAGCCTTGATTATCTACCTAAATAAACAAATATGTAACGTTGTCTTAAACGTAAAAATGACACGTTACATAATCCCCCCCCAACTTCAAGACGATTAACCTAAAAAGGTTAATCGGAGAGGTCCGCTGCCGACTTAAGGTCTTTGGCATGCCAACTCCCTGGCAGTACTTTACCCGATGGTTCCTGAAGCTCAAATATCCATGGAGAAATTTTATTCCTAATCACATAAGGACCAACGAATTTCGGTGCTAACTTCTTCGAGAAAAACTTCGCAGCATCTGACAAAACATAATTTTTCTTCCAAACACGCTGACCCACAGCAAAGTTGGGTACCCTTGTACGCAAATTATACTGAACTACGTTTTTCTCTCCAGCCACCTCTAACCTTCTCTTAACATCAGCATAGAGCTTCCGGAAACCTTCGTTCTTACTTTCAGCTGCGGATTGTACACCGTTCTCTTCAGATAACAAAACTGGGTTGGAGTAATCTTTACCTGATAAACACATATTCCTACCAAAATTAACAAAGAAAGGAGACATCCTGGTTGTCTCATGGGTTGCAGTACGAATCGCGCAGGCAAGTTTATGTATTTGTTCGTCCCACTTCCTGTGGTTGTCTTTCACATAACAACATAACATGGTTTTTAACGTGCGATTCGTCCTTTCTGTTGGATTTGCTCTGGGGTGATAATACGGATTATACTGAATTTTAACCTGATAACTCTCAGCAAGACGCTTAAACTCATTACTTTTGTACTGAGGGCCATTATCACAAAGTATCAAACGGGGTACTCCGAAGACCATAAATACTTGCTCCTCGAGATGCTTGACAACAGCTTGAGTAGGGGCTGTTCGCATTGGAAAAACTAAGGAAAACTTACTCAAATAGTCTGTAACGACGAGAATCCAGCAATTACCCTTTGTTGAACGAGGTAGAGGTCCACATAAATCAGTCGAAATAATTTCCCAAGGACGAGTTGGTTTTGGGTGAGAGATCATCTGATCAGATACACCTTGTGTATCACCTTTATGAGCTGCACAGACAAAGCATTTCTTTACAAAAGTTGCCACGTCCTGGCGCATTTTTGGCCAATAATATTTTTCTGCCAGTCTGTGGAAGGTTTTATACACACCCATATGTCCTGCGGTAGGAGGATCGTGAGCTTCTCCTATAATTCTACGCCTATGATCTTTGGGGACTACCTCTTTCCAATATTCGTTAGATGGTGAAAGTTGAGGGTATTCTTGTTTCACATATTTATACAACTTATTATCAGTGTATCTCCAATTCATAAATTTTAACGGTGATTCTACGACCCTCTTTACCATCTTTTGGTACCATCGATCTTTTATTGTTGTTGAAACATCTCTGGGCTGCGAAATTGTATCAATCATAGGTACTGCACGAGACAACATGTCCGGGACAACTAAATCTTTCCCTTTCCGATGGATTACTTCAAAATCATATTGCGGCAGTTTTACAGACCAACGAGCAAGTCTCCCACTGGGCTCTTTCAAGCTATGAAGCCATTTTAAGCTAAAATGATCTGTAATGACCTTAAATGAGATCCCCTCAATATAAGGCCGGAGCTTCTCTATCGCCCAAACCAATGCCAAACATTCTCGCTCGGTGGTCGTGTAAACACGTTCTTGCTTAGTCAAAGATCGACTCAAATAGCATATGACTTTGTCTCCTTCAGGATAAGGCTGCGTTAAACATGCTCCTATTCCATATCCTGATGCGTCTGTTTGAATGACAAATTCTTTGGTATAATCTGGACATGTAAGAATCGGTGCAGTCACTAAAAGTTCCTTAATCTTAATAAATGCTTTTTCGCAGTCTGGAGTCCAATCGAACTTTTGATTTTTCTTAGTTAGAGCTGTAATCGGAGCTATTATCGCTGAAAAATTCTCTATGAAACGTCTGTACCAGGATATTGTACCTACAACTCTACGAACTTCTCTGACAGTTCTTGGCCTCTGGAGCTCTAACATGGCTCTAATTTTATTAGGGTCAACTCGGATGCCTCGACGGTCCACTACGAAACCTAAATAAGTCATTTCTGGCCTACACAGTTGGCATTTCTCCCAACTTACCGTTATCTTTGCATTCTGCAATCTTCGTAGGACTTCCTCAAGAATTCTAAGATGTTCAGAAAAACTTTGTGTGACAATTACGAGGTCATCCAGATATACGTACACGTAGGGGTCTAAATCGTTTCCTATGATGCTATCTATGAGTCTCTGCCAAGTTGCAGGTGCATTATGAAGACCAAATGGTAACCGCTTAAATTGGAAGAGACCTCGTCGACAGATGAATGCTGTTAGTGGCTTCGATGATTCTTCCATTGGTACTTGCCAATAAGCACTCTTAATATCTAAAGTTGACAAGTACTTAGCATCTTTCAATTTGTCAAGAGTCTCGGATACGAGTGGTAAAGGATAACTATCACGCGCCGTCACTGAGTTTAATTTGCGGTAGTCTACACAGAAACGATATTTCTTTGTGTTTTTCTTTTGTACCATTACCACTGGTGAAGCCCATGAACTACTACTACGTTCTATCACATCCATTTTCAGCATTTCGTCGATTTCGTCATCAATAAGTTTCTGAATGACCGGTGAGACCTTATATGAACGTTGTCTTATCGGTGCTGCATCTGTTGTAATCTTATGCTCTACCCTATCTGTACATCCTAGTGAGTCACCCATAATAGTCTTATATTTATCGACCAATTCCTCTAGTCGTTCTGATTCATAAGGCGAAAGAGTAGTTTGTTGGTCTGATGTTTCTAAAGAACAAATCACATCTTTATTATCGGCAAAGTGCCACTCATTAGTACTTAAGTTCGGTACTATCCCCATCGAAATCCAAAAATCTAATCCCAAAATCAAAGTGTGCGGCAATTCAGGAACGACGACGACCTCTATTAACCTAAATTTATCCTGAACTCGCATAGGAAGCTGCACTGTCCCAATACTACTCGTGCTTTGACCATTTGCCACAATACAACTCGTCTTCTTCGTCGTATCAAGTGAAAACCCAAACCTATCGATGATTGACCAACCATGATTCCCTAAAAAGGTACGTGAAGCCCCGGAATCCAACAAACCTAATAACTTATTTCCGAGCACATCCACTTCTAAATAAGGCCTCTCATCTTTGCGAGCATGACTTATCACATAATCTAAAACGTACGTTAGCCTATCGTCGGTCGATGCTTGTTCAGGCTGACTCGAAGGTCGACCACCTACGAGCGCCTGGGTCCGTTTCCCTGACGATTACAATTACGACATTCTCTTACTGTAACCCCTGCTTGACCACACGAATAGCACTGTTTACCTCTAGGTAATGCGCACCCGATTGCCATGTGCCCTGTTTGGTTGCATCTATAACATACCACGTCCCTATTCGCCCTACCAGGTCTAACACCTTGTGGTGGTTGTTCATCTCTGTCATTTACACTAGACTGACCACTAGCTGGTTGTTGTCTATCTCTATCAGCTCTAGCAGCGAAACTGCTTGCTGGCTGCTGCCTATTTCTGTCGAATCTATTAGCAGGATGATTTAAATTCTGCTGGTTCGATGTCCCAGCACCTGATATTTGAATTGCATCAACCCCTGTTGAAAAATCGTCACTGTCGCTCTCTACGTCAACGTAGGCCAAGTCAGGTTCAATAGATTGGTTTTTCCTAGGTGTAAAATTTTCCTCCTCTAAACCATATCTCTGGTCTATTCTACGACACAGATCCTTTAAATGTGATAGGCTATTGACCTCAGTAGCAATTAACCCCTTTTTATAGATGTCCGCGATATTTCTGAAGACGATAGCTAATTTCGCCTCTTCGGAAACAGGACAGCCAAGTCTTTGGAAATATGTGTTCATGACAGCAATATAGGTCCCGATAGACTCTCCAGGGCCTTGTTTACGTTTTTGAATCTCGTTCAATAGCTTCTCGCCATATGAAGAAGGAAGATATTCTGCCATGAATCTCTGTTCCAGATGTTCCCATGTATGGACTTCTCTTCGAACATCTTTATAAAAAGTATAGGCTGACTTTTCTAAAAGATCAATGCCTGAGTTCAGTAGAACCTTTTTACTAACTCCTCTCGCCTGACTTAACTCGTCCACTCTCTCAAAAAATGCGATGACGGAGATCGTACCCCTCTCGCCTGTAAACTTTAAGTTCCACTTATGCGGAGGTACAGGTGCAACATGATATGAAGTACCAGGATCACTTGACATTGGTACTGGCGACGAACATGAAAATGGTCGTGACTGAGCAATTGGTGCAATGCTACTTTGGAGGGCAGCTAGACTCAAAGGAACGGTAGACGGTTGTTGATAATGAAAAGCTGTTGTACCGTAATTCTCAATCGGCATAGGGAGTGGTGCTTGTACTGATGTTTGAGTTGGGTTTGTAAGCACTTGCATTTGCAATGGAGCCATGACCGACGGTTGGTTTGTGGGCTGTTGAGCTGTTCTTTGTGTGCTCGAGTGCTGTGGCTGCGGGAGTTGAGACTGGTTAGGTGTGTTGCCAGCATTTGTTGAGTGGTCTGAGCTTCGACTCGTTGATTGAGTTTCAGATGCTTCATCATCATCTGAGGTCACGCCAACTCTTAATAAATCTGTTGCTTGGCTCTGCAACCTCCCAATCAAACTCAAGGTTTCCGCAACCAGTATGCCTTTTGTTTGACTTTCTTCAAAGTTCGACGGATTCATGTTATTTATCCTGGCTAACACATGTTCCAACCTTACAGCGATTTTCCTAAACTCTCCCCCTTTGCTCGTACCAGAGAACTTCTCTACCAGCGGTACCAGACTATCAAGCTTCTTCATGCAGCTAAAAGCATCTTGGCCAAATTTAAAGGGATACGGAGGGTATCTCATACTTGTATCAGTCTTTTCTCTTTGCTTAATCAGCATAAGCTGTTGTTTCATTTCTTCCACCGATCCAATGGCTATGCCTCTCCATGTTAACTCATAGATTAATTCGTCCTTGACTAAGTACCTTATGTCAGACAACCGACTCACAGAAACAGCCATAGTGCCTTTTATATTCAAACTTTAAACTTCAAAACTCTTAATTATACCTCCCAATTATAAAAACTAAACAACGCAATAACAAACACAAAGTTCACTTTAAATTCACTAGTGAAAATCACTATAAATTTTCTCACAAATGTAGAAAATATGAAACTTAAATACGGGCAGACGCGAACAAAACCGAAAAACACCGGAGCAGTAAGAAAATAAAATTTATTTGCATTTAAAAATGTAATCATAATTTATGTTAAGTATTTGTACAACCAACTATGACGTCCAACCTTGCAGAGAGAAATAACTACTTAAATCCTAAGTTAGAATTAACAAGTAGCCATAAAAAAAAAGTAAAAAAAAAAATAAAAGAGAGACAAGAGTTTTGGCAGTGTTTAGGTCTTATGCTCCACTCCTGCGTGAGTAAAACCAAAAAAAAAATAATTGCGCTTATCCTAGCTGAACTGGATTAAAATTAAAGTTAAGTGATGTTTGTTTACCTCAGCAACCGAATAGGTAAATTTATCCCTAAATGGAACGTACAACAGACTACCTATAACAAAAATCCCAAAGCTGTTGTACACAGTTAACGCTAGGGTATACTCCTGCTATTGCAGAACGGCTCCACTAATAAACTCCTCAAAAAACCCAAATCGCCGTATACAATGATTTTTCTAAAAAGAATAAATCAAAACCCACTTTAACCTGCTTACCTACTCTGAGTTTACACGAAACATGCATTGCTTAAGGTCACATCATCCCTTAATATATAACTGAACGCAATAAACATCGGAACAGATGTTCATGTTATAGAAATCGTAAAATATGCTCAATTAAAAAAAACCGCTCGCTGAAATTGCGTCGAATTAGACTAGTAAGGATGTTGTGTGTAATTAAAAAAAATTAAAAAAAAAATACCGATGTTATTAAAAAATTTACAGAAATAACGTCTTGGTAGAACTGCAACTCTCTAATCTTCATTAAAATGAAATTCCCAAAACTTAAACTAAATTGATGCAAACCATGGTCATGGTCAAAAAGACCCTAGGATCGTACCGAAAGGTGTCCAAAAAAAAAATTTAAAAAAATTTTTTGGTGAAGCCCACAGTAGCCCAATAATAAGAAAAAAATTAAATAGTGGCTCACTACAATGTTCAAAATATTACTCTACCCTAATAGGTGGTTTGGAGTAGGGAGAAAAAAAAATTAAAACAAATGATGATAGGTTGTTAAAACGCGAGGTTTCGAAATGAAATTATATTTTAATTCACAAAAAAAATATTTAAATAAACTGGTAAAATCATTGTAGGGCCAGGTACTACTATGCACCAAAAAAAATTTTCAACAAGAAAATCAAGTTTCCTTCCCTAAAAAAAATATTAAAAAGAAAAAATATTTAAAAAAATATTTTCAAAAAAAAAAAAAATGCAAAATGTTTAAGTGGGGTGGCAGCTCCCATTAGTGAACCTTAAAAAAAATTAATAAAATCAACACCAAAAAAATCTTATTCGAGTTGTCATGCAACAGTTTTTGTTCTTTTCCTTTAAAAAACAGTTGTCGATTTCCTTTCCTCTCCCAAAACTGTGAATGTGAAAAGTGAATGAGCTAGAAAAATTAATTTACTATACAAAAAAAAAAATATTGAAGATTAAATTTACTTGAGAATCATAAATTACAAAAAAAAATCGTCATTGCAAAAAAAAACCAGTTTAGGAAAAGAAAAAAAAATATTTATGTTCGAAAAAAAAACAAACGATGTTAGTATATTTGTTTAAAATTATTACTAAAGGAGACAAACAACGTGAGTACTCATTTACTGTACCACTATAATAATGTGAACCTAAGTTTTAAACCTTGCTCTCAACTCCGTAAAGAATTATCTTGTGTGTACTTTCAAAAAACAAATATGAAAACAATTTCAAGGATCACCTATAAGAACGTTGTAAAACTAAATCTGCCTACTCAAGTGTCTTTACACACAACATCTAATCAAAAAAAAATTTACTGCTTAATGCATTCTCAGATCCCTATCTCTGGTGTTCACGAGATATAAAATTAAGTTGGGCCCTTTCCACAACTATCAGTCAAAGCAAAACTACCAAATGTCCAAGGGCTAATGAGACCCTATCACCTACAAATGATATTTTGAAATGAAACAGTTGGGAATAATCCTGCGTAAAAACCAGAGAACAAAATCAAGAACCAAAAACTATTACATTAATTTTAAAAGAGCATAATAAAACTCCCGGCCCCAATTAAACTTTTGTTATCTCAACAAAACTCGGCCTAAACCCAAAAACTTTTTATTAGACATTTCCCCTATTCCCTAAGTATAATGTCAATAAAACCCAAAAACTTGTGATTCCCATTCCAATCCCATCTGGACCATATATATTTTTTAAACGGTCAAACACCCACAGGCGAAACAATATCTTATTTCAAAGAAAGGGTGAAGATATTTTGAAGCATCCTATGAAAATAGGACACTATTATGGAAAATTGTTCAGATCAGTGTTCTTACTACTTTTTAACCTAAATATATCTAGTTCCCTCATATGCATGTTACTATTATATTATATTAATTCCTATCATAACTAAACAGATCACAAAAATTGTCTTTCTCCGCAAATCTGCAAGGTCCTGGAAGATGTGAGATTCAGCCTGTAGGCCAAATTTGGATGTATTTTAATTTAGCGAAAACCGAAGTTGCGAAATCCTAAAAAGATTAGCAGGAAGTCCTCGTTCCTCGATTTCTACACTCCGAACCAAACATTTCTTCCATTTCCACCCAGCTCGCGGGAGGAAAACCCCTAATTATTGCAATACGAAAGGTACTACTATCATATTATGCATAACAAAAAAAAATATATGCCCTCATCATTGTTTAGTCACATCAAAGAAAACCTATTGTTTTTAAATTTATTCTTAGGTTGAAATCTTTTTTTTAAAAATCAATCATCTTAAATTTATTGTTTAACCTGAACACTTTCCCATTTATTCCACAAAAGTGTATTGTAATTTAAAAATTTGCTCCATTATTTGAGGTCACCAGTATGAAACTATTTTAAAATTAAAAAAAAATGAAATAAAAAAAAATTATTTCCCGATTGTCCACAACTTCCAAGTTTTCATCCCTAAATACCTAGGTACTTTCTCAGTCTAACACCATCCATCGTTATCCAACATAACGCTTTAATTTCAGAAGCAACAAAACGAAGATTAAGTGAAAAGCTAAGCAAGTATGTTGGAAGTTGCTTTACAATGGGCGCAGATGTAAGGCCCCTTTAAGTACACGCCACTGTCCTGAACTGCAAACTAACAAAAAAACTGAAGACTAGCATATCTGCCGTCAAACAACATTTGGCATGAAATTAAAATAATCTCATATCACACCAGTACCCTCCAAAAACAAAACGTTTTTTTTTTACTATAAGACCCAAACACTTAACCAATAAATCTTGTTATTTAAAATTATGTTTTGGAAGTAAAAAATATTTATTTATTCCTGCCTGATCAACTAAGACAAAAAAGTTCACCTTTTTGTAACTCAAGAAGTTCCCGTTTGGTCCCCTAAAAAAAATATAACCTGTCTGGTCACCCTTTAAAACTACGACCCCTATACAAACCGTTTTGACCAAAACAAGAATTCGAGAAGTTATGCTTACAGAAAAAAATATAATCTTTTTAAGAAAGATTAAATTATTTAAAAAAAAGTAAAATTTTGAAATATTTTTACCAATTACCACCGACTAGCATTTATATTTAGTTGAAAGTCTCTCTTAAATTCACTGACTCAAAATGACATTACTTAAAAAAAGTTACTGAACTTTACAAATGAACTCTACAAATGAACTAAAAAAAATAAAAAAAAAACTTATATCTATATCTGTCTCAGTTAAACATTTCTTTTGTGGTATTATATCTAGTTGAGCTTCAAATTCATTTTCTCTGTATTCAATCTGGAGCAGGCAAAACTTCTCAAGGCTCAAACATAAATGTTTGCTCTCCAATGGCCATGACCAAGCTATGACCTGAACGCAGAAAAAAATACAGAAAAAAAATAAATGTGTACCAGAAAACTTTAATTGATAGAAATACCCGTAGGTCATTTTTAAAAAATGCACTCCAAAGCCCAACGCTGTATTTTCCACCAAAAAAATTTGACCAGTCACGAAACACAACTAGACAACTAAACCAAAGACCTAAAAACTGTCTTTCAAAAAAAATACCCCAAAAAAAAAATGTTAACTGGACTTTTGGCATTGATCTTCAGCCAAGGTGTCACTCTAGGGGTTTTAGCCTTGTGTTTCCTAACCTCCCGAGCCGACACTAGTAGTAGTACCCTCCTCTGACCCGATGTAACTGAGTGACGTAAGATCTTAATTGTCATCCAACAGTTACCACCAAAAACAAAAAAAGAAAATGACAAAGCAAAATAAACTCATTTTCCTTTTCTTTCATTACTAATTAATACTTTCAACTAAACAAATCTACTAGCTGTTAAGCTATATTTACTTTAAAACAACTCAGCCAAGAAAAATTTGTGTGAAACCCTGTAAAGATATTCCAAATACCAAGTGGTGATATCCCACAAAAAAAATTAAAATCACCAAAAAAAAATAACTTGTTGACCTAAATAAATTGACTGCACTAAAAAATAATCGGTGAAACAATTTCTATCTTATCACAAGCAGGAAATAACAACATATTAGTAGTAGGCAACCTGCAGAAAAAATTGTTAGAATAAAAAACACACTACTTATGTCATATATTTAAAACATAAAAAGACCATGTCTGGAGGTCCATCCACCCATAAATCAACAAAAAAAATTGAAGTAAATTCACATTGTTGTATTTATTTTTCTTAAAAAAAAGTTAAAAAATTAAAACATGTTTTTCCTACAAAAACTTCAAAGAATCAAGAACATGAGTTGGACTCTGCTCAATAAAAACTCCCATGTTTTTTTATCCACTTATTCTTCCTTAATAAATAAAAATGAATCTTTTATTTTCCAAGAAAAAACTTGTGAAGATAAGCTAATAAAAAACTAAGAGGATTACTAAAACAACAAACCGAGTTCCAAATCAACGTTCAAATATTACTAAAAAAAATATTTAAAAAAATGTTATTTCCAAAAACCAATGATCTTGTTTTTTATGAAAAAAAAATGATTGAGTGTCAAAACCACCCACAGCCACTGAAAGCCTTTAACCTGGCTTTGGCTGTACCACAAAAAAATTTTCTCAAAAAAAAATTTCAAAAACCATTTGTCTTTTTTTCCAAATTCAAAAAAAACCAAAAAAAAATTACATCAGATGTTAAAAAACTAGCCAAAAACCACGTAGGGCGCCAATTTGTGGCCTTAAAAAAAAGTTGTGTGACATTTGTGGCAGCTTAAAGACGTCGCCGCCATTTTGTGACACTGAAACCCACTGAATAATTAAACAAATATCTGGAAGCAGAACTGTATTTTCCAGTTAGGTAAAACATTGATATGCCCGGTAACTTTTATACAGTGGAGAAGGGGGGGTTCAGAAATAAGAAACTTTTAAGTGCGCCACATTATTTAATACCAATGTTTTACAAAGAAGATCTTAAATAAAATACAGTTCAACCCAAACGTTGCAGCCAAACAATGAAATTCTACTTACTTCCGAGGCTTCCAGAGTATTTGTGTAATTAAGAATAACCAAAAAAAAATAAACAGAATAAAATTCTAAAAGATTGAATTAAGATGACAAAACTAGAAGCACTTTACAGGTAGATGGACTCCTTTAACAGGTCATAGTGTACCTACATCTGAGTCAGTAGCGTAGGACTCAATTATATGAATGATTGTAAAAAAAAAAAATATACCTCCAAAATCATTCCATCATAGGGGAGATCTGGACCGAATATCTGCTGTCATCATTCTACGTTGGGTAGAATGAGACAGACAGCAACCCAGTCCGAGATCCACCCCATGAGGTAAAACAGTGTAAAGAAACCGCTAAAACATATAATCTCATCTCTCTTTTGTCTCCGCAAAGTTGGTCATTGGGTTGTACAAATAATACAAATATTTAGTTCATCTTGTATAATTAGATTGTAAAACTTGAGAAAAATACCAAACAAGTCAGGGCCAAAATAGCAAGGCACTTTAAATTTGACAGTAAAATTATCTTAAATAAATGAAATGAAGGAAACAAGTCAATGTAGTAAATATGCCGCAAAACCAGGGTTATGACGTCATACCTTATCTTGCGTTTACAAGAAATGTTGAAATTATACTGTGAAAACTTATATATGAAAAGATTACGTCTAAATTATATTAAAAATTTATATATGAGAAAAAAAATTATAGTTAAGGCTCGCTCCTACCTTGGTCCTTGAATTATTTAATAATTATTGGTGTTTATTTGGTAAACCTGGAAGTGTTGTAGGTTTCCCGACATACTCCTGCTGTTCCGGCTTGCCCGCGCCTCCCCTACTGCCGCTTAGCACATCACGCTAGGGCAGCACATGGTCTCAAGTGTTGATGGTTCCTTGCCCCGAGCGTAAAACCCTGTGGAAAATGAAATGTTTCAGTTTCCTGGAATTCATCAATTTTGCACGAAGTTCCCCTACACAGTAACTTAAATCGAGGACCCCATGTCGACTCAATAAAACAAAGTAGATTTAAACAGATGAACTAAAATAATCCTAACGTACCTCTCCCAGGGTTATAACTGGCTACACCTGGCTTCACACCAGCGTCCAGCCCAACTGTCCCGTCGCTGGAATTGACAGGGCTGTAGACAAAGGAGAAAAACAATATATAGTCCTTATCCAACACGTGGTTAAAAGAAAAATACAAAACCGCCAACAATTCCCCACGTCCTTTGTCAAAAAAAGTACATTTCCCACGAAAAATAATTACAATTTGGGAGGCAAATATTATCTTGAAGAGTCCTCAAATAATAAAAAAAAATGAAAAAAAAAATAAAATCGAACTTACCAATGCTCTTTCCGTACAAATGGCGTAGGCCGACTTAATTTCCCCTCAAAAGGGTGCGAGCGTCACTTCCGATTACGCCGAAACACGACGGCTCACTCCTCACAGCCTCTGGGATATCTCCTACAATTCGCTGCAGTGCCAAAACCAAAAACAATGGCGATCCCAGAGCCTGTTGTCGACCCAACCAAATTTGTTAGCAAAGAGAGACAAAGCACTTAGTCGAGAATACCAGAATAATGAATTGGCCGGAAACCGTTTTGTAAATTTGGTGGGGAGTGGGGACGGTAAAACGCAATAGTACCAACCTAATCTTCCCGGTGAAATTCAAATAAAGGATGCAAACCTATTTATAAAAAACTTTTCCGCCAAAAATAAATCTCTACATTCAGTGGCCAGACTGGAAGAAAAAAACCCGGGGTTTTCAAACTAACCAATGAGGTACAGCAATAGTTCTATACAGGTCTATAGGGGGCAGCACCGACCAAGGGGACATGAAAAGTAGGTAAAACGTACATTGAGGTGTTGTCGGATCTATTTCCACGGTTGAAATTTATATAACAAGGACGTCGAGACACCCTCCATACACATTATTAATATTCGAACACTCAACCAATTCCCATATGAGTAAAGCTATACTGAGCGCAGAACTTAGTTGCACTCCAGTTACAGTCTTCGTCAAAAGTTTCCTTCGCTCTTTATAAATGTTTTCTCTAATATTCATATGGTTTAACGCCATTTTTGTAAAACATTTCTACAGTAATAAAGTTGTTTCTGAACCTGAACCCAAAAATACACACTGAACTATTGCTTAAAGGCACAAGAGTGTTCAGATGTTAACTCACACGATTTCGTTTATTCTTTTAGTCTTGGTTTTTATCCCTCGTTTATCTCCCCTTTACAAAAGTGCATAACTCGTATTTATTTTATCCTTTCCCTATCAAATTAATAAAGATATCAAAGTGGCGGAGCCTCGGTTGTTCCTGGTCGACCCAAATATGTTTTTGTACTATCAAAACTAGTTAATCCGTGAAGGATATGAGGTTCGGATTGTCCCAATATCCTCGAAATAAACGTAAGGGAATGAAATGTTCATCTAAATGTTTCCTTCCTGTTACTGAAACCATTTGTGATGCGGCAACGCCGCCATTCCCCAGCATAACAGCTGTTTAACTTTATGAACGTCAAGAGAATCACAAAATTCCACAGATAAAAACAAAACAATCAAAATTTTTATGTGATTTTCCCGAAGCCTGTGATCTTAAATTTCAATTACGATGTCCAGATAATGCGATGTGCGTAGTGTCCACAGTAATTCGATGGAATGCCTTCTTTTAAGGTAACTTCCTAGACCCTATATAACCTCCAAACCTAGCTCTTACAGAAAGACGAATCAAAGAGCCTTGATTATCTACCTAAATAAACAAATATGTAACGTTGTCTTAAACGTAAAAATGACACGTTACAGCGCGTGACCACTCGGAGTGAATTTAAAGCTCTCCATGCGCGATAATCGGGCAAAGATAAGAATGCAAGACGAAATGATCACACACTTAGTTTTATCGTCTTACGTGCAATCAGATATCATAGCAGATCACCAATTGGTATTCATTGGATGCAAATGACAAGTACAACCATGATTCAAGTCTGATGTTTATAAATAAGTAAGTCTCAGTCACTACCGGAACATTATAATTCTACCAAGTAGGTACTTAGGTATAAACATTTGAAAAAGATGTAAAACAAATAAACAAATAAGTTTGCAAAATCAATCTTAATAAAACCGTTTAACTAATTGCCAATGCAAATACCACTAAACAAAAATTCTCACGGCGAATTGTACCCGCGGCGAATCGGCCTAGGCGAATTGTCTCCTACCCTTTTCACTATCCAAACCTTTTTGTGTTTTGACATGTTGCCAGAGAATCGGATGACATTAGTCTTTGAATTTGAATTGGCTTTTAATCTTGATATATTCTTAAAAGGCCTTTGGATAGAGCATCGTAAAATAGAGTGATCCAAGAATACATTGGCTGCCTCACTAGAACCACTTCTAGACGTACAGCGTGTCCCATTTTCGATGAGATTAAATGGGAAACTCGGTTATTATTAAAGATATCGATTTTCTGATTGTACCTTACCGTGCTTTTTTTGAGCCCATAAAAATGGTGTAATCAGATTTTTGCTATACCCCTTGGTTTTGCTAATACAGGGAGTTTTTGAAAAAGTGGCAATTATTTCTTATATGATGATGACCTCAAATTTTCAGATTTTGGGGGGTCTGGGGGGTTTTTGGAGGTTTTTGCATCCATTTAAAAGAAACTAATATGCTTTTATTTTTAAGTTATTTAAATATATATTTTGTATGTACACCTGTGTCAATTTGGGCTTTTGGCGTCAATTTGAAATTTTGATGCCATGTTGCCAACATTTTAAATATCTCAGCCCCTGACAGATTAGAGTATCTGTGATATTTATAAAGATCATACATAAAACCTATGTGTAATATGGAAGGAATTGTCAACTGTCTCTTAAAACTTCTTTAACAATTTCATTCTGTAAGGGTTTGTAGCAAGCTAGTTCTAATTATATCCATACATAGAGGCCCAGCTCACTCCTCTAAAATGGTTTCCTTTCATTTCGCATCCCAACAATAGAAAATTTTTGATGCGGAAGTCCTGGAATTTTCAATCGAGTTTAAAAAGGGCACTCAAAAAGCTTAACTACAATAATTCTCGATCTTGTTTCGAATTACAGGATCTATAATTTACATCGGATTCACCTGAGAATAAAATGATGATAAATGCACTTTACTAGAACCTAAAGATGTAAATAATTTTTGGAAAAAAATACCTTCGGCCAAGATTTACGTAATTTTTATCGTAAAAAAATATCAATAAAAAATTTTTGTGTGTTAGGTTTACAGTGTTGTCGTGTAAAAATTGCTTGATATATATCTCGACGACTAATGAAGATCAGTTTGATTGATCTAATCTTTGTTTGTCGAAAAGTATGACATTAAACATGGATAAGATAACAAAAGCTCAGAGATCAATGGAAAGATAAATTTTATAGGTAAAGCTAACAGAAAAAGAAATAGATAATAAATAAAACAAAAGTAAGGGATGTCAGAGGAGAGGAAGCTAAATGAAAATGGAAAGTTGGACAGACACAAAGACGATATATAGAACAAATTATTGTATTGTATTGTAATCTGGAACCCTGGGAAAATAAAAGGAGTAGGGGAAAACCCCAAATGAGATAGGCGGGCGAATTGAAGACACTTGCGGGAACTAGATTGATAAACGCGGCGACAGACAGAGAAGAGTGGAATATATTGAGGAAGGCCTTTGTCCAAATTAAAACTAATTCAGCGCCCAAAAAGATTCCTCCTAAACATCCCTAAAGGTATATGGATGCGTATTCAACCACTCGACAGTAGCGTTTTTACGCTGAAATTCCCCAAAACAATGAGTAATTTTGTTTTAACCAATATAGGTTCTGCTGGCCAATCTACATACCAATTTAGTGAGACCTCGATGTACAGGTGTAATAGTCCAGAACACCCCCTAGGCCGTCTGTTAACAAGTCAGGCAGTTTTGCAAACGAACTAGTAATTGCTAAAACAGGTAAAAAAAAAGGCGACCCTTTCGAGGTTCGTACACGCCTTTGAAGATGGTTCTTAAAAGCCTTCTTTCAAAGGTAAGTAACAGATTGGCATCTTGCTTTGACATAGTCCATGTTTCAGAGCCGTACGTGAGAACTGGTAAGATTAGTGTTTTGTATAGTTGGACCTTTATCTTTTTGGTTAGGCTTGTGCTTCGCAGTTGCTTTTGTAAGCTATGTTTTTGTAAGCTATAGTAACAGCGTCTTTTGATCTCAGCTGTTTGAGTATTGGAGGAGCTAACTAGCGACCCCAGATACACGAACTCATTCGAGACTTCAAAGATTCCATCACCGATGGTAAGGTTTTAACCATGAGTTATGTTTTGGCTTCGTTGACTTAAAGGCTCATATTTTCAGCAGCACTTGTAAATGACACAAATGACTCTCTAAGAGTAGAAAGAGATCGTGCAGTAACGTCGACATCGTCAGCATATGCAAGTAGCTGTACCAATTTGTCGAATATAGTGCCCTTGGTATCAATCTTAGACTCTCTGATCACTTTCTCAAAGGCGATGTTAAAATAGAAGTAAGCAAGTTGTGTTCTGCAGTCTTACGTGCTTACTACTTTCGTCATTGTTGTTTTAAGGAGTTTGATTATCTTATGCGGAATATTAAGATTATTCATCGTAGAGTCTAATCCAAATTATACTGTCATATGTGCCTTGAATTCGACGAACGTGTGATATGTGTTAATATTAAATTCAAGGGTATTTTCCGAAATTTGCCGAAGAACAAAGATCTGGTCGACTGTTGATCGTCCTGTTCGGAATCCACACTGATAATTTCCGTCTTCTTTTTTAACATGAGTCTTGTAGAGATGATGTTTGACAGATGATTTCCCGCTGGGTTTCGACGGAAAATGCGTCAATAGATATAAATAAGAGGAACTTTTATTATTTTATTCATATAAAAAATTTTGCTTAGAATTGCTTTATGAATAATTCTATTATTGCTGACTAAGAAAATAAGTTAAAAGAAAAAAATTTGCCTCCGCGACAAAGAGATAGGTATTTTACTAAAATATTATCAACATGAAATTTAAAAATAGCTTAATCTAGAGAGTGTTTCAAAATTCAAATCTGCCTGTGTCACAAGAAAATACCGGACCGAATTTTTACTTTTATGGGAGTTGGCTCGACAAACGTTACTTTAACGGTTTGAACATTTTTGAAAATCGTAAAATGTTAAGATAGCTCGTTTTAATCTTTAATAAACTATTTTCCTAAAAATTTTGCTCGATCTTTGGTTTTTACAAAAACATCAAAATTTTAAAGCAGAAAATATATCAACATGTATTTATTAATCTCGATATCATTATTAGTTTCCAGCAAATTTACTGGTAATTATAAATGCTCTTGGAGTTTCAGGCGGTTTAAAAAGAAAAACAAACTAACCAAAAACATGAATACCAGCTATAATTAAAACTAGAATCGGTATATGATGGCATCTAAGCGGCGAATTTTGAAAGCAAAAGCTAATAAATCGTCAAAAAGCAAGAGTGTCACAGTGTAAATGAATTAATAGTTGTAATATTAAACCTTAATTTTCATTTAGAAAGTGCAAAACAAAATATCTGTAAATAATGTAACATACTAATCATTTGTTTATTTTTTTTTGCATTTGCTAGGAAGGGCACATATTAACTCTTCTTCTTAACACCGGTTCTTTGGATTCCAAATTGTACCTGAGTTATATTGGCCTACAAAGGACAAAAATTTGAAATTTGTCAAGATTGATGAGCCCAAATTTCGCCCATGGGGACCCCTCTTGTACTAATTCGTCAATTTAGCACAGACATTATTAATTTAGCTTGGATTTTAGGCTGTATTTACTGGTTTTACCAGCATTTCCATCCATGAATAAAACGATTACTTAATAGTTTAGTAAATTAATACAAAAATCCGATTTAAAACTTAATAATAAGTAGTTTTGTAATTGTTAGTCAATTTGTGTTAGATCCCAACTAACTCCACACCACATTAAGGCACCACATTTCTATGGTTTACCAAAGATCCATAACAAGGATATACCACTGCGACCAATTACCAGCTCCAGGGACTCAACGACCAACACTTTGTCTACTTTTTTGTTGGATATAATTCAACCATTGCAGAGTAAATTAATATTTTGTCAAAAAACTAGAAATATTTTTCCGAGATTTTGAAAAGGATCGAATTAGATTCCAACGATAGATTTGTAAGTTTTGATGTAGAAAGTCTTTACACTAACGTGACAATAAATCATTAAAATAAATAAGTATCATTAAAAACAGATTACAAACTGATGATACACTTCACAAGAGAACAACGCTATCGGTGGATGAATTTGTTGGAGTTCTCTGTCCGGAGCTCTTACTTTCTAGTGAAAGATATGGCTATGGCTACGATACATGGATTATTAAATAGCCGGAAAATGATGACGAACTACAGAATTTTCTACAGCATCTAAACGGTATTCGACCAACAATCAAATGCACCATGGAAACTGTAAAACATTAGGCCTTACTTTTTTCGTATATTCTTGTCAACAATTAGACAGAAACATTCAAACTACTGTTTATAGGAAACCTACACGCACGGGACAGTACCGAAAATTTCTGGTGCTACAAAAACACGTTTAAGAAGTTTGTATTTAAGTGCCGTAAATATTTGTGGTAATAATGAATGGTTAATTAACCACAGAAATTAACAACATTAAAAAGGACTTGCAACTGAATGTTTATTCCGAGAAATTAATAAGCTCAACGATCTCTAAAATTAAAAAAAAATAAATGTAGCAAATTCTCAAAATAATAATTTTTTGGTTGTTATTAACATTTCATATGTTTAAGGGATTTCAGAAAACATAAGACGAATACATCAAACAAGTTCAGTCGTTCTCCACTAATTTTCTTAATACAACGACATGTTTCGAGTACATACGCTCTCATCTTCAGGTTGTACATTAAAAGAAAATTAGATCTAATAAATGCCAGGTACCTACAATTTCCTATAAATAATAACCCAAAGTTAACAAAAGAATCCTGATATGCGCATTTGCATCGCCTTGGATTCGTGGAACAATCAGAGCGTCTATTCGAGGGAAAGGAATAAAATTTCCCCGAAAATCAAGAATAGCGCTGCTGGAAACAAACTTAACCTAACCAAACGCCACCTTTCATGGGCGTACGCAGCGAAGAACATTTGCCCCCACCCCCCTAAATGTTGAAAGTAATTTAATAATTTCCAAACAAAATCAATCAATCAAGTTCTTTGAACTTTTTCCTATGTGATTAATATAATAATAATAAATACAAATTTACAAGAATTCTTACAAAGATTTTAAGTTAAATTTATTATACAATTAGCTTAGCTTAAGCCAGCACACATGCCGAAAAGAGGAGTTAAAAAGTTTTGAACTAGCAGAAGTTGCAAAGCAAGTGGATTTTTTATCCATCAACAAAGACTGCTCTACATATTTTGTCAGCATTGCCATGTAGAACGAACTTTTTAGGGGATGGATTAAGCGGTTCGTGCATGCTGCGTGTACACCGGAAATTAGTTCCAGAAAAAAAAAGTAGAAGACGTTTTAAGCAAATTTGCTGAAGATTCCAGCCGTTTCGTTTTACTGTAATATGTTAAGATTTAAAAAACTGATATGTTTTGTTTAACTTTTGCATTGGCCCTTCCCTAAGTTTCATGCTGCCTACGCCCATGCTACCCTCTCATAAAAACATTGTTCTGACCTTGATGTCGTTTTTTTCATAAAATAAAAGCACGCGTACAAAATTATTTATAATAGCAACAATGCTGGGGGTATTATTTTTAGCCCGCACTGATGGACCTAATTTATCATCCCTTCACAACTAATTTGCGCAATTTGTTGTCGGATTAATTTTTAATTACACCTGGTTATACGCGTAGAGAGCTCCCTGGAATTAAATCCGTTACTCGCAGTGCATTATGGGTGTTTGCTCATATTTAATTTTTGGACGTAACCACAAAGCTATCACATTTAGGAAGCAGGCCCGTTGTAGTAAGACATTATTAAAATAGCTAAAAGTGGGCACTTTAGTAGTGATTAAGGGTCCATCTCACCGACTTTTTTTTCGTCACTTAGCTTAAAGCGTTTCTTAATGTAATCTTAATATGACGTAATAAGGAACACTTAAGGCTAAGTAACGAAAAAAAAAGTCGGTGCGATGGGCTATAAGATACCCAATATTTATTACTAGGGACTTGAAATAAAACCTGACTTTATTTTAGATTCCACTTTATTCTGACAAATTTACCAAGAAAACTGACAGCTGACCTCTCAAAATTGACATACCAAAGTCAAATTTAAAAATAAAGTCGCTAACCTTCATTTAATAAATCCAGACACTAATAAATCCGGTTCTTAAATACACAAAGACCGAATTTTGAAAGAAAGCAGCTGCTGTTTATATGTAAATCTGTCACAATATGGTCGATTTTAAAAGAAGACTACAGATTGGCATTCGACGACTTATAGCACATGTTTTCTAAAGCATATGATATAAGATCTCGTCTATATTTTCTCTGGGTTGGAAAATAATATTTTTGAATTCATTGACTACACTTTTCTGCCGGATAAAAATATGTAGATAAAACAATGTAGATACCTAATAATTTTTTTATGTATTATCTCTGGTTTAGCATATTTTTTACCCAACTGCATACACGGTGAAAGGATGGGTAATGTTTTTCGATTGTTGTATGTATGTAAGTAAATATGTATGTGTCACGCTAGAGGCTAAACGGCTGAACAGATTTTGATAAAAAATGTGTCGTTGAATTACTACTGATCCCGAAAGTGCTATAGGATATATTTTTTTTTAAACAGGAACCAACATGGAGGTTTTCAGACGCCATTTTGTCACATGATGTAGGCTTTAAAGCATATAAATTATCTAAATATCAGGCGATTTTATTTAAATTCCTTTGATTACCCATTACTACCCTCCTGTCATTCCACCCACCCTATTCAAAAACCATATTTGCATAATTTTATTAAATATAGAGCCCTTTTAAAAATTATGTCTGCATACGCTTTATAATTTTTTTTCCAACACCATTTTACCAGTTCCCTCCTCTGTCCTCCCGCCATCCTTATTAGTAATAGTTATAGCTATAACTTTCACAAATATAAAGCGATTTCAAAAGGTCTTTTCCCCTCCCTCCTTATCAGTAATAGTTGTAGCTATACCTTTCACAAATATAGAGCGATTTAAAAAATTCTTTCTGCACACGCTTTAAGACTTTTTTTCCAACATCATTTTACTAGTTTCCCCCTTCTTCTCTCTCTCTTCTCCTCACCCTCCTTATTAGTAGTAGCATAGAGTAATACATAATTACTCTATGATAATAGTTGTAGCTATACCTTTCACAAATTTAAAGCGATTTCAAAAATTCTTTCGGCAAACGCTTTAAGATTTTTTTCGAAACCATTTTACTAGTTCCCTCCTCCCTCTTTCCTCCCCAAACTTCACTCAATGGAAGGTAACACTGTTCGCGTCCGTAGAAAATATACACGTACTTTTTGGGTAAGGCTAAGTGAACTGTAAATAGATAGTGCTTTTTATAAGGCTGAATAAGAATTAAACCTAAAAGTTGGAAATAAAAAAAAAAAATAATAAAAAAACACCCAATTGCTAAATTTACTTGTAACTACTTAGGTACAAAATTATCCATTAACCTGATTCATGAAAACACAAAACTGTATAATTTATACATATATAAATTTTGTACTCAACTGCGACTAGTACTTACAAGTAAATTAAACAGATGGGTGTTTTTAATATTGATTTTTTTTGTATTTAAGTTATTGAATAATTTTATATGCGTATATTTAAATAAGCTACCGATTTTTGTATTATTTTCTTTTGGCTTGGTCGCATTTTTGATGTTCTACTTTAAATGAAAATAACAATCCCGCATTTCACGTACATCTGCGTCACTGCGATTTTCAATTTCGGGTAGAGACAAGTTTGCTTTTGATATTTATTTGTACGGAATACAACTTTTGGTGTTTGATGTTAAATTTAAAATAAAATATTATATTTTCCAGAAATGTTAAATTTCTAAACTAAATAGGCTTAAAACAGTGGCGTGCATACAATGTAGGTCGAAAGGCGTTGCCTACCTTAGATACAATTCAAAACACTTTTTTTCATATTATGACATTTTAAATAACTTCACATACATATAGAACAAACATATTATTATAAAGCATTTTTTATTAATTTTTATTCTATAGTGTGTCTAAGATATTTTTCGATTAATTGCATGTACTGCACTATCGTGCGTTTGTCATCTAATATTTTCCTAATAAGTGCTCCATATGACTTATATGAAAGCGGCATGATTTATTTTTATTATCGCTAATGGAATATAGACGCAGTGGCTTCTTCAATTCTCAAAAGACCTTGTATTCTGCAGACTGCTGGCGCCGTAAGAATAAGATAGAAAGAACACCGAGGCATCGCGGAGATTGTGCGTATGTCGAGTGCTATGAAAACTAGCAAATATGTGGAAAATCGGCTTTAACTAGGAAAGGTTCAGTTTTTACAGGAAACAGTATATGTTTCATCAAATAAAGTAAAAAACTGTTTTTTTACGTTTGAATTTTCATTTCACGAATTTTTGCCTACTCTTCTTTGATTAGCAGGTCAAAATAAGTCGATTTAATGCAAATTACCTTAGTCCAAAATTGCTCCGTTTCAGAGATAGAGAGGTGGTAAATTTAAAAATTAAATTTTTAAATAAAAAATTTCATGAGCGAAATTGCCGAAAAGCAACAAACTTGAATAAAGCTAGAGACCAATAGTCAGTAGAAAACTGGCCGTTGCTATGACATTTTGCCAGTGAAAAACACTTTAGTGCAAGAGTCATTCAAAATAATTTCAGTATTCCGTTGCGGCATCGAACACTAAAAACGGAAATATCTCGAAAACGACTTACTTTAGCGCATGTTAACAAGAGTATCTTTTTGGCTTAAGAAGATTCAGAAAAATATTTTCTTAACAAAAAAAGTTAAAAGGTACACTGAGAAAAAACTTATGGTCATTTTAAACTATAAAAAGAGCATTGTGAAGCGCCCTCTAACGGCCACAGTGAAAAGGTATCCTTAGAGGTATATTTAGATTTCGCATCCCAAAAAACCCCCGAGTACCAATTTTTAAAGTAATGCGTTGAGAAATGTTCATAAATTTTAAGACAATCGATTTTTAATTTTTAAATTTACCACCCTGTATCTCTGAAACGGAGCAATTTCGGACTAAGGTAAGATGCTTTAAATCGACTTATTTTGACCTCAGGAATATGTGCTAAGTTTTTTTACAGACCTTTTAGAGACACCCTGTATAGTTAATAATTTAAATTTTACAGAATGATCCTTCCAGATCACTGGAAAATGAAGATCGATAGATAAAAGAAAAATAATACAGGATGGCTACAATTTTTATGCCAAGCGTTGGGTACAAAATATGGGGTTCTATTTGCAAGGTCTCCTGATAGTACATCTAAGATGGCGTCGCCATTTTGACACTGTTCCTTAATGCAGAGGGATCGGAAGTTTTACCATGTTTAATGGGAACCCAATAGCTACCGTTTGCGTCTAGTCTTGTCTTTATGGTTTTAAAAACTTTTTATTTTTTAATTTTTTATCCGTCATCCTATATCCAAGTATGTAAGGGCCAGGTATGTAACTGTAATGGGCGCACTTCAAAAAATCATATCTTTTATAATATAAGGTCAAATGTAACAAATCAAGCATCAGTTTACTTAGAAAATCTTACTCTTATAAATTTGAAAACTACCCCCCAACTTTGGCGCGCCGCAAAGCAAAACTATTGGTCGGAGCGAGAAACTGCATGAAAATAAAGTTGTGCGCCATTTTGTTCTCTACATATTCTATTTTTTTTATAGCATTAACTTCAACGGTGCTATTTTCCTACAACCGCCGCGATACAGAGTTTTCATCCCCCCTCCTCGAGCGGCAACCCCCCTAGGTCTTAAAGTTAGACGTACTATCAGGGGACCTATATCTACCATATCACCAAATTTCATTTCTTTTCGACCTTTTGCAAATAGAAATCCCCTGACGCTTGGCCTATTTGGCGTACGTTGTTCTTTGACGTGACGGATGGCATAAAACCATCAAATTAATATATTTAATTGGAGCAAACCATCGACTAAAAATGAAGCGCCTATTTAAAATTTACTAGTGTTTTGCCCGCAGTAAGAAAAACGATAAATGCAATGGACTGTATATATTTTAATTAATGAAAGCGCGAACAAAAATAAATATATTGATATGGAATTACGAAATAATTAAAAGGTCCATAGGTTAATTGTGGGTATCACACAACGGAAATCAGAGACAAAGCACTCACCAGTTTGCAGCCAATTTCTCCACTTCCAAGGGGCCCCTGTCTGGATCTAATGATGTCACCACGTAGCTGAAGGGCTGAAGTTTCTAGTTATATGCTTCAGTACACCAAAATTGAGCACTTTCAAGTGTAGAAATTTGAAATAGTTGGAGAAAGTAAATTAACACGCCATTTCTCGAGGCGGTCGAAAAAGGATTTCACTGATTCTTGGTGTGCATGTCCAAAATGCGAAAATGTGTGGTTTTACAAACAATCGCGAAATTTAGCGGTAGCTAACAACTAGTATGTTGATAATCTCGACCAATCCTTTCGAGATCCTAATAAATAATAAATTTAATAAACGTTTAATGCGTTTATCAGTCATTTAAGTAGTTGCAGAAGCTCGGGCGTTTGATTTGACGCCCCGAACCCTCGGCAGCTCTTATTCCTTTTTTGCGGGGCTTCAAATCAAACGCTCGAACACCCTCGGTCGGTGCTTCTACTACCTACAACATTCCAGCCTTGACCATTCGATTTGACTATACAACTATCAAAACGCTCGCCTGAATTTACCACTTTTACATTAAATTACATTTAAATTTACAACAAAAACATTTTTTGGGTTTTTAATTTAAAAAAAAAATGTTATACGGATTTATAAAGCGTTTGCATATAATATTCCTATATCACCATGCAAATTGTAAGCAACATGATTTGTGGATTAAGTAAGATTATTGTTTAACCTTTAAGTGCTTTCTAGGAATATTTCATAGATGGAAACAGATGGAAACATAGGAAACAAAAATTGTTTAAAAAATTATTGTTTCCTATGTTTCCATCTATGAAATAATTCCTAGAAAGTACTTAAAGGTTAAACAATAATCTTACTTAATACACAAATCATGTTGTTTACAATTTGCAAGATGATATAGGAATATTATATGCAAACGCTTTATAAATCCATACAACATTTTTTTTAAATCTCAGAAATTACAACCCAAAAAAATTTTTTGTGTCGTAAATTCAGGCGAGCGTTTTGAACGTTGTATAGTCAAATCGAATGGTCAAGGCTGGAATGTTGCAAGGATGTATATGAATAAGGTAGGTAGCAGAAGCACCGACCGAGGGTGTTCGAGCGTTTGATTTGAAGCCCCACAAAAAAAGAATAAGAGCTGCCGAGGGTTCGGGGCGTCAAATCAAACGCCCGAGCTTGTGAACACCTTCGGGACGGAATTTTTATTATATACCTTAGTTATATGTTACAAGCTACCAATTTGTGCAACCACTTAAATGACTGATCAACGCATTAAACCTTTATTAAATTTTTGATTTATTAGGATCTCAAAAGGAAATCTGGCGGTTCTTGAAGGAATTACTGGTTTAAGTGCTTTTCTTTCTTTACAAAATTTTTCTAACATAATAGTAGAGTTAAAAGCCGCTTCTATCGTGTCACCCCGTGTGCACTTCATTGCTAAAATGTAAGACACAATTTAAATCATTTCTTACACCCTAAGACTGCAAAATCGACTGGTCGTCCAAAAATCGTCGTGTGCAGGGGGTGGTGGGGGTAGTTTTTCCAAAAATTTGGAAAACATTTTTTTTGCATTTTTTGAATCTATAAAGTGTGCTCATGACTCCACCAAAATCATATAGTAATATTACTATCAGAAACATTTATTTTTCAATGTTGAAAATATCGTTCCCAATGCTTTTATATGGAGTTCCCTATTAAACAATTGCTCGCCCTGAAAACGCGTATTTATAATAATTTATAACTTGTTATAACTCGAGAACCCTTTGCTTAATCAAAAAAAACTAATAATAATATAAACTTTGTGTATCAAAGATCAGGGATTATAATGATTTTTGAAAAATGTCAATCGGACGCATAGTTTTTTTTTAAAGTAGCAAAGAGTGATGCCATGACGCGACGAACGCGGCAGACACTGACATGCGACGAAGGGTCAGATATTTTACAAATGCACGGCGGGCCAGGCGAAACGTGACTCTATGTCTTGAGACAAGTCGAGACACACATAAGTTCGTTTTTCGTTTAACTCTCGCGGTTACAGATGTTTAAGTTACTTACCTGGTTTTTTGCTTGTAAATTGCGTTATGTATACATGTTGTGCTTGTGTGATTTGGCCGTGAAGGGCCAAATATGAAAGGCTAGGCGTGAAAAAAAGGGAAATTTAGATCTAAGAATGTGACTCTCGGCCCTACGGGCCTCCGGGAGTCTATATTCACTATATTAGTATGTAACTCTTGGCCATACCGTCCTCTAGTCGTCCATATTCACTATATTAGTATGTAACTCTCGGCCCTACGGGCCTCCGGGAAACCATATTTTAAAGGGAAACTACCCGCGTCCAGTTTAATTATATATTATAATGTGCCTCTCGGCCCTACGGGCCTCCAATTTATGTCTATATTAGTATGTGACCCTCGGCCCTCCGGGAATCCATATTTGAAATTGAAACTACGCGCCTCCCGTTAAATTTGATATTGGAATGAGACTCTCGGGGGCCTCCAATTTATTTCTATATTAGTATGTGACTCTTGATTTGAGCCCCCACTCCCTGCTATAGGCATAATATGTGAAAACTGAAAATTTGACATGGTGTAATTAGTTTACACCTGGAAGAGACAATTTTAACGGTAATAAACTATGTATTTTTTTTGCAAGCCTACACAATAGCGCATCTGTCGCCGTCGAGATAATTAAAATAAATTGTCGGCGTCTTAAAATATGACTCTTCGAAGAAGCACCACTTTTTGGCAAATTTTGATGGTTTTTTGACAAAAACTCAAAAAGTACCAAACTAATCTAAAACTTTTTCTCTGATGTTTATAGATCTTGGTAGGCCCCATCGTTAAAATTATTATACATTTTTCATTTTGACGTCTCTGTTTAGAGATATAGGCAAATAATTGAAATTTAAAAAAATCTGTTTTTGAAAAACACAGGGACCTATTGCGCGTCAATACAATAAGTGGGTGACATCTAAAGGCACATACATTTATTTTGTTATCGTAGAAATAGGTTCAATCAAGGGCTGTCAAGTCACCGGAAGTAGTGCAGCAAAATCGTTTCTGAGATATAAATTGTCAAAATATAACCAATATAAGGTTTTTTATATTTAAGGAGCCCTGGAGAGGAGGGGTGCGACCTACAAAAAAGTTTATTTGAAGTTTTTTTGTTTTTTGACAGTAAAAATAATTACTGTTACTAAAAAATTAAATTTTTGAATTTTTTTTTTGGCCTGATGACGTCACTTACATAAACGGTGCCAGCGAGTGCTTTTATTCGAGATTTAAACTTATCGTAGAGCTCTGAAATTTGGCACACTAATAGGCATCGACAAACTAAATCGAAATGGATTCTGGCATTTTTTCGATTTGACCCTATACGGGATTCCGGGAATCCATATGTGAACGGGAAACTACGCGCCTCCCGTTAAATTCTATATTAGAATCGAGACTTTTGATTTGAGCCCCCCACTCCCCGCTATAGGCATAATATGTCAATACAGAAAATTTGACATAGCGTAATTAGTTTACATCTGGAAGACAAAATTTTAACCGACGCATCTGTCGCCGTCGACATAATGAAAATTAATTGTCGGCGTCTTAAAATATGACACTTTAAAGTAGCACCACTTTTTGGCAAATTTTGATGGTTCTTTGGCAAAAACTCAAAAAGTACCAAACTAATCAAAATTTTTTTCTCTGATGTTTATAGTCGTAGGCCATATCGATAAAGTTATTATAAATTTTTCATTTTGACGTCTCGAGGCAAATAATTGAAATTTAAAATAATGCTGTTTTTTAAAAACGCAGGGACCTATTGCGCGTCAATGCACTAAGTGGGTGACGTCTAAAGCCACAAATTAATATTTTTACCGTAGAAATAGGTTCAGTCGAGGGCTGTCAAGTCACCGGAAGTCGAGCAAAAAAAATAATTTGAGATATGACCCTTCAAAGTTTTACATACAAACGCTGATATCTTAAAAACAACTAAACCGATTCCGATTTGGTTTTTGGTTTTCTCAATAAAACCAACATTCCTATGATTCTTATAGAAAAAATTTTAGTTTTTCCCAACTTTGAAAAAACTGGAGGGGGGAGGTACCCTAAAAGATTGATTTAAAAAAATAGTCCACTTCGGGGGGGGGGGGGGAGGGGGCGAGAGTCACATACTAATATAGAAATAAATTGGAGGCCCGTAGGGCCGAGAGTCACATTCTAATATAGAACTAAATTTCCCTTTTCTTCACGCCTAGCCTTTGATATTTGGCCCTTCACGGCCAAATCACACAAGCACAACATTTATACATAACGCAATTCACAAGCAAAAAACCAAGCAAGTAACTTAAACATCTGTAACCGCGAGAGTTAAACGAAAAACAAACTTATGTGTGTCTAGACTTGTCTCAAGACATAGAGTCGCATTTCGCCTGGCCGGCCGTGCATTTGTAAAATATCTGACCCTTCGTCGCATGTCAGTGTTTGCCGCGTTCGTCGCGTAATGGCTTCACTCTCAAATTTTTGAATTTTTTTTTTTGGCCTGATGACGTCACTTACATAAACGGTGCCAGCGAGTGCTTTTATTCGAGATTTAAACTTATCGTAGAGCTCTGAAATTTGGCACACTAATAGGCATCGACAAACTAAATCGAAATGGATTCTGGCATTTTTTCGATTTGACCCTATACGGGATTCCGGGAATCCATATGTGAACGGGAAACTACGCGCCTCCCGTTAAATTCTATATTAGAATCGAGACTTTTGATTTGAGCCCCCCACTCCCCGCTATAGGCATAATATGTCAATACAGAAAATTTGACATAGCGTAATTAGTTTACACCTGGAAGACAAAATTTTAACGGACGCATCTGTCGCCGTCGAGATAATCAAAATTAATTGTCGGCGTCTTAAAATATGACACTTTAAAGTAGCACCACTTTTTGGCAAATTTTGATGGTTCTTTGGCAAAAACTCAAAAAGTACCAAACTAATCAAAATATTTTTCTCTGATGTTTATAGTCGTAGGCCATATCGATAAAGTTATTATAAATTTTTCATTTTGACGTCTCGAGGCAAATAATTGAAATTTAAAATAATGCTGTTTTTTAAAAACGCAGGGACCTATTGCGCGTCAATGCACTAAGTGGGTGACGTCTAAAGCCACAAATTAATATTTTTACCGTAGAAATAGGTTCAGTCGAGGGCTGTCAAGTCACCGGAAGTCGAGCAAAAAAAATAATTTGAGATATGACCCTTCAAAGTTTTACATACAAACGCTGATATCTTAAAAACAACTAAACCGATTCCGATTTGGTTTTTGGTTTTCTCAATAAAACCAACATTCCTATGATTCTTATAGAAAAAATTTTAGTTTTTCCCAACTTTGAAAAAACTGGAGGGGGGAGGTACCCTAAAAGCTTGATTTAAAAAAATAGTCCACTTCGGGGGGGGGAGGGGGCGATAGTCACATACTAATATAGAAATAAATTGGAGGCCCGTAGGGCCGAGAGTCACATTCTAATATAGAACTAAATTTCCCTTTTCTTCACGCCTAGCCTTTGATATTTGGCCCTTCACGGCCAAATCACACAAGCACAACATTTATACATAATGCAATTCACAAGCAAAAAACCAAGTAAGTAACTTAAACATCTGTAACCGCGAGAGTTAAACGAAAAACAAACTTATGTGTGTCTAGACTTGTCTCAAGACATAGAGTCGCGTTTCGCCTGGCCGGCCGTGCATTTGTAAAATATCTGACCCTTCGTCGCATGTCAGTGTTTGCCGCGTTCGTCGCGTAATGGCTTCACTCTTTGCTACTTTAAAAAAAAACTATGCGTCCGATTGACATTTTTCGAAAATCATTGTGATCTCTGATCTTTGATACACAAAGTTTATAGAAGGTGTTTTTTTGATTAAGCAAAGGGTTCTTGAGTTATAACAAGTTATACATTATTATAAATACGCGTTTTCAGGGCGAGCACTTGTTTAATAGGGAACTCCATATAAAAGCTTTGGGAACGATATTTTCAACAGTGAAAAAAAAATTTTTCTGATAGTAATATTACTATATGCTTTTGGTGGAGTCATGAGCACACTTTATTTTGGAAAAACTTCCCCCACCACCCCCTGCACACGATGATTTTTGGACGACCAGTCGATTTTGCATTCTTAGGGTGTAAGAAATGATTTAAATTGTGTCTTAGATTTTAGCAATGAAGTGCACACGAAAATCGGTTCTAGAAGCCTTTTGCGCGCTTTTAAACTCTACTATAAAGACTCCAAGGCAAATATCCTTGCCTAAACCACAATCCATACCGTTTTCTGTTCTTTGCTCAATCTCAATTTTTACTAGAGGGCATTTAATATTCCTGCAACAGGCAATTTCTAACGCTTTACATAGATTACTTTATAACGCTTATACCACCTACGTGTCAAATTTGACTTTACAGCCACTGTGGCGTTTTGGCATATCGATAGGCTAACAAATACTTAAAGATTAGACAGACGCGCGCGCCTGGTTCTTTGAATTTGATGTGTGGGGCAAATTTGGCTCCGCCATGGTACTTAAAGGCTAATAGAAAAACAATATATTATCATAAAAAAAACATTTTATGTAAAAACAAAGCCAGGTATGCGAAAATGGTATTGCGTGAAAGGAATTGAGATACAAGTAAAGCCAAGGTTTCCAATAAAAATTTCAAAATGAAAGGTTCTTACTAGCTTAAAATGTTTTTTAAACTTTGCTCTTACAGCCAAATTTCTTTATGTTTAATTCAGCACTGTGCCTAATGGTGAGTTGCAGCCATAATAATCAAGTTTAGAAAAACATTTCCAAACTAGTAAGAATCTGTGATTTTGAAATTTGTATTGGAGAAATTGGCTTTACTTTTATCTCAATTCTTTTTATGGAATACCATTTTCTCGTACTTTGCATTTTTTTACATGAAATATTTTTGTTATGATTTCACTCCTTTTTTAAAGTATTTGGATAATATGGTAATATGGAGGTTTTAAAGTGGTAAATTATGCGGAATATTGTCCAAAACTTTTGCAGTGCCTTATTTAAAATTTAGAGGTTTTTTAATTTTTGTCCATGGTTTTTCATAGTTCCTATCAGCATTCCAAAGCTCAGCTCTGTAGGGTTTCTGAAAGTGGGCAATGTAACTTTTACATAATTTTATATTTATAGAGGAGCTCAGCTAAATTTACATTTATACAGGAGGGAAGTAAATGAAAATTTTCGGGTTTTTAAATTTTTTTCTATAGTTTTATCATAGTTCCTATCGGCCTTCCAAAGCTCAGCTCTCTAGCGTTTCTGGAAGTAGGCAATGTTACTTTTACATAACTTTATATTTATAGGGAGGTAAGTAAATTAAAATTTTAAGGTTTCTAAATTTTTTCCCATTATTTATCATAGTTCCTATCAGTCTGCCAAAGCTCAGCCCTCTAGCGTTGCTCGAAGTGGGCAATGATACTTTTACATAACTTTACATGTATAAGGTAGTTGAGGGAAGATGCTTAATCAAAGTATTTTGGACAATACTTATAAGATCGCGCCACATATACAGCCACGATGTTATTGTGTTTATTATTGCAGGACGTCATAGTTTTCGGAGCGTTTAAGTTCATGCAACTGTTCCATGCGGTGATGTTGTGATTTTTTATGCCGTCAAGTTTATTATTATATTATTTATAAGAAAAAAAATTTAACTTGGTGTAAGATGCCACTTTAGCTGGGATATGATGGCACTTTAGCTGGGGTATGATGGCCAATACAATGTTTTCTGTCTATGGCATGACACCCCCAAATTTGTCATCTCACTCCAAGTCTGTCGGCATCTTATCTCGTAGTTCGGGTAAGTTACCGAAATGGCAGCTGTGAATGTTTATCTAACGTTCGTTTTTAAGAAAATTAAAACTTTTTGTTGTTTAATCATTTGTTTATTGTATTTGTAATAGAATACCCGGTTTTTGTAAGTTTTGAATAAAGTTAACTATTTTTTCTGATCTTTGAAAAAATGTTACGCGTCTTCCCCCCAATTACCTTAGGGGAGGGGAGTAAATTAGAATTTTGAGGTTTTTCATTTTTTTCAAGGGTTCGGTCATAATTTCTATCAGTCTGCCAAATTTCAGCTTTGTAGCATGTCTAGAAGTACAGTAGAATTTTGATGATCTATACATGAGTGAGTGGCAATTTCGACGTTTCTTGAAATTTCGTAACTACTTTTCTACTTTATGGAAGTTTATGAAACTTCGAGGTGTTGTTAACTCTATGAAGGTCTACGACTGTGCAAAGTTTGAGTTTTGTAGCTCATTCCAAAGTAGTGTTTTAGATAGGTCAAATATGGGCTCCCGCAATTATTTATTTGTTCCGGTTTTGGAAAAAGCATGTCAAAAAAATCAAATAAAAAATATATATCTGCTTCTTCAGGCACATATTGTCGAATTGCCTCAAGTAGACACAAAAGAAAGCCGACTTTATCCCGTTACAAAGCCAAAGCCGCAATATAAAACCTTTATAAAATTTCAATTGGTTTTAAGCTCCAATAGGTGTACGGTAACACACATAGCTATACAAGTATGAAGCATATAGCGTAAAAGTCAGCGTCGGAGCTAGAATTTGCTTAAAAAATAAGCGACTACCAGTAGCGCAAATCTTTTAAAAAAAGCGGACACTTTAAACACGTTAATAATGTTGTTTTTAGGCGGGGACGTCGTAAAAACAAGTCACACTAATCAATCTGACATTGTACAGCATTGGCAAAAAAGATCAAATTGGACCAAAACAGAATTTTGAAGAATAATGGGTTCAGCTACATATTTTTTATTTAATTTTTCTTTTAATATTATTTTCGGGATCAAGAAACATTATTACAGACATGTAAGACGCAAAAAAAATAAAGGAAATATATGGCACCCTGCGACTTGTTTTTCGGCAGGTTTTCAGAATCAGGATTGTTTTTATAAATTTATATTTGGCTAACTTGTCCTTAGGCCAAGGATATTATATTTATTTAAAGATTGTGGAAACAAACTACTGAGTTCCCATTTAGGGCAAGATCTGGGTTCAATCGGTTTAAGTGACGCATGATTTGTGACGACAGCAGCAGGCCACTGGCGTAGATATATACCAAATGGGAAACTAAGAAGTTAAAATGCTCGACCGGGCTTCTGTAAAACTGACAACAAAATCTATCCGACGACGTAGCAACATCCCGTTTTTTAACGTCAAAAAATGGTCATTTTTAATTACCTTTTTATGACGTTTAAGAGACACACCCAAAATGACGTCATTTATTTTATAAATATTTATAGTTATTTGGGACCAAAACAGAAGATCAGTGACCTATTTTAAAACTCGTCTGTGTATATGAAATATTCCCTGCAGTTGAGAACACTGAAGGAAACTTAGACCTGGAAGTCCTGGTACAGGTACAGATCAGAATAGACCTAAACCTAAACGTAGACATCTCCACCTGGAAGCGAAAGAAGCCTCGAAGTTTGTCTTGATTTAATATTAAATTTATTTTACATATATACACCCCATATAAATCTGGCTCCATCTACGTAAGTATGAGTGTATGTTCCTTGGACAAGGTGTGCAGTGTGGGTAGTGACCAATATATGACGTGTTTAAGACGTCAAAAACTACACGGCGAAAAGACATCAAATAATAACTGACGCCTTAAAGACAACATTTCTTGGTAGATGACCTGCTGGTCATCCAAATGACCACTCTTCGACGCAAAAAATACGTCAGTTGATGACACCTTGCTAACTGGGATGGTCAACATATTGTTGGTGTCAGCCTTTTGTCGGTACTAGGGAATCCAATCTCGCAAATGCTAAATCCTTCATACACAGTGTGCCTGAATGAAGTATAGGTTACATAAACATGGTTCCAAATACTAATTGGACTCTTTCCTGACTTCAGAGTCATATTCATATAAATTCTAGCTGATCCTCTTCTCGAAATTTTGTCCTCCTGTCCCGTGTGTCCTAATATGTGCGCTCAGTTTGACTGCGGGGCTCTGTTAAGCACCCATAGCAGCATAAAAAAAGTTTGGTCACGTGGTCGAAATCATGGTTATTTGGCCGCCATCTTAAAAAATGGCCGCCAAATTAAACGATTTTTTGTTTGAGCGTATCTCCCTACCCACTCATCCGATTTTATTTTTTTTAAAGCTTGTTTTACTCCTTTTTGAAAGGCAAACAAATCTTATCATAACACATTTTTTGATAAATTACGTAGTTTTTGAGATATACCAAGAATATTATTATATCTGCTCGCAAACTAGTTAAAATAATACCCATTTTCATTTTATTGTAGCTATAATATTATTGACATTTATTTTTTTTGTTACATAGACTTTAAACCATTCACACAAGGGAATATTGACTATATTTTTTTAAAGTTCGTGGGAAGCTATTGACTTTATGTTTTTAAAGTTCGATGGACGGTACCCCTAAAGAATGACTTAAAGAGGATGGTTTCTGAAACTGTTCACAATATTATAGAAAAAGTGAATTTGCAGCGAAACGATGCATCCTAGCAAAAATTAATTTTTTATAGTACTGTTAATTTCGCTTCCTTTGATGAATCACTTAATATCCTAGCTTTGACGGTAAGCTGTACAGGCCAGCTAAAACATACAATTTTGTAAAAATTCCATGTTTTTGCTCCAAAATCGATTTTTTTCTTAAAAATTGTAAAAGGTATGAGAATAATCAAAAGAAGCGGAATTAAAAGTACAATAAAAAATTATTCTTAACGTTTTTCGCTAGCAAATTCAATTTTTGTATAATCTTGTGAACAGTTTTAGAAACCATCCTCTTTAAGTCATTCTTTAGGGGTACCGTCCATCGAACTTTAAAAACATAAAGTCAATAGCTTCTTCTGTAAAAGGTTTAAAGCCTTCTATGAAAAAAAAAACAAATGTCAATAATATTGTAGCTACAATAAAATAAGCATGGGTATTATTTTAATTCTTTTGCGAGCGGATATACTAATAATCGTGGTATACCTCAAAAACTACTATTTATTAAAAAATGTGTAATAACAAAATTTATTTGCCTCTAAAAAGAAAGTATAACAAGCTTTAAAAAATTAAAATCAGATGACTGGGTAGGGAGATATGCGTAAACAAAAAAATCTATCAATTTGGCGGCCATTTTCAAAGATGGCGTTACGAAACTTTTTATATACACCTATGGGTGCTTAACAATGCCCCGCAGTCAAACTGAGCGCACATATTAGGTCCCACGTGACAGGAGCCAGCGCCCAGACAAACTAGAAATTGATAAAATTTCGAGAAGAGGATCAGCTAGGATTTATATGAATGTCGCTCTGAAGTCAGGAAAGAGTCCATATTCAAAATATGCAATTCGTTTTTGGAACCATTTTTATGTAACCTATACTTTGTTCAGGCAAGGGCGGATCCAGAGGTGCTTCTCGGGGGGGCACTTTAGGTGATATTCTCTGTTGGTAAAAAACGGTATATTTTTTTAAGCAGCATTTTATTGAATTAGTTAGTGGTTTTATTCATTTTTTGTATGTTCAAAAAATTCCCAGGGGGGGGGGGCAAGTGCCCCTAGTGCCCCCCCCCCCCCCTGGATCCGCCACTGCGTTCAGGCACACTGTGCATATGCGAGATCACGCAGAAATTTCGCAGGATCAACGTTGCAGGATTATCCGTGCGGGATTTGCGAGACTCGATATCAATTTTTCGAATTTGGCAATTAAAGCGCGAATGTCTATTACGGCGCAGCAGAAAGCAATAAATCACTGCACAGTATCGCCTTGAGGACAAACTGTACGTGTGTGATAACCCTAACCGATCGCGATCAAGGTCAAACTGTGCAGACACTGCCAACGCGAAGCGACGTGTCAGGCCTCTGGGATTCCCCTTACTCTCTTAAATAGGTTAGGTTAGTTTTCTGACATACATGCGTAAGTGATGACACATTAGACATGTTATCTTTCCTCCGGAAATATTTTCAAAATCAATGTAAAATGTAACTTTTAAGCTATTCCGCCTGTTGTATTTATTAGCATTTTTAGTAGGCTGAGTATAAAGAATATTACTATTTTTGCAATATCGCAATTTTCCTACGGATTTGCGGGATTGATGTTTTGATGCGGGATTGGATTCCCTAATCGGTAGATTTTGTTGTGTGGTTTGGACGAGGCTGAATGCTGGCGCTGGTTTATTAGTGTTGGTTTATAGTGCTTCAGTTACATTCTTAGTCTTTCTCTTTGTCTGTAAATAACTTTGAGCTTAGAGCCCTCACCAGCAGCAGCAAGCTGGAACGCAAAGCATGGCGGTTTTCAGGCGAAACTATAAATGCGTTATAAATTTGAAATCAGTCTTTAGAAAGTTTTTGTATGGTTTACTTTTTAAGGTATCCTCAAACCAAGTTGCGACATGCAATAAAATTCTTTAATGTTTTACAGGCCAACGTGCCCTTCAGTCAACCGCATACATATTGAGCCGCGAAATATTAAAGAATTTTGTTGCGTGTTGCCAAAAATGTTGCTCGGCTTGGGCCTACCTATATAAATTATAGGGGGTATTTCACCTGCGGAGAAATGATTTTTTTTAAATCTAATTTTAATTTGTTTAGTCTAGTATTGGGTTTTCCTTCTAAAATTACCCAACCAATTGTTTGTCAAAACAATTTGACCAAAAGTTTTTTATTTTTGGCATTTTGGAAAAGAAAATTCTCTACTTTGACGATGCTCAGTGGCGTATATAGAAAAAAGTTTCGGGGGGGGGGCGGACAGTCTCGGGGGGGGGGGGCGCAAGACCTCATGAGGCCATATTTTATGCTATTTTATGTTTGTATTCAAGAAATATGCGGAAAATATCTCAAAAAATCTTAGCTTCGGGGGGGGGGTCCGGGCCCCCCAGGCCCCCCTTATATACGCCACTGCACTGACGATGCTCATTATGAAATATTTGTAAATAATCAGACTCTATGTTTATAACAATTTGTATTTGTCTGATTTATAAAAATGTTCTCAGAGCAAGTGTTATATTCGTAACCTAGGTTACCTTGTATTGAATGTGAGAATATTTTTTTTTCTATTATACTGGGGCTTTCCAGCCAATAAGGATCAATCGCCCAGTTTCGCAAAGTTAGAGCAAGGTTAAAGCATTTTAACATTTTGGTTCGGTTTGGTTCAGTTTGGTTCAGTTTGGTTCGGTTTGGTTCGGTTTGGTTCGGTTTGGTTCGGTTTGGTTCGGTTTGGTTCGGTTTGGTTCGGTTTGGTTCGGTTTGGTTCGGTTTGGTTCGGTTTGGTTCGGTTTGGTTCGGTTTGGTTCGGTTTGGTTCGGTTTGGTTCGGTTTGGTTCCGTTTGGTTCCGTTTGGTTCCGTTTGGTTCGGTTTGGTTCGGTTTGGTTCGGTTTGGTTCGGTTTGGTTCGGTTTGGTTCGGTTTGGTTCGGTTTGGTTCGGTTTGGTTCGGTTTTGGTTCGGTTTTGGTTCGGTTTTGGTTCGGTTTTGGTTCGGTTTTGGTTCGGTTTTGGTTCGGTTTTGGTTCGGTTTGGTTCGGTTTGGTTCGGTTTGGTTCGGTTTGGTTCGGTTTGGT